>CM057008.1:41434990-42634990 GCA_029891345.1 Dryococelus australis | reverse complement strand
GAGAGGAAAATTTCGCGTTTCAAACCACCTGCACGCTAGACTCCGGGGGTACTTACGCATTTACGATCACGCCCTTTTATTTTCGTTGGCCGCTACCCCAGTGTTCATTAAGTTCCACCTCAGACCAACCTGAATAACACTTTCAGCCGACGCCGCGTGCAAATATTTTGACGGAATTGTAACGTGTTTTCCATTAGTGGCGAACTCATTTCGGGACGAGATAGACATCAAACTCGTAGAAAATCAGTACAGATACCATAAAAAATTGTCAGAAAAGTGTGATTTATGCTGTACATGAAAGAAGAACGTATACATTTTTGCAGCGTTATAAAATATTTGACTAAAATATACTTTTTAAATGTAGAACATTAATTGATCGATAGAGTCCGAATTTTTAACAAAATTTAAGCGCATTTCCGTTTTGGATGTATCGGAAAGAATTTACAAGAAATTCTTCAAGAAAGGTGGTCATAATATTTACTGCGATCATGTGTAATAAAACCATAGTAAAAATATATCGTATCAATTTTATCATTAATTTTATTTCCGCCAGTTTCAGTCATAAATATTTATGACAAATTGACGCACGTGAAATCAATTATAAAATTATTTCCTACTTTATTATTACAATTTTCTTACACACAATCATAGTAAACATTATGACGATATTCCATGACGAAGATTTTCTTGCAAATTCTGCTTTCTAAAGCATCAAGAATGGAAATGCGCTTAAATTTTTGTTAAAAAATACAAACTATTTTAATGGAATTTTTAATATTTAAAACGTATATTTTAGTAAAATATTTTATGATGTTGCACAATATATACAATCTTCATTCATGTGCAGCATAAATCGCACTTTTCCAACAACTTTTATGGTGTCTGTATTAATTGTTTTATGAGCCCTTCACTTTTTATAGTCGGGTGCAGTGCTCCACAGGCAGTTGCTTTACTTCAACCTTAAACTACTGTAAATTCTAATAAACTATCGAATATTTAAATGTAAATATTTATTCAGGGCATAAATTGAAGTCGATATTTTTTGGAGACCAGTAATTTGGTTATTGAAACTCAAATGTGGTATTTGAATAAATGCCAAAGTCAGCAAAAATTGCTATAAGTTGCCCTTGGTCTACGATATTTATTGATCTGTAAAACACCTTTTTTTTTTTTAAATATAGCAACAATGCTCTATCTTTTATGGACAGATTTCTGTATTAAAACCTTATAATCATGGTAATGAATCCTCATGGCTAGAGACACGCAAAATTCGCGTTATTATTTGGCATCATTCTGCAAGTCACAGTAATGTATGTACCGGAGCCGGCGTCGTTTTCCATTGGCTGCTGCGTAGATGTCAAGCTACGCCCTTTCTAAATGAACAGCACGTGATTGGGGCACACAACTGTGAAGTGATCAATGATTGGTGCAGCGTTACCCAGGGCGTGTCAGGTACAGTATGGTCCAATGACAGACGTGTTGTAAAGGTACGCGTGTTTATACAGGATGAGTCCTTTAACACGCTGTACACTACGCTCGATCAAAGTTAATTTTAAAATTTCTTTGTTGTTCAGAACAAAACTCGTACGGATGTGCAGTCTTTGTTCGCCTAGTGTTTAACACGATCTCACAAGAACACCACGGCGCAGTAACTATGGTATTGCTAACGATATAATTAATTTTTATAGCCCTGAAAGGGACATGATTGATTGTAAATCCTTTTATACGATAAAGGACATTTGATTGGTTAATAAATGTTCGGCTCTTCATTGGTTGATGACCGGCCAATAATGAACGCTGTAAAGTACAGGGTCGCGTCCGGTGTGGTATGGACCAATAGGACGAGGGTGAGTTCTAACACATACACCAACAGAACCGGTGTTCTTGTAGTAGTGGATATAGGTGACTCACTTCTAATCCGTCTTAAGTGCAAGTAAATGTGCGCAGACCTCAATGTGTAGACACGTGCAAAATTCGCGTTATTATTTCAAGATATACTAGACTTCAAAGACTCATGCTTTCGTATTTCATTTATCATTGGACTACAGATTGTCCGGACACGCCCTGGACGTCTGTGGACCAATAGCGAGCAACTAACGTCAAGTTTGTCCATTCACTTCCTGTCAAGTGAAAATGCAAGATGTGTCCTCACTGCTGCAGAAGCCAACAAACAAATGGCACCGACACGAATATGTATAGGACTGTGAAATGTAGCTTGTCACCAGAAAATAACGCGAACTTTGCAGGCCCCTATCAATGTGTTAAAAGAGGCCCCGTGGGAGATGTGTGTAACGGAGCTAGGGAATGAGGAAATACATTCCACGGGACCTCTTGTAAAGGACTCGCCCTGTAGTCTAACGTGTCGCCAAATGATAACGCGAATTCAACAGGTCTCTACTCATAGCTTCGAGGCGTTTAATTTTTTTATTTTATTTTGGAGGCTGCCGAAATAGCATGTGACATGTTGACAGTCTTTAGTAAGTGGTTCTTGGCAAATCAGAGCTCGAGAAATACTGACCGAGAGGACAGCGGGCATCTTGTGGAGTAACGCCTTCAGCAGCCATACAGATGCTTTCTCACGCCACAGGGTGCTGCAGTCTCGGCCGCATTTCAAGTACACATATGCTGTTCACGGTAAAATGAGCACTTCTGAAAGCCCTGCTTAAGATTTACTTAGTGCACGTTGTGTAGGCTCCCGCCTTACCTAAGAATAATACTTCGAGGTCTATACTCGAGTGCATTATGGGCAAAACGTGTTTCAATATTTCATTCCACATAACAAACAATACTGGTCCGGGTGTACTTCCATCATTCCCTATTTCATGAGAATCTTAATTAGGAACTAATACAACATGAACAACGAACTTCGTAAATGAACGACCAATTTTTGTATTGTTACGGAAATCAACATGATGAGATGCACATCCTCATACATAGGAAATAACATTTGTTTGGAAAACGGTAAACTCGGCACTCCATTGGTTGGCAGCCGGCCAATACGGAAATACTAGAGTGGTCTTTACCAGTAGAATGACGTTAAGTGACAATAGGGACTAATAGAACACTGTCCCTGCAGCGTTATGGATATAGGTGACTTACATCTAGCTTGTCTTTAAAGGTGTTAAAAGTGTGCCGACCTCAAAGTGTCAACTTTGCCATGGGCCTCATCACTTTATTCATGCGTCAGTAAAGTGAAACTATGAAATTATCATAAGAGTAAATATTTCACAAATCTGCTCATTTTTACACTCCGATGCACTTAATAAAAAAAAAACAGGAAGCTAAATAAATAATGTAAGTAGTCAAAAATGTTTACCTAACACTTTTTGTTTGACGTTTAGATATGGGACCACTTTTCCTCCATCGTTACCAACTTTACTATGCGAATGTCACTCAGTGCGCTCGTTAAAATATTATGGAAGTAGGAGCAGTGACTGCTTTTTTATGGTTGAACAGCCTTTATCAGATAACGGCGCTCGTTATTTATCCCTGGTTGCCGTTTCTTTGAAGGCACTCCCTTCCTGCCCCTTCCCATCCCCCCCCCCCCCCCCAGCGCTTCTTCCCATAACGGGAATGGCTCTGTAATTTAATTTGAAGTTTCAAATTTGTTTACAAATCGAGAAACGCATTGCAAAGAGATCTACAACCATGACAGTATACGTACGAGTATGGATAAATTATTTGGAATCAGAATTTCTGAACAGTGTGTCCAAGCGTGACTAGTGCTACACTAGAAGGAAAAATTTCTCTGCCACGGAAAGAAAATTTCACGTGGATGTAGATGTACTTTCATTATTTCGTTAATACTTGTCAGGATCTTGAAAGTACCCTACAACATATCAACATTAACTATCGTAAACAAAAGTAATAAAATTTTTTACACTTTTATAACAACAGAAATGAACAATACAGAGTCGTTACCTATTGATATAGGTTGTTCACGATAAATCGAGCACTTTTTCAGGCCCTCCCAACAGGTATTAACAGCTAGTAAATATAACTTATTGCAGCCTCAGGCATTAAATTTGGCGGTGGTGAAATATATACATTATGTTTATTGGTCACATTGCAATGTTTATATTAAACAGCAGCAGGAAGATAGAAATTGGATGAAAGGAAAAGATTATAAGGGCATTAAAAAGTGTTCACTTTACTATGAACAGTCTATAACCATCGATACCTATTGAAGTATATTTAATTGTTAGAGACCTCCAAAATTCTCGTTATTATTTCGGGACACATTAACCCTAAGGACGGCACAAATTTGCGATCATCGAGGACAAGTTTGAAGTGAGCTGTCTATATTCCACATCAGAGCAATATAATTTTGTTTGGTCTCTGTATTTCCACTTACAAACGTCCTATCGACCCTGGCTACACAGGACACGCCTACCGTACTCTGCAACGTTTATTATTGGCTGGTCATCGACCAATGAAGTCACGCGTTGGCTGTGCACCAAATAATGTATCTCGACAGAAGTAACAAGTTTTTCAATCCATCGTGTTAGTTTGAAAAATTATTAAAAAGAACAGTTTTATTCTTACAAACTAAAATAATGACAGTTGTCATTTTTTACTTGGATTCCGTTGACGTCTAGCGAAATGGTAAAACTATAAAAGTGTGAGCTTTGTCTTCAAGAGCAAATACATTTTCATATGAATGTAGCCTCGAGTATATACGTGCGTACTCCTCAAAGGGTTAAACTTAAAACACGCGTATCTTTAGTATATGTTTTTCATTAGACCGTACCTTTTTGAAACGCCCCAGGTAACTCTGCGCCAGTAAATGAACACTTCACAACTGTGCGGTAACCAATGGAGAAATGACGCCGGCTGGAGTATATAGAGTATTGTGTAGTTCAGCCTGATGTTGAATAATAACGCGAATTTTGCAGGTCTCTAAATTGATTGGGAAATAATAAAACTCTGCACACAATTGATCGATAACAAGCCATTGACAAACTTTGTTCAATGGGTTAAGCGTGTCAAATGTTATGTGAACCATTAGTATGCTAGTAGGTGGGAAAACATCACCATCAGAAATGGCGTTCCAATATTTTAGGATATCATTGACACAATTATAGCTTGTCTTGAATGGCTGTAAATGTGTACAGAGTGCAAACTTGGATAGGCCTCGCGTGTACGTTACTTTCGCAAATATATTTGCGCGGCCAAATTAACAAGCGGTCCCCGTAAGGGGGAAGTGAGTCTCTCCCGCCCCTCGCGCAACACGCGGATGGGAAGACAGGTACACTCAGTACAAATTACTACGAACCATCTGCGACACATTCGGGAAATGCCATAAACGTGCTACATTTCATACGAATTACAATTCTGCCGTTGATGCGTTGGACGCCGCGTTCGTAACGTTTAAATTTAATATTCAGGTCGTCATTTGTAACCTTTAACACTCTGAGGACTGTACTCGAGTGTAGTTCGGGCAAAACTTGTTTTGAATATTTCATTCCACTTAAAACACAAAACGTGTCCGGGTTCACTTACATCAATTCCCTATTTCATAAGGATTTTAAATAGGAACTAATACAACATCAACAACGAACTCTGTAAATGAACGACACATTTTCGTATAGTTACGGAAATCAACACGATGGGATGTACATCATGTGACATACGAAAGTACATTTGGTTGGAAAACGGTAAACTCGGCACTCCATTGGTTGGCAGCCGGCTAATACGGAAAGACTGGTGTAGTTTTGACCAGTAGAATGTCGTTAAGTGACAATGGGTACCAATAGAACACTGTGTGTCCCTGCAGTGGTGTGGATATATGTGACTAACATCTAGCTTGTCTTTAAAGCTGGTAAAAGTGTGCCGACCTCAAAGTGTTAAGTAGAAATTATAATATTCCAATTAAAATCATTTCAAAATTTTATCTTACTCGTACTGCTTCTTTGATAAAATTATACATTTATAATTTTTTATCTTCCCAAACATAATGAGATTAATATTCATTCTTCTTCAATTAATAATTATTCATCTTTCAAAACGTATTGCAGCAATTATATTAAGTCTTATATAGTAAAACTTTCATATTATACGACACACGTCAATCGTTGGAGGTGGCGAGAATCATTCCAAAGCAAACATTAGTTCTATTTTACATCAGCCGTACCTATGTTGTATCCTGACATCCGATTGACTGTCGTCTGACCATGACAAATCTCTCCACCAATCAGCAATGGCGAGACGAGAGACAATCTGGATAATTTTATATAGTACTTTTGTTTAGTAAACATTTAATGCCGGCTATCCTCTAGGAAAGAAATGGAAAATAACAAAGAACATATTAATACTGAATACTGTCTAGAAACAAATGAAAATTATTTACACATGATCTCTATGTTAATAGAATATTAAAATAACCAAGGATTGCAGGGTTAACTCATATAATAAACCGTAATTTGGAATAATATGGGATTAATTGACAATATTAGTAAGTATACTTTAATTATAAATAATGAAAATGTATATGATCAACGGTAAAATTAACCCCGAAAATATACAATGTTACAAACGATAGTGTGGTTCACTGGTTTCCTTATCGTTTATTATATGGCATACCAGGTTTAAATGGTTTAAATGCACCCCGAGTATATACACACATTACAGTGATATTTGTTATAATGTGCATAATTTGAGGTGCACAAAAATATAACATCTGAAGACAATTCTAAATTTTCAGTGACTCAGGATAGATTTAATGGAGCAACAGTGAAACATTTGCCTCTTGTAAAGCAATAAATACGAGAGAGGACAAACAACACATAGAAAACCTCATTAATAATATGTACAGTAAATGTTAATTTTAATTCATTTGACAGTCCTACAAACATTATTCGCAGAAAAAATTATTTTCTATTAACAATAAAGTAGGTTCAAACTACACACAGTCTCTCTTTTTTTTGGACCCTTGTTATCATATTTTATTTTTAAATTATGCTGTTTTTAAATGCATAAACTGCCACGCGTTCCCTGAAAACTGTACAAACATTTTATTAACCCTCTGAAGAGTATGCATTTATATACTCGGGGCTACTTTTATACGGGAGTTTATTTTCTATTGAAGCCAAAGCTCAAACTTGCATAGTTTTACCATTTCGCTAGACTTAATCGGAATCCAAGTAATAAATGACAACTAGTCAACATTCCAGTATATAAGATCAAAACTGTTCTTTTGAGTAATTTTTCAAACGAACGCGATGAATTGTAAAACTTATTACTTCTATCGCGATACAGTACTTGGTACGCAGCCAACGCGAGACTTCATTGGTCGACGTCCAGCCAATAATAAACGTTGAAGAGTACAGTGTAGCCAGGACCAATAGGACAATGGCGAGTGGAAATACAGAGACCAACCAAAATGGCATTGCTGTAGTGTGGAATATAGGCAGATCACTTCAAACTTGTCCTCAGTGATAGTAGATTATGCCATCCTCAAAGGGTTAACCCATAATTCCCACTTTAATTTATAAATTATAAAGTTGAAAATTATAATTTTTTTTATGCGGCCTTTACTTATGCTGGCAAACAACTTCTTTCGTTGTCACAGCCAATAAGGGGTAGTCATTGTAGTCTGTGATCAGCGATACGAGCCAGCCATAACGTAGCGCAATGGCATAGTCCAGGAATCAGTCGGGCGCTGCGCCTTGTAAAGTACAGCGCCGGACAAATATGCGCTTTGAGGTTGGCCTGCTTTTACAATCTTTAAAGACAAGCTAGATGTTAGTCACGTATATCCACACCACTGCAGGGACACACCGTGTTCTATTGGTACCCATTGTCACTTAACTCCATTCTACTGGTCAAAACTACACCAGTCTTTCCGTATTGGCCTGCTGCCAACCAATGGGGTGCCGAGTTTACCGTTTTCCAACCAAATGTACTTTCGTATGTCACATGATGTACATCCCATCGTGTTGATTTCCGTAACTATACGAAAATGTGTCGTTCATTTACGGAGTTCGTTGTTGATGTTGTATTAGTTCCTATTTAAAATCCTTATGAAATAGGGAATTGATGTAAGTTTACCTTGACCAGATTTGTTTATTATATGGAATGACATATTCAACAAGTTTATACGAGTATAGTCCTCAAAGTGTTGATGTTTACTTACGTACCATAGTGTCTTATGCTGCCTCCCTTTGTTGTAAAACGTGTCTCGTTGTTAGCAGTTGTGTTTAAACTACTGTAATTTTGGACGAGCGAAGCAATGATTGGCGACGACAGTTACCTGCCAGCGGCAGTGTAGAGTTGTGGACTCCGAGCATCAGTGCTGTGAAGAGCGAGACTGACGAGCGGGACTATTGGTTTGGATGCGTTAGCAGGCCCCTAGCCAGGTGGGAGGGGTGTTTTGGGTGTCTGGACACTCCTCCCCTCCCCCCGAAATATTGAACTAAATTGGAATAAAATACTCATGGTAACATTTATAGTGGTCTAGCTATTACAATGAAATGTACTTAGAAGTAATAGATAATGGGGTGTTTTGACTGTTTGTTGTGCATAAAAATACTGTTATCTGGTCGGTTTGACCTTGGGTATATGATCATTGATATTGGAGCTTTTACCTTGCAGTGCGCCTGCGCGAGCTGCGACTGGCAAAGGTATTTAGCTGTAATGTTCAACAGACAAATTTAATGTATAATGTGATTGAGGGGGACACCAGGGCCCGTGCCCCCTCCCCTTCACTAAATACTTTCAAGAGTTTCAGAAAGTTGATCTTTAGAAATATTACGATTTCTGCCAGCTGTATATTCGATATTTAGATTCTAAAACCTCTTAAATAGTACCAATTTGAACTTTAAAATACAAACTATCCCGGGGGAGAACCCCCGGGGCCCCCGCTTTAATTGAGGGTAGCAGTGAAGAACACCCCCGAAATAAGATTCCTGGCTACAGTCCTGGACCCTTTCACACTGTCAATCTTTCGCCTTAAACTACATTTGACAATAAAATTGTAAGACGAAAATCGCCCATCAAACTTTTCCTTCCAAGAAATTTTATCAAAAAATCAAGATGTGTTTGAAATTGTGCCACTCTGTCGAAATTTCTTACTTGGTATAGAGGTATGTGGCAATGTGTATAGCAAATATGTCTACACGGTGGGCAATCACTCTTTAATAGAGGTAATATTGGTGATAAGATGTGTGATGAATTCACAAAGACAAAATATGAATAACCATTTACACTTATGATTGTTTTCAATAAAGGTTGTGTCAGTAATACTATGTGTGTGAATAGCATAAGAAAAATTAATAAATAACAATCCACTTTTGAATATTTAATGTCATCACAAAAAAAAAAGGCTTTTATTAAAATTGCAGAACAACATAAAATAGTATTCAGAATATAAGATTAGGGCTAATCAAACAGATTTTACTATTACTTCAATAAAGCACACATAATTCACAAAACAATGCAATTATCAACCTTTTCTAAAATAAACACTTAATCTAGAACATTGAGAAATCTGCTGTCAGATATTATGATGATATTACGTGGAACTTTAAAAAATTAAAACCAGCAAAATATTATACAGCAAATACAAAATATCTTACACAGCAGTGAAGCTTTTCATAATGTTGATAAGCATGATAATACAATTAATCTCTTGCGTTTCTAATCACTAAGTTGCTCCGGGTTAGCTTTCAATCAGTAGTTCAAGAAACTCCTTACAAACGTACCACTGGGATGTGCTGATAATTAATTGGGAAAAACATCCTCTTAATATGTAGTTAATGAATTTTTGAAAGTGATAAAAGTTCTCAGTATTCTTCACTACTTCATTAAAAATCTTGTAGGGTGCGAGTTAAAAGTTTTCGATGTTTAACCAAATGAATTCAATCAAATTATGTCTTGTGAAAGGAAAGTCTCGACACAAAATAACTGACAGCAGGACTAACTGGCGTAACGCTGTCCTCACTTGGAGACAATCTGTAGGTGGATATGGCAGCTGGAATACGACGACCTGGAAGCAGTGAAGTCCTCGCTTAATTAGGAATCTGTTCCCCAATTCTGCGTCCTCCAGTAGCGGAATGTCGAGCCGCGCCTCCGCGACACCGGATCAGGTCTCCTGTAGATCTCGGGGCGATGCAAGCCGTCCCTCGCGTCGTCGATGCGTCGGAGAGGTCGCCCCTTCCCAGACTTCATTCGAACGACTCCTCTCCTCAAACATTCACTAGCATTCTTGCGAAAATATTATCTTTCAACAGAACTCTGTAATGCATTGTTCTTACATTCCAAACAAACAAAATTCCAAAGACAAAACCTGTCTTTGTCTGAATATCGCACATGTTTTTTATCACACTTCTGCACTAACTTGAGTAATATTCGTGTAGAACTGTACGTTTCATTTTCAATTAAGATAAGTTGATAGGAATTTATATTTAACACGATGAGACGGCCTGCCGTCTCCTTACTCATCAGCCATGTTCGACGACTGCATCTAACCGCTCAAGTACGACACAACACGACTACGTGAAGTGAAATAACTTTTCCCGTTTTTTGGTTTAAAATATCTTCTGCCTGAACTTAATAAACATTTACTACCTGATTTGTGAAAGAGCTGCGTAGAAGTTCGTTACGACAAACTTTGATTGCCGACACAGAAGTTCACTAGGACATCGGACACAGCTTCGCCGCTTGGAGCCTGTTTTGTCACTGAACTTTTTTTTGACGTGGCGCCGGATTTTCCGCTGTCTAGATGGCGCTGCGATCTGCGGCCACTGCGCATGACCTCCCACCCCTGTGACGCCACCTTGGAGGCGGTGCAGGAGTACCAATATGATGCTCATTTGTGTACTAAATTGGTAGCTGATGGCGCTACTTTTTCCTTGTAATTGGGACGTGTAATTGTTGCGTATTTGCTGGCGATTGGCTGTTCCCCCATCGCCCCCTGAACATTGCCTTTTTTTTTTTGGTAATAAATGCAGCCATTGGCTGATCATTAATTAATACCCTCAAGGGAGAATTAAACAAATTCCGCTATATATATATATATATATACTGGGAGCGGAGATATCTCGAGGTCAGACAGCAGCCTCGAGAGAACTTCGGAATGCCAAGATATGTATGCCCCTAGTTGTCATGCCAACCCTTATGGCGAGACATACTTTGATGTCTTAATAGGCAGAACGTAGGGGGTCACGATGCCCTAAAAGAACCTAGTTAAACCTAAATAAAATGCTTTGTTTTATCCTCGCCAAATCTGAATGTAAATTTTAAATCTTTGTAAAAGATCTTTTTGTGAGATGCCAAATTTTTTATTAAATATGAATCAACAAATAGCAAAATTATGGACAATCTGGGGAAAATGCCCATAAGTTTTGTACACGAGATAAACCAAGGAAGTGGTTTACAGTTTTCCCTGAATTCTGGGGAATAATCCTTAAAAATGAATACTAGGGTTTAGTACAGAATAGCGTTAATTTGCAAGCTATCCAGTTAGAATTTGTAGGTGTCTTTTCTGGACTTTTCCTGATGAAATTGATTAGATTTGGGAAAATAAAATGGAAATTTTCCAATTGATGATAAGTCCACAAAAGCATGTTTTGAATAGATAAATATATGAAACATTTATCATTGTTTTGGAGAAAACATATTTGGTAACTAGAATATGGCTGGAAAATAATTTGTAACCTTCAGTATAAACTACTACCATATGCCACATAATATTCCTACATTTTCTATAGCCTTAGGTAAAATTGTAGATGGCCTTAAAATACATTGTAACTTTCATTATAAGAGAGAAATGGCAACTGTTAATTATTTTTATTCGAAATGGTGGAATTGACACTTGTGCAAGATATTGGCAACTAAAATTTACCTTGTATATGAAAAATATGTCTGAAAAGAAAAAAAAATAAATCAAAACACAGTATCAGAATTCATGTGTATTGCATTTCAGCTCATAGTATGTAGGATTTTTCTTACCATATTGCTCTTCCATGTTTCATTCACTTTGCCTTAACGAGGATTATTTTCACCTAGGTGATTGTGTTTTTCTTGGATGGTGTTTTCAAATCCTCTTTGCCGTGTCCTAGGCTCTAGGGCGTAGCAACATATGCAAATGTTATGATTGAGAAATGTTAATCAATAACATAGATAAATCATCCAAAGATAATTTAGTATGAAATTAAGCAAAGTAATTTTAAATCAATATTGGGTAACCTCTGGTAAGTCATAGCCTTACATTGGAGAATCTAATTTGAATTATTATTTAAAAATGAATTTCATAGTGAGTTATGGCTTTTCTTTTTCCATGCAGTCCATTACAGGAAGAAATGTGAGAAATATTGTAATTTATTTTCGGTTCTTTACTAAATTCAAATTTAATTTATCAGAGAAGTTACCTGCACAGAGAGAGTCAATGCCTGTCAGTTCGTAATATTATGTGCACTATTCACTTAAAATAGCATTCATGCTCAGACAGCTTTAACGAGAATTAATTATATCTCCAGACTCTATTTGGTTTCCAGCAAATTGTTCGTTATTTTAAAGTTTCTTGACATCCAGTTTTGTCGTGCACGATTATAATTGGCTGAAACCATCAAACATCAAATACATTTTTAACTGGCCCAATATTCAAATGTTTGATGGAAACAAGCCATCCAACTTTTTCACGCAAATACAGCGGCGTTTTTGACGTTTCAATGACGTCATAAATGCATAACTTTATTTGACCAAACTTATTGAAAGCAGTTTGATGGAAACATTTAACAGCGTGACAGGGGCTTAAGACATTCGGAATGATGGCAACATGCAGTTCTATTTTGTGTAAATAAAGAGAGTGAATGACTGTAACCAATACAGAGGTTTTGATACGGTCTTTTATTATAATTGAGATGGACATTAAATATTGTGCTCGCTTAGAAAACCAAGAGTAATGGTGACGAGAAGCAGTTTAATGTTGTAAATAATAACTATGTGAATATATGAAAATTTCAATTGCGTTTATATATATAATATATATATATAAACTTCCATCCCTCACGAACTCGGATATACTCCTCTGTCATGTAACATTATTGACAATGTTTTTTAATATTTAGTTTATTTTCGTTAGTCTGCGTTACAGAATATATGACGTTCCATCTAGTGTCCATTTTAATCTTAACAATAATATTACAAATGCGAAAGTTTGTGTGTTTGTTACCCAATCACGTCATAACGGCTCGACGGATTTGGATGACAATTGGAAAAGGGGAATAACAGTTTCTTGGGGAATATATAAAATATGCCACCAGCCATTTGAATAGGCGTTGGTTGGTGGTCTGGTTTTTTTTAAATATATATCTAGCACGCGGGGGGAGCCGAGGGGTTACAGCTAGTAAGGGATAATTATTTCAACCCCGGAATACATTCGCTGACAAGCGCTGATCACAATTCCTTTACTCTTCTTCAATGCACACCAGTTCGGCGATTGCTTGTGGAGGTGACGAAGTAATTTTTATGCACCTATCGTCACCGTAAGCGCTGCCTTGCCTCTGTACCTACCACACACAAAAAAAAATAAAACACCTTGAGGCAGGCAGGGGTCTAAACGGCAGTAGCGTCAACAGTCGAGTGCCTGAACGGGACTGTCTGTTTGGAGAGCACACTTCCGAACAAGGTAAACATCTGGCAAACCCATCCGTGAGTGGTAGCTGACCGCGGAAAACGGCACAAACTATTGGAGACGAGATCTCTCTCAAACATTTCACGAATTCAGTTGAGGACAACCTTGACTTCAAACAAAGACCAAAGTTGATTATCATTTTTTTGTGTTGTATATTGTTTATTGAAAATTATTATATTTCAATAGTTCAGATGCTGTAAATTATTGTGTAGTATATGATAAGTTAAAAATGTAAAAATAAATCAGTCATATGTATTGGGTGAGTAAGGGATTGAAAAATCCAATGTGGCAATTAGGTTCTAACCGCAAGAGTTTATTTAGATTGTTATGCTTGTGGAGTGTAGCACAACTTGTAGGCGTCTCCCAAAACTTTTTTCTAAGTTTTGTTTCAGGTAAAACTGAAGTGTAACACACGAACGAGAGATCTTCCGCATTTTGTACTGCAAAAGTTTACTGGGCGAGTGTTGTAACATTTTGTTACCTCAAAATATTACAGAATGTTGCAAGGAAACACACAGGATGTCGGATTTATCGGATTATTTTATTATTAACACTGAAGAGGCTATATGACTTCTTTGAGACATGTATGCAGTGTCCCCTCCTCCGCCGAGATATTGGCCGCCGATTATACAATACCAAAATGATGAGGTATACATAACCAAACTCTGACTGCACTCTCCGGAGAGGATGGTCCCAACGTTCTTGCGACATAGGTCGCCCGCCAATCTGCGCGTAGCACATTAACTTACGGACGATAGATGTACCAATACGAAGCCGTGCACAATCCAGTAGACAATCACACACAACGCACATTCAAGAACAACACGCATCCAATCAGCAGCTGGATGCTATTACGTAAAAGGCATTGACACATGTCGACATTGTGCGTATTTATCTAGTATGTGCAACAAATACACATTTTAGATGACGTTAGGATGGCTGTACGGCTGTACAAATGTGTAGACGGGCAGATGGATAAACTCACTGATGGATGGACAAATGGATTAACTGACAGGTGGAGCTATGGATTGATGGATGGAGATGTAATGGATGTACAGACACACAGATGGGTGGATAGAGTTAGAGATGGGCGGATGGACGTACAGATGGGTGGATGGACGAATGGGTGGGTGGACGGTCGGACGAACGGATGTACGTACGGAAGAATGTACGGACGGATGTAGTGATGGATGGACGAATGGGTGGACGGTTGGATGGGTGGACAGAAGTTTTGATGGATGAATGATTCCGACAACTAAAGACTGAGCGCCATAGCTGTGATAAAGAACTCGGACATACCCAAGGTATTCGAGACAGAAGATAAGTGCGATTTTTTACCACCGTTGCACCAACCACATGAAAAATCCAAAGCTCAAATGCCTTACATCCACAAGGAAAAGCTCTGTACACATCGCCACAGAGACAGACCCTTCTGATCTCGGGACAACCCTTGAGTCTGCTTGTGCCTCATAGTCTAGTTGCCACCTGGGCCATTCATTTCACGTCGAGGGAGACTGTCCCGTGGATCGTCAACTGCGCCGCCAAAGAAGAGGCTCGGTGCAGGAGTGAAAGGGGCATCGTCGCGTATGTTTCTGCCTCATTACCATGGATGTCTGCTGACTCTCGCCTCTATCCGGGGACACACCTCCCACTGTTTCCTCCAGCGTCTACCGCTATCTCCCTCCCGGTCCACGCGGGATGGGTTCTGGTTAATTAACCCCGGGGGCATTAATGAAGTTTGCTCATTATCCTCCGAGCCCACCCCTCTTTTATAGCGGCGCGCTTCAGTGATTGCGTCCCGTATAAATAAGGCAGCGCCACCCCGCCGAGGGGGTTGGGTTCTTACACTCGAGGTTTACTCAGCTGCGGGCTTTCATTCCCCCATGAAGCCCTCCGCGCCGCGCTTCTCCAGTCGAATCCACGAGGCACGTTTGCTCAAGCGAAGGGGCGGGGAAATTTAGAGTTTTCATTAGCGGGCAAGCTACTTCACACGTGCGTCCCTTTAACCCCTTCAACTCCAGTTTACATAAACTTCGCCGCCTCCTGCGCCTTGCAGCGAATAGCCATCAAGAACTCTTAGTAGCTGTAAAAGGCCGTAGCAATGTAGTGGTTAGACTGCTCGCCTCTACCATGGAAAACGGGGTTTGAGTGCCAGTAGGGTTACGCTCGATTTTCGATTCGTACTTGCGAAAAGGACATCCCCCGAAACTTAGCCCGTCACAACCCAGACGCACTGAGCCGAGATGGCAGTTATGGGGATACTGTCATGCTTAAATTCAACTCGAGAAAGGATTTGCGCTGTCGCGAACAGTAGTTAGTGTGTGAGTGTGTAGTTTAGTAGTAGTGCTCTTTTCAATTTTCGGACAGCATGGCGGTTTCAAAATTGCAAAGTTCCCGGTGGTTACCTGAGAACAAAAGAGCCGATTTAGCTTTTGTTTGTGGGGGCTAAAGTAGCTTGGATGGAAAATAGCGCTCCAGGTATGACCTTTTAATAGGTATCGGCCACTTGGACGGGAGGTTTGGTGAGGCCAGCCCCGGTTCCACCGGGAACTTTGTACATGCGAAATACCTGACGGACGGTGTCTTTAAACGATGTAGCTTGTCGGGGTTCTTCCATCTCCCTTAGCATTTCATTTCATAAATGCTCTCTCTTGAAGTCACTTTAGCTACATTGGCGCTGAAGACCTCAGTTGCTAAATGCAGTAAAGCGTCTCTCATTTTCTCTGATAACCTGTCGTTGCAAGGGTACTTTTGCTGAATAGAAACATATCGTGTCAACATTGCTTTCCCCTGAATGGAAATATATCATATCATCAATACTTTTCCTAATGAAATTCTGGTGTTTCAACGGTACTTTTCGCTAACGGAAACCTAACTTGTTAACAGTAATTATCCATAAAATCATATCGTGCCAACAGTAGTATTCGTAATGCAAACCTATCGTGTCAACAAAACTTTTCGTAATGCAAACCTATCGTGTCAACAAAACTTTTCGTAATGCAAACCTATCGTGTCAACAAAACTTTTCGTAATGCAAACCTATCGTGTCAACAAAACTTTTCGTAATGGAAACCTATAGGGTCAGCCGTACTTTTTCCCCATCTTGTCAACAGTTCTATTCATTTTCGCGAAAAGGTTTATCACGCATACTATAATTCTCTATCCTCATTTGTGGTTATTAGCCGCTGGTCTTTGTGAGAAATGCGAGGGCTGATTGAGAAGCCATGGCAACTATTGTTTATCTCCCAAAAACGACCCAACAGGGGAAATGTACTATGCACAGTTGAAAGTGTACGACATATACGTTTTAAAGGTGACACCACGTGGGTCATGGGTGCAGGGATGTCCGGCAAGGAACAAAGACAAACAGGGCTGCTTGAATACATCGTCTAATTGACATATTCTTGTACAAACTGTGTACACTCTTGTAAACGGGCACGTATCGTACTTATGCGAGCTGTTTAACCCCCTTCAAAGTAGTCTCCGAGGTTGTCCACAGTTCGTTGCCAGCGATGAGGCAGACATCGTCACAGTATTTCCACGAGAGGTGGCGTACATAATCTCATGCAGGCGATGTTATTTCCCGTTTGCCTCATCGCTGGCAGCGAACCGTGGACAAACAAGGAGACTGCTTTGAAGGATGTTAAAACAGCTCGTATACGTACGATAAGTACCCGTTCACATGAGTATAGGATGTTCGCGATTTCTTCGCCCTTTTTGAACTGAACCATTGAAAAATCGCCCCATGTATGACGTGATTGACCGTTCCCTAAATATGTAATGTATCACAAACGGTTTTTAACTTGTGTTAACATAAAAGTACCTCATTTTCGGTTTAACCCTTTGAGGACGGCATTGAGGTTAAGTTTGAAGTGAGCTTCCTCTATTCTACACTACAGGTCTCTGTATTTCCACTTACCATTGTCCTATTGGTCCTGGTTAGACCGGACACTCCTACTGTACTCTGCAACGTTCATTATTGGCTGACTATCGACCAATGAAGTCACGCATTGGCCATGTACCGATTAATGTATCGCGATATGAGTAACAAGTTTTACAATCCATCGTGTTCTTTCGAAAAATTATTTAAAAAACTTTTTTATTCGTAGAAACTGAAATTTTGACTAGTTGTCATATTTTACTTAGATTCCCATAAAGTCTAGGGAAATAGTAAAACTATAAAAGTACGAGCTTTGTCTTCAAGAGCAAATAAATTTCAATATAAATGTAGCCCCGAGTATATGCGTGCATGCTCCTCAAAGGGTTAATGGAATTTTTACATAGTATATTATGTCTATAAATTATAGTATTTAATTTGTAATTCTTGGTAATATCTAGTAAGAAATAGTTCTTATGGAAACTATTACTATCCTGACTGCGCACGAATGCAGTGCGTTGTCCCGTTCTACACTTAGTTAAGGTTTCTTTGCACGAGGCAAAGGCGCGTGCTGAACAGCGCTTCAGGAAAGTTCGAAGTAACTGTGGACGGACTGTAGACTCTTATCACCCGTGCGCAACGTGCCTGCGATCGAGAGCACGCCTCGCGGAGTTCGCGCTCGGGAGCCAGCTGTGTGTAAATAAGGCTGGTGTGGCACCATTTCTTGTGACTGGATCTCCCTTCGCTCGCCGCTGTTAAAGTCACGCACGGAGAGGGTTCCGAGTTGACGCGCGCATGCTGGGTTGTTTACCTACGTGTCGGGCGATCCGGTGTCGTTCCGACACGCGCTGTCGACGACCGCCAGTGGCGCGTCGGAGAATGCATTAAGGAGGAAGTATCCTTGCTGTCTTGGATCTACGTATTTTCCTCAGTAACTTAATTTTCGGAGTCAATATTTAAAAACAAATCTAGTCATTACATAGGGAATATTTTAACAGTTATTTCTAAATCCCACTTATTTTTCTAACATGATTAGTGTCACATATGTAACCGTAATCAAACATTATCTAATTATTTAATAGTTTCAGTCCCACATGGGAAAATACAGGTATATCTGAAACCCTACAAATTAAAAAAAAAAAATCGTTAAGTAGGCGTCCATGTAATGTCTAGCTTTGATTTTTTTAATTTCTGGTCATACATTTTCATTTGTAAGAAAATTCGAAGATGGAGTGGATACTACCCCCTTTATGCTGTTGTCTGGTTGAGAGTTTTGGGGCGGCTCTTAACAGCTAGGTCTTTAGAGCCGAATAGGGTGAAGCGAGGTGACTATAGAGCAGCGCCTGAAACGGGAGATCCCCGAGAAAATCAGCCGACCAGCGGCATCGTCCGGCACGATTCCCACTTGCGAGAATCCGGGAGCCACCCGGCCGGGGATTGAACCCAGTTCTCCTTGGTGGGAGGCGAGCAGTCTAACCTCTCAGCCACCGTGGGCCCCTGTTAGGTTTGCTGTAGGTGGCTCCTCTACGAGTCCTCCACGTATATATAGGCTGTTCACGGCAAAGTGAGCACTTTTCAAGGCCCTTATAAGTTTTTCCTTTCATCCAATTTCCCATCTTCCTGCTACTTTTTAATATAAACATTGCGATGTGACCAGTAAACTCGTTGTATACATTTCACCACCCTCAGAATTTAATGCTTCACGCTGCAATAAGATGTATTTATTAGTGGTTAGTGCCTGTTGTAAGGGCCTTAAAAATTTGTTCACTTTACCGTGAACAGCCTGTAGTTATTTCCCCCCCCCCCCTCGCGTTTGTTTTCTCCTCCGGAGCCGGCGACGTACAAGACAGACCTCAACGGTGGTTGCGTTGGATCTGCAGAACACGGCCGTGCGTTAACTTAATCATCATTGGAGAAAATTGGCCAGGCGTGCCACGTTTGCCAACTCGCTGGTAGTTTTCCCTGCGTCAGTCGTTACGACATCGCCACTTAACGGGGACCAAGGTGGCCGAGCGGTTAGCCTGCTCGCCTCCCGCCAAGGTGAACCGGGTTCGATTCCAGGTGCCGTTGCGTTCATATTTTCGTATACGTGGCAATAGTGCTGGGCGATGCCGTTGGCCAGCGGGTTTTCTTTGGAGATTTCCCGTTTCCCTCGGGCCCTTGCATTCCGGGGCTGCCCCGTGCTCGCCTCACTTCACCCTCATCGGCTCTCGAGAACTCGCTGTTACTAGTCACCCACATATTTTCACTCACTCATTCACCACTTATTACATAAGTGTACCAAACATTATTCAGCTTGTACGCATTGTATGTGACATTTTTGTTGAATAAAATAATTTACTTTATATATTTTAAATAATTTCACGTGAAATCCAAATTTTTCCAGCCATAATAATAAATACTACGTTGTACAATTTAAAAAAAAAGTTCATATTAAATTAATGCTCTGGTCTATCGCTTGACGTATATGTAATCGCCGAATAACATTTCATGCATAAAATAAAAATAAAAATATTAAAAAATGTGTTTACATTCTACTTTGTTTTTTTTTTTTTCGTATATATGGTATGTTACGTAGTTGTTACATATATGTAACGCGGTAGTCCATAGGATAAGTTTACATTGTTTTTTTTTTCATTTCTACAACTTAATTAATATTTGTTACTATAGCTTTAGCAAAACCGGACGAATTTTGAATTAACATGATATCAAAAATATATATAAAATGATTTTTTTTTAAAATTTGAGTTAAATGGTATCACATACAATGCGCACGAGCTGAAGAACGTTTGGTACAAATATAAAATTATTAATTGTTTTGGTATGCGACCCCCTTAACAGGCCTGCATACCAAGCTGGCAGCCGCGAACTTAGAATGGGGGATCAATGTTGAACGAAAATTCCTTCCCATTGCAACACTTTTATAGATCACTATTTCAAACAACAAGCAGTCTACGTGAAATTCCTTAAGGAATGAAGCTACGTTAAAATATTTCACCGTTTTTTTTAAATATTTTTTATAAAATGTAAATGTTCAGATTTATATATAGTAAAAAAGATGAATAAATTATATTATTTTTTTCAAAAACAATTTTATGTAGCATTATTCTCTGAGAAAATCGCGTTAACGTAATTTTGTTCGAAATAGTTACCTTTAAAATTGACGCATTGAGAAGGAATTTAGTTTATCATTGATTCTCCGTTTGAAGTTCGCGACTGCCGGCTTGGTGGGCAAGCCTGTTTAACTGAACAGCTCTTTTTGCTCTTCGGCACACATCGAGCTCTCTCCCCATGATTCCAGCACGCTCCCCTTCCACACATTGAGGTCTGCACACATTTACTGGCACTTAAGACAAATCAGAAGTAAGTCACCTCTATATACTACTGCAAGAACACCGGTTCTGTTGGTGTCTGTGTTAGAACTCACCATCGTCATTTGGTCCATATTACACCGGACACTACCCTGTACTTTACAGCGTTCATTATTGGCCGGTCATCAACCAATGGAAAGCCGAGCTGATATTGACCCAATCAAATGTCCTTTATCGTATAAAAGTATTTACAATCAATCACATCCATTTGAGTGGCTATTAAAAAAAAAAAAAAAAAAAATTCTATCGGTAGCAATGTCATTGTTACTGCGCTGTGATGTTCTTGTGAGGTCGTATTAAACACCAGCCGAACAAAGACTGCACATACACGCGAGTATTGTTCTGAACAATAAAGTAATTTTCAAATTTTCAATTTCGCTTGGTCTTTGATAATTCTGATACTCTTAAGAACAATGATATCTTCTCGCAGTGTGTAAATTCCTTAAACCTAAAATTTGAACTACGTATTGCATAATTTTGTTGGGGTTAGATTTAGTGGCAAGATATATTAAAGTAGGCAACTATCATATACAGCAGTAGTTGATGTAGTCTGTACTTTGCGATTTAAAAATGGCTAGCTTATGGCCAATAACTAGACATAAACCACAAGATCATTAAACATGGCAATCTCCTTAAAAGTAATAAATTATTTACAACACTATGAAATTGAAATTTATAGCTTATACCTTTCAAAAATTACTTTTTTAAATGGAATATTTAAAATAATGAAATTTTACTAAAATAAAGAATTTTTTAAATTTGTAATTATAAAGTTTTACACGATAAAATTTTGTAAAATATAAAACATCTGGATTCGTATTTGTACTGATATTGTAATTTTATATGAGTAATTACTCGTAAAACAATCTTTAATTTTGATCCCATATCTACATAATGTATCAACTGTTAGTGTATATGATGGTTTTTGTTATCAAAAGTCACTAAGAGTGTCTTGGAAATGGCACAAAATATTTTCGCGAATTTTCACTCACTCCAACAGTCAGGAATTTAAGATACTCGTCAGAGTGGAATTTTATTCCGCCGCCTGACCAACAATTAAAAATTAATTTAAATGTTATGAGTTTAACTTATTTTCGGCGAATGTAGACCAGTGCAGACGACGCGTGATATATGAATACCCAAAGCTACACCTCAGATCAGATTTCACGCTAACACATCCTCTGAAAAGTCGGTAAATTAGTAATCCGACGTGAAACAGATGTTTATTTTAACTGCCTTCGTTTAATCGCGGCTAATGATCATCTGATTAAAACCATTTGCGCGCTCATTAAGTATCAGTATTTAGAGCAGCGGAGCTTCATTAGGCTTCGTGAAAGTTGAACATGTTACAAGCCACAAGTGGTTTCCATTCATTGCGCGAGAATATTTACGAAAGCTGATGAGAGAGGGAAGCGTGCGTAATTATCGTATCGCGAAGAGTCATTAGCAGCGATGTATCGTTTCCCGTTTGTGGTCATGTCTGCCCGATACGCATGCGCGTAAGGAAACACGCACACAAACAGCAGGCGGGGGGGGGGGGGGGGGGGTTGGCTGAGGAGACTGCACAGGATCTCTTCCCCCCAACCGAAATGACACACATTTTTTAAAACCCTATTATCAAATTGTTAATCATTATATTTATATAATTGTTATTACCCAAGCGTGACACATTTTTTTACATCCGGTATTAAAATGGTAATCATTATGTATATTTATTGATTTGTTACTAACCATATGTATGATTACATCTCATACATGAAAACTTCGTTTTCTGAATAAACGGGGGGGGGGGGGGGAATATAATAGTGATGCAATTTGCACGTGACTATTGTGTTGACCTATTGTGCATTTGTGTGTATAAATGAGCGAGTTTGCATAGAGAGTTCCTATCCTCCTTTCCTATCCTTCCACTGTGACTTGTGAACGATGCACTGCTAGAGACAATACTAATACTCATCTGTAGAGCTAGTGATTTTTCGCGAAAAAAAAAAAATGAGCACACGGTAGACTTGAATACTATAAGCACCCAACAGCAGTTTGTCTACTGCCATTGGTTGCTGTCTGCTTGAGAAGGCGTTTTTTAATGTTCGACCGGGCCACTCAGAATTCGGCAACATCGGTACGGCTCCTACGTGATTCGTGTGCAGACAAGTTAACACGCGTCAGAAAGTAATTCAGCCAATCGAAATGGGTAAACGACCCTACAGTGTTTTGAGATATGGCTTGCCTTGAAATATTTTTGCGAAATTTCACTACCCCTACTCATCAGCCCCTCCCCCCTCCCCTCCAAAATTTCTGGATACGCCCCTGCACACAAACTATTTTAGTTCAGCTGTAACAGAAATCAAAGCTTTCATATTTCACTAAAAGAACTAGTTCATAGTCGTCGGTTTCCGTTGTTCGAATGTGACGTTTGCTGTTTTAAAAATATTATATTTGTTTGATACGAAAACATTAATTTCTTTATAACTGAACTAAACATTGTTTAACTTGTTCGCATTGTATGTAATTCTATTGTCCTATAGTAAAAAAAAATATTACTTCATATTTTTAAATAATTTGATGTTAAATCCTAATTTTTTCTGTTTTCCTGCAGCTATAAAAACAAATGCAAACAAAGTTGTGTAAACAAAAAAAAAATATTGAGATGTAAACTACTGATGTGGGCTACCGCTTAACACACATATAGAGAGACCCGATAATTTTGCGGGTTCATTTATAGACGGGGCCACGGTGGTTGAGCGGTTAGCCTACACGCCTCCCACCATGGCGCCGGAATGAAAGAGCGGGGGAAAAACGGGAGATCCCCGAGAAAGCCCGCTGACCAACGGCATCGTCCGGCACGGTTCCCACATGCGAAAGTCCGGAGTGGCCCGGCTGGGGATTGAACCCGGATCGCCTTTGTGAGAGGCGAGCAGGCTAACCGCTCAGCCACCTCGGCCTCTCGTTGCTTATAGCTTTAGCCACTGTTCACTTGCCCAAGTTGCTAATCTGGCGTACAATTGAGTGGTTATTATTGGCCTGCTACGCACAAAGGTGTAACCATATTCACGTTCACGTATAGCAAAAGGAAGCCGAAAAAATAATTTTTATAATTTAATCGAGTTCATTCGCGTATGTGTGGTCAAGCGGTGTTTTTCAACAGTGTAATATATTTTTAATGCTTCTTTTTCTGTTCCGCTGTCTCTTATTAGTCTGCAGGGTGTCGAGTAATTCGCGTATACGGACTGCACCATATGAATCTATGGTCATAAGTAAGTAGGTTATATTATTTGTTAAAAATGCATAAGGGCCTTAGTTTACGAGAAAAACAGCATTAAAGTAGATAAAATGACTTTACTCCACGTTAGGCACAGCGTGCATCAGCATACAAAACGTCGAAACGTCATAACAGGTGTTCGAAGTTTGCTCTGCCCGTAGCAATGCACCTTTCCGCATGTAGGATGCATGCAGCATGCTTGGAGCTTGGCCGCCGGATGCTCCTATGGCCTCACTGCTTGTGAACTCCATGGGCTCCTTGGCACTCCCGTGTTAGGCTCTTTCCCTTGCCGTATGTCTTACGACGACACGTTAGTTGCAGCATCACCGCATCACCTCGCCCTTATCTAATTAGAATACCACATGTTTGCTACGATGATTATTCGAAACTTTCATGGCGTTTTTCTCGTAAACGAAGCGTCCAATGTGATTTTACGTAAGAGTATTTTCTACGTAGTTTTTATTATAGATTTGTGCGGTGCAGTCCGTACTCACGAATTACTTGACATTCTGTATGCTCGGTCTGTTCTAAGGTGGCAGCTTGTATTAATACACCTATTCGCATGCGTTGAAGGTATTGGTTGTGTAACATGTCATGTAATTATGGGGATAGCAAAAACGGCGTGGATTGGATTTAAAGTTAGAACACTCTTTGGTTGGTAAACAAATTCTTTGAGGTGTTTGTATACTTCCTATAACCAATTTGTAAAGCAGTTTAATTAAAGTGATACTGGTAAAAGAATTTTATTAATATAAAAGTGCTCGTAATTAAAAACTAAGGTATAAACAAACACGTTCATCATTGTTGACCAACTGATTTTGACAGCTGTGTTCCTTTGGGGTAGGTCAATGTTGGGTACATGCGCAGAAGACGAATAGTCGGTCTAACCCATCTTTAGGCTGTGTCCCAATTTCCTTCAAGTATATACATGCCCATACTTCGCACCGCCTAGCGCCATCTCAATTCCTAGTAAAGTACACATGGTGTCTGTATTTGCCAAGTACACGAAGTTGCTTACTTGCCGGGTGAACTTGCGTACTTGCGGTGGTCGTCATGTTTGTTTTCGAACTTCACGTACATGACATACTATGTTCACTTTTTGTGGTTCTACTTACCCGCCATCTTGTTGCTCTACGAAGCGACCAATGTGCAACATAACATTATTTCTGCATTTATAATAACCTACCTGTTACACATTACAAATGTATTGTTATTTTTTTCTGCAACAACACCAAACAACAACGTAGACATAAACCCAACTAAAGATAACCAACAGAGAACACAGAATGTATATTTACACCAAAAGACCATAGAGTTTTTAGCACAGAATGACAAAACACGTGTTTACTTTCTAGTAGTTCGTCTTATTTACGTCAGGTTGTGCGAAGAGTCACGTACAGCCAGAAAAAACCCGTCCCAATAGTCAGGCTGAGTACACGCAACATGTACGAATATGTATATATTTAACAAGTATGTACTAACGATTAAGAAACAGCTTTAGTCTATGATGTACTTATCTTGCACAACAAGGGTTAGTTGGTGCGTTCATTTCCCTAAACCAAAGCAACGAATTAAAATATTTGCCATACTACAAGGGTTTTAATTTGTATGATCATTTAGTTTGTACTTTTATACAGCATTTAAGAAAGCAGGGAACGAATTTAATTAATTTGGCTGGCCTTTAAAAGAATTGCAAAAAAAAAAAAAAAAAAACCATCGGAACAAATTTCTACCGAAATCGTAATGTGAGATGGCTAGTCGGCCAGTGACTTTGAGTTGGTCGCGGCCGATGTTTCTCTCTGCTGCCACCTTGGAGTGGATTTGAGAGATTTCGGAGGTCTTGAGAGCCGACGCTGGTGAAGCGAGGTGAGTATGGAACAGCGCAGGAATGCAAGGGTGGGGGAAATGGGGAATCCCCCGAGAAAAACTCGCCGGCCAGCGGCGTCGTCCGACACGATTCCCACGGGCATGGAAATTCGGCGAGTGCCCCGGCCCTGGGTTCGAACCCAGTTCTCCTCGGTGGGAGGCGAGCAGGCTAACCGCCAGCCACCGCGGCCCCGGACTCCCGGCAGGGTCGCTCGGATTCTCGCGCGTAGGAAACTTCGCGGACGTTGCTTTCGGCCGGCGGGTTTTCTCGGGGGCGCTCCTGTTTTCCCCCTCCCTTGCATTCCACCACTGCCCCATCTTAGACTCATCCCGCCCTCATCGGCTCTGTTTTAAGCGTCAGTCAAGTCTCAAGTCAAGACTTATTTTTCCACTTGGAGGAAGATTTTACTTCAGCCAACAAAACGCTTGTTTGTTTAGGACCAAAAAATTATCTATTTCCCCCAATAGAGTAATTTGTTCAGTAAACAAAACTAGAAAAACCACCAAATTGATTCCGTCCATCTAACCTAGTACACTCTTAAAAAAATTAACCTTTTGTGTCATACCAAAAAAAAAATTTTCACTGTCAACAATATATATATATATATATATATATATATATATATATATATATATATATATATATATATATATGCATGTGTGTGTGCGTAATATTATTTTAGCCAGTCATTTGATTGCCTGCTTTCGATAATAGAGCTCGAGCGTTTTTCTGTAATTTTCGGACAGTTTCAGTAGACACAGTGTTTATTGGGGGTATTTAATGTTGCTTGATATTAATATAAAAATTCCAATAAAACAATTTCGAGTTGAAACTAAAAGCAAAGTTGTGAAACTTGAAACATTTATTTACCCACGTCGTCCTGTATTTGAAACCGATGTGTTTAGAAATATCCACCTTTCATTAGTAGTTAGCTTGAGTTACTGAGCGCAACGCTCGCCTGCGAACTATTGTACTTCCTCAAGGGGGCCGCCTACTGGGCGCTTGAAATGTGTTGCAATGTTGGGAAATACTTTTTTTAAATTTTTTTTTAGACGAAAATATTCCACGTGCGCCCAATGCGCTAGTTTACGAAAAGAAAACAAACTTCAGGCGATGACGGAATGTCGCTTTCATGACACTACGCGTGTTAGAACCACTATTTCCAAGCCCTCCAACACAGCTAAAAACAGCATTTTCAGACTGCCGTATGTCTAAATGTGCTGACTGGATCTACGTGAAACTCTGATACAACCCTGCATCAGACTTTCCATCAGTAAATAATATATAGACACCGCTTAAAGTTCCATAGAAAAAAACGGTTCGACAAATAGCTTGAGCGCTAATTTAGTGCTTCACACATAGGGGGGATCCGGCACTTGATGTACGTGCCAGTGTCGCCCTTAGCATTCGCTCGCTCCTGTGCCATGTCGCGTCAGGTAGACGGCCCCCTTAAGGAGAGTACAGATCACGCAGTTCATGAAGGGAAGCCGGGGGGAGGGGGCAGTTAATTAAGCGAAACTAACTAATTCAGGAGTATCTTTACTGATTCAACTTATAATAATTACAGCAGGATGTGGTTGGTGGGGTTAGGGATCGAGTTAGGTGTCAAGGACAATATGTCATGGGAGGACGAGGATATAAGAGGCTCCAGGACTCACTCGCTCTCTCACCCTAACGTAAGGACACTTACCCCCAATCGCCGCTCGGAGATCGTCCTTCAGGGAGGACCGACGCCAACTGACACACCGGCCCTCAGCTGCCGTGTCCACCACGCTTCTCGTTCACACCCATCTTCTCCGATATCCTTGATTCCTATTGGCTCTCCCTTGTAGCCTGGGCGGGGTTACTGCCGTCACATGTTCATGACATCACCGCAACCCCACTGTGTCAGCCAGATCCAGACATTCTACGCACTTGTGCAGATTCCTGCATTTTCAGTCGTTGGGTTACTGTCCCCGTTTTTCGAGGACATTGTTTCAATAACACTCGTTGGCCGCATTCCTGTCTTATCCAACCTCTCTTCATGCGTTGTAATCTCGCGCGGGCTTGCAATTTTTAAAAGGTTTTTTTTAAATCTGTTTAATGTAAGTCTCAACAACAAGATATCTCATAGCCCCCGCACAAACAATTAATTTATTTGGTTAAGCCGAAACTTATTTTGTTTGATTCAACAAAACCCTTTTTTGCTCGGAATACTCTCTTTGCTTACCTGACTTAATAAATAAAACTGAATGTGATATGCATGTGTGGTATTTTAAAAGATGGGGAATATAAATAAATAATTGCCTGTCTGACATGCGGGCATTGTATTGAGAATGTTTACATGAAAATTTTACTCGGCGTGTTAACCCTTTAGGACGGCATCGATTCACTGTCACTGAAGACAAGGTGTTGAAGTGAGCTGCATATATTCTCCACTACGTCAGTTATATCTAGTGATAGGGAAATTTCGCGAGCTCCATGACCTGTGGGCTAGCCTCCTCAATCTTCTGCATACTGCAGCCTCAGCTGTGTGTCCATTGGCTGTTGCCCAGCACCTGGCAGTTATGGGATTCGCAAGGTGTTTCTGTGCCAGTCTGCTATTGGCTCAGAGGCGTCTAGGGTGGGTCTTATAAACTGTGGCCCAGTTGCAAAGGGGACTTCATGACATATGTGTTCGACGTTTATCTTGTGCCGAAATGATTTCGCGAAATTTTCCTCTCCCTTGTTATATCGGTCTCTGAACTTCCACTTACCTTCGTCCTATTGATCCTAGTTGCGCCGGACACGCACTCTGCAACGTGCATCATTGGCTCGCCATCTGCCAATGAAGACGCGTGTTGCCTATGTACAAGTAATGTATAGAGACCCCGAGAAACTCGCGAATTCAATGACCTGTAGGCTAGACTTCACTGTCTTATATATAATCTCATACTGATATCTACTGTTTATTGGGTGATTGTTGTGGCAGTAAAAGGCGGTGGTTGGGCGCACGAGTTATTCCATGTTGGTTATTGGCTCATTTACCTCCATGAGATGTCAAACACCACGTCGACCAATTACAAACGTAACATTAACGTACATGTGTGTGAATTCCAACTTGTCTAGAAATGAACCCGCGAAATTCTCGGGTCTCTAGTAATGTATAGTGACAAATGTAAAAGGTTTTACAAACCATCGTGTTCATTTGAAAACTCATGATAAAGGACAGTTGTCATTCTTATGAACTGAAATATTGACTAGTTTGCAATTTTTCATTTACATTCCGGTAAAGTCCAGAGAAACAGCGAAACAATAAAAGTGATAGTTTTATCTCCAAGAGCAAAGAAATTCCCATTTAAATCTACGAACGAGTATATACGTGCACGCTCCTCAAATTGTTAAATCTGTATCGTCTTTGATTATTGTGAGGAGGTGGCGTGTTGTAGTCGAGTGTGTTCGAGAGAAAGAAAGAAAGAAAGAGACAGCTGGCTGTTCAATCGTAGCTTTTCAGATGCTTCTACCCACTTTTTGAGCTCTCGGCAACTATCTCTTGCACGTAAACGGGTCGCATCGTATTAACCCCGATCCCTAACCGCGACCCCGCAACTACCAGGTGCCGCTCGCGGCTTTACAGCCGTCACAATTTCTATTTGACGACGCTTAATTGCCTTTTGCTCCACCGGGCGGTAAAGTTTCACACTGCCGAAAAAAAAACCAATCTCCCCTCCCCCCTCCCCGGTTTATTTCACATGAAAGTGCTGGCAAAAATACTCCAGATACCTCTGTATAGTTACTAGTACATAAAAAAAAAAAAAAAAAAAAAAAAAAAACCTTTCTGTTAATTCCGTAAGTTCGCTAGTTAATTTTTTCGATTCTAATGTTTTCAATGAAATGTATTCGTAATGATGCTTAATGAAAAACTATTAACCACTTTTACTTGCCCAGTTTTGTTATTGGTTATTTCCATTATATGTCAAATGCTATACCTCATTGTGTAAGACGTTGATAATTTGTTAGTGTTGCACACCTGTCGTAACCTAACCTAATCCACTATATATAATATATTTTTGAATACTATTTCAGATATTCAGGACAAACAGTCAAAGATGGAGAGAAAGATTATATATTATAAATCAAAGAAATACAAGTCCAAAATTTCAGAAAGTTATGCAGTCTCAGGTACAGCTATGGAGAATAATAATTACGTTACATCTAAACTATATTAACTTGATGAGTGTGTTACGCTGGTGGAAATGAAATTAATTTTTTTTACCTAGAACAATCAGATTTGCTTACTGGTACTACATTGCTACAAGTACTGATGTTGAGACTATTCATACTATAGTTCTATTAAACCCCTCCCCCCAAAAAAGTAGTTTTCTTTATTATGATAAAGAAAACTCGAGTGGAGGGTGAACCCAGGGCGGGGCAACCCTCTCCGTGTGACGGGCTTTCCAGACGGGACCGTAGGTGCCCGTCATCCCTGGAACGGACATAAAGTGAGACCCTAGGATGGAGCGGCCCTGGAATTCAAGGGCGGGGAAAGCGGGAGTACCCCGAGAAAACCCGCCGGTGAGCGGCATCGTGGAGCGCAATTCCCACATGCGAAAATCCGGGAGCGAGCCCGCCGGGGATCGAGCCCGGATCGCCGAGGTGGGAGGCGAGCGCCCTAGCCACGGCGCCACCGCTACCCCGTTATCTTTGTGATACTACACCGTGTACACAGAAAACAGAAATTTAAATAAGTTGAAATATTTTATTCTGAAGTGAGATACGAACAGGAGTAAAAATCTTTTCAGTACATGGCAGCACTCACCTGCGACCTTCTTGTCGCAATATAGGTTATGAATATTTTACTGTTATTTTGATGTGCGTAATTTATTTTCATACTTCTAGTAATGTTTGAGTAATGTTGTTGTCTGTTACAGCTACCTTGTGATGCATTTTGATGTTTCAAGTAACAGATCTAAGTGACGTGATGTATCAAATGTGGTAGGGGTCACACACTCGTACTGGATCAACATAATTCTAAAACGACCTTAAGCTCACACACTTTCAACAAATTTCATACAAATGTCGCTTGAGCGGTTTGTCCGCTGCAAGGGTACCCCGCATCCGACAGCCAATCACAGCACACCTCCCATGGGGCTGAAGCAGGGGAACCCACCAGCCAATCATAGCACACCTCCAGGTGGGAGTATGGGGTGGAGGGGGTGGTCGATACACCCCTTAAGAGATTAATAAAATGGCACATAGGATGTTTTAGAATTACGTTGATCCAGTACCCGTGTGCGACCCTTATTTACAGTGGCGAAAGAGGTTTCGTGTATAGACTCGCCATTTTTCGAAACCTGAAGCAACATTTAAACACCTAGAAGTTTCGTATTTTTATTTTATCGGCGCCCAGCTCCTTTTTTTTCCTTCCTTACACATCGCGTTCACGTGAACTGACTGTACATTTTCATATAAATTTGTATGAATTTACGGGAACCTTTATTAAATATCGCCATAAAACATTACATTTAGACTCGCATATCATTGGCAGAGGCCAAAAAAATTTTCGCAAGTTAAAACTATGGTGGTCGATTACATTCAAGCATAATTTACATATGTTACAACCTCTAGTTCTAATTCGCTTATACGTTTTAAATCCGAGCTTTTAAAAGTTGTACATTTCCGAGTAAACTTCTGTGTATATTTTTTTCTCTCCTATTTTCTTTTGCGGCATTGAATAAGCGAAATTTGAGTTTAATGTAAAGAAAGCTGATCTGCTTAGTGGTGTGTAGAGACCTGCAAAACTCGCATTATTATTTGGTGACACGTTATACTTCAAACGCAAGTACCTTCGCTATATGTTAGTCATTGGACCATATTTTGACACGCCCTGGGTAAATCTGCGCCAATAACTGAACACTTTAAAATGCGTGCTCCAATCACATTCAGTGCAGTCAGAAACGAAGTTGCTTCACATGCATGCAGTAGCCAATGGATAAACAACGCCAGCTCGAGTATATACAACACTATGAAATTTAGCCTAATGCAAATATAATAATGCGAAATTTGCAGTTCTCTAGTGGCGTGTAAGTGAAGGTCAAAAGTGTTTGCTTGACACACACGAGGACAAAACAATTGGGTTTAGCTGTGTTGGCGAGACTGCCGTTTGTTTTGCGTGAATACGTCTACGTTGACGCGCTCGGACGACTTGATGTTCATTTTACGTTCCTGGCACCGCTTCACTCGATCATATGGTGTTTTACGGGTACCACTGGATTGCTTTTGAGATGCTCTTTCCAACCGTATACGATTTCTGTGTTTCTACTTTGCTTTTTGACGAGTATAGGCCGAAATTGTGTTTTAGTTTTCTTAATTTTTTTTTACATGAAACTCATACGATTTCACCATAACCGCGCCACACAAATGATCTTTAAACACACTCAATCGATAAATATTGACGAGAGCTGTCGATTGAAACCTAAACGAGCATCGTAGCTTTTCTCAGTCAAAAGTTATACTACGCGGAAATTATGAGATGCAGCGAAACGAACTCAAAATTACGCCCCCCCCCCCCCCGACGCTCTCGATGCTTCGCAGTCCTCACTCAGCGTAACATATTCTTTTGTCCTTTGGCAATCAAGTGGTGTAATCGAATTTGGAATGTACACGATAGATTCGGAGCTGCAATGCCGAACTGTATCCCCCAATTTTATTAACATCGGATTTTCTGGATTGCCTCCCAACGTGGTTGCAAATTTAAATACGTATTCACGTCAACAATAACCATTGTTTGAAACATTAAATTTAAATACACTCTGCTCCGTGCTCTCAGAGAGTACAGCAGGCGTTGTAAGATAACGGGAACACGTATATATTCAGGGTCTACGTGACGGTATAACGGGAGTTTTAATGGCGCTGGAGCAACGACTGGCAAATAAGGGACAATTAGATTCCGCCCGCCGTCCATGCGCGGCGAACGTGGCAGTGCGTCGTTAAATCCAGTCGCCTCTGGAGGATCTGGCATGCAGGCGTGTCCCCTTGAGAGGCGTAACTTCGTGAGAGACGCTTCATTGTCCGGTGCCTCCTACCTCAGGGCCTGCTGGTATCCCATTAGCAGAGGTGTAATGTCCGTTTCGCCGTGGGCGAACAACCCCGTCGTAGGAAGACTGTCGACTGGCCTCTTTGAGCTCAGAGGTTTATTTCAGAAGTAATAGCCGGTTCGCGGTTTGTTCCATAGAAGCGAGGCAAGCAATGCATCCCCTATACATATTGGAAATTTTTTGACCTTTTATAGTTTCCACATTAACTCTCCGTTTCCAAATCAAGGAACAGTTTTCGTAACTCCCGTACTGTGCACGCATAGTGCTGCTATCTAGTATTTATTTCCACAAACGGGAGCGACTATCGATGAATAGAACTCGCGAGCGTGTTACTCTGCCGCGTTTCTTCGTCGGCAGAGTAAGCAGTTTGCGACCTCCAGTCAAATTCCTTGGAAAGTGGATGAAAGTGTTCTGGAAAATGGGAGTTTTTTTATAATTTGTAATATGCTCTCTAAATAATATTCTGTTTAATTATTATTACATTCATTTCGCTGCCGTTTTTATAACTAATGTTACGTATTATGAAACGCTAAATACATGTGGAGGGAAAGCAAAGTTGGAAGATGCGTTTATTAGTAGAAATTGAAAATGGAAACACAGCCCGGCACTAGAAAATGTTATCTAAAACACTCAAATATGTGGGAGTATCATAATGCTAGGAGTAGGAAAATTTCGCTAGTTCAGTGACCTGTAGGCTAGACTCCACAGTCCTGTGTACACTCCAGCCTCAGATGTTTGCTCATTGGCTGCTGCCCCAGAGAGTAGCCAGCGTTACCTCATACCTGGCAGTATGACACTCTCTACTTGTTTCCTTGCAAGTCTGCTATTGGTTCAGAGTTCTCCAGGGCGTGTCTAATGAGCTGACTTCAATGTACACATGTTGGACGTCTAGCTTGTCCTGAAATGATTTCGCGAAATATTCCTATCCCTACATATTGCTTACCCTGTAAAAAAAAACATCGCGCTACACGCCACTGGTTTCTTCGCACTTTTTAAATGAAACACTGCATGTATGACATGTTTGGCTGCTTCCTTAAGCCCCGTCCACACTGGCGAACCGAACACCGTAACGTAACTGCGACGAGTGACATGATGGCCAATGTGGACGGGACTACGAACGATGTCGCGAACATGATTCGGTTACGGTGTTCGCGACGGGCCATGTTTACACCCTGAGTCGGTGAATGACTAGCGCATCAAATGGACATTCGCGTCGCTGCTACACATAGTGGGTACCGGGAACTGGGTACGACCTGAACGTGGCGCATCCTTCTTCGCGCCCAGCTCCATTCCAGTTAGGTAGAGACTGTTTTTCAGATCATGGAAGTACGCGGGCTGCGAGTGAAAACGTTGCGAAAAAAAATGATTGGAATGAAGAAGAAGTGTTACATTTGACAGAATTGTACAGGGAAAGGCAGTTATTGTGCGACCCTAAACACAAAGACCATTTTTTAAAAATTCCTCAGATGCGATGCATGGGATGACACCGTTGCCTTCTCCAGGTCACCAAGTCTCAAGACCAGCCTGTTCTGAAGATGATTTAATATTGCTAAACCTTGTTTTAAATTAACTATACAGATGACTACCTCCATACACACACACACTCGCTCTGCTCATTAATAATTGCTGATATTGATTTACTTTTGTGTAGAAAATAAAATCAGGCTAGTAAATGTTACATTAATATTGCGGCGTAACGATAAACTGTATCAATAAATGTGTACAAACGAAACTTGTAGCCCTTCTGAAGCTCTCTAATTTTGGTCGTTACACACTTTCCACAAACAGCCTCTTGAGGCCGCAAATAGCGAATAACCCTTGTTCAGCAAGAGAGGGGCGCCGCCCCAAGAAATTTACCCGACATACCATTTATGCCATTTTTTAACACCTTCTTAGAGTGCAACGTACGGCGAATTTAATCGAAATAGTTGTGTTAGGCTTTCCACTATATAGTGCTTCATTTTAGGGACGAATATTACGATTTGTCAACATTTTGAGATAGAATATTTTCAAGATTGCAATACTTTCTTTTGCCATAGGCTGTTCACGATAAAGTGAGCACTTTTGAGGCCCTAGTTACTTTTGTCTTTCATCCATGTTTTATTGTTTAAACACCTTTTTAAATATATACTGGTATGTAAGTAATAAACATAGTGTGTTTATTCCACCGCACTTTGAATTTAATATCCAAGGCTACAATAATATATATTTATTGACTATTATTAAAAACGAGCGAGCTTTCAAAAGGGCTTACTTTACCGTGAACAGCCTATATAGTGCGAGAAAGTAAAACTTCTTATTAACTAATATTCAATACTGTTTACTAACTACAGTATTAAAAATATCAATCTGTCCAGTCAACATTAATGGTGATTTTTTTTTGTTTTAATATTATAATGCATTTGTAAGTAACATACTTATCAACAACATACTACGTTTTACATACGTGAATGTTTTGACTGAGGCCTTAAGTGGTTGCCCTCAGTACGTCAGGTATTATTTCACTAATGGTTTGTTTTGATATTCGGAACAAATTCTGCAAACTAGTGAAGAAATCTGCAGAGGCTAGAAACATTAGAGTGACGACTGTCATCGCGTTTCTTAAAATGTGTACCACATTTAATAACTTTAGGGCCCACCAAGTTGACAATCGCTTCAAAATCTGACGATGACATTCTTGTGAAGTTCTTGTACTGGCCAGAAATTTCTTGAAACTTTAGGTCCGCCAACAACGACGCGCCATTGTACTCATGTCTCTTGGCATATGCATTCAGCTGCCACCGCCTTCTTTTCTTCCTTTTTCGCTCTTTCGACACGTTGAGGTTTACATGAACGTACGCTGCTGCAGCTGTCTCGATCTTTACCACTAAGCGACCAGCGTATCGGTGAACAATTGGACGATTGAAATGTTCGTGACGAACAGCGTTCGCAATGCGGGCAAGCGGTCAGCACAGTTTCGCACCAAACACCGCCGCGAACATGTTCGATGTTACGTTACAGTGTTCGGTTCGCCAAACGGTCATTTACATATACGAAGAAATGAAAATTATAACATAATTCCATAGATAACATGTACGAAAAGAGATGACAGTTGTAGCAGAAAGTTTTCTCAAGGTCAGCAGCTTACAACTGTTTCGAGGCTCATACATTGGCAGGGATAAAAGCGGCACTCCTAGGTAGTATCAGTATATAGGGTCGCCCATGTTAAGTTTATGTCGCCCACCTCGAAACTTTAAAAATTCATATCTATTAAACTAATGGACCGGTTTTCAAAATTCAAACACCATTAGTTTCCGAATTCGTGGCCCAGCGTGTTGTACTCGTGTTAGCATATAATCGAATTCTTGCTTGGATTTTACATGTTTATATTATAATGTTTCATTTACAGCTAATACGACTAAATACAAAGAGAAAATACGTGTGTCGGAAACGCCCGGTAAGAAATAGTTCTCATGCAAAATATTACTACGCTGAACGCACACGGATTTTGCGCGCTATTACTTTGGTGTGATTTCCTAAGCTTGGTTTGCACGAGGCGGCGGGAATATTCTGGAAGCAGAACTTTGGCACGGCTTCAGAAAAGTTGGAAGAGTAACTGTTAATGGACTGTAGCGTGAACAACGTTTCATATAATTAATACATATACCTAAAAAATTTTAAATCTAAGATAGCATTTAAAAAGTTTAACAGTAAACTGTCAAGTTCAGCTGTAAACCTCTTAATATTTATTTTCGTTTGTTGTCCTTTCTGCCCGGTATTTGAAATGTACATACGTCAAAACATTCCTACTTCGACAGTATTCGCTTACTTTAGCTGAGGGTTGGTACAGGCTATTCACGGCAAAGTGAGCACTTTTTAAGGACCTCCCAACTGACATTAGCCATAAATAAATATATAATTTTTTGGAACCTCAGATGGTGTTGTATATATTAGAAATTGGCGGAAAGACGAAAATTGGCCTAAAGAAAACATTAGCAGGGCCTTAAAAAGTGCTCACTTTTGCGTGAATAGCCAATAGGGCGTATTTCTCGGGCGCAGATTATCCGTGTTATAATAGTTAATGTCTGGTAAGCCAAACAAAAGCATAGTTGCACCAACCAAGTATTAGCGTCTGGGGAAACTAAATAAGAACAACACAATTTGGTTTCTACAACAAAAATTTGAATTTCCCCATTACAAATCATTAATTTGGTTACGCCAAACAAAGTTTCTTTTAGTCAACAAAACATTATTCTCAGTATGCTGGCATATTTAAGAACATTATGTCAATACACGAAAAGCTACAAAAAATAACTCTGTTCGTTGTGATACCTAAAATTACGTGGCTATAGGGGCGTAGCAAGTAGCTGATAAGAGTTATTTAATAGACCCTATATGAAAGGGGTTTATTTAACATTAAAGGTATACAATATTATATAAATATAAACGTGAATGTTATGGTTGGGGGAGCTATACAAATATAATGATTTAACCAGCCACGATTTCAGTAAAGTCTCATTAGAGAGTCGCCACCTTGTTCATGATTCCGGAGGCTGGTTAATATGGTGGAATTCGACAGTCGTACACCCCATCTTCAGTGGTCTTCTCGTTCCAATGGCCCGACGACAAAAGGGCACCGCCCACGGGCTACACTGCTGTAAATCGGCTGCGTTGTTCCCTTCACTCGCCGGCGGAGGGGGGTTTCTGTGGTTCACGATTTCATAACTAATTTCAGCCAAATCACTGCCCGTGTCCTGGATAAATATCTGAAGGTGGGATCAGGCAGGCCGCTCAGCTAAGGCCTAATCACTACTCGTAACAACATATTCATCTGCGACTAAAAAGTTTATCTCTTTAAACTGTTACTCTGTGATGTTGGCGAGGGCTCTTGTTATAAGTTCGCACCTGAGAGGAAGTTATCGATCTCTGATCCCACACTCAACCGGTTAAAATAGTTCCTACGTCATGGACCAGTGCAGCTTGCCACTCGCCCCCTGAAAGCCAAACCACAGGGACTAAAATAGCCGTCGGTGATATCTGCATGAAAATAAGTTAACCCTCCCTGAATAGAACGGGGTTGACCAACCTCCCTGGGAAAAAAAATTGCTCGATAACGCTAGGAGACCTGGAGGTTAATACATACGGGATGTTAAGTGCTATATGCTATTCACGGTAAAGCCAGCATTTTCTTAAAGCCCTACCTGCAGGCATAATAAAAACAATAGTATTTTACTGTGGATTGATACATGCGTTAACTTCTGAAAGCTACAAAATATATTACTGTGTTTATTTGTTACAAGGCAATTTTCATATTAACAATTGGCGAAATAATGGTACTTTTAAGCAAGGCCTTAACACTTTGAGGTAGGCACACTTTTACCAACTTTAAAGATAAGCTAGATGTTAGTCACATATATTCACACCACTGCAGGGACACCGTGTTCTATTGGTACCCATTGTCACTTAACGCCATTCTACTGGTCAAAACTACATCAGTATTTCCGTATTAGCCGGCTGGCAACCAATGGAGTGCCGAGTTTACCGTTTTCCAACCAAATGTTCTTTCGTACCGTAACTATACGAAAATGTGTCGTTCATTTACGGAGTTCGTTGTTGATGTTATATTAGTTCCTTTTTAAAATCGCTATGAAACAGGGAATTGATGTAAGTGAACCCGGACACGTTTTGCGTTTTAAGTGGAATGAAATATTCAAACAAGTTTGGCCCGAACTACACTCGAGTATAGTCCTGGAAGAGTTAAAAGAGGCTCACTTTACCTTGAACGGCGTACACTCGTTGTCCTTTGTCGGGTACAAAAAGAACAGATAAGTTGTAGCTGCCGCCAAATGAATTCGCGGAATTGTAACGTTTGAATAATTCCATGTTTGCATTCAGACGTTCACAGAGTTGATCTTCTTACCTCGTGAGCTTAATGTCTCGGCAAGCACGACCTACAGTGAACAAGTTTCGAATTGAATCCGGAACCTCAAAAACTCTTGAGTCTGCTCGGGAGATGCACAGAATATTTACTTACACTTATAATTAGAGACATGCAAAATTCGCGTTATTATTTGGCATCAGGCTGCACTTCACAGTACTGATGTATGTACCAGAGCAGGCGTGGTTTTTCCATTGGCTGCTGCGTAGATGTCCAGCCACGCCCTTTCTAAATGGACCGCACGTGGTTGGCGCTAACAACTGCTGAGTGTTAAATGATTGGCGCAGCGTTACCCAGGGCGTGTCAGGTACAGTATGGTCCAATGACAGACGTATTGCAAAGGTGCGCGTGTTTAAAGTTTAACGTATTGACAAATAATAATGCGAATTTTGCAGGTGTCTACAGTTATAATCCATTCACGGTTACTTCGCACTTTTCTGAAGCGCTACTAAACTTGTACAAACTAAGCTCAACTAAGTCTAAATAATCACGCCAACGAACAACGCACCGAATTCGTGCGCACTCAGTTGTAATAATATTTTGCATTAGAACTATTTATTACTAGGCGTTACCAACACACGCTTTTTCTCATGATTTTTATGCATATTTTATAAAAATGAAACATTATAATTTATAAACATAATATTGGTCAAACTTCAATTTAACGGAAAATAATTTAATCTCATGTTAACAGAGGTATGGAACACTTGTAATACATGGAATATTTATAAAATATTTAAAAAAAAACAGCATACATTGTAGCCTCGGTGGATGAGCGGTTAGCTTTCTCGCCTCCCAGCAAGGCGAACCGGGTTCAATCCCCGGGCGGGTCACTCCGAATTTTCGGATTTAGGAACCGTGCTGGACGATGCCGTTGGTCGGAAGGTTTTCTCGGGGACCTCCCGTTTCAATCACCCTCATCGGTTCTGAAGACCTCGATGTTAAGATCCGTTAAGATCCTCTTCACTCACAGCATACGCGGGGTGATTATTTTCAGAGGTTCGTCAAAAAAAAAGTGCGAAGAAACCGAGCGTAGACTATATTTAATGCGAAGGTGCTGGAGTTCTGGCCGAGGGCTGGGAGCTGGGGAAGGAAACACGCCAGAATTTACGTACAACTGGCGACAAATCCGACGTGAGAGAACCTAACCTTGCTTAGCTTTCGACTAACCAGGATGGAGCCAGCAACTTTCCGAATTCGAAGCTAGGCATGCTTATTTCATTTAACGAGCATGTTCTTTGAACGCTTAAGTTGTCACGTGGGTCTAATTGTAGGTAGTGTGATTATTCGAATTTAAAAAAAAACTATCAAATATCGCAATTAATTTTTTTTTTTTCACGACAGAAAAGTAAGTCGATATCTTGTTGCTCATTCATATTTTTTGGTTATTGAAACGTAGCATTGTTCATTGAAAATAGCCAGTCAGCAAAATTTGCTATAAGTAGCTCCCTGTTCCCGATATCAATTGGTGTATAAAAAGTATTTTAAACTATATCGACAATGCCACATCTTTTCTGAACAGATTGTGTGTAACATTGCATTTTTTCGGGGTTATGTTTACAGTAAGTCATATACATTATTATTGTATATTTAATTAAATAGCACTTGCTTATGTTGTCACTTCTTTTAGTATCATTTCCAAATTACGTTTTATTATTCGAGTTAACAGGATAATTTTTGGTTGTTTTAAAAATTTATTTGACATGGAGATCATATGTAAGTTTTTTTTTTATTTGTTTCCAGGCAGTCTGCTGTTTGTAATTTTTCATTTCTTTCCTAGAGGGTAGTCAGCATTAAAATGTTTATCAAATAAAAGTACAAAATAAAATTATCCTGGTTGTCTGTCGTTTCGCCACTGCTGATTGGCGGAAAGAAGGCATGGTCAGACGACAGCCAATCGGAGCACAGGAGACAACATAAGTAAGGCAGATGTAAAATAGAACTATTTTTTTTTCTTTGGAACTATTCTCACCGCCTCTAACGATTGGACTTGTATAATATAATTAGGGATATGAATATTTCGCGAGTTCAATGACCTTTATGCTAGACTCCACAATCCTTTGTATAGTCGACCCTCAGATGTTTGTTCATTGGCTGTTGTCCCAGTGTTACCCCCACATTTGACAGTACGGGATTCGCTTCTTGTTCCCTTGCAAGTCGGCTATTGGCGCGGAGTCGTCCAGGGCGTGTCTAATAAACTCTGATCCAATTGCAAAGATGACTTCAATGTACACGCGTTTGAAATCTATCTGGTCCTAAAATGAAGTCACGAATTTATCCTATCTCTACATATAATATGAAAGTTTTAATGATTTATAATATAATAACATTGTTGTTTTGAAAGATGAATAATTATTAATTGAAGGAGAATGATTATTAATTTCATTGTGTGCGTGAAGAAAAAATGGTTAACTTATATTTTTGTTGAAGGAGAAGAAGAAAGAGTAAAATAAAAATTATGAGATGTTTATTGCAATATTATAATTTCTACTTACAGGTATCAACTGACGACTTGGATAGTTATTTGAAATATTACAATCGGTGGCCAACTTAATAATGGCAGAATTGTCTTTCGTCTGAAATGTAACAATTGATGTGTTAAGACCCTATAACTACCGCTTAAAATACTGAGGACACAACACTCACGAAGCTTGTTCATGCTATTTCCCATCGCCGTTGCAGTCTTCCTTACCGCCAAACGTTTTTATAGGGAAACCCCTTAAAGCCAGACCTAAACTAATGTTTTCTTTTTTTGAGGTTGTATTTAACTGTGACCAATCCAGTGCAGCTGTTCTCAAGACCTTGCTGTTCCGAGCAGCCCAAATCTCTTCGACCTCTCCCGAAGCTTACGCCAACTATATATTTTCTTGGACTTCTTGATAAGTTCAATACATAAGAGGAAAAACTCCCCAAAATGCACTTTTAAGGTATGTATAAATAGTATATTTAAGTTTGGAGTCGACATCGTAGGAGCGCCTGGTGTTATACGCAGCCCGGAGACCTCGGCGGCACTGTAGGTTGCGTGCTAGCAGGGCGACACCAGGTCAAACACTGTACAGTTGAATGAGATGATCATGGTTAATTAAAGGGTAACCTTCCTATTACACATGCACGCAGCAGATGTGTTTATACTGTTCACGATAAACTGAACACTTTCGGAAACCCCTGCTTGAGATCTACTTGTATGTAGATTATGTATTCATCCACCACAAGTAAAATGATCACTTTATTCATGCGTCTGTCAAGTGAAATTGCGAAGTTGTCATACAATTATATAGTATTCTGCAAATGTGATAGTTCTTGCACTTATGTATGTACATTAAAAACAAAAATGTTAGGTAAGCATTTGTGAATATTAAAACTATTTATTTTACTTTCTAATTCGACGATAAGACATGGAATTACTTTACCTTCGTTGTTACCAACTTTACTGGGCGAATGTCACTCAGTGTGCAGGGGCAGTAACTTTTGTGTAAGTTTGAGTTCAAAAGTGTTTACTTTGTCGTGAAAAGACTTTATATATGTGTTATATTTGCACTTGGGCCACGGTATATTGGATATGTCCAAGTGCACTCTGAGTTAGTAACAGACTGGCAATGAAACAAGCACCGAATCACGTGTCACCTGGTCTCAGATAAAACTGGCTACACACTGGGGCAGCAGCCAATCAACAGAAAAAGGAGGCTTGAAAATACACAGGACCGTGAAGCCTAGCCTACAGGTCGTCTAAAACGCGAAATGTTCCTGCCCCTACCTATGGGCAGAGGCCTGCACAAATTTCGCGTTATTATTTGGGGACAAGTTTAAACTCAAAACACGCGTACCTTTGCAAAACGTGTATCATTGGAGCATGCTTTATTTGCCACGCCCTGGGTAACACTGCGCCAATAAATGCACACCACACAATTGTGTGCTCCAATAACTTCCAGTTTAGTCAGAAAGGAAGCGATCACATCTATGCAGCAGCCAACTGAGGAACGACGCCTGCTCCGAGTATACGCAGTACTGTGAAGTCCAGTCTGGTCCCAAACAATAACGCAAATTTCGCAGGTCCCTGCCTATGGGACTTTGAGCGGTGACCCATTCATTTTATTGGTGGAAATTATGAAGCGAGATTCGATTGCAGTACCCTCGGGTATTTCTGCATGTATCGGACGCGAATATTTTGAGATACGGTGATTTGAAGGGGGGGGGGGGGGGGGAGTTTTTCACCTATATCGGAGTTCTCTGAAATGGTATTTCTAATGTGTGTGTGAGGTCTTGAGAGCACTCATTAGGCTTCATATGAAGTGCGTGTTATTTCCGTAAATCGTCGAAGTAGCAGCGTTTACAAACTAACGTGGCCACTCGACAGCACTGAAGAGTTTTATAAAAAAAAAAAAAAATCCAATAATTTTTAACCATGACATTGACAGTCGCCGCTCGTGGAGTTTTCGTAAGGCCGTTCAAGAGGTTGGAATTTGGTTCCTACATTTGTTGGCATAAGACATCCTTTATCGTGATGTCTGAGGATAGCGCGACATTGAAAGAAAATCAATTTCCGGAAAAGAATAAAACAAGTTATAATAATTTTTAGATTAAATATTTGAGGCACAAATATCAAAATGCTACAATATTATTACGTTCAGATACGTCTCAGAATAACTCAGAATGTCGTTACTATAGTCTGTTCGTGGTTTCTCTTCACACTTTTAAAATCAAACCTTTGAAAAATCACCCCATGTATGGCGTGTTTTTTTTTTTTTTTTTCCTAAATATGTCTTGTATTACAAGCGTTTTACTCTTCCGTTAACATAGAAGTGTGTTATTTTTCGTTAAATTGAAGTTTCGCCTACATTTTATTTATAAATTATAATATTCAATTTATAATAAATATGAACAAAACAGCGAGGAAACAGGCGTGTTGGCAGCACCTAGTGAGAAATAGTTCTCATGCAAAATCTTTTTTACAACTGAGTGCGCACGAACTCAGTGCTTTGTTCATTGGTGTAATTTCCTAGACTCGGTTAAGCTCCGGTCGCACACGACCACATTTGTGTTTCAATAACCAGATTTATAAGTGGCTGACAAAATATCGACTTTGATTTCTGTCCTGAAGAAAGGTTTGGACCAAAAGAAATGTTTTAAAATAAATTATACTAGGCGCAGCGGCTTCTAACGAGAGGCATGTGACAACTAGGGAGCCTGTTAACAACGCAAGCGAAGCAATGAGAAAATATTTGCGCGATTTCTAGTCGGCAAGTTCGGAAATGTTTTCATAACAGCTTAACCTGAGCTACATTCTAGTGTTTGCCTTAAATGGTCAAATATGTTCCTTTAAAAAATGTATATATTGTGAAGCGTTCTCAGAGAAGGTACCTTAGGGTGAAAACGTAAGTTTTTCAGGAGGCCCAAAAAAAGGGCTGAAAGTTAAAAAAAATGATCGTTTTCGAGATATGAACGGGACATGCTGAGAGTATAGACGCTACAAGAGTGCGACTTGTTTCATTGAACTCCTCGTAGAACTGTCTACAAAAACAGCAATTATATATATATATATAATTGTCACGTCTTGTCTTGTAGTTTACTAGAAAAGACAAGAAAGACGCAATAGACATCAGATCAGTTACTGCAGTCAATTACATCTTAGAGGGGGCAGCTGCCTTGAAGTGGCAATGGACCAGCCATGTCACTCGGACGAAAAATGAAAGATGGACAAAAACTGGTGTCAGAATGGAGTCCAAGAAATCATCGGAGACCAGACCGTTGGGATAAAGATATAAGTAGGTTTGCTGGAGTTAACTGGCAGGGAATCTCCCAAGAACATTTCTACCCGGAGAAGACTATTGAAAGTCTACCTGCATTCTTAGTTATAAGATGCCATATCATTTCATGATTGAACTGGCTGATGATATTTATCAGATCCCGACGAACGTTGTTCCACATTTTTTTTTAATTTTTAAAATCCATAATAAATATGTATATAATGCCATCTGTTGTATTTAAATTATGCATACCAAATTTAATACTTGAGGTGTAAATGTCATATTCCTTGTGTGCCATAGTAAATTTGGCGCAAGTGCCATGTGTATTGTGTTTTGCTGATCCCGGCGAACGTTTCTCCGCCTTCTGTTTGCTGTGTGCTTCTCGATTGTGTGTTTATGCCTCTCCAGTCTGTGCAGCGCCTGTTCACGTTCTGTTCTGCCTTCTCAATGCGTCCTCTCTATCACGTCTGGTACGTCGACCGTAGTTCCACCGTGGTATCGCTGGCATTTTTTTTTCTCTCTTTTAGATCGACAAACATTTCCCGCAAGTACGAGCAAAACCGACACACAAATCCAGAAGTTAGACCCGAGCGCCACCTATCGGAATGAAACACAACTAAAAACCTTACTCGCCACCTCAATAACGTATGGTGTGAATATTGTCTCAATTGGTCCAGTGGTTTGTCAGTGATGATGCGGTTTAGTCACGCACAATGGATTATATATATATATACATATAATGTATTTGACTACTGACAGCGAGAATTAATTTTCAACATCGGCTGTAACGACCTTGTGGCGTCACAACATGGAACATTGAAATCCCTGGCGCCGTGCATTAGAACTGCTTTGTTTACACCGGATGTACGTCGGCGTGCGGCATGATGCGAGTCGTGCAGGACGCCGAACACGCCGCTTGTTGTACCACCCCCCCCCCCCTTCTACCCCTTCCACAAAACAAAACCTCTCGTCCCTCTTGTGCTCGAACGTAACAACTCTGGAACAGACCGAACGTGGAACTAATGCGGCAGCACCACGCGATGTGGCTGTGAACTTGGCGTTAACAAAGCATCTGCCATTAACATTCGCCGCCCTCTATTTACGCCAGGAGGCCAACGTTCGGTCCGTGGGAAAGCACGGCATTCATTCCGCGCTTCAGTTATCTTTCTTTGCAAGCCTAATACGACGTTATCCCGTTTTGTGCTTTAAACCGTTTCGAAATTCGTTATACCTGCAACACCGAACGAGTATCCTCCATACATAAAATACTTAATTCAGGCTGCATTGAAAATTCTCTTGATTTCATTTGTTTACGTGCAGCTTAAGTATTTAAGTCATTTCTGTGGCCCTGTATCACATCAACTTCTGACTGAGTTCTGATGCAGCGTACTATATAAAATACGCACGGAGATTCCTTTTTTCGAAAATAAAAACATTTGTTTTAGGCTGTCTTGTTTACGGCAACAAAATATTGTTTTGATTCAAAAGGAAGGTTAGAGGATTTTCGGTTTCGCTGTTATTAGTTTATCTTTATGGCAATTTCGCATTTCTTTATAGAAAAGAAAACAAATCATTTTTGTACATTGTGGTTTTTTTGTAAGTAAAGAAACTTAACAAATGCTACATTACTAAATAATTAACTCATTAGGTCATCCAAATAATGGTATTTAGCCTTTTAATTTTATTATTATAGTAGCTTAATTTACCAGACTGCTCAACTATTATAACGACAATGCAATAATAAATTTACTATATAAATGTATAGATAAAACAAAAAATATGTTTTTGTCTAACCTACTGTATAGTGTTACGCGCTGCGACTGTCCGGCGCCGTGGTAGGAGATCCACCTCGCCATCCCCCCTTCATGGAACGATGCGCTCGCGGCCTCCTGCTGGCGTCACAGACTCCCTCTCGCCTTCTGGAGTTTCCGATACGTTTAGCGACGACGCAAGAATGTTCTGGTGAAACTGGCTGGCATCTCAGCCCTCCGCGACGCATCACGCGATATATATAGCCGCAACCCAGCGGCCGGCAGTCTTCTACAGAGGCCGCCTGGCCGAGTGTGCGCGAGTAAGTAAAGTGTGGAAGACGACTGGAGATTGCGGGACGACGGTGAGTGAGGTGTTCGTGGCTTGAATGGACGAGAGGGTGTGAAACCGACGAGTGAAGCCTACTGTGCGCGAGGGCGCTTGGAGGGCGTGGACTGAACTGAGGTGGGACTAAATGAAAGTGTCATACGGATTTTATTGTGAATGTTCAAACTGTCAATTTGGACACACATTTTTTAGAATATTTGAATGGTTTGATACACTGTCTATTGGGACTGATCTTTAGTTATTTAATTTAATTGATTTCTTTGTGGTAATTATAAATTGTATTAAATCGGAGTAATTAGTTGTGAACAGAAAGTGATATCAATTTATTGTGAAATTTTGAGTACAGAGAATTTCGCTGTAGTTATTGTAAATAAAACAAGTAAATTATAATTAATTATTTTTGTTTGATTAAGACCTCCATCCCTTAACGAACTTGGTTCAGCCCACTTAATTTCCAGAGAGAGAACTTGTAACAATAGGTTTTTCGTGGCAGAAAATCACCTGCTGGAGTACATAAAGTGCTTTTAGAGTGCGTGATCTTCAGTACGATCTGTCACTGAAATTGGCGATGGAGTAATTCTGAAGCTTCGATTTCCAATAGCTGCGAGATCACCTCGGCAGACGAACAACGCACTCTCTCTCTCTCTCTCTCTCTCTCTGAACTGCGACACAGGAAAGTAGTTAAAAGAGTCAATTCGCGGTTACTTGAAATTTTTATGAAGTCCTGCTAGTGTTCTACTTCCAGAACATTCCTGACCCCCGTGTAAACAATGCTTAACGCTTTAAAATGTGATCTGTGTTATATCTTTGTGCCCTACATATAGTTTTATCTTACCCTCTACTGGCTCAAGATGGTACAATGTGCCGGCATAATAAAAGCAGTTTTCGTATACTATACAGGTGTACCTACAACATTTTTATCATTGTAACAATTACGTAAATGTATGGAGTTTATGGCATAAAAATTAAATGTGTCAAAGTATTTATTGAGTTATAATTTTTTGTGTTAAATGTATCATTTTGCCGATCCTTCCAGTAGTTTGTGACTTAAAAATATATAATTTTCGTTTAAAAAAATCTATAGTTAAAAATGAACACCACTTTACATTTATCGAATATTTCCTCCCGTACGAGGGGGCCGCGGTGGCTGAGCAGCTAGACTGCTCGCCTTCCACCAAGGCGAACCGGGTTCAATCTCCTGCCGGGTCACTTCAGGATTTTCGCCCGACTGTGCCGCTGGTCGACGGGTTTCCTCGGGGATCTCCCCCCTCCCCGTCCAAGTATTCCGGCGCCGGTCCATTCTCACCTCGCTGAACCTCCCAGATCTCTCCACTCCAGTCCTCCTCTCCGAGCCAAACGCATTCGCGAATGACGAGTCACTACGATTACGGCACAAGCGAGGCCGGGGCAAAACTGGAATGCGGCCAGCGGCTGTTATTAAAACAATACTCGCAGACAACCGGGACAGTATTGCAACGACGGAAGAAGCAGGAATCGGCACAAGTTAGCTTAATTATTGGGTCTGTCTGACACAGTGGGGTTGCGGCGATTTCATCAACATCTACGTCAGTAACTCCGCCCAGGCTACAAGGGAGAGCCAATGGGATTCGAGCGTATCGGTTAACACATTGAGGTCTGCACACATTTACTGGCACTTAAGACAAATTAGAAGTGAGCCACCTATATCCACTAGAACAACGGTTCTGTTGGTGTCTGTGTTAGAACTCACCATCGTCCTATTGGTCCATACCACACCGGACACGACCCTGTACTTTATAGTGTTTATTAGTGGTCGGTCATCAACCAATGGAGAGCCGAATTGATATTGACCCAATCAAATGTCCGTTAGCGTACAACATGATTTACCATCAATCATGCCCCTTTGAATGGCGATTAAAAAAAAAAAAGAAATTCTGTAGTTGGCAATATCATTGTTACTGCACTGTCGTGTCATAGAGAGGTCTTGGTAAACACTGGCCGAAGAAAGACTGCACATCCATACGAGTTTTGTTCTGAACAACAAAGAAATTTGCGATTTAGCTTTGCTCGAGCTGCACACGAGCTTAGTCTACAAAGTGTTAAGGTGGGTGTGAATGAGAAGTGAGGTGGACACGACGTCTAAGGGCCGGGGTGTCAGTCGACGTTGGTCCTCCCTGAACAGCGGTCACCGAGTGGCGATTGGGGGCAAGTGTTTTCACGCTAGGGCGAGAGAGGAAGTCCGGAGCCCCTTAATTTTGCAGTCCCTTACTAAATTGTACATAACCTTATCTTGACCCTAACCCCTCTAACCAATCACATTGTATATATTGTTTACGGGCCTGCCTATCAAGCCGGCAGTCGCGAACTTCAAATGGGGATTCAATACTAAACGAGAATTCCTTCTCATTGCGCCAATTTTAAAGATAACTATTTGAAACAAAAAACACATTGACGCGATTTTCTCAGAGAATATTTCTACATAAAATTGTTTTTGAAAAAGAAATCATTTATCTATCTTTATTTTTGTTATATGTAGATTTCTATATTTACATTTAATAAAAAAACATATTAAGCAAAGAAATTGACAAACTATTTTAACATGGCATCGTTCCTTAAGAAATTTAACGTAGAATACGTTTTGTTTTAAATAGTTATTTGTAAAATTGGCGCAGTGAGAAGGAATTTTGTTTGACATTGATTACCCAAGTTCACGGCTGCCGGCTTTGTAGGCAGGAGTGTTAATTAGTCTCAGCAAGTATCCGCAAGGCTTGTTAATTTAAAATTATTAATTAGTCCCTTGACTCCCCTGTCCTGAACTGCCCTTCTTGAACCTGTTGAATTACACCCCACCTAAGGGGTGTTTAGCAGAGACTGAGAACTAACACACAATTATGCGTTTATATTGCCGGACACGCCCGCCGCGAACTCACCACGTCGCCATCTTGAATCACACTGGCGTCAGGAACTACTTGCGGCGACGCGATGGCTGCAGGAGGAAGCAGATCTCCGCGGGAGGATATAAGAGTCTGATTGCATATTGCTAGAGACCTGCGCAATTCGCGTTATTTTTCACTGCAATGATAGACTCCACTGTCTTATAAACAAGTGAGCGCGGTTCGTGGCTGCATTGGCCGCTGCAGTGCAATCGACGTCACGTATCTTCTCGATCTCTCGCAAGAGATTGGTCACTCCACCGCTGATCTTATATTATTGACTCAAGAGTTCTCCGAGGCGCGCGCCAAGCGTATTTTTGGCCAATGGCCAAAGATGGTAGAACGCACAGTAAGTTCGAGTTCAGGCTGTCCTTAAATAACAACGCGAATTTTGCTGGTCTCTACGCACTGCACGATACGCGACAGGGGTATACAACAGAGAGAATGTGTGCCTGCGTCCACGACCGTCGAAGGCTGAAGGAATCGGTCGAGCGAAGAGAAACGAACGGCATTTGCAGAGGGAGGCAGGAGAGTTTGAAAGGACTGAAAGAATCGGTTGCCCTGCTATGTCGAGGGCGGCGTGTGAATGGACGTCAACCTGGGCATAGGCCGCTCACGGTAAAGTGAGCACTTTTTAAGGCCCGTATAAATTTCTCCTTTCATCCAATTTCCATCTTCCTGCTGCTTTTTAATATAAGCATTACAATGCGACCAATAAACATAGTGTATACATTTCCCCACATTCAAAATTTAATGTCTGGGGCTGTAATGGTATATATTTATTAGCGGCTACTGCCTGTTGCGGGGGCCTTAAAAAAGTGCTCACTATTTGTGAACAGCCTTTAACAATCAGCCACCCGAATAACATCTTCCCCTCTCCACGGTTCCAGTATTCCATCCACAAAACCGCATTCAGGCATGTTTTCTGCCGTCCTTCCCGGAATCCAATTACTCGGTTCCATTGTCTCCTCGAGATGAATAACAACACGGACCGGGCGCTAGGACTACACGTATGCCACTCTTGCGCCAACTATCACGTTACACTACACTGGTTTTTTTTTTTTTTTTTTTTTGCAGAATAGCGCCATCGCGTCGGACGGCAAATATTTAATTGGAACTCGCTGTTCTCGAGGCGGAAACAGCAATGTAACGATGTCATCAAAACAAAACTTTTCTTTTTCCGGGCTTGAAGTTTTTTTTACGTCGCAGTCTTGAATACTGTTGTAATATAACTTCTGCTCTTCGTGTGGTCTTCGTTTACAGTTATATAATTAAACGGATTTCAATTAAAACTTAGTGAACTAAACCCAAAATCTCACTCCTTTGTTTCGTTGTTGAAAAAGTATTAAGTTTGAAAATGCCTCGGTAAAACGGCAATTTTTCAAATACAGTCAGCAACAAAATCTTTATTAACATCGGATGGAACTTCAAGGATATACTGGAAGCTCAAAGTTGCATTGCGTATTTTCTAACTGTCTGCGTTTATATTCATCTGGAAAATACGTGTCTTGATTTGTGTATACAGATATCTTGACTGAGAACAGCACTGGATTTAAATATTTTTTGGAAACCTGCATTTAGAATTAATTCGTACGTTTATGGTCAGGTACGAAATGACTTGTGTATATTGAGGAATGCAGATGTAGTAAAAATAAATCATCTTCAACAGCTGAGACTAAGGCCCTGTACCAAATAACCAGCAGCCGCGCTCTCACTCGTATTTGCACTCGCTCTCCCTCCCACAATTCCCTGCACGCTATTGATTTGGAACAGATCCACACTCGCACTCGCTATTTATGGACGGGAACAAGCTCCAGACAAGCAACAATTTCAAGCATCTTGGATCCACTGTATCCAGTGATGGAAATTTTTACTTGGGGGGGATTACCCGCAGAATTCAGGCTGGAATGTCCAACTGGAGAAGGTTTGTCTGGTGTTCCCCTGTGATGGAAACCTCGGTGTCGGAGTTAAGGGCAAAGTTTATAAGTGTGCACAGACTTGGGCAAGAGTTAGGTCACAGTGTAAAAGGATGGAGGTAGTCGAGATGAAGATGCTTGCGCTGGATGTGTGGTGTGTCTAGGTTGGACCACATCAAGAACAACTTCATAAGGAGCACTGTCAAAGTGGCAGATCTGACTAAGAAAGTCCAAGAAAGAAGGCTGCTCTGGTATGCTCACATTAAGAGCAGGAAAGACAATTACGTGGGGAAAAAAAGTGCTTGACCTGGAAGTGGCAGGCAGAAGGAAGCGAGGAAGATGGATGGACTGCGCGAGAGAAGATCTTGGAGAGAAACAGTTAAATGAGAACAACATTTGGAACAGGACCAAACGGAAGAGACTTGCCCTAAACGTAGACTCCACACGAATGGGATAATAAGAAGAAGAATAAGAAATTGTTTACTGTTTTCGTTCACTTGAAGCAAACAAAACCTTATAATTGTGGCTGCTGTTATTTTTCCATGCCATTTAAACAACACGTCTATTGCGATGCCTGTTGAACATGACATACAATGGCAAACTCAATATATATTATAAAGAAGCATTTTTATCACCATTGCAAACACATACCTGCAGTGAAAAATGGCTTGTTCGTTTGGCATCGTGTGGATGACGACAGTGTTCAAGCGTAAATAAACAAACAATATCCGAGAGCATGCACAGAGCATGCATCGACACACACACACACACACTCGTGCACTCGCGCTCTGTCACGTGGAACAGCGCTCTCTGATGTCACTTCCGAGCGAGAGTGCGCGAGTGTAAATATTCTATTTAGAACACGGCCTAAGTTAACGCGCGCGCGTATGTGGGACAGCTTTTTATCCAGGAAAATTCTTCGCATATTTACATCAAAGTGTAAGTGCACTGAGAAAGCATTAAGAGCCCCGGCTGCCTGACACTTAAAACCCGTTGCAGTTTGCTGGAAATCCAGGTTTTTTTTTTTTTTTTTACGAAACTAGTAAACGTGTTCCTAATGCGCTAATCTACAAAAAGAAAACACTCCAATCTGTGCCTCTCTGTCTCTTCCAAGACATCACGCGCATTTGAAACACCATTTCGGGGCCCTCTAACACAGCTGAAAACGGCTTTTTTCAAAGCGCTGTATCTCAAATTAGTTTTGTCGGATACATACAAAAGTACTCAAGTGGCGTGCACTGAACCTTTCCACCAATTAAATGATAGGGTCACCTCTTAAGCGGGAAATCACAATACTCCGACGAAACCGGCACGACAACCCCGACACGACTAAATTTGAGTAGCAGCCAATGAAAAGTAAGGTCACTGTGACGTTATCCCGAAAAAAATTTCAGCCCCGACACCAAAGTAGGTTCTATTTCAACTTTCCATCGTGTCGGGCTCATCAAAGCGCGCCTAAAACCTTCAATATTATAAACTGTAGTAATTAATAGACTAACTTGCGGCCAAAATTACGTTACGGTTTGTTTTCAAAAAAACTTTTTCCTCTTGTATAAATTCAGATATTGTCAAAAGCAAATAATCGTTCACTCTAACGTGAGTTTTAAAAAGTAAATATTGGATATTATAAGGGTAGCTCGCCATTTTTGAATTTTCCAACAGCCAACAAACTCACTTGTCAGGCATATATATTCGGGGTATTGTGAACATAGAATAAAATATATTGTGAAATTTTGTCGAGCTCTAACGTCGTGTCGGTTTGTCGTGCCGTGTTCGTCGGGCTATTGTGACTCCAGCTTTAGAGTAACACAGGTAGACGCAGCGTGACGAGAGCGCAGTTCAGAGCCTTGCGCGTAGAGGCGATGGAGCACTTGATTCGAGTGGCAATATCATCCTTATCGCTCTGCCTGAAACGCGAGAAATAGCTACATTCAGGCGGGCTCTTAAGAGTGAAGTTTTTTCCACTTTCATCCACTTTCCTGGATTTGTTCAGGAAAAAATCATGTGTAACGAAATTCCCAATAGTAACAGTTCCATATTTAAACTCTTATAGATGGCAAGTTTCCTACATCATGTGCTGGTTAAAATCTTCCATAACAGTCTAGGAAGAGCACTGAAAAATATTTTACAGTGATGCCAATTTATTAAATGTGACATGTTTGATATGGAATACATAATTCGTCCAACCGTTACGAAAAAAAAAAAAAAAAATTCTTTAAATTAATTTTCTGAACTTCTCCGGAAATCTATCAAAGCCTTTAGAGTCTAACCAGGTATGTTAAATGTTTTTTCACAAAAATTTTTAATTTAGCAGTATATTTCCCACAAGTGGATCTCTTGAATGAATGCACATGTAAAATATAGGATGTTTCTTGTGGCCGTGTGTTAAATGTGTACCTATTTTATGGTAGTCGTATTACGTCTGATATTTTGTTGTCCATCAATAGGTGTTTGAATTATTCTTTAATAAATTAATGTGTTAATTCCTCGAAGGTTTAGGTAAATAACTACGAATCCACGTTTAAGGTTACATATGTGTGTATGTATATATATATATATATATATATATATATATATATATATATATATATATATATATATATATATATGCGCCTGCGCGTGCACGTGCGCGCGCGTTGAAGGTCCCAATAACATATAATAATGTTCCGAGAGTTGTCATTGTATTTTACTTCGTTACCGATATTTTGCACAGATACGGTTTAAAACCTCATTTTTTAAGGGCTCATGCCTCCCTTAATATTCACTTGTGTCACATATATTTTACTTTTACTTTTTCGCGAAGAAACACCTCCAGAAGTTTGTCGGTCTAATTTCTAATCATCCTGTGTATATACACACAGCATTTCCCTGAACTCCAGGTACATACTTTGCGAGATGTTTCGATACAGAATATGTTGTTGAAAATATAAAACTACTTATGACCTAAAGTGATCGAGGGAAAGAGACAATCTTGAAAAGTGACATTTTGCAAATAACTACGTCAAATTCCCAAACTACGTGAGATGAAACTAATTCGTGAATATTTTAAGCATGTTTCAACACTTCTCTGCCATCTGTGGACCCTTCGCAAGCGATTATCGATAAACATGGCACTTCCTTATTTCCTGATGATCGGCGATGTTATATAGTTTAAAGAATATTTGTGTATAAATTCTTACCGGTTCTCGCCGTAGTTTCATGGAATCTTTGTAACGGAGTTGTTATTTATATATACTTTATTCCCCTTGGCTTATTAACACTTTAATGTTGAAAGGGTTGGTGAGAAACGGTTTAGATGCGTAATTAATTTTCAGCGATTGTGACCGAAACCCTGGGAGAAACGTGGAAATAATGTTAACGCCCTATATAACTGGAATAGTTTGAGTCAGCGTCCATTCTGTAAAAAAAAAATCAACATCTAAAAAGTCCCATGGGAATGTCCCACTTCCTTAAAAAAAAAAAAGCCTAGAAATTTGTTAGTAAAATTCAACCAAGTATTGGTGTTAAAGAGACTATGGCTCTTTGCCAAGTCCTAGCCTTCTGTTTTGTATGGCGTGGCTCTATCTTCGCGGAATGTGTAAAATACCGATAAAAGCAAACCAAACATTCCCCATTACCCTCAGTACGATATTCTCGGATTTTCTGCACCCAAGGACGTCGCAAAATCGTGAAATGGAACTGTCGCAAACATATTTTCCCCAACGCGTATTGTTCCCTTTGTGCAATTCCGTCGAGGGCTTAAATCTTTCTAGTCGAATCACAGACTTTTTTTTTAGTATTATTGTCCCTGGGATTTCATTGCCTCAGCAAACAGCAAACAGCCAAGAAAAATAATAAAATAACTGGATGTATTTTGATCGAACAAGGGTATTGCTGTGGTGTGCTAATCGGACACCTGCCTACCCACCAAGGCAAAACGGGTTCCATCCCCCGACGGAGTCGCTCCCCGAATTTTCCACCGGACGGCGGGGATTTCTCGAGGTTATCCCGTCTTCCCTCGCCCTCGCGTTCAGGCGCTGCTCCATTATCATCTCGCTCCACCCTCGTGTCGGCGTTGAACCACTCGCTGTACACGTGACTGCCTATACTGCAGGGACCGGCCGAGTGTTAAGATAGGCTTTTACGTATTAAAGGCAGTTCACGATAAAGCGAGCACTTTAGAAATGAACCTTAGAAAAAGTCTCTGCCCCTACATGCATATATTTTAATGGGCGCACTGAGTGACATTCGCCCAGTAAAGTTGGTAACGATGGATGGAAAGTAGTTCCATATCTTACCGTCGAATAAAAAGTGTCAGGTAACCATCTGTGATAACTTTAAATCATTTATTTTGCTTTATGTTTTTTTTTTTGTGCATCGAAGTGTAAATCGAGCATATTTGTAAAGTACTTACTTTCCTAATAATTTCACAGTTTCGCTTGACCGACGCATGAATAAAGTGATGAGGCCCACGGCAATGTTAATTTATCATATAGTGTAATAATACACAACGCGCATGCAAAGAAGATCTTAAGCAAGGCTTTCAGAAGTGCTCATTTTAACGTGAACAGCCTATAGAAGATTTGAGGCGTTTCTCGGCCACATTTCACAGTATCACTCATGTTTCCCCGAGCCGCATTTCCACGAAAAGTTTTTTATAAAAATCTTAATCATTTAGGACGGCATCGATTCACTGTCACTGAACACAAGGTTGAAGTGAGCTGCCTATGCAACGCTTATTATTGGCTCATCTGCCAATGACGTAGCGTGTTTCCCCGTGTACCAATTAATGTACAGCGACAGACGTAACAGGTTTTACAATCCATCGCGTTCATTTGAAAACTCATTATCAATAGGGTCACCTGTTTTTTCGCGAAAAGATTTACGCCAAGGTTAGACTCCAATTTCCTATGGCATCCACGCAGTCTTCCTTTGGTTATTGGCTACGTGTCTTTGTCGGGATACAGTTCCTTACATTAGTAGTCCAATCAGAATTAGGTAACTCCGACACTGAGTGTCCGTGATTCGCGGGAAGACACCTGCAAAGTGTGCCAGTTAAAACCATCCAATCACGAAAGTGGTTCTGGACTCTAGTGTTTTGGAGTACAAGGATTCCTGAAAATTTTTCTCGAATAACTGGTGGCCCTAATTATAAAGGGCAATTTTATTCTTTTGGACTGAAATGTTGACTTGGATTCCGGTAAAGGCCAGAGAAACAGTGAAACAATAACTATGTTTTTGTATTATTTCCAACAGCAAAGAAATTTCCATACCCCTCAAAGGGTTAATACCTTGAAAATTGCGGATAAATTAATATTTATGGACGCAACAAAAAGTCAGAAACACGAACCCTTATTAATCTACTCATTCTTTCTCGCTTTCAGAATGGTTCTCCTCTTCAAAGGGCACAAGGTGTTTTTTTTTTATGTGATATCGTGAAAGTTAGCTGAGATTTTCTTAAAATATTTAAACATGTAGAACCCTGTCCTTTCATTCGGTCGGTTCCGTACCAGGTAGCCACAATAGCGAACGCTTGCACCTATTATGCCGAAATTCTTCGTTTTCTTATCATAATTTCAGTTCCAGAGGTAATGTTTGATTATAGAATACTTACAATTTACTATTTCTTTAATACTTTTGTGTCTAATTCTCACTTCGTGTTATTTCCTGCTTGCGAAAAAGGCAGGAACTTATTAATAAAAAAAATTAACACCAACACTTTGACTACGCCAGAGTGTAGATCGTGCAAAACAATTTTCATAGTTTTTTTTTTTTTTGTTTCTTAACTAAGCTGGAACGGATGTAGATCCTTTTTTTTCCACTTGTACGTAATGAAAGCCTACAAAAACATTTTAGCCCGGTAATATGATTTTCCGTACTAAAAAGCAATATTTTCTTAAACCGACTCAAAAAGGACAAGCTTAACTGCAAAACCCTTTTACTCAGTTGCACTTGATTGGAGCAAAATAAACTTGACATCCCATCGGCTGACGACCAACCAATACGGAACGTTGTTGTGTACAGCAGACGTTCCCGACGTTACGTAAACCAATAGGATGGTCGTGAATGGAAAAATACTAAAACCAATAAAACCTTTGATCCTAAAGTGCTGACGACAGGTGAATCACTTCTAACTAGTCCTGGATATAATCAAATTTGCGCAGACTTCAAAAATGTTAATTGTATCCAATGTCTGTATGAGCACTACTTGGATACAAGTATAGTGACCACAAACATCATTTTGTAGTTGCCACGTAATACCGGAATGACAAAAAAGTTTTGTCGGTGCTACAAAATAATTTGTGGTGACAACATTGAAAAAAGAATTTTGTGGCCACCAATAAAAATGTGTCGGTCACCAAGAAACCGTTTTTTCAGTGCTGTAGCCCAGCCGACAGAGAACCGTATGCAGGCCAGCGATAGCCAATCAGACGCGGGGGAATAGGGGCAGCGGTGGCGCAGTGGCTAGGGCGCTCCCCTCCCACCACGGCGATCCGGGCTCGATACCAGGCCGGTCCACTCCCGGATCTTCGCATGTGGGAGTCGTGTTTGGACGATGCCGCTTGCCGGCGGGTTTTCTCGGGGTACTCCCGCTTCCCCCCTCCATTGCATTCCATCGCCTCTCCATCCTAGGGCCGCACTTCATGACGGGCACCTACGGGCTCCGGCTGGAAAGCCCGTCACTCGGTGAGTGTTGCTTCGCCCTGGGTGCACTATCCACTTGGCAACATCAAAAGAACCGCTGCGACATTACCACATTTTCTGTGGTTAAATTGCACGCAGACACTGGTAAAAAGTGCACTCAAAATACTAAATTAATTATGCCCGTTCACGCAAATGCAGTTGCACCGCCAAATTATATTCCTACCCTTACGAACCAAATAAATTCAGTCATATTAATCTCCTGTACTTGAGGGTGTTGGTCACGAACAAGAATCGTTATTTTATATTTGTACCTTATAGAAATACTATTAGGCAAATGAGAAGAAGTTTCGAAGATGCTATAGCCTGTTGTAGCCGAGTATTCGAAAGTATAGCGCAAAATAAAGATTAATAACTTTTATTGGATTAATGAGACACTAAATGTTAGCTCTGATCTAGATAACGCTTGGAAGCTATCACAAATTTTGCATAAAAGAAACCTATTCTGTGGTTAATTTGCAGGCTGATAGATTTCGTATAAATACATGTTAAAAATCACAATTTTATATATTTCGAAAAGTAAAAACAATCTAAAGCAATTTATACAGAAATAAGAAAGTTCACGCTGAAAGAAAACGTCAGTAGGTTTTTCGAGAAATGGAGAAATTGTTGCACACAATTTATATTTTGGTCACCAAAATACTTTTTGATGATAAGTGCATTTGTCATAAGAGTATTGCAAAATATCATGTCAAAGTAAAAATTAAAATGCTCTATACGATTGCAGAAAAAAGGCAACTGAAAGTCTTGTCTTAATTAATTTTAAGGTACGCTTAAGCAAAAATTATTTTACGAAATTCAGAGGCATCCAGAAATCAAAACTAGAAAGAATGTCCTTATTTTCAGCAGTTTTTGAAATGGCAAAAATATTTCCTTGTGCGATTTTATAAACGTCTTGAAGTATCCATTGGCATCTTCTTTCAGTGTAAATTATCTCATTTCTGTACATAAGTTAGTTTCCGTTATTTGTACAGTATTGTACAAATACTGTACTGTGCACTGAATTAATCTTTTTCCTGGAAATAGTAATCATTTGTATATGCCATTCACGGTAAGGTGAGCACTTTTGAAAGCCCTCTCATTTGGAATAATATTCAATAAATATATTTTACTGTAGTTTTAGACGTTAACTTCCAAGTGCGATGGAATATACACACTGTGTTTATTACTTACGTGAAAATGTTTATTTAAAAAGGATAAAAAAATAGTTAAAAGAAAAAAAAAGTAACTAGGGCTTCAACAAATGTGCTCACTTTACCGCGTAAAGCCTATATAAAACACTTTCTGCAAATGAAAGGTTATGATCTCTCAGCTTTCACTATGTTGCTCTGCAATGGAAAGGTAACAAATCTCGTAGCTAGAACAGCTCGCGAAAACAGGCAGTTTACAAACTCGCGCAGTATTCGCTTCTTCCTATCACGAAAACGGCACGAAGCATTTCACGGACAAATAAAAAACGCGAAAGCAAACGGAATTGTGATTAGAGAAAACCTCTCTTCGGGAGTCCTCCGCCCTCTGTGTTCGCCGAAACGGACTCGTTCGAACGTCCAATGCAAGTTTTTTTTTTTTCTTTCTATTTCCTCCTGAATGTTTACTCTGCGAAAAAATTTTTCACGCTCGGCGCAGTCCGCCCGACTTGAATTTTCAGATACAAGTTTTCCTTCGCCGAGACGACGTGAGGTTAGAGACAGGCGTGCCAGATGCGCAGGATCGCATGTGGGAGTTTCGACACCCGAACGGCTCGTGTGCCTCCAGATCTCCCGAAACCACGAGGCTTCGAATCGCGGCTAACGCACGCTGCTCCCGCAAAGGAAGAATTTAGTAGTTCACTGTCTTTTTTTTTCTTACCGGATGTTATTGCCTATACACTCTATCTAGGAATAGGAAAATTTCCCCGAGTTCATTTCAGGACAAGCTAGACGTCCAACACGTGTGCACTGAAGTCAGCTTTGCAATTGGATCTCAGTTCATTAGACACGTCCTGGACGACTCTGAACCAATAGCAGACTTGCAAGGAAACAAGTAGCGAGTGCCGTACTGCCAGGCTGTCCACAATAAAGGTAGCACTTTTGAAAGCCCTGCTTAAGATCTACTAGTATGTCCGTTGTGTATTTGTTTACGCCTTATGTAAAATTAACATTTCCATGGCCTTCATCGCTTTATTCACGCGTCGGTCAGGTGAAACTGTGGAATTATTAGAAAAGTAAATACTTCACAAATCTGGCCGTTTTTACACTTCGATGTATTAAAGATAACAGGGAGCGAAATAAATAATTTGAGTTATCATAAATGGTTACCTAACACTTTCTATTTGACTACATTACCTCCACCATTGTTAACTTTACTGGGCGCATGTCACTCTGTGCGCCCGTTAAAATATATGTCGTAAGTAGCAGTGGATTTTTCTTAGGTTGATTTCAAAAGTGCTCACTTTATCGTGAACAGCCTTTAGTAACATTGACTACTCCCTGGAGCAGCAGCCAATGAACGAACATCTGAGGCTCGCGTGTACACAGGATTGTAGAGTCTAGCCTACAGGTCATTGAACTCGCGAAATTTTCCTATCCCTATGTATATCTCAATGACTGATTTCATTCGGTAGAAATATGTTACCGAACCTTCATTTAAAGCCTGTTCACTGTAAAGTGAGCTATTTTGAAATAAACCTTAGGAAAAAATCACTGCTCCGGCCTGCATATATTCTAATAGGCGTTCCAAGGAACATCGTCCAGTTAAGCTAATAACGATGGATAAAAATAAATTCCATATCTTAACGTCGAATAAAAAGTTTTGGGTAAACTTTTTGTGATATCTTGTATTATTTATCTCGCTTTATGTTTTTTTTAATGTATAAACGTGTAAGAATGACAAAGTTAGTAAATTATTTACTTTTCTTGTAATTTCACAGTTTCACTTGGCCGTCGCATTAATAGTGATGAGGCCCATGGCAATGTTAATTTTACATAAGTCGGAAGAACACACAACGTGCACACAAGTAGATCGTAAGCAGGGCTTTCGAAAGTGCTCATTTTACCATGAACGGCCTTTAGAACCATTCATTTGCAACGTATCCATAATCGTGGACTCAACATGTTATTGGTAGAGACTTGCAAAATCCGTGTCATTATACGAGGACACGTTAAACTTCAAACACATGTACCTTTGCAATAAGTCTGTCATTGGACCATACTATATTTGACGCGACCTGGGAAACTCTGCGCCAGTAAACGAACACCACAATTGTGTAGTCCAATCACGTGCAGTCCTGTCAAAATAGGAGTGGCATTACACCTATGCAGCAACCAATGGAGAAACGACGTCGCCTCGAGTATATACAGCACTGTGAAGTATAGCCTGATGCAAAATAATAACGCGAATGTTGCAGGTCTCTACTTTATAACCGGGGAACATATCATTTCGCGTTATTATTCATTACCAACGTAGACGGCATGCGAGTGTATGATAGTTTCGCGTGTGCATTGTTGTATACCGGCTCATCCAACACGCCCTGTTGACGCTCAGAACCGATAGTAAACAGTCAGCGCTCTGGCAGTGTCATCACGATTGGCTGGGTCAAACAAGGAGAATGTGTTGTGGCGACAAACGATGAACAGATGACTTCTGCTTCGAGTGCGTGGAGGATGCTGGAGTTCTGGTTCGGTGCCATTTGATAACGCGAAATGGTAAGGTCTCTGCTGATAACTAGAGACCTGAAGAAGTCGCGTAATCATTTCGGGACAAGCTAGAATTCCAAACACGTGTGTTTATATAACTTCAGCCGTTGGACTGCACGGTGTTTGACACCTCCTGGAGAACTCTGGTCCAATCGTCGCCTTCCACTGTGACAGCAGACAACCATTGGGCAGTTTACATCGGCATGTTTGTACACGACACTGTAGAGTCTAGCGTACATGTCACTGAACTCGCGAATTTTCCAGGTCCCTACCGATAACGCATGCATTGGTGAATATTTGTAATGTATATTTTTGTGGCATGATCTTGCACCAAAAGTTTTTTTTTATAACGATGTTACCAAAATGACAATTTTACTTATTTCAGAGCATTACAATATAACATTTATATAAATGTCCCTGGGTATGTCGATTCACCCATGTTAAAAAAAAAGCCTGAAATAAACACTCCCCTCGCATGCCATGGATTAAAACTTCTAATGCAAGAATTAATCAGGTCGTATTCGAATCAGCAACATCTCGAAAGGCCGGGTCATGCGTGCGAACCGCACGATTGTCAAGGCTACGTGGGACGAGCTGTGCCTACCTAGTTCCCGTACGCTGAGGGATGGATGCTAGCCTCTCTCGCTAGTACGTTCAGCCCTGCTCGCTTATCATTAACTCCGCTTGGCTGTATCTCAATGATTGTTTACGTCGTGTTTACGCTACGTTCTCGGACATCCATCGTACACGCTCTACCCTTCCCACATTATGGCTTTTTGAAGTCCGCTCCGCGATATTGCAGCGTTATGAATGCGCTAACAACTTCGTGTAATACACGTTGTGGAACGTGCGCCAGAATTCGTGATCCTCTAGCAGAGCATGAGGGTCTGAAAAAAAAATGGCGATGACGGAATTAGTGAAACTGTTATACTGTTGAAAAAAAATGGGGCTTAAGTAAAACTGGAAGGTTTTACTTCTACTTTTGTTTTAAAAGGCGCATCGAAATTTGTAGCCCAATAGAGCATGAACGACAACAGCTTCCTGAAATGATTAAATTCCTGTCTTCGCTTTGTTACTTAATTGTAACTGTCTACAGAAGAAATAGTGCACACTTTACTTTAAACAGCCTATACTAGTTTTCCCCCCTTTGCCGTGGTGTGAATGCGTCTCACACGATACTCGAGGATGCTAAAATAAACTATATCCCAAAGTTGCAAGTAGTTAGGTCGGAAGTAAGATAAGTAGCTCCGGTGTCGGATGGCCTCTTCCAATTTCAGAAGTTCTGCTGTCTCTATCTCGCTATCAAACCCTGCGTCGGTTTTTCCGGCACTTACTTGATGAAAAATAAGACATGCGAAAAGAGTTTCGTTCCACTCTGCGTGTGTGGATTCCCTCTCGGCGACTGTGCGGCACCGATGAACCAATGCTAACTTCTTGTGAGGAGCACTTGAGAGTTGCGAACATTTTGGTATGCAGTGTCTCAGTTTACTCCACAAGCTCCCTCGTACATGAAACTTGAGTCACGTATTCTGCAAAACTTACAAATCATCCCTGCAATGAAACAAAGTAAATAGAATTTGTACTTGTTCAATAGATCTAAAAGATAAAAAATATATATATATATTTTTATTTTACTGTCGGGGTTTCCACTTTTTTTTTTCAAGCAAGTTCTTTCTTTCTTTTTTTTTGCGATTGCAAGATAAATCCACAGATATATTAGTTATAAGTGCCCTGCACACGAAATCGACAGTATTTGTTGTAATTCAGTGCGGAAGATGACGTTATTGATTAAGAAATCTTAAATGAACACATTTATCAATGTTCGCAATATTTGTTTTTCGTATTATAATATATATTTTTTAATTAATCTAGAAGCAACTTGTGAATTCAGTTACGCATTGCCACGTGCATTTTATTTCAGGACTTAAGCGATGCAGCTGAAGCAAAATGGAGTCGTACTTTTTTTTCTAGTTCTCCATGCAAATTTGAAGTATTCAAAGAATATCTGGACAGGAAATACAAAAGAGGCATGTTAAGTAAAAGACACTTAACATGGAAGGCTACCCCCCCTCCCCTTCCTTTTCATAATGTAATTCTTGATCTCAGTCTTTGGAAAGAAAGACTTACAGGTTCATTGTACTATTTATACAAGTGTATATGTCCCGAAAAATTTGACCCTCTTTTAACAGTTAACAGATTTTGTGAAATAGAATACTTAATAACATATTTGAATTGCCAAGATAAGTGTAGAATTACGGTTACAGAGGATTTGCAAACAGCAGCAAATTATTTAGATCCATTATAACTCAGAAATCATACGATGAGTCAAAAACTATTTTATTACAACTCTGTCATACACTTATGTCTGTAAAATTGTAACCGAAAAGATTTGTTAAATAATTTGAAAATGTGCTTTATTATTTTTTTGTCTATTTTTTCCCGATTACTTGTCCTTGGCTAAGATATAAAAAATGTAGTTTTTGAAGCAAAATATTGAATTATGAAAAAGGAATATTCTTCGGCACTGGTCGACCAAAACCAGAATTTTCCTTCAGTCATAAACAATTTCATTCTCAGTGATAGTAATGAAAATAGTTATTGCTCACAAGTTCAAATATTTCAATATTTACAAATGATTTCTTGGTGTATTTGAACCGCGTTGAACAGTTGGACACTTTTAAATGTACTTTTGAGATAGCATGATGAAACAAAGACTAAGTTAGTCCGGGGTTATTATCTGTAGACTGTGTAAGTTTCATGTCAATACGTTCAGTGGTTGTTAAGCTAAATCCAGTCGTACAGACAGACAGGCATGAACAATTTTACATTAGATATGGCTTAGTAATCGATTATCCTATCGGAAAAAAGTAATTGAAAGCGGAAAATTCGGAACTCGCAGACAGGCACCACTATTTTATTTATTTGTATCGATTAAATTGAATTTTAGGGTATATTTTATCTATAAATTATAACTAGGGATAGAAAAATTTCGCGAGGTCATTTCAGGACAAGATAGACGTCCAACACGTGTACACTGAAGTCATCTTGGCAATTGGATCGCAGTTCATTAGACACGCCTTGGACAACTCTGAACCAATAGCAGACTTGCAAGGAAACAAGTAGCAAGTACCACACTGCCACGTGTGTGGTAACACTGGCTACTCTCTGGAGCAGCAGCCAATGGACAAACATCTGAGGCTCGAGTGTACACAGAATTGTGTAGTCTAGCATACACGTCATTGAGCTCGCGAAATTTCCCTATCCCCATGTATAACGTTGTATCCGCTTTAATTACGTGACATATTAGAGTATCTCGCTTTGTCCATACTGAGCACGTTTACCTACATACGTAGAAGGGCCCCCATATGTGACCGTTACAATTTGTAATAAATATGAACAGAACAGGCAGAAAATAGGTGAGTTGGCAATGCCTAGTAATAAATAGTTTTTATAAAAAAATATTATGAAAGTTAGTGCTCACGAAAGCAGTTTGTTATCCCTGCGGTGTAATTTTCAAGACTTGGTTAATTAAGCTTTTTTTACACGAGGCGGAGGAATGGCCTGGAAAAGTAGAACTTTAGCAGGGCTTCAGAAAAATTGGGAGTAGCAGTGAATACACCACAAGTATAAATCTAATTTGGACACTTAATAAAACATTAATTTAAAAAATTCTTCATAATAATCGTTAAATAATTCAATTAAAAATATTGAGTAACTGTCAATACTGCAACTTCAGTTAATATTTTTTGTTTAAACTGTCTAAGTCATTTAAAGTAATATAAGTTGTTAATTGCTTTCAGAATCTCCCCCAGTTATTATAGGCTGTTGACGGTCATGTGGGCACTTTTGAAATAAACCTTAGAAAAATATCACCGCCCCTACATGCATACATCTTAACAGGTGCACTGAGTGAAATGCGACTAGTAAAGTTGGTAACATGGAGGGAAAGTAGTTCCATCCCTTAACGTCAAATTAGAAGTGTTACGTGAACATTTGTGACAACTTAAATCATTTCTCTCGGTCTCTGTCTTTTTAATGCATCTGAATGTAGAAATTAGCAGATATGGAAAATATTTACTTGTCTAATAATTTCACAGTTTCACTTGACCGACGCATGAATAAAGTGCTGTGGCACATGGCAGTGATAATTTTACGTAAGGTGGAAGAATACAAAACGTGCATAAAAGTAGATCTTAAGTAGGGCTTTCAAAAGTGCTCAGTTAACCGTTAACATATTATGCCCGGTTGCACCGTCTTGGTTTGGAATTCGATCCGAGATCGGAAATAAGATCGACACAGAAAGCTGTCGCGCCATTCGGGTTCAGAGCTGGACTGGAGATCGAGATGAAGTTCATTTCGAACCGCCAAAATTGGCGGTTCAAAATCTCAATCCGATATCATCAGTCATCGTCTACAAAGTAGTTTGCAAATACGGCAAGAGAGGGCACTACGTTCGATTGTTTTCTTGAGAAATTAAAATAACATTATAAGCACTTTAATAGTATTCAGTAACATTCGTACAACAATAATTCACTAAAAACAATCGCACATCTAATTCTATCTATAGTGATAAATATGCCTACTTCCATGGCGTCATATATTACGTACCAATAGCAAAATTTCTCTCTCACTTTTGAACCAGGATCAACGAATCGCAGATCCAAAATCATGCAATTTTGTTGGTGCAACAATTTTACATTGGGACCAAGATCAAACTGGATCCTGCTTCGGAACTAGGATCGTGCAATCTCGGATTGGGGAAGATGTTGGTGTAGCCGGGCATTATAGTACGAAAGATGCAGATTCAAGGCGGACCAGTGTAGTAGTTTTCCTTTGGACCTTGAGAACTCTACGCGGCGTACTCGCACAGGGATTGAAAGCCGAGGGAGGTCGCTTTGGAGGGCACTCCAGCCGGCGCCTCAGACCCTCTCCAGCGCACTGGAGCTGGAAGCCCCTGCTGGAGTTCCAGGCCCGAAAGGAGAAGGCGGTCGGCCGCACGCTCCGGGATCGATCGCCGACCGCGGTAATTCCAACACCACGCGGGACTACCTTGTCATTATTCAGCTGGTTACGAGCTCTCGGCGGTACAGTCCACATATCAGCATTTGCCCTTTCAGGCCCACATTAATTTACGGTTTCAGGTGATGCAAACAAATTGTTGTAATGCCTTCTGTACTTCGTTGTAACAGCCTTAGAGCTATAGACTATAGACGTGTTTGATTGTCTTCTAAGCATGCTGTTTATCACAAGCGTTTCATTCTTCGGGCAGTGGAAAAAAAATCCTAACATTTGTTAATATCAACCCTTCGAGAGCGGCACAAACTCACTACCACTTAGGACGAGTTTGAAGTGAGTTGCCTATATTCTACACTACAGCAATATCCTTTCGGTTGGTATCTGTATTTCCACTTACCCTTATCCTATTGGTCCTGGCTGCACCGGACACGCCTACTGTACTCCGCAACGTTTATTATTGGTTGGCCGTCGACCAATGAAGTCACACGTTGGCTGTGCACCACTAGCTGTATCGTGATAGAAGTAACAAGTTTTGCAGCCCATCGTGTTCGTTTGAAAAATTATTAAAAAAGAACAGTTATATTCTTACAAACTGACATGTTGACTAGTTGTAATTTTTACTTAGATTCCGATAAAGTCTAGGGGAACAGTAAAACTATAAAAGCGCGAGCCTTGTCTTCAAGAGCAAATTAATGTCCGTATAAACGTAGCCCCGAATAGGTCAATATACGTACATACTCCTCAAAGGGTTAACGGGCGCACTGAGACACACTCGCCCAGTAAAGTTGGTAAAGATGGATGGAAAGTAGTTCCATATCTTAACGTCGAATAGAAAGTGTTGTTACCATTTGTGATAACTTAAAATTATTTTCTTTCGTTTTCTGGTTTTAATTTTAATGCATCGAAGTGTAAAAAATGATCAGATTTGTAAAGTATTTAACTTCTTAATAATTTCACAGTTTCGTTTGAACGACGTATGAATAAAGCGACGAGGCCCATAGCAATGTTGATTTTGCATGAGGTGGAGGAATACACAACGTGTATACAAGTAGATCTTAAGCAGGGGCTTTCAAAATTACTCATTTTACCGTTAGCAGCCTGTAGGTAGGTACGTGGGCTTAACATCTCGTCGTCGGCGAGGTCATCAGAGACGGTATAAGTTGCACAGGGAAGAGGGATTGGGGAAAGGATCGGGAAGTAATCAACCATTGCCTTTCGCGCCACCTCGCCCGGTCTGTTTCCGCGGAAATTTCAAGCGGTGACTGTAAGGTTTTAACCAAGCAGTGTGTTCAGAAAAGATACGGTATCGTGGCTGTGGTTTTAAACACTGTCGTGCAGACGAATAAATATCTTTAACCGAGTGCTATCTACGGAGATTTTAGTTTACTTTGAGTCTCTTCGACTACCACGTTTGTGTTTCAATAACGAAATAGTTTGAATAGGCAATAAAATACCTACTTTCATTTCTCCGCTGCTAAAGAAGATTTGCATTAAATTATTCCCGTGTGTTTTTTAATGGACGCGTCCTCTTAAAATGAGTAAACCTAACAACTAGGGATGTAAAGATGTTAATTTATATATTTTTATAATGGTTGTTTATAAAAGTACCGTTTTACGAAACGATATATCGAAAGAAAAAAAATATATTTCCGGGATACGTGAACTCGATATTTTATGTAGAAACGGACTTGCCAAATGTTAAAATTGCTTGGAATGTTACGTATTGTGGACATCAGGAATTTCATAAAGATGTGGGAAATGTTGCCAAAGTGAACGTAATAACTTTATTAAATTCATGTCTTGTATTCAAATCATGGCATGTTAAAATAGCGTTTTAAGAATATTTGATTCCGATATTTGGAAACATATATTTATTTCGATCAGTATACCGATATATCGTTGATATAATGTCATTTCGATATATCGATATTTTTTCAACGTCCCTATAGGGAGGCACCAATTGCGAACCGAACGCCATCGGGAACCAGTGAACATCGGAGTACGCGCAAAGGTGCCTCGCTTCCATCAAAGTAACCGCCACGTTTTTTCGCTTCTGTACACAGCCCTATACTGCATCCACTCTGTGTTCCAAATGACGATTCTTGGGAAGTATAGGCTTTGGATGGAACAGGTTGCGCCGCGCTCCAAGCACCAAACTGCGCGACCTTGACGTTGCAGGAACACGTTTTATAGTCGATTCCGCGTTATTTACAACTATACTGAAGCTCTGCCTAAAGTCTACTTTCAAGATATTCCTCCGCCTCATGCAAATAAAGTTTGATCAAGCATAGGAAATTTCACCAAAGCCACAACGCACCGCGTTCGTGCGCACTCACTTTAATAATACTTTCCATAAGAACTATTTTTTACTAGGCATTACCAACACACATATTCTCTCACTGTTTTTATTCATATTAATTATAAATGAAATAGGGTAATTTATCGGTGAATTATAATTAATAGTTCAGATTAACAAAAAAAAAAAATGTTTATGTTAACAGCAGAATAAAACGTTTGTGATATGCCACATATCTAAGAAACAACAAAACACGTCATACATGGTGTAATTTTTCAAAAAGTTTGATTCAAAAAGTGTGAAGAAACCATGCATATGCTATACAAGACGCAGCGCGTTTGTTAACATCCAATTTGTTATTTTTCAGAACCACACCGTGTTACAAAATACATAAATAAATTATTCATAACAACATCGAGGACTGGACTTCATTACTACTCCAATTGTTTTCGGTTTGTTTGCTGCGTTCTTTCGCAGAGATCGTCAACGCTAATTAACGCTGAAATATTATCATCGGACAATACGAATTCGTGCAGCACTTTTGGATTGGCTGTCCTGCCATTGAAAGTCGCCGGAAAAGGGAATGTTCGCACAAAATAATTTAATCCTGTTTAATGCCTTCATGCATGGAACAGAATATGTAGGAGCATGTATATTTAGCAGTTTGCATGTTAGCAGGGGAATAAATTAAATTAACCTATTCCTATTAACTAAAGGAAAAATAATATTTGCATATTAGCCTGTTAACAGGGAAATATTAATATCTGCTTATTTAAATAACGAGTCCTGTTAACTGAAAGAAAAAATATATATTATGAAGTTGGAGCCTTCTACAGTGTATCATTGTTTGTGTTATAGGCTGTTCACGGCAAAATAATTAGCACTTTTGAAAGCCGTATTATCGGGAATAATAGTCAAAAAATATGCTTTATTTAAGCCGTAACGTTAACTTCCGAGCGTAATGGAATAAACACACTGTTTTTACTACATACGTGGCAATAATTTTTTTAAAATTTGGTTAAGTGTGAAATAATGGCTGAAAGGAAAAAGTAACAAGGATCTCAAAAGTGCTCATTTTACTGTGAACAACCTATTGTGGACTTTGCTGATATATCAACAAACCTAAGAAATCAATATATTCTGATTATTCCCAAGACCTCCCAACCACTACAATAAGCGAGTATGTACCACCTACAGCAAAATTAGTTTTTTTTTTTATACGTTTAGTTGATGAGTAATTTCAAAGTGTATTCAAAGACATTTTCAATCATCCCGCAAGTTTAAGATACTGGTGAGATCAAAGTATTATTATTACCCTGTGAGAGCCCATGCAGGGAAAAAGTTATTTCACTTTAATGAACACATCGGTCATAATTCAACGTGACAGTATTTGCAGATCAATTAAATTTTCTCACTGATGTTTTTAAGAAACCCCTTTAATTTTTGTGAATTCTCAAGGTCGCCCAGGTCAATAAATACTTGAAAAGAATCACAACATTTTATTGCCACATTGATAATGAAATTTATGAAATCGGAATATTATTATAAGTCTCTATAAGATGATGAATATTGTACTCATCTGTGATTATTTTTATGTTCGCATGCCTTTGAAATGTATTCTTTATAAAATATTTTATATTCATAACATCACTTCCATTAGTTTATAATTGATAAACAATCAAATTATGAAAGGCATACATTTTAAGCTTCATTTCCATGCCAAATAAAGTCAATATTGTCAAGTAACCTATAGTCAGATGTAACTTTATTATGCTGGTTAATAAGATGCATTGAAGAGAATATTATCAATACAAATCATTTTGTAGAGACGCTAGCTTGAGTTGAGCAAGAACATACTTTAAGTAGGTATTTCTTCTGTATTTCTTCAAATACTTTTTCACTAATTCTCTAATATTTTATATTTACAAAAATTAATTAATTGATTAAAAACACAAAGTCTTTTTCGTTAGTGATTCAATATATTTTATAGATTGTAAAAAAAAAATGTTCTACTAAAATATTTTATATTGCAATGCTCTGCTCGTAACATTATTGTAGAAATAAATTTCGAAAATATACTGTCGACAAAGCTCTGCGGAACGTACTCTTATATATAGAGTATAGTACTGAAAAGACAGGCCCCTGGTTACGAGTTCCACATAGTACGTACCACGTTGAATGGGAAACTTTCCGTTGTTCAAAGTTCCAAATAGAACCTCCGCACTTTTAAATATCCAGAAGAGACAAGAACTTTGTCGATTTTAACTTCCTGCCGAACATTTATCACCCATATTCTGCTGCCTCTTTGAAAGACTTCCTTCACTTGATGCGAAGTTCAAAAGAGTTGTGGGGCCGCTGGAAAGCAAAGCCTCGGGCATTTTAAATTTATTTTCTCTCTGAAGCTGTTGCTCTTTACCAGGCGTTGAAAAAATAAAGGAAGACGATTACGGAATGCAACACTTTTTCAAGCATGGCGTAATATGAGAGAACTCCACCATAAAAGCCGACGCGGTATTAGAACCTGCACTCTAAATTCGAATCAGTGGGAAACCACTGATTCGCCGTGAAATTAAACTACTCCAATCAGCAAAAATGGCTCTACTTAGAATCAGCGAAAACCACTGATTGTTTCGGTGAAAAAAATTTCACTGAATTAATAAGTGACGGCCGACTACAGTGGCGAATTAAATATTGTTTTTATTGGATGTAGCCAAATAATTACGCGAAGTAAAAAAAAAAAATTGGAGGCGGCTGGGATTTAACTCACATACCCATCAATTTAATGCCGTTACCTTACCGTCTCTACGCTACTGAGCACCCCCCCCCCCCCCCCCAATGCCTCGACGTTGGTGGCCCAACCACTACCCCAACTCTCCCTTTCTGCCCTAGCTTATACTCAGGAGAAGGAGAGGGATGGGGGTCACCGTTAATTATCTCAAAGCACATCATCAGAAGAGAAAGGTTCACAAGTTTGTTGCTAGATTAGGCAGCTCGTGCTAGGCTCAAAATTTGCGTGTAGTTTTGGGGAAAGGGTTCACAAGCGCTCCCAGCATTCAGAACACCACCAAAACCATTTCGTTTTCACAAATTATTTACTGCCGTATTCATAATATTCGTACAAGATATTTTCACAATGATATTTAGTCTTCAGAATCATGAGTACAATATTCATTCACAAACTTCTTTCCAAGACACTGTAAAAGTTTATTTTGACAACTTTAAATCTATTAACAATCATTGGCCAAATCAAATATCACTCCCATGCCCTATCTTCAATTAATTTCCTATGTGCATCAAGCACTTACGATAACCTCAGCAATAACATGCCTAAAAGAATTTTTAAACACATTTCAAATTAGTGTTACAAAATCCTCACACAATACTAAACCCAATCTCCCCGGGAGAATACATTGAACTTCTTTAAAAACAGCAACAAAAATTCCATACGTGAAAACTGGTTATTTTTCCAGTAATATAACAATAATAGTAGCCTCCTCTTCCTGACCGAATTCCACCTTTGTTTTCTATGTTATAGTATTTATTACAACTATCGAAACACCGCAAAACACCGAGGTAATAGTCTCTGGTCTGGGGAAGTCTTACCATAAACTTCCTAAACAACGCTCCACTTCGAACGAACTGTGGAGCTTGGGGCACTGGCTCCTCTTCCTAAGTTCCCCTCACCTTCAATCACTTTCACGGAATCGCTGGACACAAACTCAAATCTTACTTTCACGAAGCCGACGTACAGGATAGCAGAAAACACTACCGCCTAAGTTCCGCCCTCGGGTCGCATCATTCCCGGCAAGCACTTCATTTCACTAGGGGTAAAACGACCAATTTTCTGCTGTGCTCCACAATCAGACCAAGTTCTGCATTTATCCGCATAAACGCATTCGCTCGCGTTCAATGTCCGCTCACACGGTCACTGGATTCATGTTTAAACCAAATGTCCCTCTTCCAGTCCACGCCCTGCTTCCAATCCTCGCTTGAATTTGCTTTGTCCACACGACCCTTTAAGAGCGCAAGACTTCTAAATACGGTTCCTTCCACAAAATTTCACAATGGTCCCTGGCCAAACAAATTAATTTCAAGTCCATGCTGCGCACTACAGTCTTTTCCGGAGTCCCACCGACCCATCTTCCCTTAAGTTCTTTTCTGCAATTAAGTGGGATTACTAAGTGCCATCACACTAACAAGTGTAACTTTATGAGCCCGCAAATCATTTCTGGGCAGAATTTTCATAAGTGCTAAAGATTTTATAAGTTCACTCACACTTGGCCCCGAATATTTCTAAGACTCGACACACGAGCACTACTTGAAGTGAAAGTTCCCAAGTCCAAACACTCTTGGCCCCGAAACTAACCCAAGTTCTATACTGCAACATACACGCAATTTTCAAAGTCTCAACAAACGAATATTACTTGAAGAGTTTCTAAGTCCCACGACTACCATCTCCGAAAAATACTTAACTCCAACACTGCAGTCAGCTTCTCTTCTGCTCTAGGCCGGATTACACTCGCCAACTAGAGCCCTGCACTCGGCGGGCCGACGAAGACCTCGATTGCCGCCGATTTATCATCATTGAGGCTAAGCCTCTCAGCGCGGTGGAAGTACAGGCCGAGGCCTTTGTCTTCCCAAGCGGTAATCATTTGATTGGACCAGGGTTAGGGGCAGCTAACCCACCCCGCCCTGGCCCTCCCCCCCCCCATAATATAGGCACTTTAACCTGGCACGCGCGGCGCTCGCATGTCAGGAGTGTGGTTTTTGAGACCCGGTATAACCCCTGGGCTACGGTTGTTACAATCTTTATTCCCCTTGTTTCTGCCTACAAAAGTAAGGGAAAAGGCGGTGGAGTTCCGTTACCTACTGGCACGGAATTTGGAAACTCAAAAATGTAGGTCTTTTAAAATTTTGGTAAAATTTATAAAAATAAAAAAAAGTTGGTTTTATTAATTTTATAAAATATTCCCGTGAAGTTAAGCAAAATCGAAGACCTCGATCATAGCCAGTGCACCCGTAGTTATACTGCTCCTCGAGCCTACCCCTCCCCAGAGACCAGACCTCAGCGCCGCCTATACTAGCGATCGGCGCTCCATCTACAATTAAGACATTATTTTCTGCCAGCGCGGGAAAACGCCGGCCAGATGTAGGAGGGCCGGCACCCGCGAAGACTGATCCCTGGTCATCCCGCAACCCGCTGCACACACGCGCTCGGCGGGCTAGTCCCGCCACCTGGGTTCATGCGGTCATGCTGTAACAAATACACGGGATTTTCACAGCTGATTAGAAACCTGTAACGGACCCGCCGTCAAACTACCACGCCAGGTTGAGATATTAGGAGGAAAATATATGTGTTATAGTTCACCGCGAAATCGTGAAGATTTAAATTCTATACTCTTACTTTTTGTTTTTGGTTTAGTTGGTATCGTTAGGAATGTTAAAACGAATAGTATATATGAGTGTATCCCCTTCATCACATTACATGCAGTTTAAACCTTCAAACAGAGCTCTGTGACGATCACGTGAAAACGAAATGAAATACTAAAAAACGGAATGAAATGCTGAGTGTTTATATTACCGCAAAAATGGCGTTCTGAAAGATGAAACACATTTAGAACGTATTTTGTATTGGTTTTATTAGTTTATTAGTTTTCATTTCACTTGATGCACGTTGATTGATGGCCTTTTTAAACCTTGTTCGCCAGCCTTTTTAAATGTTGTTCGACTGCTATTTTTACACGCTGTTGAACTGATCCATCAGTCAAAATTAAACCGCTGAGTAAACAGTGAAAAAATTACTGATGAATCAGTGGAAAATGTCACTGAATCAATAAGTGACGGAAATATGGCATTTTTTTTTTCACTTATTCATCAGTTAAATTCGCTGAAGTGACTGTTGAATCAATCAGATACTTTTTTCTGACTTAAACAGCGAAATTCTTACTGATTCGGATTTAGTGTGTGCAATGCTTACTTTAGCAATAGAGGTATCAACAGAGTTATGGAGTCTTTGATGGAAATCGTGACAGCAAAATTTATGATTGTTATTTCGGTTAACATACCGGTAATGGTACAGCTAAGGAAATCGGAATTTATATCGCTAACTAATGACATAGAGTTAGGTTATTTAGTACCAGTATAGGCTTTTCACGCTAAAGTGAGCAGTCACACGGTCCTAATTACTTGTTCATTTCAGCCACTTTTGATCCTTTAAATACCCTTTACCGTGAATACTCTATATTGGTATTTACGCCTACAAAAATATAAACATTGTTATCTTACCATATCAGGAAACTGTAGATATTAGTAGCTTATTAGTAGTAAGATATGCACTGGTATCAATACGAGCATCGTCATGAATTACGTAATGGCACTGTAGCATTAATGACAGCTGTATCGGTGGTAACATGGGTACCATTACGAATAATGATACTACACTAAATAAAAAATCACGATATTTACTAGCAGCATTAGTTAAAACAGTATTAATGTAGATACTGTTACGATATCAGTAACGATATCTCTATCGGCATAATTATGAACGCTAGTATAAAGTAGTTATTGGCATTGTTTGTCGAGACGCGGAAACAATGAAATAATTTGGTAACGGCTGATATACCGTGCTTGACCCGTGACCTTGACCATGTATACCAACGACCTTGAATAAACTTTAACAAAAAAATATTTAAAAAAAATGCAGAAAAATTATAAAATTTTTAAAAATGCTTAAATATTAGAAAAGAAAAAATAAGTTTACAGGTGGATCGATTAAGCTCCCAACACGACTGGCCCTCGCCAGGTCGGCCAGTAACCATTTCATCAGCCATGTTATATGTTGATGACCCTGACCTTCAACCTTGACCTTGGATGAACTTGAAGCCAAAAAATTCTAAAAAAAAAAAAATTTTGTTTTAATGAGAAACCGAAAAAAGTCTAAAAATTGAGAAAAAAAATTACATCGATGACTACGACCACCTTATTGGATGCCAGTGACCATGGACCCTAACCTTGAAAGTAAACACTCGAGAAAAGATTGTAACAAACCGAATAAATTTATAAATGTCTGCTAGCATATTACGTTACTGACTACGAACCCCATGTTGGGTACCAGTGACCTTGACGTGTGGCCTTGACTTTGACCTCGAGCCCATGACCTTGGATGGCCTTGAATACAAAAAAAACATAATTGTTTTGAAAATTTTGCAAAAAATTCATAAAAACTGATAAATTTTTTCAAAATATAAACATTTTTATAAAAAAAATGTAATTTACTTTTTTGTAAAAATTACAATTACAGGGGATGGGAGACTGGAGTCGACAAGCATGTTATGACATCACCCAACAACCATATTTAATTCAAACGACCTAGACCTTTGACTTTGACACTATGTCCACGACCTTTAATGACCTTATGCCTCAAAACTGAGAAAATTAAAAAAATTATTTAAAAATATTTTAAGAAATTTATGAAAAAACTTACGTTTTCGGAGGTTTCCTCAGCACCATGTCCAGCAGACGACTGACCCTCGCCAATGTTTCTGATTGGTTGATTACTTGTGTTCACTTCACCGCCCAACAGTGTTTTTATTGGTTGGTTAATTATATTCGTTCGAGCCACCAGCAATGTTTCTCATTGTATTAACAATCCCCTCCCTTACCACCTCAACATTGCTCATTCTGTAGAATGCACTCCATCGAACATATTATTTTTTTCGTTTGACATTTGTTTACTTTTTCATCATGTTGGTGATGCTAGTGTGTTAATTATCGATTTCACCGCCAGAGGAGCTGTCGATTTGCCACCATTTTGGTCGTTGTCGACCTTGACCTTCACTCCAATTACATATAAACTCAAAAAATCGAGAAAAATCACAGTCCTTAGAATTGACCATTACAAGGATCCATACCGACTAACCATACCAGCCAACGACTGACTCCACCCAAGACTAACCCCACCCCAGACTAACTCCAACCAAGACTAACTCCACCCAAGATTGGTTCCTGGCGAGATTGACTGAGCACAAGTCTAGCTCATGTCGAGACCAGTTCCTGCAAAACTGACTAGAACAACCTACAAGACCAACCTGCCATACACACGATGATGGGCAATCTCGAAAAAAAAAAAAAAGTATCAAATAAGAGTCTCGTAGCTAACCTATTCGCACACAATCTTTGCAAAATTTGCGCAAAACATTTCTACCACAGCTGACCACACCAAAGGGTCATACTGACCTACCAAGCCAACTGACCAGGCCAACCAACTAGTTGTGAAACATTCCTCAGAAATATTCCCTCTTTTCATTCGTTCGCCATATAGGACTCATCCACTGTAAAAGACTCGGGTAAGATGTAATACTTCAGATCAAACCATAGGCTTCCTCGTGGACACCCTGGCATAAATTTTATCCAAAACAGACTCTCCCAATCGATTGTTCACATCACTGATTTAATAATTTTTCAGAGAAGCAAAAGGAACTGCATAAGAAATTTAAAAAATAAATATATAAAAATAAAAATTTAATTAATTAAAAACTTGTTTATTTTTCATCAAATCGCAATCTTTCCATCAATCACCACCGAAATCAGCACCGCAATCAGTAGCATAATCAGCACTGAAATAAGCACTCCATGCCAAACACGTCTATCCCTCCCAATCCTTCGATCCCTCCCAATCCTTCGATCCCTCCCAATCCTTCGATCGAGCCTTCGGTTTGTCTCTCACCGGTATGTATAGAAATTATATTCGTTCACCAACTGTCTCCAAATTTGTACATGTCCACAGATTTAATGTTTTTTTTTTTTAATGCGGTCAACTATCCATGCATTTTTATACTGACATCTTTATTATCATTCTATGTGCAGATCGTTCCGTTAAGTCGAATGCTCATAGCACCACTTGAAAGTCGTGAGGGATCGATACGACTCGCAAAAATAAAGAAAAAAAATCGTTATTTAATAATATTAATTTTTTATAATTTCTGAATTACAATTTCAGAAGACAACAGTTCATCATATCGTGCTATATAACCCCCGATGATTCAGTTTACTAATGATCGAAGGTATTTAAAAACTGCGCGAGGAATACTCACGTTTTTAAAGGTCAATCAAGATTTCTGAGTGTATCAACAAGTTCATTCGGGAATTGGGGAAATAGGTATCCAGTATTCTCGACTTCTTCCACCTTCTTCGTGTGTTTCATTGCAGCAAATGTGTTGGAGGGGTTGTCAGTGCACCGAGAAAAATCTCCATCATCGTCTTCAACATTATCACTGTCTTCAAATTAATTTTCTTCTACGCTTACATCATGATCGCCTTCACTTCCTGCTTCATCATCAATGTTAAATCTGCTTCTCTTTGTAGCAGGAGTTGTGTGATCATCAGTAGGCAGAGCCAACGACAGTTTATTTTGAAGTTCGTCCACTTCGTGTAAACGTCTTGCAAGTGTACATTCTGCGCAAACCGACTCTACTGCGCTCATTCCGTCTTTCGCATTAACTGTCTCGTCGTAATCGCCTGTCGAATAGGCACCCCATCGACGCGGCAAGATATATTGCCGGCAACATTTGCTGACTCCCAGTAGACGAGTCCTTGCAGAACTCGGTATGTCCTTTCAGTGTATCGCCTTGCACAATTTGCGTGGGACCCGATGTCGTATTGCTTCGTCGCGCGAAAAGGACTCATCGTACAGGCCGTTCTTTCATGCCGACGAGCATTTTGACCATAGGTGAAAACTTGTTAACAGAATCAGGACTGGCGACAACCAGTTAGCGACGACGCGTGTCGTGGCTCCGGGATCGTTTAGGTCAAGGCCAGGCCTTCCAAATCTATGCTCGCCTCACGATGAACATCAACTGTAATTTTTTCTAACTATGTTCGGTTCTTTTTACAGCAAAGAGCCTAGCTTGTGCCCACAAAAAGGATTTTAACCATAAAATTTATATGTCAAAAAATATTGGAGCACTTTGAGAATACCCGCATACTCGTTCGCCCCAGAAGAAAACGTTCAGTTTAATATACTTTGCATAAGAACTATTTCTTACTCGCAATTGCCAGCACACATTACTTCTCCTTGTTTTTATTAATATTTGTAATAAATATTATATTATCATAAACTATAAGTAGAAGTTCAATTTAATCAAAAAAATGCATTTGTTTACGTTAACGCAATTATAAAACGCCTGTGATACATTGAATATTAAGTGAGTAAATAGAGATAGAGGTTCTTAACATCGAGGTCCTGAGAGCCGATGAGGGTGATTGAGGCGAGTATGGAGCAGTGCCGGAATGAGAGGGCGGAGGAAACGGGAGATCCCCGAGAAAACCCGCCAACCAACGGCATCGTCCGGCACGATTCCCACATGCGAAAATCCGGAGTGACCCGACCCTGGGATTGAACCCGGATCGCCTTGGTGGGAGGCGAGCAGGCTAACCGCTCGGCCACCGTAGCCCCTGGAATATTAAGGTAATAACTGAACACGTCATATTTGGGGCGATGTTTCAGAGGGTTGATTCAAAATGTGTGAAGAAACGAAGCTGCGATCTGGGCTCGGTCCTGGCGCGAGTAAATTTCCCCATCCCTGGCGCGATGGGCAGGAGAAGTCTTCGCTTCTGTATGGTCTGGTGTTCTGCAGCTGGTCTCTGAGGAACGTACGCGCGTGCTGGCACGGCCGTGATCAATACGAGGGCTGGGCCACCCGCTCGTTGGCCTTAATTATGCACACTGTACCTGAGCGGGGAGAGGGGGTTGGTGGTTTTGGCACCAACCCTCCCCCCCCCCTTCTTCCAAGCTGGGGGACTTCTGGCCTGGGCGCGGGTGGCAACTCTATGGGTGTCGGACCTCTACAATGAATTATTTTACAATTGTAACAAAAGTTGTTCAATTAGGACGCATTGTATGTGATGACATTTTCCTCGAATAAAAAAATTAAAACTTAATGTTTTTTCGAATAATTTGATGTCACGGTAAAATGAGCACTTTTAAAAGCCCTGCTTAAGATCTACTTGTATGCACATTGTGTATTCCTCCGCCTTATGTAAAATCAACTTTTCCATTTGCCTCATCACTATATTCATGAGTCGGTCAAGTGAAACTGTGAAATTATTAGGAAAGTAAATACTTCACAAGTCTTTTATTTTTACACTTCGATGCATTAGAAAAACAGAAAGCGAAATAAATAATTTTAATTTAACACAAATGGTTGTCTAGCACAATTTATCCGACGTTAAAATATGGAACTACTTCCCAGCCATCATTACCAACTTTATTGGGCGAATATCACTCGGTGCGCCCGTTAAAATATGTACAGGCAGAGGCAGTGAATTCTTTCTAAGGTTCATTTCTAAAGTGCCCACTTTATCGTGAACTGCCTATAACTAATTTGTACACATGAAAAAATTTACCACATTAACGCTTGTCATGAGAAATTGCTTGACATATGTGCAAACACGAAATAATTATATAAATTTTTAAAATAAAAATGTTAAAAATATTTTTAAAAAATCTTCACATGTAATTCTTTTTCCGTATGTACAGTATGGTTTGTTATTTGGTGATTTCTAGAGACCTGCAAAATTCGCGTAATTATTTGGGGGCACGCTAAACTTTGAACACATGTACCTTTGCAATACATTTATCACTGGACCATACTTTATCTGACACGCCCTGGGTAACTCTGCGCCAATAAATGAAAACTTGAAAATAGTGTGGTCGAATCGCATGGAGTTCGTTCAGAAAGGGCGTGGCTTCACATCTGTGCGGCACCCACGGGAGTTAAGACGCCGGCTTCAATACAGAGGTACTGTGAATTTTAGCCTGATACCAAATAAAAACGCCAATTTTTAATTTGTCTAGTGATTATATATGTGTCACGCGGTAGTCCATGCGATTGGTTTACAACTTAGTTATTATTTGTTATTTCGGCTGTAACAAAACAGAAGAGTGTTGTATTTGACATCAAATTTTCCAAAAAATATAAAGTGTAAACATTTTTATTCGAAGAAAATGTCATCACTAGACACCCGAGAATTTCGCTGGTTCATTTCTAGACAAGTTGGAATTCACACACATGTACGGTCATGTTACCTTTGTAATTGGTCGACGTGTTGTTTGACACCTCATGGAGGTAAATGAGCCAATAACCAACATGCAACAAATTGTGCGCCCAACCACCGCCTTTTATTACCACAACAATCAACCAATAAATAGTTGATATCTCTATGAGAGTATATAAGACTGTGAAGTCTAGCCTGCAGGTCATTGAACTCGCGAATTTCTCGGGTCTCTAGTCATGGCTAAGTATATTTCCATCATTTTCATTCCAATAATGACTGCTTCTCAGTAAACCTTAGTTGAAGGTTTCCTGTTACTCAGTAATCTGCGTCAGGCACGGGACTGCTGCCAACCTTCGCTTCGCGGAAATTACGCCCATTCTCACAAACTTGACGTGCCGCCAACAGGAGGTCGTTAGAACGTGAATATCTCGTCGCTCTGTTTCCTATTCTCCACAGATAAGCGGAGTTAAAGACCAACTGCCTCTGGATTGTTGCGAACTCAAGACCCTCCGGCACTGAATACTTTAGCCAAGTACGCACACTACTATTTGATTCCGTTCTTAACAGATTAAGTCTCGCTGTATGGTCCATTCACGTCGACTTCCAAATTTTGAAGCCCTGCTTAAGTTCTACTTCCAGGATATTCCTCCGCTTCAAGCAAACAAAGGCGAATCGAATCTAGAAGATTACACTGAAAGGACGACGTCCCGTATTCGTGTACACCCAGTGTAATCATATTTTCCATAAGAAATATTTATTACTAGGAAATGTCAACACACCTATTTTTCTCACGGTTCTTATTAGTATTAATTATGAAATATTATTATTTATAGATAAGATATAAGTAGAGACATGCAAAATTCGCGTTATCATTTGGCATCAGGCTGAACTTCACAGTGTTGTGCGTACTGGAGCCGGCGTCGTTTCTCCATTGGCTGCTGCATAGCTGTCAAGCCACGCCCTTTCTAACTCAACTGCAAGTGATTGGGGCACACGACTGTCAAGTTTTCAATGATTGGCGTAGCGTTACCTAGGACGTGTCGGATACAGTATAGTCCAATGACAGACATATCACAAAGATACTCGTGTTTAGAGTTTAACGTGTCCCCAAATAGCAACGCGAACTTTGCAGGTCTCTAATTATTAATTATAAATGAAATATTATAATTTATAGATAAGATATAAGTGAAGGTTCAATTGAACTAAAAATATGATATTTTAATCGTAACGTGAGTATTAAATGCTGGGGACCGGAATTTCGCGAAAATATTTCAAGACTAGTGGTATTTCAAAACACTTTAGCTTGGATCGCCATTCTTGGTTGGCTGATCGAGGTGTCACGCATATAAGGTGTGTGCTCGCGAATCACAGGCGTACAGGATCGGAATCACGTAATTCTGATTGAGCCGTGAGTAATAAAATGTCTCCTGATAATTTCTCGGGCCAAAAAGCAAGTTAAAACTTCTGGAACGCCGATAGGCTATTTAAATCTACCTCGTACACAATTCTTTTCTCGTAATTCAGATGTTCCCAGGCATACGTAGTGCCTCCTGTCTTTCGCGAAAAGGTAGGTATAGGCTTTTCGCTGTAAAATGAGCAATTTCCAAAGCTCTGCTTAAGATCTACTTGTATACACGTTGTCTTTTCCTCCGTCGTATGTAAAACTAACATTGCCGTGGGCTTATTCACTTTTAGTCATGCGTCGGTAAAGTGAAACTGGGAAATTATTAGAAAATTAAATGTTTTAAAATCTGCTCATTTTTATACTTCATTACTATTGCGTAAAAAAAAAAAAAAACAGAAAGTGAAGGAAATAATTTAAGTCATCACAAAATGGTTACCTAACACATTTTATTCGACGTTAAGAAATGGGAACTACTTCCCATCCATCGTTACCAACTTTACCGGGCGAATGTCACTCAGTGCTCCCGTTAAAATAATGTATATACGGGCAGGAGTAGTGACTTTTTTTCTAAGGTTGATTTCAAAAGTGCTCACTTTATCGCGATCAGCCTTTTAGTTGGGCTTAACGTCTCGTCGACAGCGAGGTCATTAGAGACGGTGCAAGTCGCACAGGGAAGAGGGATTGGAGAAGGAATGGGGAGGAATCGGCCATGGTCTTTGTTAGGGACCCATCCCCAGCCTTCGCCTGGAGTGATTTCGGAACAGGATGGCCGGACTGGGAATAGAACCCGGGTCATCCCGAATGCGAGTCCATTGAGAGTTGAAACTGCGCCACCTAGCTCGGGTTTTTTTCACGAATAGATTTAGGCACACGCTAAGACTTCAACTTGTTGCGTGCATGCTTACAAATATCCTCTCGCTATTGGCCGCGCGTCTGTATGAGAAGACATTTTATTTCTCGACTGTGCCAATTAGAACTGAACGCTCGTGATTGGCTGACGCGTAATGTTAAAATCATCCAACCGCGATACTGGTTCTGAACTAAACGTGTTTGGGAGTGAAACCAGTCGTGGAATTTTTCCGCGGAAAAAAGGTGGCTTTAGGCATACGTAACTTGTAAAGTTTCTAGTAAGGTTTGAGTAATTTATGAGTTGCAGGGTCCTTATACCGCTTTTTGGTGTTTGGGGGAATTCGTCTAAGAGTGGCTTGGAAATCATAACTGCCTCAGGAACGATCATTTTCTGGTTACAGTATTATAGTATTTACCTAACAAAGTTTTGCGTTTCCGTACATCAAGTGTAGTTTTCCGTAAAAAAAAAAAATTCCGTTAACAGACGGGCATTTTTAATAGTGTGGTGGTTGGATGAGTTCGATTTCAAGCTCAACCATCCCGATGTTTGGTCCTTCGTGGGTTTTTCCCCCCTTCAAAATCACACCAGAAGAATTCCAGGATGATTTCCTGATACAGGTTGCTAAAGCTCCTGTCACACTGTCAAATTTTTTTCCGTCCAACTATTTCCAATGTTTGGTCAAATGAAGTTGGGCAGTTACGAATGTCGTTGAAACGTCATAGGCGCCGCCATATTTGTATGGATAAGTTGGATTGCTTCTGTTTCCATCAAACATTTGAAAATTGGACCGGTTGTAAAATTTATTTGATGTCTGACGGTCTCAGCCAATCATCAGAATCGTGCGCGATGAAAATGGACGTCAAGAAACTTTGATGTAACGGACAACTGCTGGAAACGAAGTAGGTTATGAAGATAATTGGTTTATGTAGAAGCTGTCTGGGAATGAACGCTATTTTAAGTGGATATTGCACATAACACTGCGAACTGGGAGGCATTCAATTTCATTGTGCAGGAAACATCTCGTATAAATAACATTTTGATTTAGTAAAGAAGTGAAGATAGATTACAACAATCCTTACATTTCATCCTGTAATGAACGGCATGGAAAAACAAAAGCAATATCTCACCATGAAAATCATTTTTGAATAATAATTATAATTAGATTCGCCCGGTAGAAAAGTTGACACACATTCAAGATTATCTGACAACATTTGTTGGAAGGAAAAATTTGATGGTCGTATTTTGTCTTCAAATTTTAATGTCAAACATAGTTTTTAGGCGAAAATTTGACAGTGTGACAGGGGCTTAATGGCTAGAGGCAGGAACATTTCGAGTTTTTAACGACCTGTGTGCTGGACTCCACTGTCCTGTGTATTTTCGAGCCTCAACTACTATTCTTGAATTGGCTGCTGCGCTATTGTGTAGCCGGTTTTACTTCGTACCACGTGACACGGGGTTCGGCGCTTGTTTCCTTGCAGATCTTTTATTGGCTCAGAGTTCACAATGGTGGGCGGTCAAAATTGTGATCCAATTGCAAACCCGAGAGAAACGGACATGTGTTTGAAGTCTAGCTTGTCCTAAAATGAATTCGCGAAAATTTTCCGCTCCCTACTAATGGCCCGAGTTAACATTTCCGTCTCTAGAGATCCTGCTTTCATCGAGATGCTTAGCCGTAAACAAAAACATCCGCTTCTGCCAATGTGCCTGTTGTGCTATATGCCCTTTCTATGATTTAACACATTCAGGACTGCACATATTTACTACAATTGAAGGCAAGCTAGAAGTGAATCACCTATATACACTACAGCAGGAACGTCTATTCTATTGGTTTCTGTATTCCCACTTACCACTCTTCTGTTGATCCGCACCACAAAACGTTCATAATTGGCTAGACATCAGCCACTGTGGTCGCAGAGCTGATATGCTCCAATCAAATGTCACTTACTGTGTAAAAGGTTTACAGTCAATCGTGTCCTTTTTATAAGGGTATAACAACAAACACATTCTTTGCAGGAATACTATAGCTGCTGGGTTGTATTGTTCTTGTAAGATCATGTCAAATACTAGCGGAACAATGGCTCTGTAACCATGCGAGTTTCATTTCCAAGGACGAAGAAATTTTAAAATTGGTGTTGCTCGAACTTAGCTCGAGCGTAGTCCAGAATGTGTTAAGGGACAAACGGCAATATCATTTTGGACGGTCTCTGTATTTCCACTTACCATTGTCCTATTGGTCCTAGCTACACCGGACACGCCTACTGTATTCCGTAACGTTTATTATTGGCTGGCCGTCGACCAATGCAGTCACGCGTTATCTGTGTACGAATTAATGTTTCGCGGTAGAAGTATCAAGTTTTTCAATCCATCGTGATCGTTTGAAAAATTATTAAAAAGAGCAGTTATATTCTTTGAACTGAAATGTTGACTAGTTGTAATTTTTCCCGATAAAGTTTGGCGGAATAGTAAAACTTCAAAAATGTGAGCTTTGTATTCAAGAGCAAATACGTTCCCGCATATTCGTAGCCCTGGGTTTGTACGTGCAGACTCATCAAAGGGGTTAAAGCATATAAAATAGTCTTGCACTCTTGGACAGTGTTGAGGCGACTAGGAAGCCTGAGTGCTGGTGGAGCTCTAAGGGAAGGTTGCAATCTGCTGCAACAGCCGGCCCCAAACTAAAATAGAATTTATGATCTTTCTCGAGAGGGTACAGGAAGGTCCACTTTGCCCTAGACCTGCGAAAGATCTTACCTCGCCCCCTTATACACTCTTGTGGACCATACCACACTTCCTTGAGAAGCGCCAGGCAACAGCTTTTATTTTCCTTTCGCCACGTTTTGACAACAAACTTGAAGCTTCCGTCTTAACTTAACCCGTTCTCTCACACATTAATTTCTAAGTTTAAATGTTGCAGTCACGTAATATTTTGGTATGAACTGTACTTGTTTCTAGCAATTTTTTTTAAGCCACTGAACAATGTGTTGCGTGCTCGGTGATATTGGCATTAAACATTCGTGTCAAAGAGGCGTAGGAAATTCCACAAATCAGTTCAGCAACAAGGACGACTGTGAACTGATGCCTTGCTATGTACAGTTACGATCATTAAATTTCATTCACCTGCAACGTGTCCACCAATATGGACACAGTGACTGAAAGGGCTAACACATTGAGGTCTGTGCACATTTACTTGCACTTAAGACGGATTATAAGTGAGTCTCCTATATCCACTACTGCAAGAACACCGGTTCTGTTGGTGTCTGTGTTAGAGCACACCATCGTTCTATTGGTCCATACCAAACCGGACACTACCCTGTACTTTACAGCGTTCATTTTTGGCCGGTCATCAACCAATGGAGAGCTGAGCTGATATTGGCCCAATAAAATGTCCTTTATCCTATAAAAGAATTTACGACCAATCATGTCTCTTTGAGGGGCTATAAAAAACAGAGATTCTATAGTTAGCAATATCATTGTTTCTGTGCAATGGTGTTCTTGTGAGGTCGTGTTAAACACCAGCCGAACAAAGACTGCACCTCCATGCGAGTTTTGTTCTGAACAGCAAATAAATTTTCAAATTAGCTTCGCTCGAGCTACACACGAGCTTAGTCTACAAAGTGTTAATAAATGCACTGTTTCACTTGATCGATGCATGAATAAAGTGATGAGGCCCGTGGCAGTGTTAATTTTGCATAAGGCGGAAGAATATACAACGTGCATACGAGTATATCTTAAGTAGGGATTTGAAAAGTGCTAATTTTACCGTGAGCAGCCTTTACACGCAGTGTGACGAGAACGTTATGCGCCGGTTCAAAGCCTTGCACTTAACGTCGATGGCGCACTTGATGAGCGTGGCAGTGTCCACCTTATCACACCTGCGCTTCGCAGCCTCAGACCTGGAAATAACCTCCAGGTAGGCGTAAGCTTTAACCCTTTCAGACCCACTTTAATTTACTGTTCCAGGTGCTGCAGACAAAAAATTAATTATGATGCATACTGTACTTCAGTCAACGCAACACTTGTCTCGTTCTCACAGCCAATAAGCTGTAGGCTATATGTTCGGCTACAGTTATATCAACCAGTGATGGCTTAGTCCAGTAAGGCGGTTTGCGAATCATGTATTCACAGGTAAGATCATTGGTCATTGAGTTTCGAAGTGTGCACTACAGATCAAAAATTACCTACACATATGTAATGTACACAGTTGTGTACACTTGGTCAGAATGGGTTAAGGCAGTCTCGTACCTCGTTTTTGAAATGCGTTACAGCATGTTAAAAAAAAAAAAGTTTTTTTTCTCACGAAACTCTTAAACGAGCCCACAATTGGATTACCTGCTGTTATGAAGTGATCAGGCCTTAGCTTAATGGCCTGCCTGATCACACCTTCAAACATTGAACCAGAATACGAGCGTGATTACAATACACCTCGCGTAACACAGTTGCAGAAACCCCCTCCACCGGCCAGTATACGGGACCACGTGATATACACCAACGTAACACTGGGAGCGGCGCCCTTTTGTCATCGGGGCAGCGGACCAAGAAGACATGGAGATGGGTATGTCCGGCCGTCGTTAACCGCCTCCTAGATTCAGCCTCCGGCAACATGAACAAGGTGGTGACTTTCCAATTAGATTGTGGTAGAAGTGGCGTGCGGTAAGAAAACTTTACATAATTAATTAGCATCTCGGTATTCCATTTAAGTTTCCCCGATCAATAGTCATCTTATACTATTATGCTCTACCTTATGAATACCTACTATTTAGCTACGCTCGTAGCCCCTTTCAGGTATGAATTGACTTAAAAGCTAATTCGTAACACTGCGAAAATAAAATAAGGAACATTCCAATCAATGACGGGGTGGCATTTTCAAGACATTGCGTGCATTAAGAGTATTATTTTCGTGTCCTAATCGATTTAGATGCTGCAAACATTATATACATAATGTAGAGTTGATTAGTATTTCCATTGGAAAGAATATGAGCTTGGTTTTACTGGGACAACCTGATATGTCTAGCGTTAAAGAATTTGTGGCGGCAACAAAAGAAGCTTGGTCCAGTAACGGTATTTATTTATTCGGCTGTAGCGCAATTCGGTAATTTAATTTCCTTCGTTAGAATTCACAGTACGATAGTTTGTTTATAATTTGTGTTACAATTAGGACAGCAACAGCGTTCGTGTATCAATAGATGTATAATAATAGTATAAATTGTCCCAGTAAAAAATTTCAACAGAAAATCGGAAAAAAAAAATTAAAACTTGCAAGTAGTGAACGTTAAGGTCACTGAATAAACGAAGACATGTAAAGAAGGAATGTACCTACTTTGCAAGTGGTGACCTGGGTTTACAATGCTAACGCGTAGTTGTTGCGCCCAAGTAATCCTGGCTGAGATCTCGAGTCCGCTTTTAATTATTTGAAAACAGTAACTGAAACTATATACATACATACAGCCGTATGTAGTAGGAAATGGGAATTTTGGGCCAACGGTAGCGATATCGATTATTAATACACTAGCGTCACCTAGGTTACGTAAAAGTGAACATATGAAATTCAAGATGGCGGCTTCCAGCAATGTATAAACAAATGACAAACGAAAAATCCAAGATGGCTGCATACGATAGAATGAGTATGCCTGAGAGGGCGGGGAGGGGTATGTTAAGACAATGTGATTTATTTGAGGTGGTGAGTCGTCTGCTGAACATTGTACTGGGGAGTTGGGGGGGTAGAGGGGCTCTGTAAATGTAAGTTTTCAGATGATTTTTCCATCATTTTTTAATTATTTATTTATTTTTATAATTTTTTTTTAAATAATTTGAAGTAGTAAATATTTAATAGCTTTATATACTTTTTTACTTTAATAATACTTTTTAATAATAACTTTTAATAACAAAAATTTCAATAGTAATTATTTACGTACATTTTTTGAAATAATGTTTTTAATAATTCTTAAATAATTTTTTTTTGTAAATTTTAAGAATAATTTCAATTTTTTGGATTTTCAAAGTCAAAGGTCACCGGGGTCAAGATGAAAGGTGACCGTCAAGGACACTAACATACAACATGACGGGAAAGATGGCCGCCGAGGAACCGGAATGACAGAGCATGGACAGCTCCGGCGCTCCAGTCCCAGGTCCTGTTGGCCCAAACTTCCCATTTTTCTACTACTGCCGTACAAATCTTGAGTATCGCCACGCAAATTTTACATGTTTGGAGAAACTAAATAAGAACAAAGAAATAGTTTGATTTCATTGACACATTTTTAAATTGCCTCTAAATAACAAGTATAGACGGTTCACGGTAAACTGAGAACTTTTGAAAGCCGTTCCAGATATAGTACTTGGATGCACAGTGTGTAGTTTTTCACCGTACGTAAATTTAACATGGTCAATGAACTGATAACTTAAATCTATGCGTCGGTCAAATGAAATTGTGAAATTATTATAAAACTAACTATTTTAAAACTTTCCTAATTTTTACACTTACATGCATTAAATAAAGCAGAAACCAAAATAAGTAATTATGTATTCACAAATGATAACCTATAACACTTTTAATTCAACTTTGTGACAAGGAACTAATTTCTCTCGGTTATTACCAACTTCGCTGAGAGAATGCCAGCCAGTGTGCCCGTTAAAATACACGCAGGTAGAGGCAGTGATATTTCTCAACGGTTTATTTCAAAAGTTCTCAGTTAACCCTGAGAAGCTAATAAATTGGTTGAGCCAAACTGTTTCTTTTTTAACACTTTGTAGACTATGCTCGAGTGTCAACAACAAAACTCGCATGGATTTGCAGTCTTTGTTCAGCCACTCATACGGACATGGTTAATTGCATGATAAAGGACATTTGAATGGGCTAATATCAGCTCGACTCTCCACTGGTTGATGACCGGCCAATAATGAACGCTGTAAAGTACAGGGTAGTGTCCGGTGTCGTATGGACCATTAGGACGATGGTGAGTTCTAACACAAGACACAAACAGAACCGGTGTTCTTGCAGTAGTGGATATAGGTGACTCCACTTCTAATTTTTCTTAAGTGCCAGTAAATGCGTGCAGACCTCAATGTGTTAATTCGAGAAAACCTTCTCCATCAGTATAGGAACTGTTAACATTTTGCGGGTTCAGCGACCTGCGGACTGAGCTCCGGAGTTCCTCTATTACGACCTACGGGGAAGTGCCTACTCCTGGAAGCCTTGAAGCCTAGGGAAGGACGGTAATTCGCCTCTTGACGACTGCGCCTGTGACGACGAACGACGAGAGCGAAATTGCCTCCCGGCGAAGGGAGCGCAGCCAGCGCCAGTTTCCCCGAACCGCCCCAACGTCGTCGACCTGACGTCCCGACAGATGTCTCGCGAGATGAGCGGAGACTTCACTCTCTTCCCTCTCGCCGTCACTTAATTCGGTAAGTGTCGAAGTTCACCAGCCAAGCTCTCACGCTAAAGTGATCTCTTTTGACAGCCCTGCTTAACACATTTAGGACTACAATCGAGTGCAGTCCGGGCAAAACTTGTTTGAATATTTCATTCCACTTAAAACAAAAAAACATGTCCGATAACAAACATCAATTCCCTATTCCATAAGGGTTTTAAATAGGAATACAACAACGAACTCCGTAAATGAACGACACATTTTAGTATAGTTACGGAATTCAACCTGATGGGATGTACGTCTCGTTAGATACGAAAGAACATTTGGTTGGAAAACTGTGAACTCGGCACTCCATTGGTTGGCAGCCGGCCAATACGGAAAGACTGGTGTAGTTTTGATCAGTAGAATGGCGTTAAGTGACAATGGGTACCAATATAACACGGTGTCCCTGCAGTGGTGTGGATATATGTGACTAACATCTAGCTTGGCTTGAAAGCTGATAAACGTGTGCCGACCTAAAGGGTTAACCCTTTAAGGAGTGTGCACGTGTATACTCGGGGCTACGTTTGTATGGAAATTTATTTGCTCTTGAAACAAAGTTCACACCTTTTAGTTTTACTGTTTCGCTAGACTTTGTCGGAATCTAAGTAAAAAAATGACAACTAGTCTACATTTCAGTTTGTAAGAATATAACTGCTATTTTTAATAATTTTTTCAAACGAACACGATGGATCGTAAAACTTGTTACTTCTATTGCGGTACATGAATTGGTACACAGCCGACGCTTGACTTCATTGGTCGACGGCCAGCCAATAATAAACGTTGCAGAGTACAGTGGGCGTGTCCGGTGTAGCCAGGACCAATGGGAAAATGGCAAGCGGAAATGCAGAGACCAACCAAAACGATATTGATGTAGTGTAGAATTTAGGCACCTTAATTCGAACTTGTCCTCGGTTCTAGTAAATTTGTGCCGTCATCTAAGGGTTAAGGGACCTGTCTAGTTTGTCATACGTTCCTCCTAATTCCAAGCAGTCGTGTCTATTATAAATTTTGAAAAATAATAGTATATTCAGATGGAAATTTTTTTTTCAGGACAGAAATTAAATTATATATTTGGTTGCCAATTTATATATTTGACTATTGAAATATAAATGCGATAGTTGGAAAGTGCCAAAGCCAGCGTAAATCGCTTTAAAGTAGCTTTCTGTTTACGCGATTTATTCTTCTGCAAGTAAGTATTTTTTTAATACAGTGACAATGCTGTCTTTTGTGATTTTATTGTTATATTAAAACCTTCTGAGGAAACGTTCTTACGGTCGGACGTGATCTTAAGGGATTAATTTTTCTTTTTTTTTTTTTTACCAGAGAGGCCACTTAAGATGTAAATTTCTCCTCATTCTGTATCATTCATCCACGTGCAAAATTTACATTGCCAAGAGCCTAATGATTTGTGGGCCAGGTAAGTGGAAACGTGGAATTCGTAAAGGAACCTAATAGTGTACATATAGGCCGTTCACGGTAAAGTGAGCACTTTTGAAGCCCTGGATAATTTTTTTCTTCCAGCCAATTTATAACCTTCCACCACTTGTTAATGTAAACCCTGCCATGCGAGTAATAAAAACAGTGTATACATTCTCCATACCCTGAACCAAAAACGCGAGGCCACAATAAAATGCATTTATTGGTTAGTATGTCTGATGTGAAACAGCTTCGAAATGTGCTCACTTTACCGTGAACGGCCTATAACAAAGAGTACCTATAGGCTGTTCGCGGTAAAGGGAGCACTTCTTGAGGCAGTCTCATCAGATGTAATAACCAATAAACACATTTCGTTGAGGCCTTGGACTTTTGGTTTTGGTTGTGGTGAAATACACTGTGTTAATTATTCACGTACCTGTGTTGTAGCGATATAAATTGGCTCTAAGATAAAAGTAATGAGCGCTTCAAAAGTGCTCACTTTACCGTGAACGGCCTATACTTAAGAATACATGGGGCCGTGGTGGTGTAGTGGTCACACTACTCGCCTCCCGCCAAGGTTCGATTCCCGGTGGGGTCGACCCCGGATTCTCGCACGTGGCAATCGTGCCTGACGATGCAGCTGGTCGGCGGGTTTTCTCTGTCTAATCTGCAGTTTCCCCTGGCCCTCGCATTCCGGCGCCGCTCCGCACTCACCTCGCTCCACCCTCATCGGCTCTCAAGACCTTGGCGTTACAAGCCGCCCAGATCTCTTCACTCACTACCACTACATCACAGTCTTATTATTTTATCGGTTCAGTGCCTGCCTGAGAATCACTAGACCATCTATTGTCAACGTAGCTTAATTCTGATTGCCCCAGTCAAGTACAAAAATACGTCTCCAGCGAAGTATAAACAAATGACAAACGAAAAATTAACAAGATGGTGGATGTGGCTGTTACTCCTACCAATATGGCGGACGGAAACAAAATGACGGATGGAAAAAAATGGTGACATACTGGAGTAGTAGGGTCGGGGGGGTTTCTACCCCACTTTTGATAAATCGGATTATCAATTTGATATCGCAGGGTTAATTAAATTGATTTAAAGGGTTAATCCGATTTTAATCCTATCAAAAAACTTGATCCGATTTTAATCCAATTAAATATTTCTTGATCCAATCTTAATTCGATCAAAAATGGTAAAGTGTTAAATTTATTGAAAGGGTTATTTTTTGTTGTTGTACTTCTTTCTTTATTTATTTTTTTGGGTGGGAGAGGGTGTTCAGGAGCTCTGGCACGTCCTTACCCTTGGAGCTCTGGCAGTCGATAGACCGGAGTGGTGGGTTGCAATGTCTTATATAGATGTAGAGTTTAGTGAAAGAGTGGGCTAAGGCAATTTTTTTTATAATTTGTCAAATTTTGAAGTGTTTGGAGGGATGTTGGTGTTGGATAGGCAATTTTTTACAGATATATTTTACACATGAGAGAAATTCAGAGTGTTTAAACGATTTCTAAGAGTGGCCTAAGTGCAGATTTTATGTTTGGGGGGGGGGCATATTGCTTGCAGATTTACATGCTAAACGACTGTTTTCGGAATGCAATTAAATGTTAGAGAATTCCAGATTGTTCTACATATGAATAAATAGCATGCATCGAATCGAAAATTTCAAACTACTACGTGACTAATGAGTGGAATTATATGAGCCCTAAATGTAACATGAGTCTCGAGCTTAGAAATATAATTTACACGAGAGAGAATTTTAACTACATGAATAACATGCGATGTCGACAAGTGCAAACTCACTAAACGAAATCCAGCTAGTCAGTATCAATAAATAACACATTAACAAGTTTACACATGCCTTACACAATCCAGCTTGGTGAATGTTATCTTACGGCAAAAAAACTCTGAATACGATTTAAACCAGACACAATAGCGTATGTCTATTCTGATAAGTAAAAAATATATAACGATAGAAAAAATCTTACCTTAAATGATATTAAAATAAGTCCATTCGATGTATGTAGCACTTACGTCGAGCTGTGAGTAGATATGTCTAGCGTGGCCGATAGATAATGTGTTTAAATCATGGCAAATGTTTATGAAATTCACTGCAATTGTTAACACAAACTGTAATTTCGTAGACCAAACGCAGAAATCAATTACTTATCCCAAACACAATATATCGATCCGAAAAGAAAAACAAAATAAGTTAACACACGAAAAAGTTTATATTTTCCCGATAAAATACTTTTACATTAAATCGCGGGTGGCACTATAAAGATGAAGTTAGTTCAGACTCTTGTAAATTTCCGGGGAAAACATACAGGTATGTTTTACATAACTTGAATTGAATTTTGTTTTCTTTAAAAATTAGTTTAAATATATCATGTTTATCTTCTTCTCCAGACATCATCGGGTTGTATCTTGAACAGAAACTCTTGTAATTTGTGTGTTTGTATGTAAAATTAAATATTTAAAATGTTTGCTGTACTGTGTTCAGTGAAGTTGTAGACTGTAGGCAAGGAAGGACATAGGTCTTCGCTACCTGCCTCTGTGAAGGTATTCAGACTTCCCTTTCAATATATTCCCCTGGGGTGTCGCAAAAGTTGGCCAGAAGATATTCGTGTCCTACTCCAACTTTCAACTTGAATAGCCAGAGTGGGCGAAGCTTTTCTCAAGATAATAACTTGCTGCCTCGTTTCTTTGCAAAACTTCATTCATTCATTCAGCTATTTTCTCCAAAATTTTATTTGTAATTTCCCCTCAGGCCTTCAAAGTAAGTTAGTTTTTAAACAGGTTTAATTTAAATTTTTGTTAGTTGTTTAAGCCGAGAAAGCAAGGAAAAATGTATCCTGAATTTTTTTTTTTAATACAAGTCATCAGCTCACCATTACAAATAGGCACCTACTCATTTCTCTTCACTACTATTAAACCATCACTCATTATACATTATATATTATTGAAAAAGTTAGCGAAATGAGGTATTAAAAATAAATAAATAAAAAGCCACGCACCACTATTCATTTTTAACATTTTATTATAAATTTTTTTCAAAATCATTCTTAAAACTAAGTATTTACAATATCACACAAAAATGATTGTATTTACAACAAACATCTGCACTATCATCTTTCAATCACAAATTGTTATACAAATTTTTACAAAAACAAGTTATTTTTACAAAAACAAGACATTTAATCAATAATATTTTAACAACAATCAACTTACAAACTAAAAGGCATTTCATCAATAGTATTTACAAACATTTCATTAAACTGTTTTTTTTTTTACATTTGGAACTTAGCACTGCAACTACTGTTACTAAAACTACTGTTACTATTGCTACACTACTGTTACTGAAAAAATATTTACACAAACTAAAACACAACTGAAGAGATTTATGTACAAGAAACAATTTTCAGAGCATTATAGTTGATGTCTCTCTTTCCTAAATATGTACAGTATTTTCCCTAATGACAAATCCGGGAGGTGTGTTCATAGACATGCAAAGAGGGGCATTCATTTGTCACATCCAGGTAATTATCACTCACACAAACCAAGTGACTGAGGCAAAACACTCACGCGCACGCAATTTCGACTGGGAATTTGATTTTCTTATTTTACAAAGGGAAATTGGATCGAAGACACTTGTATCAAGAGACATGTTATTGAAGTTATGTAATGCCTTAAAGATAGGCAAACAGGAAGCAACAGCATTGATAATGATTCAACAGGTGTTATAAATATTTGAAGTTCATGTAGTTAGCTGAGATGATTATTCCAGTTAGCTGCGATGATGATTCTAGTTAGCTGCGATGATGATTGTAGCCAACTGCGATGATTGTGGAACAGGAGGTGCATGTGGTGTCGGCAGATGGGTGTCCTTGGCGTTGTGTGCTGTTGGGAGGTTGATAAATTTATCGTGGTTTTGAAACTGTTATAGGGTGGAAAATAAAAGAAAAAAATTATCGAGGTATTCGATAGTGCCCCCAAGGCAAGGTTGATATTTCATCTATCTCACTGTACCGCTTATCATCCATACCTGACAACACTACCTTTGTTATGCGTTCGGTGTAGACTTGATGGACATGCGAACGGAACTGATATTGAGTCCCCATTACCCTTGTGCAATTTTCGAGGCAATCTCGACAATCCTCGTACCTGAGTGATTGCAACATGTTGGGTTTTATACCCTTTGCCTTATAAATGCATTGCTAATTCGCAACAATGTTTGCATAAAGCTTAGGATATAAACCCACAAAGTGTGTGATTATGCGCCCAGCACATTCATCTTTCATCACCCCAGTACGGGCTTTGTTCCTGTGGGGAATCTTTGCAGATTATCGAGCGCATAGTTGGATGTATCAAACCACTCCTTTAAATCTGGGGTAATTACTTTACATACTTCATCACAGGCAATAGAGTATACCAAGGAATTGGTGTCAAAATACAGCATATGCAAAGCCGATGGAAGAAATTTTATAAACATGTACTGGTAGTGAAATTTATAGAGTATTAATTTTTAAACGTCTAGAATGGTAAGACCAGTGTACAAAGGTTTGTTGAACATAACAGAACACTTTGACATTTCGCTGAGGATTAAGTTTTCATCGATAATCTGCCGAGTCTGGATGGCGACACCATATCAGCTATATAGCCCCATATATTATGTCATACCTCGAAACGTCTCTGATGTCCCTTTCCCAGCGGACATTCTGCAATGTTTTTCCATAAACGGAATTATTCATCAACTTGAAAAACGATTTTTCGAATGTGTCCGCAGCCTGGGAACATTTATCAATGTAACAGTCGATGTACAGAACCATCCATGCCTTTTGCTCAAAGCGCAAAATGCAATGAACAGAATCACGTTTGGCCCTATACATCAAGTACTGCATCAGTGTTTCCCCATGTATAGCATATTTCTTGTGTGGTGTGAGTGTTAAAAGAAGTTTATCATGTGAGCCGTTCGGGATATGCCATTTTCTGGGGCCAAAGGCAGATGAGATAGTTTATCATGACACTCCTCTGGAAATGACAGACCCACTTCCGCGAAAAAACAAGTGTCACCGTCATTCCCATGAAGAGAACATGTCAGCCTCAACCCACTCGAAATTACCAATCCGAAGCTTGGACCAAATCGTATGACTGTACAGCCCGCTGACGTCGAAATAGCATATATATTTCGATGCCACACTGAGGTCGTAATCTTCACCCATGTAAATATTGTTGGTTTCAGCGCACCTTCTTGAAACCTGGGTAATGATACCCCTAACCCCATGTTCTACAAAAAGATACATGAAAGGATCAGTCAACAGCTCTAGATGTGCACGTCCCATGAAAGAGACGGAGCTGTGACTTACATGGCAGGGTTAAGACCGCAATTAGCCGAACAACGGTCCTAAAATTCTCAAAAACATTATCCAGCAAAAAGTGTCCACATGTAAGTAATGAATGGCATACTGCAGTAAGTTTATGCAGTTGAACGCACATGTGGCTTGGGCATGAGCCTAATCCTCATAGCTAAGCCTTCACCTCTCATCACTTTATGAATTGTTTCCTTTGGTGGGAGTGACTTGCACATCAGACTGTCTGGCGACATAACGATGTCATAAGGAAAAAATCCCTTCCGTTTTGCCAATTCGAACTGGGTGTTGTCTAGAAACATCGAGTGGGTGTTACTCAGTTGTGCAGGCATTAAATTGCCCACCAAAGTTTCCAGAGAGGCACTCATGAATTTGAATGAATCAATCAATCTTAGCTAGAAATATTGCGCCTTTCCATTGCAATATGTCCCATTGGGAATCTATTTTGTGATACATTTGAATTTTTCAAGGGTCATCCCAATAACTTGAATTTTTCCAGGATTTTCAATTACCGCGGTTCCATTGTGTAACCTTATGTGACGTTCAGCCAAGGGTTTTATAAGGAAGTCAGTATCTTAATTCTGCAGGCTATGGAAAACAGCGACAAATTATCTTTTGGGCAGTCTAAAATTCAAGTTGCACTTATTATGTGCATGGCCTCCGATTTCGCCTGTCAGATGGTCATGGTCGACCACAATATTATCTGTACCGAGCAGTTCTTTACAAATGTGACAACTTTTTTGAGCCACCAACCTAGCTTCATCAGCAGGGGTTTTCCGCTTCATCGGAACAATGAAGCTGTAAATTCCTGCAACCCACTTTGCAAGTTCAACTAATTCATTGACTAATTTGTACATACAATCAGCACCCACAAACTCGAAATACTGAGACAAACTTGGATTGTATGAACAAACCAACAAAATGCTACAAGCATATGGAACATGTTGGTTCATGATAGTTGTATTACTGGTTTCATTATTAGGCAATCAAGTGGTCATGGGTTTCAGGCAACTTGCTACGTCGCAATAGGCGACGAACCCCAATCTCTGCTCTTTGCTGTAATCTTTAAATTCCAATTACTTGTCGTTCCCAGTGGGGAAAGTACTGCGAAAAGACTTTTGATGCTGGCAAATAATAGTGTGACTTGCAAGTTTCTCCTCACTAACAAAGTACTAGAGACAATGCTCGCAGATATGTTTTTATGCTTCTTCTTACTCAGCTGACTACCAACCAGCCATGACAAATTTCTAACACAGACAAAGTGCAAATGAGTGGCATTTCCACTCGCGCAATCGCCAAAATATTTGCGTGTTTTTCATGGCATATAGGAGAAATACGTATGGGTACTGCAACCCCACCCTTGGCATACTGGACTCAGGCCGGTTCTGAGGGCGAGGAGTGCAGAAGGGTGGGTGGTTGGGGTGTAAGTAGATGGCTACGAGCAGCCAGCTCCCGATTTGAAGGCAAATAGGCATTTGTCGCCATCTTTAATCAGTGGAGAAGATTTTCAATCGAGGACAGATGGGTGACTGACCCCAGGACTTTGCACTCCAGCTAGGGTGGTAGGGGGCATAGGGGTGGCTGGCATCGTGGAGTCGGGCCGGTTCTGAAGGGTGCAGGGTAGGGTGGGCAGTTGGGGTGTGCGGGGGTGGCATGCAGGTCTCCTCCGATCGGAATGCAACTAATCAGTTGATGCCATCTTGAGAAATTACCGAAAATATTTGACGAGTGCGGGCAGCTCGTGGTGGCACGCACTGACCGGGGAGGGGGAGGGGAAAGGGGGTGCAAGCTGGTTTCTTGACCTCAGCTATCCCACTCTCTGCCATCTTCAGTTGTTCATTAATGTTTGTGGGAGCTAGACGTGCTACTCGTCAGCTCCTTCATCAATGCCACACCTCTAGACACTTGACGGGCCACGAGACCACACTCGGAGGTTACCGCAGCCACGGACCATCTCTAGTGAGAGCCGCGATTTAATATAAAAGTATTTTATCGGGAAAATATAAATTTTTCTTGTGTTACCTTATTTTGTTTTTCTTTTCGGATCGATATACTGTTTCTGTGATAAGTAATTGTTTTCTGTGTTCGAACTACGAAATTACAGTTTGTGTTAACCATTGCAGTGAATTTCATAAACGTTTGCCATGATTTAAACACAGTTGTCTATCGGCCGCGCTAAACATATTTACTCACAGCTCGACGTAAGTGCTACATACATCGAACAAACTTATTTTAATATAATTTGGGGTTAATTTTTTTCTATCATTATATACTTTACTTATCAGAATGGACGTAAGCTATTGTGTCGGATTTAAATCGTATTCAGAGTTTTTTTTTCTGTAAGATAACATTCACCAGGCTGGATCGTGTAAGGCATGTGTAAACTTGTTAATGTGTTATTTATTCATACTGACTAGCTGGATTTCGTTTGGTGAGTTTGCACATGTTGACATTACATGTTATTCACGTAGTTAAAATTCTCCCTCGTATAAATTATATGGCTAAGCTCGAGACTCACTTTACGTTTAAAACTCACATAATTCCACTTTTTATTCAAGTAGTCACTTGAAATTTCCGATTCGATGCGTGTAATTTATTCATACGTAGAACACTCTGAAATTTTCTAACAATTTTCTAACAATTAATTGCATTCCGAAAACAGATTGTTTAACACTTAAATCGCATCTTTAAAAGTCGCCTATCTACCATCTATGAGCAATATCCCTCCAAAAAAAAACATAAAATTTACACTTAGGTCACTCTTAGAAATTGTTTAAACGCTCTGAATTTCTCTTGTGTGTTAAATATATTAATAAAAATCGCCTATCTACCACCAATGTCCAAACACTTCAAAATTAGAAAAATTAGAAAAAATTGGCCTTAGCAAACTCTTGCACTAAATCTACACCTATATAAGACATTGCAGCCCACCAGTCTGGCCATTCGATTGCCAGAGCTCCAAGGGTGAGTACGTGCCAGAGCTCCAAGGGTGAGTACGTGCCAGAGCTCCTGCTGCCCCCTCCCCACCCAAAACGAAAGAAAGAATTACAACAACAAAAAATAACCCTTTCAATAAATTTAAACCTTTCCATTTTTGATCGGATTAAGAAATTTTAATTGGATTAAGGTCGGATTAAAATAGGATTAACTCTTTCAATCGATTTAATTAACCCTTTGATATAAAATTGATAATCCGATTGTTCAAAAGTGGGGTAGAACCCCCCGGTTCTTCTACTTATTGGCTAAAAATATGGTGGAATCCAAGATGGTGGCCGATTCACAGACCACTCACCCATCAACTTGCGCCCAAATCGGCATATCGACACTACTAGGAACACTTGAATCTATTCAATCTATCCACTTCCACTTCCACATATGAGTACAGAGGTGAGACAGCCATTTATACTGTGAACTTCAGCCGTACACGCCAGAAGAATTGCGTCACTTGTCAACAACATGGCTGGTCACCGTTTGTCAGTCAGTGCATGGTAACTAGGACTATTTCTCAATATTGTTAGTACATGCTTGTTAAGTATATACATACCCTGACTTTTGGGACGGGCTGTACTTGTGGCTGTACTCGACTCGTCTCACAACCTGGCGTTAATAACACGAACTGCTAGAAAGTAAACACGTGTTTCGTCATGTTGAACTAAGAACTCTATCATTTTTGCTCTAAATAAACACGTTGTGTTTTATGTTGGTTGTTTTTGGTTACGTTTATGTCTATGGTATTGTTGCAAAAAATAATAATAATGCATTGGTCATGTGTAACAGGTAGGTTATTATAAACGCAGAAATAATGTTGCACATTGGTTGCTTCGTAGATCAATCAGACGCCGGGTAAGTAGAACAACAAAAAGTGTCCATTATAGGTTATGCACGTGACGTTTGAAAACAAACATGGCGACCGCCGTAAATACGCAAATTCACCCCGCAAGTAAGCCACTTCGTGTACTTGGCTATTACAAACACTGTGTGTACTATACCTACTAGGAATTTGGATAGCACTAGTATATACTTATTGACGTCACACGCGGGGCGAAGTATAGACATGTATATACTTGAAGGGAGTTGACATACAGTGTTAGTCGCCAGCTGGCAGCACAGCTAGTAAGGAAGCTTTCGCTGCATGTAGTAGTCAGTCAGACACAAAAGCCGGTTTCCCTCGCGCAGCCAATCAGAGAATGCGTACCATTACATCGCCATTTCGTCTATGTGCACTTGTCTCTCCTCTAGTGCTACTGGTATAAGTTATGAGCTGTTTGTACTTCTGTAGCCGAGTGCAAAGTCTGCAGATGATTGATTTCGATAAAGAAGCAAGTACTGTGCTGGCTTATTGGCTGTTATTCAGTGTAAAATGAGCACGTTTAAAATACCCGCCTAAGATCTACTTGTACGCACATGGTATAATCTCCCGTCATATGTAATATTAACATTTCTACGGGTCTTATCACTTTATCCATGCTCCAGTACTGCGAAACTGTGCAATTATAAGAAAAGTAAACATTTTACAAAGATGTCCATTTTTACACTTTAAAGAATAAAAAAACAGAAGGCGAAAGAAATAATTTAAATTATCACAAATGATCGCCTAACACTTTTTATTCGACGTTAAGATATGGAACTACTTTTCATCAATCGTTACCAACTTTACTGTGCACATGTCTCTCAGGGCACCCTTTGAAATATATGCAGGTAGGGACAGTGACTTTTTCTAAGGTTGATTTCAAAGTGCTCACTTTATCATGAACAGCCTTTAGGTACATCACGCATCAAATTATCCATCATTTGCATTACCTCAAACCATAAAGTAAAATTGGTCTTAAAAGGGTCAAAATATATTTGGTATACGTAGAATTTTGTATACGTTCAGCGTTTGTTGCTGTCCTTACCGAGAAATTGTTTGTAATTTTACAAAAGCTTGTAACAGTACACGTATTTATCATGTAAGTAAAACTACTTGTTTGTTAAAACTTTAAGGGGCGTGTTTGTAGTAGAACTCTAGAAATGTTTGTACTATACTGACCAGTATCCACGAGCTGCAGCAAGTGGCGAACATTCAACCAACAGCGTTAAACCGTACATAGCTATTTGTGTAAAAAAACTATGGGTGACGTAACATGTATATGGGTGCAAAAAGAAATGTATTGCTAGTTTGGTTAACGTAAAACACCTACAGAACTCAAATAATCATAATAACATGACAATTTCAATCAAAGCAGACCGTATTACTGTTGATGTTTCCTAGCTGCACGAAACTCTTAAAATGAAATATATAGTAGGCCTACCAGTAATTGTATTCTTCTTTACCAAATAACTCGCTTAACATTTTGTATGTCCTTGTAGATATATTACTATAAGAATAAGCTGTAAGTATGTAAGCCAAGTGGTTTAGTGGTTAAGGGTGCAGGTTAATGATATAAGAGGCGTGGGTTCTAGTGCTCATGCTGGCAAAGTGTGGTATTTTTTTTATTCATAAGTGATATTTTAATTTTTTTTATAGATGTTCTATTTTATTAATTCATCACATTTGTTTTCTAGAAGAAAATATTTTATTTACACTTTTTAATACAGTAAGTTGTAATACACTGTTATCATGTGTAATATTACAAATATATATTTTTTTTTCAGATCTTACAAGGAAACTGTTTGTAGTTTTACAAAGGAATTTCTTGGCAACTGGGTTTCCAAGGTTTTTCTTCTAAAAGTACACATTTTTATTTACAGTGTGGGTTCCAAGGTAAACTTCGGGCATGCTTGTTTCCGTACTGTTCTGATTGGCCCGCAGTTGAACAGATACACACTGTGTGACTGTGAGCCAGTAATAAAGAGGTATCAATTGCATAACATAACGGAGTTATGCGAACAACGGCGCAAAAACCTCTCAGAGGGATGGCAACGAGTGCACAATCGATAGGGGCTCGAGTGTGGAGAGATTCGGGCTGCTCGAAACATCGAAGTATTGAGAGTCAATGAGAGTGAGGCGAGGTATGGAACAGCGCCGGAATGTAAGGTGTTACGAGAGCCCCGTCGTGCGCCTTGTTACGAAAAGCTCCTGTTTACACCGCGAGCAGCCAACGAGGACACAGGTCAGTTTATAAAACACAGAATCCAGACACAGAGCCAAAATTGCGATCCGCAAACTACCAAAGAAATGCGCCGAGGACGTCGGAATATGCGGGTCCGGCAAACTATGTAAACTTTGAAGTATGCACAACAATTTTTCAGCAAATTCCGCTCACGGGGCACGACAGGGGCCAATCATGATATTTTACGTCACTAACACACGTGGTGGGGTGAGAAGTGAGGACGGAGCCGCGAGGTCCAGGGAAGACGCAGTCGGCGGTGTGGCAGAGAGCAGCGCGCACCAAGGGTCCAGGGGTGCGAGACTCGTGAGTCCTAACATGAATTGATTTAACTACTCTAACGCCTACTTCCCTTCTTCCCTTCACTCCGTTGGCCTCTTACTAATCAGAACCGCTCATAAACAGTAAAATGATAACATCTAGTAAACTTGGCTTTAGCCAGTCCTTAAATTAAGTAATTCTTCTCATTAAAATCACTTACTTCCACTTCCATCCTTTTATCCTCCACACTTGTGGTATTCAAATCGAAGATCATAACAGAGAGCAGTGCAAAACGGGAGAGCCCCGAGAAAACCCGCCGACCAGTGGCATCGTCCAGCACGATCCCCACAGGCTGATTCTAGGAGGCGAGTGGTCAAACCACTGAACCACCCTGTATAGTGAGCATTGAAGCTTAGCCTGTTGTTAAGTGAATCCACAAAACACTCCCGTTTCTTATTACTAGAGACCTGCAAAATTCGCGTTGTCATTTGGGGACACGTTAAACTTCAAACACATGTACCTTTGTCATTGGACTATACTTGATTTGACACGCCCCGGGTAACTCTGCGCCAATGAATGAGTACTCTACAGTTGTCTGCCCCAATCACATTCAATGCAGTCAGAAAGGAAGTTGCTTCACATATATGTAGTAGTCAGTGGATAAATAAACGCCAGCTCGAATATATACAGCAGTGTGATATATAGTCTGATGCCAATTAATAAAGCGAATTTTGCAAGTCTCTACTTATTATTTTACAAATAATCAGTCATTTTTGTCGCGGGTATAATGAAGTCGAGACCGCGATCAACATGCATGCGTACATTCCCCCCCCCCCCCCCGCCCCCCTGAACATGCAATATGATTCGCCATGTGTGACAACTTCTCCGGTCACGTTTTCCCATAAATACACTCTCCGCACACGGACGGAATGCCAACATTTGCGGAAACGAAAACAAAAAACGTAGCTACCTGCCCGTGAGTGTTAACTGGAGCGCGTGGGCCGTGTTCGAGTGGCGTGTACGCACGTGGCGTCGACGAGGAAGACAAACTTTCCACGCTCGATAGAAACTCGACCAGAGCACAGAATAACTGAGGGTACAGAAGTGAAGTAGCCGCATGTTGCGCGAGCTCTGGTAGCACAAGCCTGAAAAATAGCGTAACTAGTTACCAACATGTCAGTGTGTGTGTGTGTGTGCGTCTGTGTGTGTGTGTGTTTGTGTGTGAAGAGATTTATGCGGTCCTTAAGAGTGGGATGGGGTCCATGTAATTACTTCGCGTCCAAGGTCAAGAAGCGAGTGAGCGATACGGGCGACACTAACACGCACGCCTAGCTCCTCATCGCTCCTACGCGCACGGCGTGCAGTGTTTCCGTCCTAACGCTTTACTGTGCAAATTAGATATGTAACAGTAGGGATTTACTGCACGCGATGAAAGACCGCAGATTAAACTACGTCCGTATCTTTGTACTTTCATCGTTCCGCTTAAGGAACCTGCATAGGCAATCTTTAAATATGCGATATTTGACCATTTTCACGATTTCTTTTTTCTCCAAGAATCCACTTAATATGACAAAAGCAAAAATTGGGGCATAGTTAATTTTTTGATAGTCTTTTATGACGACAATTTGTATTTTCAGAACTCTTATGTACTGAGATACGCGTATTCGCGCAAAAAAATTGTTTCACAAAAAAAAAAAAATTGCGGGGGTCCATCCCACTCTTAACTTGTCTGCCGGAAGAATAACTAATAACGAACCTTTCGTAGCACGCGGTAACCTATCAGACAAAAGGCCCTTTCCCAGACACTCGGACAATTAATCAGAGTGTGAGTACGCCCACTTCAAATGCACAGACACGTTCATTTCGTCTCTGTGCATTCGTTTACTCTGTGACTCGACAACGTCTTTTATACGGACGGGCGTGACGGTGTTGTGGGAGGGGGGGAGGGGAAAGGAGGGCGGGTAATATATATTCTCGTGTGTACTGGTAAAGTGGCCACTTTTTGAAGTCCTCTCATTTGGAGTAATAGTCGATAAATATTTCTTAATCCATTCTTAGACGTTAACTTTCAAGTCTGGTGAAATATGTACACTGTGTTTATCACTTACATGAGAATATTTATTTTGAAATGTGGTGGAAGGATAAGAAATGGCTTCTAGAAAACAGTAGCTAGGACCTGAGAAGTGCTCACTTTACCGTGAGCAAACTATTAATTCATCCATAGGGGCAATTAACGTGTAATTATGCCGGAATCACATAGCCCCGACGCGCACGACGTGACGGCCAACAGCCAATGAAATACAAGATAGATCGTCGAAATCCCTACCGATTCTGTCGTACGACCAGCAATTTTGTATTAGAAATGATTTCTATTTTTTCGTCGTGTCGTGCGGCACGACGCACAGAATGTACAACATTGCAAAACTAAATTGTATTTTAAGGTTTTCCTACAATGGTAAATACGCAGCTCAAAGGAAAATTAAATTGAAAATTACTGTATCTAACTTTTAAAAATGATAATTTTACCTTTGTATGTATTAGCGATACCAATTTGTCACCATTATGTATTACAAATTTCCCGCCTTTGAGACTAGCGTAGCATATCAGCGCCTTCTAAATAGTTAGGTTAACTGCTGAGTGTGTGGTGTCGGTCGTGCTGTAAATACAAGAAGTCACATTGAAATGTCTCGTGGTTTCGTTTTTGGTCGTGTCGTGCTGTGCTGGTCGGGGGTTATGTGATTCCGGCATTAATCCTTTAGAGAAAAAAAATTATTTTACAAAGGTCCGGTGTTTTCATGTTTGGTACACTGCGAGAAAGGTTTTGTTTCTGCCAACAAAATACTTGTTAGTATAGGGCGGAATATGTAGCCTATTTAGTAGTTTCCAACAAAATATTTTGTCAAGTAAACAAAACATGAAAAACAACAAAATGTATTTCGTTCGTACAACAAACGACACGCTTGAAGAAACAGAACCTGTGTTGGGTCAAAAGAAAGTCAGACTCTCAACAAAATATTTAGTTGAATCAACTGTACTTATTTGTTTGGGCACTTATGGTTCGAAAATACAGCTCCATAGTTTGTTAGTAATTTTTGTGACGATCAGGATGGGAATGGTGTTCGTTAGAGCGTTTATTAATGTATAACAATGGCATAAAAATTACCATAAACAAGTCAAACAGGAAACTAAAAAATAAAGCGGTAAAACTTGAAATATTTTGTATGGGAACCAGAATTCATAAGCCAATCTAAATACTAGAAATAAGCAACACTTCATGTATCCAAATGATATTGCATTATTTTTAATGTGTGTTCCTCTAATGTAATTAAAAATCAGAACAGTAGAATTTTGTCCAAACCATATGTATGGTTGCTCATGTAATTACTTCAATAAATAAGTAATCTCCGGCTAGATTTAATTCCAGAGTATTAATTTATCTGGTTTCTGAGGTGAAATTGGACACAAAGTACGAAAGAATTCTTAATTTTCAGTATTATATTAAATCAACTTACCAGCCGAGTAGCAGCCACGTTGGTTGAGAACAATATTTATACATATTGAATTATATTCAATATTTTATCAGATAGGAGTAAGCCATGAACATTAAAAATAATTTTCATTTAGTGTAAAGAAACTGCTGTCATCCAAAATTAACAAACTCCCAGGCAACCTAAAGACCAAGGTTGACTCACAGAATAAACATGAACGAAGTATCATACATGATGTAAATAATCATTGTCTGGACAAAGTGGCGCTGTAAATAAAAATGTATGGAAGCTAACTTGCCCGTATCGGCTTACAAAAACTACATATTTTGTTCAAGTATGTTACAATGAGAACCACAGGACGCAGGAATATTTCATCACAATTTATTTATAGGCTGTTCAAGGTAAAATTAGCACTTTTGAAAGCCCTGCTTAAGATCTTCTTCTAAGCACGTTGTGTGTTCTTCCGCCTTATATACATTTAACATTGCTATGAGCCTCATCGCTTTCTTCGTGCGTCGGTCAAGTGAAACTGTAGGATTATTATAAAAGTAAGTATTAAAAAAAAAATCTGCAAATATTTACACTTCGATGCATTAAAAAACAGAAAGCTATAGAAATAACTTTAGTTATCACAAATGGTTACCTAACACGTTTTATTTGACATTAAGATGTGGAACTACTTTCCACTCCATCGTTACCAACTTTGCTGGGCGCATGTCACTCAGTGCGCCCGTAAAAATATATGCAGTTAGGAGCGGTGACTTTTTTTTGTAAGGTTGATTTTAAAAGTGCTCACTTTATCGTGAACAGCCTTTACTCATATTGTCCAGTTTTGAATGGTGTATATTTTAAAACAGTCCTTTTTTTTCTGCAGTCAATTCTGCTAACGTTTCTAGGGCTTCGAGCCCGGGTTTAAACGATTTGAGTTCGAATTTCGTTCCGGCTTTTACTTTGTATTATATAAACAGAAATAGGTTTATGTGCATACATAAAGCTAATCAAATCTTTACCTGGAACATTCAAATCTTACAGTTTAGGACAACTAAATAAGAACGACGAAATAATTTCGTTTCATCAAACTAATATTTTATTGCCACTGTACAAACAATTAATTTTGTTACCCCAGCTAAACTTTGTTTGATTCAACAAAACCTTTTCCTCTGTGTGATGTTGCATCCAGGGCAACTTCTTATATACGGTAATATAACACAAAGCTGAAGCGCAGGAAATTTCCCTTTTGACTTTTGTTTCAATTTCCAAGTCTTCGGATTGTGTGCAAGTTGCGGTTTGGAGATGAAATTGCATGTTAACATCGTAAGAGCTGTAGGAGATACGGGCGGTGTTTCAACTGAAAGTGGAAGCTTTAACCCGCGGCATTTGTTTAACAGGCCATTTACATAACAGAGGGATTCAATTGTCTCGGTTCCGTCTCGTTGCCAAGATCTTCCGCTCGCGAAAACCATTACAAACTGCGAACCAGTTTGTTGCTTTAAGGTCGAAGCAGGTGTTTGGTTTCCCAACAAAAAAAAACCGCAAACCGCTTGTTTGCAAACACTCTTACATGTCTCTTGTAAAAAAAAAAAAAAAAAGCAGCATCTTTGTAATGGCATCGCGGAGAATACACTAACTTTGTGGGACTCAGTTGTTCTTGTATATCGTAGCACAGTAATTAACGCTTAGAACATTATGCTTGTGTGTAACTCAGCCGTCACTAAAAGGACAACGTCTCTACCATCGAGGGCCACCTTGGCTGAGCGGTTAGCCTGCTCACCTCCCACCAAGGTGAACCGGGTTCAATTCTCGGCTGGATCACCCGATTTCCGCAGGTGTAAATCGTGGCGGACGATGTCGTTGGTCGGCGGGTTTTCTCGGGAATCACCCGTTTCCCCCGCCCGTTCATCGTGAAAATGGTCACATATCACATTTTTAAATCTTGCCTATACAGTTTCCTTAAGCGGCAAGAGAAAAGTACAAAGATACGGGCCTAGTTTAATCTGTGGTCTTTCATCGCGTGTAATAAAACCTCACTGTTACATACCTAATTTACACAGTACAGCGTCACGACGGAAACGCTGCACGCCTTGAGCTTAGGATTTTCTCCAAGAATACACTTAATATGACAAAAGTAAAAAAAAAAAAAAATAAGGGCTGGATAATTTATTGTTATCTTTTCTAACAAAAAGTCGTATTTGCAGAACATTTATTTCGGAAATTTATAAAATGTTCCAGTACATCGTCAACGCTTGTGAAGATCACAGAGTATTTAAGAGTACAGAAGCGAAACAGTCGGTATGTCGCGAACTGCAGCCTCACGTGCCACCAAAATGGCGTCAGTAGCTATAGCAATTTGTCAGAACGCCACTCGCCAAACAGCGCATTGTAACACTTCTCGCTATGCAGGAGGCACCCCAGCCAATGGGGAATCTCTCGCAGAACGCTGCAGCCAATCAGACACAAGACCAGTCCCCATACCCTCGCGCAACCATTCCGAGAATAGGTACACCCACAGCAAAGAAATTGTGACACATTGTTACATACCGACGCCTGGGTGGCTTATCCGAGTTCGTGAGGGAATGGAGGACTTAATAAAAAAAAAAAAAAAAAAAAAAATTGATTTCTAATTTATTCAGTCCGCTATTATTTACGGCATTTAATTATCTGTATCGACCTTTACTCGTTTATTTTACAGTGAGCACAGTATTTAATTGCATTTCAACTCTAATTAACGTCCTTCTTAATGGCTCTATTGGTAACTCGTACTCATCATTAACACGTGTCCAGTCTATCTTTTGCCGCCATTTGTTACGTCTTTTACTCACGTATCTCATCCAATAATCCAGCCTGCCAGCCACACTCTTCACAGCTTGATACTCGCAGTCGCAGACTTCCCTTGTGCTGGTACATTATGATTAATCGTTAAACAGGAAAAATCATATTATTCAACATTAATTGAAAGTAATTTAATTGCACAACCTTTCGTAATTCACCAAGTATTTTAAGCAATTGTCCTTAATTTTACGAGATATTAATTCCCACTTAACGTTTTAGTATCGAAAAACAATTTTGAATGGTAAGTTTTTAATATTCAAACAGCAGAGAAAAATAATATATAAATGTTGGCGCGCCATTACAATTTCCAATAAATAACTACCGGTAGCCTACATTGTGTCTTGGATCAGCAAATTCCCAGATACGGAGAAGTAAGAGTTGACATTTTTATAAACAAATCCATGTGACAGCTAGATCTGTGGCATAACGTCGGCCTACTTTATTTCTCCTGAAAAAAAAAAATGTATCACGACAGAGACGTTCCTTCAAAAATAACAGTTGCCACAATCACCTTCGACGCGTTATAATTGTCAACGCACTTATGAGAGAGAGAGAGAGAGAGAGCTCAAAGAAAGGGCACATGGAATATTTAGTAAGAATACAAACAACGGTAGAAAATGGAGAAATGGAAAGGTGGGAAATTTTCCACTCGCTGGACCTTCGGGTGAAGAGAAAAAAAAGGGGGGGGTGGGAGATACCACACAAACACTCGGGGAACAAAATAAATAAATAAACAGGAACTAAATTGTCGTAGTGGCTTCCCTCTGAAGTACACGCACACTATCGTTTACTGGTTGCGCGAGTTACTGAAAACAAACTTTCCACCTAATTGCCAATTACGCACTGGTGGCGCTCTACTATTTGTTCGGCTCCGCCCTAATTGTACTTTGCCACTTACCGCTTTGCTATCCGTTCACACCACGTTTTGACACGCTCACTATAATCCATTCACGGATACTTCACACTTTTCTGAATCCTTGGTAAAGTTCTACTTCCAGGGTATCCCACCGATTCGTGCAAACTAAGCTTAACTAGGTCTAGAAAATCACACCAGTGAACATCGTACCGAATTCGTACGCACCTAGTTGTAATGGTATTAGCATGAGAACTATTTCATACTAGGCGCTACCAACACACATGATTTTTCTCACTGTTTTTATTCATATTTACTATAAATGATAGATTGTAATTTATGTAAAAGATATGGGTAATACTTCATACTAAAGAAAACAAAAAGTTCCATGTTAGCAGAGATATAAAACTCCCATAATACATGGCGTATCTAGGAATTAACTAAACACGAAATGGCCAGAAAAGGGCATACACATAACCTGTATGAAAAACTTGCAAGTATTAGCTGAATAACAGCGAATGTATTTGGTACCTGAAGTATCTGGTTGCATTTTAATCTATATTTTGGCAACCTGTCTTTTTATGTAAATGTTTTAATAATTTTGTTATATATGGGAGAGGAAAATAATGTTCACTTAATGGAAGGATTTTCCACCTGTAAGAAATATGAAAGAATTGAACAAAAAATAAAAGTATAATCGAAATAAAGAATTTTACCACAATTCTTTGTTTCTGTTACAAATCGTTTATAACTATCAACTTACCCTTACACTGTACAGAAAAATTGTTTTGCATGGCTTTTGCCATTCGTTGTGTTCTGGGGGTTTCGCTCGGGCTTATGGAAATCTACTGCCGTGCCACGTCCTTGGTTTAGGGCGCAACAAGGTCAGTAATTATTAAAAAAAAAAAAAAAAACTGTTTTATTCTTATAAACTGAAATGTTGACTAATTGTAATTTTTCACTTGGATTCCGATAAAGTCTAGCGAAATAGTACAACTATAAAAGTGTGAGCTTTGTCTTCAAGAGCAAATAAATTTACATGTACACGTAGTCCCGAGTATATATGTGCATACTCTTAAAAGGGTTAACTAAGATGAATGGAGCATATGGAGTTTGCTGTGATATTTCGACATCCTCATTCTTTACAGACATGGGTGAGGAAATATTACTTTGCCTGCACTTTACATGAGGTTCTATGCAAAGTAGTATTACATGCGCAAAACTCAAAGTGTTAAATGCTAAAATAAACAGGATGGATTGTACATTGTTTTACATAGAAAAGAGGAACTCGTTGGGACACTTTCAATTCGGCGTTATATTCTCAGAGTGCCAGACAATAATGAAAGTTGATTAATCTATGGACCAATAGGACGGTTGCAAATGGGAATATACGCTCTAAATTCGAATCAGTGGAAAACCCCTGATTCGCAGTGAAGATGGCTCCACTTAGAGTCTGTGAAATTTTTCACATCATTAAGTCGTCAGCGTAATTTTTCCAGTGAAACAGAGATTTTTTTTTTTCACTGGTTATAAATAGAGCCATTTTCACTGTGAATCAGTGGTTTTCCATTGATTCGAATTTAGAGCGTAGAGAACAGCAGAACTGATGGTGACGCAGTCGTGAATATAGGATACTCACTTCTAGCTTGTCTTGATTGTCAGTAAATCTGTACTGCACTCAAAGTGTTAACCCTTTGAGGAGTATGCACGTATATACACGGGGCTATGTTTATATGGAAATTTATTTGCTCTTGAAGACGAAGCTCACACATGTATAGCTTTACTATTTCGCTAAATTTTATCGTAACGTAAGTAAAAAATGACATCTAGTCAACATTTCAGTTTATATGAATGAAATTGTTCTGTTTAATAATTTTTCAAACGAACACGATGGATTGTAAAATTTGTTACTTGTATCACGATACATTAATGGGTACACGGCCAAAGCGTGACTTCACTGGTCGACGGCCAGCCAATAATAAACGTTGTAGAGTACAGTAGGCGTGTCCGGTGTAGCCAGGGCTAATAGGACAATGGTAAGTGGAAATACAGAGACCAACCAGAATGATACAGGCAGCTCACTTCAAACTTGTCCTCAGTGATAGTTAGAACTATTGATTTTTCATGAAATAAGTGTAAGTACACGGTAGACTTCAATACCATATGCACCCAACAGCAGTTTGTCTGTTGCCATTGGTTGCTGTCTGCTTGAGAAGGCGTTTTCACATTTGACTGGGCCACTCAGAATTCGGCAACATCAACACAGCTCCTACGTGTTCCTTGTGCAGACAGTTAACATGTGTCGTAAAAGTAATTCAGCCAATTAAGATACGTAAACGACCCTACAGTGTTTTGAAGTATAACTTGTCTTGGAATCTTTTCGCGTAATTTCACTACCTCTGGTGATAGTAAATTTGTGCCGTCCTCAAAGTTTTAACAAAAGTTTATATTAGAAAATGTGTTATATTTATACAGTCTCATTTTGTCCCATTTATTATCTACAACGTAAAACAATCACTTTACTTGGCTAAAAAAAATTTGTTTATAATGCTGTCGCGGAATGATGCCATCGTAATTTGTGGTCCAGTCGGCCCTATTCGGTGTCCAGTCCCCGGCAGCACATGTTTACTAGCACATCCCAGTGATACTAACAATACAATGCCTACATGATGTATATGAAGTCGTTATTTTGGTTTCTCTTTGGGAAGTTTATTGAAGCAAGGACAAATTAAAAATACGAAAATTAATGCATGACATGTTAAAAGGTTTGAAAGTGAAAAATATGTGTACTAACAATTTATAGCTATTATGGATTTTGAAATATTTGTGGAAATATATTAATAGGAACACTTCTTGCCACTACTAGTTCTTCCACCCCCCCCCCCCCCCATCCGAGCCTGTGCTGATTATATAGAGCTCTCCTTTATTTTTCTCTGGTGTATTTGTTTTAAGTGTAACTTGCCACCAACCAAATCCACTAACCTCTCCTAATAACTATAAACGATGGTTCATCGGTAAAAAGCTTAATGCTTCATGGGTTTCAACGTACTATGCACGCTTCAGGAAATTTTCTTTCATTGTTTGTCGTTGTGTGTATGGATCTATTATATATTCTGGAACTCTTAACAATGACGCTTTATGTTTGGTTTGCAAAATACCAAGCTGAGTAAGAAAATGCGTCATCCATTCATAAAGGAATCCTAACGCTATAGTGTTTTGGAAGTTATATTGGCTCAAACAATTTTTTTTTTCAATTTCCCAGTTTCTTTTCTAACGACCCGCGAAAACGCGTGGCTACAAAAAAACTGCAGCAAAATGAGGTGCAAGCAGTCTTCTCCTTCTTAACTCAAAGAGCCAATGAATAGTCCGTGTGTTCAATCATGCTGCAGAGGAAGGAAATACATGAACATAACAGTAGACAACTAGGACCCTTGGCCAATGCAGTCAGTGTATTTCCTGTGTGCAATGTCGTTTGTTAACATTTATACAACCGAAGGTTTGTCCATATGTTTCTTAAACACTAAGTACATATTTAATTGGTTGCAGGAATGAAGCAAGTGTTGAATCAGGCAAGTACAGCACGAACCAAAATATCACGGGATTGCAGCACTTCAAGATTAATTAATGCAGCACTTAAAGTATTAAGTACAAAAACGAATGCGAGGTTTAGCTTAAATGTCAATGAGGTCGCCAATTTTTCCGTATGAATGTATATGACCTTGAGCGAAAAATTGGGCGGTCTGTTTAATTGCGGCTGTATGAACTCATGAGACCAATAAAAATAATTAATTGTTAGTTTCAGTTTACCGATAACGTGGGCAATGTATTTTAAATACTGCATGCTACACTAGGTACTGAAATGGTAGGTGGGTGTGAATTATTCATTAATTCATTCAAATTTTCACTTGTATCAGAAATTCATTGCTGCGCTCGTTCGTAAACAACGCATGTGCGTGTTTGTCACAGATTCATAGTTATAAATTTATGGATTATTATCAGTAACTGTTTTTTATAGAGCTTTTTAAACTGCTTAACACGTATGGTAGGCTGTGAGAACTAAACGTTTGGTACGTATTTCGAGATGCATTCTGTGTGGACCGAGTTCAGCAAGGATGAATTATTCAACAACTAATTAGCCCTATAAGGGCGGACACGCGCTACGCTTTTTGGCCCGCAACGGTCCTTTGGGCAAATCGCATGGAATAAACAGACTGCAAAATCTATGCGGATTTGAACTATTTGACGGTCGCAAAAACAGAACGAAGCTGGTTGGAAATTCCCAGTATTGTGATCGAGAACACTGCGTGGTAAGTAACGTAGGGATTAAACATTTAGCCAAAAAAACCTTTTAGCATTATTCCTGTTATTATAGCTCACGTCCTTTACTCCTCTTATAAACCTTCGTGTATAAAACCTGTGTACGTTAACAGCCGCTTTACAATACAGTACAATACGAACCAACGCGGCGTATTTGTATGCTGGACAAACAAACAAATAAATATCTTTATACATAACAGTGAATTATTTCCACCACTGAATTCTTGAAAACACCAATATGAGAGTGAAAAACGTTTATATCACAAACAAAATTTAAAACACCCCAGTTGGTAATTGTATTCATTAGAACTATTTCTTATAAGTCTTAAACAGCATATGTTTTCCTCTTTCTTTTTTTTTATTCATATTGACAACTGGATAAATATTTTAAAATATAGGACAACATTTCTGTAGACTCGAATACCCTTTTCTTCTCTGGGTTGTACAGCTATGTTAGTTGTCTTTCTTCAAGAACTTCGCCCGACATTCTCCTCCCATGCCGGGTCTCCATCGTGTCACCAAGTGATCGTTTGTGCTCTACATAAGGACTAACCCTTTCATTGCTGGTTTGAATAGACGAAGCAACTCCAGAATTTCTTTGCATCTTCCTTCAGACCACGTTCGCCAACCCGAAAAGTGCTGACACTTGTGGTGGAAGCTGCAGATTGGGGGGTGGATCCTCGCCCAACGCACGTACTCTGAAGCGCATAGTCAACTGCCTCGCTCCCTTTCCCGAGTTCACGCAACTGGTCCTTTGATCCCCGAGGCTCTCCCTCCAGGGGACTGCAACTCCTTCAGTATCTGTGTTACCCTGTACTTCATCTTTGTTGGGGACCACGGTGGCTGAGCGGTTAGCCTGCTCACCTCCCACCAAGGCGAGCCGGGTCACTCCGGATTTTTGCATGTGGGAATCGTGTTCCGGACGATGCCATTGGTCGGCGGGGGGTTTTCTCGGGGATCTCCCGCGTTTCCCCCGCTATTTCATATCAATCACCCTCATCGGCTCTCAAGACCTCGATGTTAAGAGCCATCCAAACCTCTTCACTCACTTCATCTTTGTTCAGTGTCAATGGCTTGGTGACTCCACCTCCAATGCTCGTGTCAGGGCGTCCTGCCTGTTGCAGGATGCAGTCAGTCTTACTTACTGCTTGCCGTACCTGCGCGTCGGCTGCTATGATGTCGCTCAACTCCTTGGGACATCCTCGCAGAGATAAGTGGGAGAGCCGCACAGTGTCTTGCCGCAGCTCTTGCAGTGGCTCCCCTTGTCACCGTGTGCGGCTTCGCAGTAATGCATGTTCTACCATGTCGCAGCTTCCGGTCGCCAAAACGTTACTCCAAGGCCGACACCAATGTGGAGTACTCTAGTCGATGTCGCTCTGGCAAAGACTGTAGTGTGCTCAGTGTGGTGCTTCTCAGTACTGCGGCGAGGTCCATCTTAAGGGGTGGGCTTAATCGGGACCACCGTTCCCCACACCTGGCTGCGCGATCCCAATGCCGCAGATCATCTTCCTCTCCTCCGAGGTTGCTGTATTGGTTTCGTCTTGCACTGCTTCATCGCTTTTCCCGGCTGCCCATGTGGTAGTACTGGAACTCAGTTGCTGGATAGATTCGTGCAATTCCTACTCTAATGCACTGATCTTCTGCCTCAATACATTCTCGGCACTGTTCATTCTTTCATTTAAACTGTCCATTCTTACATGTACACTGTCCATTCTTTAATTTACACTGCCAATCTTCGTTTTCACTAATTCGCTAATGCCTTCTATTTTCCTGTATACATTCTCATTAACGGAGTCAATTTTCCGGTCCACATTCTCATTAACACTATTTACAGTTTCAATTACAGAACTAATTTGGATATTTAGAGTTTCATTCGCGCTACTAATTTTGGTATTTGCAGCGTCAAGTACGCTATCTTTCACACTACTAATTTAGGTATTTACGGCCTCGTTTACGAACTTGTTTATTTACTTCGTATTTCAAACTGTTTACACTTACACTCACACTAACCATCTGGTTACCTCAATTAACCCCTCAATTAACACTTGGAATACTTCCGGTTCTACAGACATTTTTTAGTTAATATTCACAGTGATATTTGGGCAAAAGTCTTAATATTTCGGCCTACAGCTATTATAGTTAATTCATTTGTCATACTATCACTAATTACTAAGCTATTACCTAACTTCATTTAGGATTGATTAAGTAATAATTGCCTCCATCCCACTTCTGATACCAGTGTTACATGGACGCCTGAGGGGCGTATCTGAGCTCGTGAGGAATGGAGGTCCTAATAAAAATAAAAGAATTGTGATTTCTAATTTATTCACACAGCTATTATATGCAGCATTAAATTATCTCTCTTCAGTATTATTCTTTTTATTTGACAGTGAGCGCAATATTCAATGTCTATTTTAACTCTAATTAACGCCCTTCTTAATTGTCTCTGTTTGGTTATAGTGAATTAACTCATACTCGTCAAACTCCTCGGCTCGGTGGCCTGTCACACATTTAAATCGTTCGTCCTGACCCTCTGGAAGGTCCAACGCACCCCGAGTCATGCCGAGAGAACGAAGTCAGTAACCCAGAAATGAATACAACCACGGTCAGCAACGCACGCCGAAAAAAGGATTGTCGTGTCGGCTCGCTTTTTGTAACGGATACGCGGCCACTTACCTATAGCTAGCCTGTTCATTCAAAACAATCCTTTAGCTTGCTGCTGCCACTATCGTATAACTGATGTCCTTCACTTCCACTCGCTCGCGCGGGATTCGAAGCAGCGATATAATTCACAACCACACTTTACAGGCGCGTCATTCCTGTCGAGTGGCGCTGATGTAAATCCAGCTTCCCAGGGCTACCCTTGTAGCACCCGTGCTTCTCATTCTGAGACGCCGAAAACATCTCCAGGTAAAGTGCGAACCTTGTTGATCCACACCGAGCGAGGTGGCGCAGCGGTAACCCACTGTACTCACGCGAGGACCCGGGTTCGACTCCCGGTCCGGCCATCCTGATTTTGGCTTTCCGTGGTTTTCCGAAATCACTCCGTGTGAATGCTGGGATGGCTCCCTAACAAAGACCATTGCCGATTCCTTCCCATTCATTCCTCAATCCCTCTTCCCTGTACAACTTGCACCTTCTCTCTGATGACCTCCCTGTCGACGAGACGTTAAGCCCAACTACCTAACTACCTACCTACCTACCTTGTTGTTCCACCTGGCTGGAGGTATTTTCCGTGTTTAAAGGCGAACCATGTACTCACATATCATGCCGTATCGCTTCATGCTCGAGGCACTGAACTTTACGTCGTCAGCTCGCCTCTTGAAATTCTCAGCGGTGACTTCTAACATTTTAAGGTGTAATAATAAAGAGAAGAAATTGTGTTTCACATCCCTTGGCAACTTTAAATATTCTGCACTGGTGTTTTCGTGCCTGAAATTAATGTGAAGACACCCATTTCAGCAATTCACAAAACGGAAATGTCTTATCCTAATTTGGAATGTTTTTGTTTGTGCTACTCCTAGATCGGCATATTTTTCACACGTAGAACAATGATTTTTAATAATAGCTTTTTATTGAGGTCCGCGAAGCGTCCGCCAGCTCCTGCCAGACGGAGTTATGAAGATTTATTTATTTTTCCTATTTTTTACACTTCTGCCCTATGTAAAATTGGCGTTGCTAATACAGAATGCTCGGAAATTCCCCTTGCAAACTCCCAGGACTTGTAGAGGGGATTGAATAGATGATCTTTTGAATATGAACCCAGGTCCGGAAAAATACCATTTCCGTGGTACAGCCATTTCAAATCAGGTATTTTGCACATTTTATACACATATTTTATACATTCCATTGAAAAGGACGTTAACAAGGATGATCCTAATGGACTCTACGAGTTGTGGACAAATAAGAAAATTATATTTTATTGTCATTGTTATTCGGATTTTGACTACACGGTATTACTGCAAAAGCTGGCTATGGTTTTTCTTAGAGTTCTGTTTCTTCAGACGAGCAAATAATTCTAAAGACCCAAAACCAAAAGATGTTAGTGAAATAGATTCTCGAGATATAATTTGTTGGAAAACATTCCCAGTTAATGAATGTGCTATAAGCAGAGACCTCCAAATTTCGCGTTATTTTCTGACTGCACAATGAACTTCGCCGTCCTATGTATACTCGAGTCAGGCTCATCTGTTTAATGGCTTCCGCAGATGTCATGTGCCATTTCCCCTTTCGACTTGTTTCGCCGCGATTGGCCCATGATGCCGTTAATTGTTTCTTATTGGTTAAAATACGTCCGGGAGGTGCCAGGTAAGCTGTAACCCAGCAATAAAACTAATATAAATGTATAGAATTTTGAAGTATATTCTGTCCTCAAATAATAACGTGAATTTCGCAGGTCTCTATTTATAAGTAGTACTATTATTATCAGTTCATTTGGAAATCCTGATGAGTATTCAAGAAAGAAAATGAAATTTAATGTTGATGATCAAATTTATATGTTTAGAGAGTTAACAGGTTGGTGTGGTAATATGAGAATATTAGGTTATATAGAATTGGTTTATAATTCTTGATAGGTATTCAATATGTTATTATATATGAATTACATATGTATTGCACATGACCGCGTAGAAAACCTGTGCTGGAATCCCTGGACAAGCGTGGTATTAGGATTTTCGTCTGCGTAGACATGGCTGTTTCGAGAATCGAGGGCACTGTGCCTAGTAAATTTACATTCATCTGTGAACAGAACGCGATGCGGGGACGGGCTAGTCCGTGCAGCGGTGCAGGAACTACGTGCAGAAGTCAACACGTGGTGCAACATCGGCTGGGGCCCAAAGAGGTGATACCCTTTAGAGGTGGTAAAGATGTAGTTGTTGCTGATACAGGATCTCCCAGACGATGCTGGGAGCAACACCCAATGCACGCGCAATTGTTCGCGTACTCGCTGACGGACTCTGTCCGACGTGATGAAGTACAGCCTCTTCCAATTCGGGAGTGCGGCGTCTCTTTGGAGCACCACAGTCGTTCCTGTCGGCGGCGAAGGTACCTTGTTCTCGGAGCCGTTGCGTAACTGTGGCAAAAAGGGTATGCGATGGTGTCGCACGTTGTGGATAACGCTCTTGATACAGCCGACCAGCTGCTCTTCCATTACCTTCAGCTGCGCCATACACAAGGTTCATGTCTGTGTATTCCGCAAACGTGTACTCAACCATTTTTACCGGAGACAACAAAGGCACGTGAATGGGGCTCGAGGCAGGGTAGACATTGCGTGCCATCAGGTGATTGTCTGAAGTAATGTACTGCCTACCCGGTTGCATACCAACACAGGCAGATCCGAGACAATTGCCCTTTCCCTCAGCAGAAGTGGACGAGTGATAAACCTGATTTGAAATGGATGTAGCACGGAAACGGTACGCATCCGGACAAGGGTTCCTGTTCAAAAGATCGTCTACACAGTCCCCTCTACAAGTCCTAGAAGTTTGTGAGGGGGATTTCCGAACATTTTACCCCTTGTGGATAAAAGGAACGGAAATTAAATACAATCAGTGCCCGCATATTTAAATTTGAATCTTTCAACTCGACGGTATGACGTGGAATAACTTTCCTTGCATTGTTGCCACCTTTTATGCAGTTAATGGCAATATCTTTTTAAACTTCAAATGTTGGTTTAAATAATTTGACCACGTACCAGCTTTACTAGTCGCTGGAACAAGGTCAATATTAAAGTTAGTGTTTCGTCCGTTGAAGTGTACTCAGCGGATACGAATAAAAAAAATTAACAAGTGTTTTTTGAAAGTGTTAAGTTAGCCGTTATCGAAAGATACACGTCCGCCTCGTTTCTCTCGTGCCTGCGTAAACCGCTTGTGTACAGAGGGAAGAAAAAAATAAGAAGTGAAAAGTTTCTGTCGTCAACAAGTTTCAAGAGGAGCGCATCAAAGAGGAAGTGTGTTTGAAGCGGGTAAACTCAGAAACAATCTATAACCCACGAATATACACTTTTAAGTGGAGGCTATCTATAGTTGCGCATCCCATGAGAGGCTTGTAAACTTCTAATTTTGAAGGACTCTTTAGCTGCAACATCTTGAGTTTTAAAACGCTAGTAGTGCGCCCCACAAAAAAAAAAAAGTTAATAAACTTTCAGTCAACAAAATATAACTTTAATTTTATTTTTTGTTTTTTATGATGAAAATTTTTCTTGTAATATTAGTAGACACATGCGAAATTCGCGTTATTATTTGGCATCAGGCTGAACTTCGCATTACTGTACATACTCGAGCCGGCGTCGTTTTCCCATTGGCTGCTGCATAGATGTCTAGCCACGCCCCTTCTAACTGAACCACACGTTATTGGGGCACACAACTGCGAATGTTCAACAAATGGCGCAGAGTTACCCATGGCGTGTCAGATAGAATATGGTCCAATGACAGCCATATTACAAAAGTACGCGTGTTTAAAGTTTAACGTGTCCCCAAATAATAACGCGGATTCTGCAGGTCTCTAGTCATTGCTGTTGGCTAAAAGCCTCCTCGGAACGTGACGCACACAAGTCTGCCGGTCAAAGGGAGAAATCAGATAAATATACAGCACTTTGTATAATCTGCAGCCGCAAAATAAACGATATTTAGAGTTGTGGAGAATCGCGAAAATTATTGGAGCCAATATCTCTTCTATAACACTCTACTTGTTTATTCTTTCATGATTGGATGAACAGGGTTTTAATGCGGCTAAATTGTTTGCAGACCAATCACGAACTTTTTGCCTTATAACATGAGAACTCATCATTGGCCCAGTGAAATGGAATAGTAGCTTATCATACATGAATGACCACCAATAAGGAAAAAAAAAAAACAGCCTGACATGAATACAGTACGTAGGATCCAAGCAAACGGTCAACTTTTCCCGCGATAAAGCATCATTAAGGCCACCTGTTTTTCACGAAAAGATTTCATGACTACTTGTACTCCAAAACACTAGAGCTCAAATCCTCTTTCGTGATTGGATGATTTTAATTGTCACGCTTTGCAAGTGTCCGCCCTCGAATCACGAACACTCATTATCGGAGTTACCAATTTCTGATTGGCCCAGTCAGGTAGGAACTGTCTCGCGACAAAGACACGTGGCCAATAACCAAAGCAATTCTGTACGTAAGCATAGGACATTGGAGTCTAGCTTTCGCGTAAATATTTTCGCGAAAAACAGGTGGCCCTAACCATCTTCTCTAACGATAATTTTGCGGTTGCTTACTGGAAAAAATTGACAAATACCCTTAGCGCAATTGGGAAATTAAGGCTGATGTCATACCTTCCCTTTCAGCGGGTCCGATCGGAAAGCATCCATCCCATTTAGCAGGATATGCGCTTCATCCGCCTACACATTCCCAACCGACACAGAACAGGTGGCTGTACAGCCAAGTCTCTCAAGGGAAGGGATTCCCCGGCTGATTCACTCCGGATTTTCACTAGTAAAGGCTGTTCGCGATAAAACGAGCTCTTTTAACCAGTGGCGGCTGCTGAGGAAGGGCTGCGGATTGCAGCCCTCCTAATAAAATCTCGGAACACAGACCTCTACTTATCTACTACTCAGCAAATAATACTGTGTACGAATACGGATATTATTTCGCAGCCAATATTTTTGAGATGGACGAGTCTCTTGTCACGAGAGAAACATTTTTAGGAATGTCGAGTGGTGGGGCTACAGATTATTCGCCCCGAAGTGGGTGGAGCGAGTAGAGAAATACGGCCGTGCCTGCATATTTTGACGGGCGAAGTGAGTGACACGCACCCAGTAAAGTTGGTAACGATATCAAGAAAGTAGTTCCATATGTTAACGTCGAATAAAAAGTGTTAGGTAACAACTTCGGGAAAAAACTTAAATTATTTTTTTCTCTTTTTCTATGCATGGAAGTGTAAAAATTAGTAGATTTATAAAATATGTACATTTCTAATAACTTCACAGTTTCACTTGACCGACGCATGAAGAAAGTGGTGAGGCCTTTGGCAATGTTAATTTCACACACGGCGGAAGAATGCACAACTTGCATACAAGTATATTTTAATCAGTGCTTTCAAAAGTGCTCAGTTTATCGCGAACAGCCTACAGTAATCGTGCCGGACGATGCCGCTGGTCGGCGGGTCTTATCGGGGATCTCCCGTTTTCCCCGCCTGTTCATTCCGGTGCTGCTCCACACTCACCTCGCTTCGCCTTCATCGGCGCTCAAGACCTCAGTTTTGTGAGCCGCCCAAATCTGTCCACTCCACTCGCTCACTCTTAAGGACAGGGATTCACGCAGTCTCAGTCATCAAGTTTTCATAACTTGCAGTTGTGTGTTCATCAGAAGCTGTCAGTTGTCTTAAACAACTAGTAAAGCGCCAGTACTGATACATACAATTCAAAATGATCGCGGGAAAAGTCAGTGAATTTGAGGAATTTAATACAGTTACCAAAGGCATAGAAACAATTTTTTTTTTTTTTTTTTTTATTAAACATCAATATCAGAAAAGAGTGAGTTCCCATATAGCCACATGCAAAATTCGCGTTATTATTTGGCATCAGGCTGAACTTCACAGTACTGTATGTAACGGAGCCGGCGTCATTTTCCCATTGGCTGCTGCGTAGATGTCAAGCCACGCCCTTTCTTGATGAACCGCGCGTGATTGGGGCACACAACTGTAAAAGTGTTCAGTTATTGGCGTAGCGTTACCCAGGGGTGTCAGATACAGTATGGACCAATGACAGACGTATTGCAAAGGTACGCGTTTTTTTTAAGTTTAACGTGTCCCCAAATAATAACGCGAATTTTGCAGGTCTCTAGCCATAAGCGTTTAACAACAAAAATAGTGACCGCAAATTAAAATAAATAAACAAATTTCCAAAAAAAATTTTAGTAGGGCTAAGTGTAAATGTATCGGTGAATAAGGCTAAGTAAACCTTTGCGGAGTACGCGCGTTTGTAAACGAGGTTACTTTAATATGGACATTTCTTTGTTCTTGAAGACAAAACTTACACTTTTTTTTATATTTTTACTGTTGCTCTGGACTTGATTGGAATCTATGTAAATGGTTATTATAGCCTGTTAATATTTAAGTTAGTTAAAATGAAATGTTTGATTTCCATAATTTCTGAAATGAACACGATGGAGTGTAAAACTTGTTACCTCTGTGGCGACGCATTAATTGCTACGCTATCAAAGCACGACTTCATTGCCTGACGGCCAGGCGATAATAAACGTTGCGGAGTACAGTAAGTGCAGACAGGACCAATAGGACTGTGTAAGTGTAGATACAGACATCAACAGAACTGATATTGCTGCAGTGGAGAACATAGGCAGCTCACTTCAACATTGTCTTCAGTGACATTAGATCTGTGCCCTCCTCGAAGGATTAGTTTAGCGGAGCACGAAAAATAATGTGTCCATCGCGTGAAAATATTTAATCCATCTAACTGCGTCAACGAGTTATAGTAATTACAAAAATAAGAGTAAAGCGTATATGTAAGTGTTTCACTTTACTACACTTTACTACTCAGCACCACACATTCTTACGTGATACTGAAATAGGCACTGGGTAAAGTTATATGTAGCATTAAATATCTTCTCTCTTTAACACAAAACTTAGAACTAAGAAAGAAAAAAAAAATTCAGTGACTGAGAGAAGAGATTTTGGCAGCAGGAAAATGCAAGGGCGGGGGAAACGGGATATCCCCGAGAAAAACCTGCCGACCAGCGACATCATCCGGCTCGATTCCCGCTTACGAAAATCCCGGAGTGACCCGGCCGAGGGATTGATTCCGGTTTCACCTCGATGGGAGGCGAGCAGTCTAACCGGTCGACCGCTGCGGCCCCCGCGTTTAAGAAAGACGGAACCATTAGGTCCGTTTGCAATAAATACGGCCGCCATGCCGTCGTGTTGAAACTGAGCTTCCCGATCGGGAAAGCAGTTTCCGACGACACATTGGCTGTCGAGTGTTATCGATCGTTTTCTCACGAGAATCGATTAGTCATCTTGAACTTAAAATATACCGAACACGGGAAATATTACGAAAATGTCTGTTTCACAATCGGGAGCTGCGTCTAGAGAAACTTAGAATGAACCCACTCATGAGGAGCGCTGATGTCTCATTGACGTTGAATAACTAGAGACGTGCAAAATTCGTGTTATTATTTGTATGCACGTTAGACTTCACCGTCCTATATACAATCGTGCCTATGCCAGTTGTTTATTGGCATCTCCAAACACGAGGACTCATATTCTGTTTTGAATTGGTAAGGCATGATTGGGCTATCTTGTCGATACTGGGTTCCGATTAGTTCAGTGCCATCCACTGCATGTCAGAACCAACTGTAGCACAATGGAAAGAGCAAATTTTAAGAGTTGGATGGACCCCCCCCCCCCTGGGAACCCCGCGTGCAAGATCAAGAAGGGAGGGAGCGATACGGGCGACAGTTACACGCACGCCTAGCGCCTCATCGCTCCTATGCGCAAGGCGTGCAGTGTTTCCGCCGTGGCGCTGTACTGTGCAAATTAGATCTGTAACAGTGGGACTTTATTACACGCGATGAAAGACCACAGATTAAACTGCGCCCGTATCTTTGTACGTTTCTTTTGCCGTTTAAAAAAAAAACTGCATTGCCAAGCTTTAAAATGCGATATTTGACCATTTTCACTGATTTTGTTCTCCAAGAATACACTTAATATGACAGAAGTAAAAAAAAAATAGGGGCATGGATAATTTTTTTTTTCTGACAAAAAGTCGTATTTACAGAACATTTATTTACCGAGATACGCGTATTCGAGCAAACAACTATTTCACAAAACAATACGCGGGTCCATCCCACTCTTAACAGCACGTTTTTGAAGTCTATTCTGTCTTCAAATAATAACGCGAATTTTGTAGGTCTCTACGAATAACTATGTAATTGACTGGATCCTCAACAGTCATGCATTTACACGCTACAGCCAGTGGGGAATATTTCGAAGCACGTGGTAGCCAATCAGACGCAAGACCCGTTTCCACGACCTCGGGCAGCCAATTAGATAATGGGTGCACCCACATCAGAGAAACTCTGTGGTCTAGGCATGTGTAACGAATCTCGAACTCTCCATAATTTGACGGCCATCCTGATTTTGGTTTTCCATGGTTTCCCGAAATCACTCCAGGCGAATGCTGGTATGGGTCCCTAATAAAGGCCATGGCCCATTCCTTCTCATTCCTTCCCCAAATCCCTCTTCCCTGTGCAACTTGCACCATCTCTGATGACCTCGCTGCCGACGAGACGTTAACCGCAAATACCAGGGATAGGAAAATTTCGCGATTTCATTTCGGGGCAAGATAGACGTCAAACACACATACGGTGAGGTAGCCTTCGTAATTGGCTCACCGTTTATTAGACCCGCTCTGGACGCATCTGAGCCAATAGCAGACTTGCAAGGAAACACCCTGCGAATACCATAACTGCCAGGTGTGGGTCAGCAGCCAATGAACTCTCAGCTGAGGCTCCAGTATGCAGAGGACTGAGTCTAGCCTACAGGTCATTGAATTCGCGAAATTTTCCTATACCTACCAATTACCTACCTACCTACGTAATCATTTGAATACCGTACCTTTGTTTCCATTTTCTGTGAGTTCCGTTTCGTTTGCGAGTTTCCTTCGTCGTGTTGACAGTGTGGCACTTTCCCCACACGCGAGTTCAGTATTTGCATTAACACTTTAAGAACTACGCTCAGTTGTAGCTCGAGCAAAAAATATTTCGAAAATTTGTTTGTTGTTGAAAAGAAAACTATCATGTTCACGCTGTCGTTTTACTGCCTGTGGTTAACAGGATCTTAGGATTACTCTACAGCTCAGTGACAATGACGTTCCTGGCTACAAAAATATTTTTGTTACATCTCTGCGAATGGACATTATTTATGCGTCGGTCAAGTGGAACTATGAAATTATTAGAAAGTAAATATTCTACTAATCTACTTATTTTTACACTTCGATGCATTAAAAAAAAAACAGAAAACGAAAGTAATAATTTAAGTTGTCATTAATGGTTACCTAACACTTTTAATTCGACGTTAAGATATGGAACTACTTTACATCCATCGTTACCAACTTTACAGGGCGCAAGACACTCAGCGCGCCCTTTAAAATATATGCAGGTAGGGACAGTGCATTTTTTTCTAAGGTTGATTTCAAAAGTGCTCACTTTATCGTGAACAGCCTTTATGATGGTTTGATTGGACTGTGTGTGATCGTAAGACATCTTACACAAATAAAGACATTTAATTGGGACAAAATCAACTCAGCGCCTTAGTGACTGATGACCAGCTAGTAATGAAGGTTGTAGAGCACAGTAAGAGTGTACATTGTCATGTTGGCCTGCACTAGAACTGTAGTGAGTGGGAACACAGAGACCAATAGAATCTGTGCTCCTGCAGTGGTGGATATAAGTAGCTCACTTCTAACTTGTCTTGGTTGTATTGTAAATGTCAGATGACATCCGAGACGAACAAACTTCTCCACGGCCCCGTAGTATAAAAACCCGACGAGAACTGCACGCTGTGAATGTTCATTGCGAAGCTTCTATTCCTAAACCACCTACTTCTCAGCTATGAAGATATTAAACTCCCTTCCGTCTCCGTATAAAGATCTTTGCTTTAGTGACACGAAATCGTTCAAATACAAAACTCAAAATTATTTACTTTCTCAAACTTCCTATTGTAATACTTAATATTTTGATTATTTTAATGAAACAGCTGGTTGTTACAATTAATATTTATAGCACAGTATTTGTAATCAATTATGTTTATAAATATCCGTAATAATGTCATTTCGGCCACTAGGTAAGCGCTGGTGTCGCATGTGGAACAGATGTTTTATATTTTATACGTTAAAAAACAAAATAATTGCGATAATAATAAATAAAATATATAATAACTACTTAAAAAAGTTAGATATTTATCTTTTTAATTATTCACGTATTTTAAAATTCTAATTGAAATTGACCTCTTCGGTACACTGGCGCTTACCTAGCGGCCTGTGCCAGACTCTGCCTTGTTCCTAACGTGAGTATAATTAAGCTTAGTACTGTGTTGTAATGGGAGCAGGCAGGCTGCTCCGTCGTGAACAAAGCGAGTGTCGGGTAGAGATTTAACAGCTTGTTTGCGTTGCGTGTGTTTCAGGGTCGGCGGGTAGGCCGGGGAGAGGAGTAGATCGGCGGCGGCAGTGTCAACAAGGCACCAGGAGACGCTTCCGACGCACATACCTGCACGCACCCGCCAAAAAGGTTTGCTAGATGCGACCGCCGGCACGGTAGCCCCGCTGCGCGTGGCTGTGTGTGTGCGTGTGTGTGTGTGGCTTGGCCGGGGATCATGGGCGGCTACAACGTGAGCGACGACCTCCTTCGCGAGGCGGAGTGCCTGGTGGGGGCGGCGCACCGGGACGACGACGACGACGCCGCCGCTGGGGCGGTCTTCTGCCCGCAGGTGTGGGACACGGTGCTGTGCTGGCCGCGAACCCGCGCTGGGACCACCGCCCTCCTGCCCTGCTTCGAGGAGTTCAAGGGCCTCAAGTACGACACCTCACGTGAGTACACTGTAAAAACGATTTCTGGTTAACGCTTACTAAACTCTAATGGAAGTCTTTAACCCTTTGAGGAGTATGCACGTATATACTCGGGGCTACGTTTATAAGAAAATTTATTTGCTCTTGAAGACAGAGCTCACACTTTTATAGTTTTACTGTTTCGCTAGAATTTTCAGAATCCAAATAAAAAATTATAACTGGTCAACATTTAATAATTTTCCAAACGAACGCGATCGATTGTAAATCTTTTACTTCTATCAGATCGCGATACATGAATTGGTACACAGCCAACGCGTGACTTCATTGATCGACGGCCAGCCAAAAATAAACGTCGCAGAGTACAGTAGGCGTGACCTGTGTCGCCAGGACCAATAGGACAATGGTAAGTGGAAACACAGAGATCATCCAAAATGATGTTGCTGTAGTGTGGAATATAGGCAGCTCACTTCAAACTTGTCCTCAGTGGTAGTAAATGTGTGCCATCTTCAAAGGGTTAGATGCATAAAACAATAAACTAAATTAAATCTATCCAGTGTTCTCAAATTTATAAACAGCACGTCTGACACGACGTTTATAAATGGGACTACCAGGTTTCTTGACTTGGGGGACGCAATCTCCGACCTTATGGAAAGCGTTGGTCACCACCAGGTGCGATATGTCAATCTCCTCCTTGTAACCCACGTCATCCGCATCTTATAACTGGTCGAGTCATGTCAGCCTCTGCAGCCAGGAGAGTGGTTGTAGATACGACATACAGAGTTCTTATTCAGCGATATCGATTGTCTGTGCACCAATATTGGAGCAGCATATGCACTGACAAATAAATACAAACATCGATTTTTATATAAAATGTTGTTGTTGAGAGAGACTTGGGTGGCTCTTAACAACGAAGTCTTGAGAGCCGATGTGGGTGAAACGGGGTGAGAATGGAGCAGCACCAGAATGGAAAAAAAGAGGGGGGGGACGGGATATCGCCTAGAAAACCCGCCGACCAGTGGCATCGTCCTGCACGATTCCGCTTGCGAAAATCCGGGAGTGGCCCGGCCAGGGATTTAACCCGGTTCGCCTCGGTGGGAGGCGAGCAGTAAAAACCGCTCAGCCACTGCGGCCCCCTTATGTGTGCACGTTCTCTATGCAATCAATCGTATACCGTTCAACGTATCTGGACCATATTGGATAAGGGTATCTTTCAGCGCCCAACATAAAAATACTGTATTTAAAGGCTGTTCACGTTAAAGTGAGCACTTTTGACGCCCTAGTTACTTTTCACCATAAGCCATTTTTTATCCTTGCTACCACTTCTTAAAATAAATATTGCCATGTAAGTAATAAACACAGTCTATATATTTCACTGGACTCAAAAGTTAGAATCCAAGGCTACAATAAAATATATTTACTCACTATTAACAGAGGCCCGGCAATTTTTCGTTTCAATTTGGGGCAAGCTAGACTTCAAACACGTTTATATTTGACTTCCTGTCTCGATTGGATCGCAATTTCTGACCTGCAAAGAATCTAGTACCGAATACCTTTCTACGTGGCCTGTGATAAAACTGGGGCATCAGCCAATGAACAACTACATAGGTAAGGCTCTAGTACACAAAGGATTGTCGAGTCTAGCTTGTTGCACATGAATCCCGCGAAATTCCCGTGTCTCTAACCATCATTCCAAATGAGAGAGCTTCGAAAAAGTCAGAACCGGAACGTATTTCTCCATTCTACACTGGTCGACGGATCTTAGCCAAATTTGGTAGGGATGCCCTTCAGTACCCAGCTTAAAATACCATGTAGACCATTATTGATTAACCCTTCCCCCCCCCCCCCCCCACTCCCTCGCCAAAGTGGTCCGGAACCACTAAAATGGTGTGATGTATCTCTGGACCATCACCGCGTACCTCTCGTTATTGCCATTATATGCTCGGGTCCGCAGTGTTTTTCTGCTAGTTATTCATAAAAGGAATTGTTTTTCTAAGTTTAAATGTAACACATTTGCTGGCAAAATATTCTTATTTATCATTATTGCAACTATTTTTGTTTTACTCATGCATGTCAATACTATCGAGAAAACATTATAGTAAATGATTATCGGTCTATGAAGCACGGTGTCGCAGTAGTTAGTATAGGCTGTTCACGGTAAAGGCCCTTTTAAGGCCCTAGTTACTTTTTCCTTTCATCCATATTTAATCCTTCAACCACCTTTTAAAATGAATATTGCCATTTTAGTATAAACACAGCGTGTATATTCCACAGCACTCGAAAGTTAACGTCGAAGGTCAAAATAAAATATTTTTATTGACTATTATTCCAAATGAGAATGTTTTCAAAAGTGCTCACTTAACCGTGAACAGCTTGTACCTGTATTGTAGTGGCATTCCTGGCCTTTGGATGTGCCTGATCCTCACCAGCTGTAATTCCATTTATTGCTTTCAAAGTCGTTGCAAATTTCTCTATGACGGTATTTGAGTATTCTGACTGTGCAACGGTTAAAACGTGTTATACTAGTTGTAGACACATTCGCATGTGCAGAAATACAAGTGTAGCAAGATTTTGAGTGCTTCGTTAAGAAAATTTCATCCCCGAACTAAGTGCGGAAATTTTCGCCGCCCCAGCAAGTGCTCTTTCAAACTGCTTTATTCATTACTTGCTTCCATTTCTTTCACAAACATTTCGTACATTTTACAATATATCAAAAAATCACGTTTTATTACTGAGCCTAGCTTAAGTATGTTGGCAACGATGTCCTTCTGCAGGCACAAAGTAATATACTTTTGAAAATTTCCAATGGAATTGATAGACTCGAACGGGCCAATTCTGTTTTTGTGCAATGTTTCCTTTGATTCAACATTTTGTAAATAGAATCCCTGTAAATCATCGAGAAACAGCGCTCATGCTGCGTGGTTGGCAATAAATAATCGTTAATCAAAGTGCCAACTCTTTGGCCGAATGCATCAAACGGTTTGTTGGGGGTTAATGTTCTTACGGGAACAGGCGAAGCGAATTTGAAATAGAATTGAGTGATGGGCCATTCCGCTCGGTGCAGTACAATCGCTTTCTTCGGCCAATCAGATCGCATTGCTTCGGCGCCTGCGCCGTTTTATTTGCAAACCATCGACCCAGTACAGTGTCAATTCATCCACGTACGAACAAACCTTTTAATTGGGATATTATTAACAAAGAAATTTTCGAGCACGCGTGTGATCCGTGAGTGGTAGTGTATTTGTTGCTCTGTGTATTCGTAGCTAGTGTGCCATTGTTAAACTGCGCGTGTGTGTGTTATCAGTTTGACTTATGGTTTCAAAGCAGTCTCGTGATCAACAACATGACGCCATGGTCTCATTCGTTATACACTTTACTATGTGTAGCCGTGATTTTCATTTAGTTTATTTATGTGTTCAAAATTTTTTTTCCCATATATCCTTCTAATGAGTTCCAAAACCCACGGGATAAGCTTAACAACCTTATCATGGTCTATTCTCCATCAATTTGTGTTTAAAATGTGAGAAATTTTTTGATGCTATCGTCAAATGGCAGTTTTATAGACGAGTGCAAAACACCGCCTCTCATTATGCAAAGAGCCATGTTCAGATAAGCATATTTTTATGGTTGCTTTCCCGAAAGTAAACGCAGTTTAACATTTTCTATGTTTTCATTACATTTCTGTTATGAAATGAAAATATGTGAAGTAATTAATTCGCTATATTAGTTTTTACTTCTCTATGAGCAAATAGTTTCCATTACTATTTTTTAAGTTTTGCTATTAATATATAGCTAATTTGAATTTTAGAGGGAAAGTTTTCAATGTGTAGATAAATTAAGAGATGTATAGGCGGTTCACGGTAAAATGAGCACTTTTCGAAGCAGTTTCATCAGACATAACAACAAATGAATACATTTCATTGTGGTCTCGGAAGTTTTTTTTTATAATGAAATGTATATAGTGTGTTTATTACTCACTTGATAGTGCTTACGTTGGCAAGTTTGCGAAAGGATACAAGTTGACTGAAAGCTAAAATTAAACATACTTTTAGAAGTCCTCACTTTTCCGTGAACAGCCTATAAATTTACTGATTATAATTATAGCAGAACTAAACGATACCAGACTACGGTGACCAGATTTTTTAATACGCGGAGCAGGACACAAGAAATGTTAGGTATAATAAAATTAATATAGTAAAATAAAATAAATATAGTTAATTTTTCACGTATGGCAGTACCATAAATACAAGGAAATGTTATTTAAAAATTGCAAATAGAACAACCATTAAATATCTGGGTGAAGATCAAAATCGTTATTACAATTTATTTGTACAAGTAACATTAGTGGGATAAATTTTACGTTTATATTTATTTGAAAAATATTTTTCGTATGAATGAATACCACGCAACAATATGGTATTTTTCTAAAATTGGTTTATAAAACTCACTGCGTGTGCAAATAATACAACATTTCAGTGTTTTCCTGTGTGTAAAAAGCAGAATTTTTTTTCGCAAGACACTGTGCTAAAGAAGGGTGTTTCGAGACTCTACTTGGACTTTCGCATCCTGCAGGACAATGCTTTTTAACACCTTTTTAGACTACGCTCGAGTGTAGCTCGAGCAAAGCTAATTTGAATATTTCTTTGTTGTTCAGAACAAAACTGGTACGGATGTGAAGTCTTTGTTCGGCCAGTGTTACATGACCTCACAAGAACACCACAGCGCAGTAATAATGATATTGCTAACGATAGAATTAATTTTTTATAGCCACTGAAAGGGACATGATTGTATATCCTTTCATACGATAAAAGACATTTGATTGGGTAATATCTGCTCGGCTCTCCATCGGTTGCTGACCAGGCAATAATGAACGCTGTAAAGTACAGGGTAGTGTCCGGTGTGGTATGGACCAATAGGACGATGATGAGTTCTAACACAGACACCAACAGAACCGGTGTTCTTGCAGTAGTGGATATAGGTGACTCACTTCTAATATGTCTGAAGTGCCAGTAAATGTGTGCAGACCTCAATGTGTAACCCATTGAGGAGTATGCACGTATATACTCGGGGCTACGTCTATACGGAAATTTATTTGCTCTTGAAGACAAAGCTCACACTTTTATAGTTTTACTATTTCGCTAGAGTTTATAGGAATCCAAGTAAAAAATGACAAGTAAAAAAAGTACTCATCATTACAGTTTATAAGAATAAAACTGTTAATTTTAATAATTTTTCAAACGAGCGCGATGGATTGTAAAACTTGTTACTTCTATCTCGATACACTAATTGGTACATAGCCAACGCGTGACTTCATTGGTCGACGGCCAGCCAATTATAAACATTGCAGAGTACAGTATGCGTATCCGGTGTAGCCAGGACCAATAGGATAATGGTAAGTGGAGCTACAGAGACCAACCAGAATGACATTGCTGTAGTGTAGAATAAAGGCAGCTCACTTCACACTTGTCCTCAGTGCTAATAAATTTGTGCCGTACTCAAAGGGTTAAAAAGAGGAGTGCCTTACGAAAAGCTGGACGTCTGGTCAAGCTATTTCATACAGCAGCTCAGTTGGCATCAGCGATTGCGGCTACATTCAGTCGCTCAGTTATTAATAGCTAGGGATAGTAAAATTCCGCGAGTTCAGTGACCTGTAGGCTAGACTCCTCAGTCCTCTACATACTAGAGCCTCAGCTGTGTGTCCCACACCTGGCAGTTACGGGATTCGCAAGGTATTTCCTTGCAAGTCTGCTATTGGCTCAGAGGCGTCCAGAGCGGGTCTAATAAACTGTGATCCAATTGCGAAGGTGACTTCACCGTACATGTGTTTGACGTCTAACTTGTCCCGAAATGAAATCGCGAAATTTTCCTATCCCTATTAATAGATTTTGTAAAAACCAGCGTTGACTATTGTCTTCGGGAGCGCCACGTCAGTGTATTACGAATTCTACTTGAGGGGAATTCGTGGTAAACAATGTTAAAGCCTCACTGTCGCATCCGGATGGAATGAAGCAATTCAATTGCGATGGAAAACAGCATAAACAGGCTTCGCGCTTGTTCTGTTTCGTAATAATTTTAACACATTGAGGTTTGCACACATTTACGGGCACTTACGACAAATTAGAAGTGAGTCACCTATATCCACTACTGCAAAGAACACCGGTTCTGTTGTGGTCTGTGTTAGAACTCACCATCGTCCTATTGGTCCATACCACATCGGACCCGACCCTGTACTTTACAGCGTTCATTATTGGCCGGTTATCAACTAATGAAGAGCCGAGCATATATTAACCAATCTGATGTCCTTTATCGTGTAAAAGGATTTACAATCAACCATGCCCCTTTGAGTGGATATAAAAAAATACATTCTACCGTTAGCAATATCATTGGTTACTGCGATGTGGTGTTCTTGTGAGATCGTGTTAAACACTATCCGGACAAAGACTGCACATCCGTGCGAGTTTTGTTCTGAACAACAAAGAAATTTTCAAATTAGCTTTTCTCGAGCGACACTCGAGCATAGGCTACAAAGTGTTCAGCGGTGACTATAGGGTTTTAATCGAACTATCTGTTCAGGAAGGGTATAGCATTGTCTCAATCGTTTAAAACACTGTTTTCACAGAAGAATATAATAATCGTAAACAACGTATTATTACAATTGAGTGCGCACGAATTAGGTTCGTTGTTCTTTGGTTTAATCTTCTAGGCTTTGTTAAGCTCGGTTTGGACGAGAGGGAGGAATATACTGGAAGCAGAACTTCAGCAGGGCTTCAGAAGAGTGCGAAGTAACCGTGAATGGATTATATATAAACTGTGTGTCGTGTTGGTGTAGTGGTTAAGGTCGTAGGTTCTAAAACTCACGGGGAGTCTCGGGTGTCGCTAGTTTTTCCTCGTAAATTAATATCGTCACGCGCTCGCTGCTTCGTCCCGCGCAAGCAAGTGGAAATGAAGGACACAACAGTTATAGGCTATCCACGGTAAAGTGAGCACTTTTTTTTAAGGGGCATCAGTCTCCGCCATTTTGGACTTTTTAATATTTTTGCAGTAAGTTCCACTTAAGAACATTTAATGAGATTTCTCGCGTGACATGGTATAAATAATATCTCGTTAAGTTAACTCGAACTATTACATCTCTTTAGAATTGATTGTTGTTCGACTAGGGTTTGAAGGCAAGAAAAAAACTAATTTCTTCTTGTTTTCGCTTATAGAAACGGTCATGAAACAGTAATCTAGGAATACACGTTGTAGAAAATTTGCAATGTAATGTCCTATGCTTCGTCGAAGCCCGAAATAAAATACAAAATCTGTAATGCAATTTACAGCGGAAGATCCGAAAACCCAAGATTGCGGAGACTGATCCGCCTTAAGGGCTTGCTAAATAATTTCTTTCAATTAATTTCTACCTTTCTACCATTTATTAATGTAAACATTTGCAAAATGACTAGTAAACACAGAGTATACATTTCATCACTCTCAAAAGTTAACGTCTGACACTGCAATTAAATATATTTACTAGCGGTTAATGAATTTGTGTGGGCCTTAAAAGGTGCTTATTTTACCGTTGACAGCCTATACGTGATAGCGGCGGCGAGTCGCAACAGATGTTCTGAATGACAGGCGAGCGATAAACCAAGAACCACGTATCTGTTAAAAAAAAAAATAACCAGGCGACGCGATAAACCGGCGCGCGCTGCTGACCTTGGCAGTCTCAAGTTTCTGCGTTTATCTTAGGACGTTTATCTTAAGACGTTTGTAGTGGTTTACTGCCCTAGTTTCTGTCAGCACGACTCGGGCTATGTCGACCATTCCAGGTAATTCACCATACGAACTACTTCTTACTAGGCATTATCAATATAGCTATTTTTCTATGGCTTTATTTGTGTAAATTATATATATATATATATATACTATAGTTTCGAGATTAAATATGAGAGAAAGTTAAATGTAACAGAAAATAAGATACATTTTTATTTTGAACAAGAATAAATAAAAATTATGCACACATGGCATATGTAGCAAACGTCCAAATACATAATACATGAGGTAATATTTCAAAGGTTTAATTTAAACAATTGTGGAGATACCTCGAAAAGACTATACCTAAACTAGTGATTTTTCGAGAAACAAATATTTGAGCATATGCAAAATCAATATTTTTGTTTGTGCTTAGAGTATTGAAATCTTACAATTGGTCGCCCTTCTGTATAAGAATCCGTGTTCGTTTTTAACCGGGGCAGTTAGAATTCAGCAACTGTGTCAGTGAACCAAAGTTACTCGCGCACTGAGAATAACATGATAATGTAGGCAATCGATAGGGGTAGTGAAATTTCGCGAAAAGATTTCAAGACTGTGGGGTCGTTTATCTATCTTGATTGGGTAAATTACTTTTTGGCAAACTTGTGTTAATTATCTGCACACGAATCACGTAGGAGCCGTGCCGACGTCGCCGAATTTTTAGTGTCCCGCTCAAATATGAAAACGCTTTCTGAAGCAGACAGCAACCAATGGCAATATACAAACTAATATTGGGTGCTTATAGTATTGAAGTCTACCGTTTACTCATATTTTTTTCGCAGAAATTCACTAGCTCTAGCAATCGAGAGAGAAAAAAACAGGGTTTTGAAGTATTACTAGGGATAGGAAAATTTCGCGAGTTCCTTTCAGGACAAGGTAGACGTCCAACACGTGTGCACTGAAGTCATCTTGGCAATTGGATCGCAGTACATTAGACACGCCTTGGACAACTCTGGACCAATAGCAGACTTGCAAGGAAACAAGTAGCGAGTACCACACTGCCACATGTGTGCTAACACTGTCTACTCTCCGGAGCAGCAGCCAATGAACAAACATCTGAGTGTACACAGGACTGTGGAGTCTAGCCTACAGATCATTGAACTCGCGAAATTTTCCTATCCCTAAGTATTACTTGTCCGGAATTCCTTTCGCCATGTTTCACTGCCCCTAACTGGGCCTCATCTTTAACCTTTGGTTAATAGGGCATGCAGGGAATCCAGTGACGTCAGAGGGCACCACGTTAACTGCCGCCGCAGTTTGCCTCGGAACAATGCGCTACTCGAGTAGAGAAAGGTTATGGTGTTTTGACGGCGGAGGGGCAGTATTCTCGCTAGTTGACGCGCCCGCCTCCTGAGCGCAGCAGTGCGGCGGCTGACGTCACCGCGCGAGGGGAAACAGTCCATCACGCAAGGGGTTGTTGTTGTTCCTGCTTCGACGCTGTTGTTACAGCTGCCGTAAGGCGACCCCCTCCCCGTCATCATACACACACACACATACACTGATGGGGGAGGGGGATAGAGAGAGAGAGAGAGAGAGAGAGAAATCGCCACTGCAGAATTTGTGGCATCCCAGTGGAATGTTGCTCTGCCACTTGACCCTTTGAGGAGTATGCACGTATACACTCGGGGCTACGTTTATACGGAGATTTATTTGCTCTTGTATACAAAGCACATAATTTTATAGTTTTACAATTTCGCTAGACTTTATCGGAATCTAAGTAAAGAAATGACAACTAGTCAACATTTCAGTTTGTAAGAATAAAATATTTCTTCTTAATAGTTTTTCAAACGAACGCGATGGATTGTAAACTTGTTACTTCTATCGGGTTGCATTGATTTGGTGCACAGCCAACGCGTGACTTCATTGGTCGACGGCCAGCCAATAATAAACGTTGCAGAGAACGGTAGGCGTGCCCTGTGTAACCAGGACCAATAGGACAATGGTAAGTGGAAGTACAGACACCAACCAAGATTATATTGCTATTGTGTCGAATATAGGCAGCGCACATCAAACTTGTCCCCAGTGCTAGTAAGATTGTGCCGTCCTCAAAGAGTTAATAGATAGGTACAGCCACCAGTATTCCACGGATTCATCCGGAAGCGAGGTATAGGCCTACATAAAAAAACACTTGTTCTTTTCTCCTACTGCTGTGGTTGGACGGCAGTTCTTTAGACACGCCCCGTTTATCTGTGAGGTAATAATGAGCAGGAAGCAGTAGTGTGAGTGAGTGTTTAATAGTCCTGTACAGAGGCCTCACTTGATCACAGCAACCAATGAGCAAACGATAATGTCTCATATAGAGGACTGTCCAGCCTAACTTGCTGCCAACCCAATCCGCGAAATAATCGGGGCTATATATATATATATATATATATATATATATATATATATATATATATATATATATATATATGGAGTACATGCAGTACTGAAATCTTTTCGCGAAACGCAGGTGGTCCTAACTATACCTATATATATATATATATATATATATATATACATGTACTCCAAAAAACTATAGGTCAGATCCGCTTTCCTGATAGCATAATTTTTTTCACTGTAACGCACTCCAAGTGCCTGCCCGCGTATCACGGACACCCAGTGTCGGAGTTACCTAATTCTGATTGGCCCAGTCAGGTAGGAACTGTCTCCCGACAAGGACCCGTTGCCAATAACCGATGGAAGACTGCACATTGGTGTCTAGCATTCGCGTACATCTTTTCGCGAAAAACCGATGGCTCTATGTATAGTCCATCCGCCTTAACTTCGACTTTTTAAAATCAATCATCTGAAAAATAACCCCATGAATGACGTGTTTTGATCGTTTCCCAAATATGTCACGCGTAAAGATGTGATGGAAAATCGCGAAAATATTTTGAGCTAGTATATATTTTATAACACTCGTAACTAGTTTATTCTTTCATGATTGGATGAACACGGTTTTGACTCGCGGCCAAGTTGCTTGCAGATCAATCACGAACGTTCTGCCTTATAGCATCTGATTACTCATTGGTCCAGTGAAATGGGGCAATAGCTTCATACATGTATGGCATCCGATAAGGAAAGAAAACTGACGGACATGCGTAGAGTACGTCGAATCCTAGCAAACAGTCAACTGTTCCCGCGATACGTGTACCTTTTTTTAAATGTTTTGTACCGGAATGTTCATACCTAAAATTGACCGTAAAAACACTGCCATGTTGAGCCATGTTCACTATCACAAAAACATGCTTTAGAGAGAAATTGAGGAAATCAAAAACGTATACAGACGTGCAACGTTTCTTAAATGCTTTTCGTAAGACTTCACTCATACTCGTTGGGCGGTTATTTAATAAAACGTTTTCTGCTTGAGCTATGCACACATTTTTTTTTAAATTTGGTTATTTGAAAGAGCTTTCGAAAAGTGTCCCCTTAACGCAGTTATTAGTTCTCAAATCATTATAGTTTTCAAAATATTACTTTCAGAAGTCTTAGTTTCCCGAATTCTGCAACATACTAGGCTTTGCTCGTAGATACTTTTTTCCAATCAAAATGCATTTAATGTAATCTGTATGGCGTGCAGAACATACTGATTCAGTATGAGTGCGATTTATAAACAGGTGAGAGATTATTGGCACTCTGAATTTGGTTGAAAATAGGGGTCAGACTTGTAAATATATTTTTGTTCATTCAAGCGACACTGTTAACATTATTTTGATAAATAGTGTAAGCCATAAAACTGTAGAGTAAAAGTTTTTTTTTTTTTAAACACAAATGCAGTGTGCCTCACTTAGACTCTAATTCAACACTTTGAACCTGCATACGACACTCTTGTGTCGGAATTTGAGTGTTACATTTTGAAAACTATAATGATTTGACAACTAACCGCTGAATTAAGGGGGCATTTTTCGAACCCTCTCTCAGATAACCAAATTAAAAAAATCACCTTGAAAATTTCGTGGTCTAGCTGGCGGCTCGAGTGCAATTCGCTAAGCTTCATAGAGCGTCGACAAACTCTTCTGAGGTCGTATTCCAATTGGCACTTTTTATTAACAATATAATCTCGTGACCATTTTGTCCACAAAAATACGTCGCCATATTTGTTTTGGCCGTTTGAAACGTTTACATGCACATACAGACCAGGTTATTGGAAATAAACAAATGTGTATTGTACATGCAATATTTATTTCACACAGCAAATTGCTTAAATATTCGTGAAACAGGTATTTCCTCACCACAAATCTATACTAATATTATAAAGAGGTAGTGTTTGTAACTTTGTGTGTTTGTGTGTTTGTGTGTTTGGATGTAGGAGGTAATCTTCGAAACTACGTATCCGATTTTAAAAATTATTTCACCAGTAGAATGCTACGCCATCACTGAGTGTCATAGGCTATATTTTATTTTAAAAATCAATAGGGATCACTACTAAAACTCCAATAATGTAACCCAAAGTGTAAATAAATGACCTATAAAATTCCTTACATTGCGTGCGCTGCGAAAACTATTGATGATAGAACAAAATAATGTACTACGGCTTTGCAGGACGGACAGATTCGGAAAATAAAATATGCTGTGTGCTGCGTACGGCGCCAACCTTAGAAGCTCTACTGCCATTATGGGGGGAGTTACTTTTGTGTTTCCTGGGGATTTTCGGCAGACACTCCCTGTAGTTACAAAAGGGACGCGTGCAGATATCATCAAAGCATGTCTTAAATCATCTCCCTTATGGAGTTCTATTCAACACCTAAATTTGCGAACGAATATGAGAGCCTATCTTGGTGGAGACACGCATAAAGATTTCCCCTCAACAATTGCTCAGACTTGGAGAAGGAGTTTTTCCTTCTCTAAATTTGGGCACTAATTCTACCGAAATCATTTTAAATGAGACATTAGGTCAGATAGTCCACAGTCTGCAGCATCTTATAGAAGCAGTATATCCGGGCCTCGAAAATTTACTAGAAAAAGACTTTCACTGGTTGTGTTCCAGGGCAATAGTTTCGCCTAGGAACGACACTGTCAATGAAATCAACAATCTCATTATACAAAGAGTTCCCGGCCAAGTCAAAACCTATAAGTCGATTGACACAGTCACCAATGTTGACGATGTCGTCCACTTTCCTCAAGATTTTCTAAATTCGCTTAATCCTTCTGGCTTGCCACCTCACAAACTATCATTAAAAGTCGGTACTCCTATCATGCTTTTAAGGAATACAAGCCCTCCTAACATGTGTAATGGCACAAGATTGCTCATTAAAGACTTGAAAGAAAATTTGATTGTCGCGACCATCCTCACCGGTCCAGCAGCCGGCCAGCTGGCAAACCCCCCGAGGATTCCCATGATTCCCACGGATTTGCCAATATCTTTCAAACGGTTGCAATTTCCCGTAAAAACATCGTTCGCGATTACTATTAATAAGTCCCAGGGTCAAACTTTATCTTTGGTTGGAATCGACCTACGAAAAGAGTGTTTTTCCCATGGCCAACTATATGTTGGTTTATCACGAGTTGGAAGTCCCGAGAAACAGTACATTTTGCTACCAAACAATAACAGGACGTCAAACATTGTCTACAGATAATGTCTTAGCCAATAACATATTAAATACTTCTATCTCAGATAAATTGCATTGTAATATAATGTATATTAATATGAAAAATTATAAAAAAGTAAAAAAAATCAAATACAAATAGCAAAAAAACTTTAAATTATAAATTATTTAATTAATTATTAAATTATAATGTGCTTTTTTTAATGCTTTAGGAGAGTTTACCCAACCTAATTAACGCCGGGTTAAGCAGTTTTTTTTATCTTAATTGCACCCGTGCGAAGCCGGGGCGGGTCGCTATTTTAAATAAGTAACAGTTTCACATCGTATAGGTAATATTTTGTTTATTTTAAAATTAAATGGCCTTCGAAAAACTTTCGGGAATAATTATTGTAGGTTTTAAGACTTAATGTACTTTTAATTTAGTAATAATGGTAACATCGAAAAAATAGCAGCATAGCGTGCTCGGCAGTCGAATATCGTCGTTTTCCGACAAAACGTTAACAAAACACTAAATACAAATTACTAGAGTCGCCTGTTTTTCGCGATGAGATCTACGCGGAGGCTAGACACCATTATCACATTTGCACAAATTGCAGTCTTTATTTCGCTATTGGCCGCTTGTCTTTGTGTGAAGACAGTTTGTTACACACGTGATCTAATCGGAATTTAAGTTTCTCCATTACTGACTGTCTGTGATTCGCGGACAGACAGATAAGACGTCTAACAATTCAAAAGTTCCAATCATTGTTAAGTGGTCCTGAACTGAAGTGCTTTGGAACACAACTTGTCCTGAAATCTTTTCGCGAAAAACTGGCGCCTCTACAAATTACTAAAAACTAGAGACCAGCAAAATTCGCGTTATTTTTTCGTCAAGCTAAAATTCAAAGTACTGTATATACTTGAGCTGGCATGGTTTCTCCATTGGCTGCTGCCTTGACGTTAAGTCACTTCCTTTCTGAGTGAACTACTCGTGATTGGGGCACATGGTTGTGGAGAATTCATTTACTGGCGCAGAGGTACCAGGGGGCGTGTTAAATAGAGACTGGTCCACTGACAAATGTGTTTCAAAGGAAAAGTGTTTTTTTAAGTTTAACGTATCCTAAAATAATAACACGTTCTTTGAAGGTCTCTACTAAAAACGAAACTCGAAACGAATTGGAAAATGGTCTGAGTGCTTCGTACATCTGAGACGTTGCATATAAAAAGGCTTTAAACAAGTATGGGTATCAGTCACCGATACCAAGTATCGGTATCGGTCATGGCATCGATCCAATACATTTAAGTATCAGTTATAGAGTATGAAATCATGTTATTACTTCCTTTAAACACAAAAATTTCCGTATTTCGGCATGTATAGGCTGCACATCGTTAGGAAAAAATGAAAAATTAAGAACACATAATTGATTTTCACTCGTGCAATAATTTGTTCACTCACATTCATAAACAAAATAACCTTGTATGGAATCGCGACGTAACAATATTTACAGGAATACAAAAATTCGTTGCGAAGGGCATTGGTATCGGGGTATCGACAATGGTAACGGGGAATCGGTATTGGTATCGGAAAGCATGGTATTGGAACAACTGTACTTTAAACATACGGTATCCCGAGTAATCTTTCATGTATGATATGTTGCAGAATAGGTAAATCATGATCAGTGCTGTGAAAGTCCATAAAATAGCACCAATACAAACATCACATTTTCCTCTACGATGCTGCTGACTAGCACTGACGTGCCAACTATTTTATCACTGGTTACTTCTTGTGCCAAGATTCTACTGAAGCTCTTGCCATAGGCTACAAAGTGTTCTGGTTTGCTACACCGGAACTGTAAAATTAATGCGTGCATTAAGATGTTAATCGTCCGTGTTGTACACAACCGGGCAGCGTCACTCATTGTAAAGAATACATATTGTAGTCTCGTGAAACTTAGTTCCAATAACGTGAAGCGCAGATATAATTTTATTGGTTCCAATGCTGTACCAACACGCGTACAGTTTGGAACGAAAAATTGAGATATTTGTTTACTTCCTCTAACCAATTTCAATCCAGTTTTATTCAATTCGAATTTGTTAAAGTTTTTTTAGTCACTAGCCGTATTTTCGCTGTTGAATCGTTAACGACGAGGTGGTTTCGCGCTCCTGTTCACCACTTTGCTGTGAACGCGCGGTGACCGGGTAACCAACGTTCGCCGTTTTCGGCTAATTGAGTCAGGAGCACGTTAGTAGAATTGTTAACCTGATGTCGATGGTAGTTGCTCATCGTTTTGAATTCCTGATTTCGTTGATTAAATTTGCAACTTGCATTACCACATGCTTGCTTGCCTTTTAATGTTCAGATTGGTTGAATGTTCGATAGTTCAAAATGAAGCTGGTGCCTTATTTCGGGACGAAAGTGGGAAAGTTTTGTTGAAACGGGTCCGAAGGCGAGTTTTACGTGCGTGGATTATCTCAGTATGTACGTAACATACGTTTGGTTTAGTTACGATATTTCGAGTCTTAGTGACGTTTTAATATATTCTTTTCTTCGTTGTAACTCGAGCTGTATTTCCGACATGCGAATGCATTCAAATAAACACACCCGCACATTCCATGTCTATTTCCGACACAATTTACAGCGATTGCGCGATTTTGAAGTTCCCTCCGACTGAGGTTCGCCATCTGTGTTTTCGATAAGCATTTTCGCGATGTAAACATTTTGTTTTGAACGCTGGTGAACCAGACTGTTATCCTTTCACCAGCTAAAATACGCCTATTGACGTTTGAAAATTAAGATGTTAAAAACACGTTCTTTGTATTGGCGTGGGGTAAGTCAATGTTGGGTACATGCGGAGAAGGCGATAATTGTCCTAACCCATCTTTAATCTATATTTTGCGGCACTCTGAACCATATATTTATCTGTTATTGGAAGGGTTAAGATAGTCCACTGGTCTGTGACTTCTGAAAAAAGTGACATTTAAAGTGAACTTCTCCTTTGTCGTATGATACACAGCCACTGTATCATTAACACAGCAATTCGAGCTAGTGGAAAGTGACAGTAAATCTGGCTTTTGGTTTCCTACATGGCACTCGTCGAATACAAGAAATGGATGCTAATGAACCGAAAGCAAAATGCTTGCAACCGGTAAATGAACTTACTGATGCACAGTGGAGTATTTAACTTAAAAGCACGGCAGAATTATTTTGTGGTTTTAGAAAGCATTAAATGATTAGGAAAGAGCATAATACGAAGGATGTTCGTTATGTTTGAAGCACTCGTACTTCATTCTGATTCTTTGTTGGCCACGAAGTAACCGGGCGGTTCCGAAAGTATTATAGGTAACACATAAGTAACTACGAATTGTTCTAGTATGATTTATATTGTATTGTTAAGCCGTACTTGTTAAGGTTGAGGGAATCTCATAATGGTGAAGCATGTGGGGTAATTAAATATAAGGAGCTATAGGCTATTTAATTAGACATCTAGACATTACATAAAATACGATATGGTCGTGAGAGCATTGTTAAGTTAACTACGTCAACTGCCTTACGAAGAGCCACGTTAATATATGGTACTTGTCCCCAATTGAGAAGTACCATTACCGGAGGCTGATGAAGTATGACAAGTTACGGCGGTCGGCACAGTGGGCTTCTTGGGACGTCCATCTCGGCCGACGTCACATGGAGAAAGAAGCTTTTCCGCCACTCTGCATTGCCCTCATATCGGCGTCGCATAACGTAACCTGGCCTGGTTCCCTGGCTGGTATAGGAGGTCCCTGCTTACCGGGGTCTGGGCAGTGCGAGAGTCCCGGCTGTGGCAACTGGCTGTCCGGATTACAGCTCGTGTGCGATGGCGCGTTCAGGCAGGCCGTCGAATTAAGAGGACTATGTAGCTGCGCGTCCAAGGTCAAGAAGCGAGGGAGCGATACGGGCGACACTAACACGCAAGCCTAGCGTCTCATCGCTCCTACGCGCAAGGCGTGCAGTGTTTCCGTCCTAACGCTTTACTGTGTAAATTGGATCGGTAACATAGGGGTTTTATTACACGTGATGAAAGTATACAGATCCAACTACCTGCGTATAATCGTACTTTTCTCTTACCGCTTAAAGAAACTTTATAGGCACGTTTTAAAACTATTTTTTTTATCCATTAATACACTTAATATGATAAAAAATTGAAATATAGCTACATAGACAATAGTTTTTTTTTTTATCCTTTTTCGCAAAACTTCGTAATTCCAGAACACTAATTTACCGAGACACGCGTTTACGCGCAAACAACGATTTCACAGAAGAAGTATCAGGACGTAGGACCCTTAAGGCCTCTTCACGTCGTAACATAATGTAGTATAGACACGGTTTCATTGAATTCTCAAGTGGCATTTCGCTTATTTGGAATAATTCCCATTTCCCCGACGTCTCGGGGAGCGATTGTGGAAGCAGCGAGCGGACGGATTAAACACAAGAGATTCTCTTCGCAGGGCTCGGCAATGGTGTTTGTTAGCTCGTCGAGAGATAAAGCGGTAGAGAAAGTTCAAAGGATAGTTCCTTTTGTTAGATTATCTTCTCTCTGGAGAGGGCGGAAATTAGGCGGCGTCTTCTTCCTTGAGCCAGGAGGAAGAGAGAATGCGTATAGCTTTAGGCCTTTCACTGTGAAGTGAGCACTTCTGAAAACCCTTTCATTTGGAATAATAGTCACTAAATATATTTCATTTTAGCCTTAGACGTTGACTTCCGAGTGCGGTGGAGTATACACACTGTGTTTATTTCTTACATGAAAATATTTATTTAAAAATGTGTTTAAAGGATAAAAGATGGCTGAAAATGTAAAGTAACTAGGTTCTCAAAAGTGCTCACTTTACCGTGAACAGCCTATAGGTCCACCACCTTTTTAAAACCCATCCCACGTATCGTGTGCTTGGTTGTCTCCTGAATATGTCATATATCACTTTTTTTTAACATAAAAGTAGTTTTTTTTATTTTTATAAACGGAACTTTTCTTGGGTTTCAGCTGTAAATTATAATATCTAATTAATAATTGACACGAATAAAAACGTCGTGAAAATATGTGTGTCGGTAACGCCTAGTAAGAAACAGAGTTTATGCAATTTATTATTAAAGTGAGCGCCCACGAATGCGGTGCGCTGTCCCTAGACTCGGTCAAGCATTGTTTGCATTAGGCGGAGGAATATCCTGGAAGTAGAACGCTAGCAGGGCCTCATAAAAGTTGAAAATATCCTTCTAATGTCGAGTTCCAGCTTTATTATTCCTACTCGTGCATTGTTTCCGATGAACCCGGAGTAAGCCGTGCACTTAAAAAGCTTTCATAATCAAATCCACCCGTTAAGTATTGTAATAATCTAATACCGGTAATATTTACTGGGTCTTCGTGAGGAGGGAAAGTGTTGCGCCGTCGCGGTATTGTTCTTGCGAGATCCTGACAAACACTGGCGAAACACTCAAAACTATCCATGTGAGTATTGTCTCTTGAGACTGGAGAAATTTTCATTCGTAAGAACTTGGCTGAACTACTCTCAGGTATAGCCCTCAAAATGTAAATTAACTGTTATCAATGGTAAAACTACCGTCATATTTTTCAGCGCTCCATCCTACAGCTGCAACTAAAATTAATACCCTTGTTCCTGGAAGCATGCCCTCCCCCCTTTCCCTACACCCCCTTTCCCATTCCAAGGAACGGAGGGAACTAACTGAGTTTCAAAATATTTAATTTTTTTTATTGCAACAGAGACGTGTTCATAAAATTCGGAATTCCAGTACTTATGCTGTCTGTTTCATATTGCTTAACGCCACACGCAGCTCACTGTAAGCTGAAGACTGTTCATGATAACGTGAGCAGTTTTGAAACCAGCCTTAGGAAAAAAAAATCACTGCCCTATCCTGCGTATATTTTAATGTGCGCGCTGAGTGACATGCGCCCGGTAAAGTTGGCAATAATGAATGGAAAGTAGTTCCATATCTCAGCGCCGAATAAAAAGTGTTTTGTTAACCATTTGTGATAACTTAAATTATTCATTACACATCCTGTTTTTTTTTTTTTAATGCATCGAAGTGTAAAAATGAGCACATTTGTAAAATATTTACTAGTCTAATGAATTTCACAGTTTCACTTGACCGACGCATGAATAAAGTGATGTTCCCACGATACCGTAACGACCTTTACTCGGTTTCATATGTCAGTTGTTCGGAGAACGAAAGCAAACACACTATTAGTAGGGACCTGCAGAAATTCGCGTTATTTTCTGGCATCACGGTGTAAATGTTCAAGTCGTTGTCCTTTGTTTATTGGCTTCTGCACCAGTGGGAACCCGTTTCCCCAGTTTGATTTGGTCGGGCATCATTGAGCCAGCCTCTCGTTAGCAGTCGTCTATTGGTCGAAAGGCGTCCAGGGAGTGTCCGGACAAACTGTAATCCAAATACCAACACAATACAAAAAGCACAAGTGTTTGAAGTCTTAGTCTGTGTTGAAATAATATCGCGAATTTTTGCACGTCTCTGACTGTTAGTATTGTGGCGGCCTGAAAGCTCCCACAGCAATCTGTGATATTAAATCGATAATATCATACTTGCGTGTCTCCCACTGCCTGTAAGGGTTCAGGAGAATATCTCAGAAACGGATGTATTTTCTCGTGTCTTTTTTTTTTTTTTTGGAGCCGCTATACGTAATTGGCAACAACGCTTTTGATGTTATTTTACAGGGTATTCTTTTCCATTAGGGTCTGAAAGACTCATGGGGACCGCGGGGGTTTATTGATTAGACTACTCACCTCTCAGATAGGCAAACGGTGTTCTACTACTGGCGGGGTAGTTCCGGGGTTTGGCATGTGGGAATCGTACTGGGCGATACCACTGGTCGGCGGGTTTTCTCGGGGATCTCCCGCTTTCCCCCGCCCCTTTATTCCGGCGAATCTCTTCACTCGCTCACTTGAAAGACTATTTCCATTTTAGGCGGAATGAATATTTTACAAATGCGCACTCTTTTGGGGAAAGCTCGGCATGGTTCGTTGACGGGCTATGTCTAAAGCCCCTGTCACGCTAGCAAATTTTTCCGTCAAACTGCTTCCAATAAGTTTTATCAAATAAAGTTGAGCAGTTGTGGCGTCATCGAAACGTCATAAACGCCACCATTTTTGTCTGTGAAAGTAGGATGGCTTCCATCAAACATTTGAAAATTGGACCGGTTCTGAAATTTATATGATGTTGGACGGTCTCAGCCAATCGGAATGGTGCACGACAAAAATGGACGTCAAGAAACTTAAAATAACGAACAATTGCTGTAAATGAAGTAAGTAATGAAGATAATCTATTTATATAGAAGCTGTCTGGGCATGGATGCTATTTTAAGTGAATATTGCACATAATATTACGTACTCAGAGGCATTTATTTCATTGTGCAGGAAACATCTTATAAATAAAATTCTAATTTAGTAAAGAAACGAAAATTAATTACAATATTACTTACATTTCTTCCTTTAACGGACCGCATGGAAAAACAAAAGCAATATCTCGCAATGAAAATAATTTTTGAATAATATTTCGAATTAAATTCGACCAATAAAGAAATTTGACAGTGTGACACATTTTGAAACACATTCAAGATTATTCGATAAAATTTGTTGGAAGTAAAAATTTTATGGCCGTATTATGTCCTATGCTTTATTGTAAAATATAGTTGAAGACAAAAAATTTGACGGTGTCACAGGGGCGTAACACACATGCAAAAACCACGTTATGTTCTAGCACTGCTCTGAACTCTATGATTTCGTACAATCGTTTGACTCGCGTTATTGGCTGTAGGTTAGTGTAGCTCGGCGGGCTCCCAAGAAAATTACAGAAAGTTCAACAGCAGAAAGACCAGTCATCTGTAACAAGGTCACAACGAGTAAATTACTTCATACAGACCCACAGAGTGGTGTTCCCCATATGAATAGCAAAATTACAACTTGCTGAATTATTTATAGCTCGGACCTGAGAAGCTTAACCCTTTGAGGAGTATGCACGTATATACTCGGGGCTACGTTTATATGCTCTTGAAGACAAAGCTCACACTTTAATAGTTATAACATTTCTCTAGAATTTATCGGAATCTATGTAAAAAATGACAACTAGTCATCATTTCAGTTTGTAAGAATGAAACTGTTATTTTTCAATAATTTTTAAAACGACACGATGGATTGTAAAACTTGTTACTTCTATCACGATAGATTAATTGGTGCACATCCAACGCGTGACTTCATTGGTCGACGGCCGGCCAATAATAAACGTTGCAGAGTACAGCAGGCGTGTCCGGCTTAGCCAGGACCAACAGGACAATGGTAAATGGAAATGCAGAGACCGACCAAAATTATATTGCCGTAGTGTAGAATATAGGCAGCTCACTTCAAACTTTTCCTCAGTGCTGGCAAATTTGTGCCGTCCTCGAAGGGTTGATTGGCTGTGCGCTGTTAGGTGTAGGGTCATGGTTTCCCAGACCCTTGTCAATGGTAGTACCGGATTGTTCATTTATGGTGATCGATAGGGCTCTGAAAGAATTCTCCTGTAATACCTCTAAAGCATTTGGTACAGGAGGGATGGTTGACGTGGAGAGCCGGACAATTCTCCGGAAAACATGCTAACGAATCCATGCGGCTTTTCGTGAAACGTGTCACCAACATTTGACAATCAGAATGAAGGTGTAAGGATCTTAAGTACCTAAATCTCAGAGTCCCTTGCAAGAGTCCGATTCACGTGAAACTGTTCAGAGTTCAAACACAGTTCACGAACTTGGAATTTATACGTCCAGTAAAGGGGCAAGAAATCTTTGGCGGGCATTTTTCGAAGTATAGTTTATGAGTACCATATGTTGTGTTTTGGCCTATTTTACGAATGAAAAGTAGGCGTATGAGATCATGCTACACTGAGAAAAAGGTTTTGTTGAATCGAACGAGATTTGTTTGGTGCAACCAAATTATTTGTTTCTGTAGGGGCAATGGAATATTTCGTTGCTGAAACCAAATTATTTTGTTGTTCTCATTTGGTTGTCCCAAACTGTAAATTTTTGGTTGGTGCAGCTAAAGATTTGTTTGACTACACGTATATGAAACAGTTTGTGCCGATATAAAAAAAATTGACACGTTCAACCGAGTTCCGAAACTAGATCACCCCCGTCCGAGAGCTACGCCTTAGTAATCTCAGCTAATGTGACAACTGGTGACGCTGGAAAGCTTTTAAGCAGATACATCGCAAATATTGGGCAACGTGTGCAAACAAATATTTAAAGTTTTACTGTTTTACTTGTCAGTTTCTTATTTTATTGATGTGTTTGCACGACTGTTACGCATCAATATATGCACTAACAAACACGGTTACTATCATAATTGTCACAGATGACATAAAAAAAACTCTCGAGCTGTATTTTCGTACGAAGGCAGTGAAATAAGTGGCCAAACAAGTAACAATTGATTCAACAAAATATTTATTTGACAGTGTATTTTTTAAATTTTTTTTTGTCCCGACATAGAGATTTTGTTTATCCAAACATATATTTTGTCAGACGAAGAAAAGTAATTTTGTTGCTCTTTAAATTTTGTTTGCTCATCAATATATTTTGTTAGGGCAACTAAATAGGATGTCCCAGCGTTCACCTACCATTTTGACTCGCCTAGTAGTCGTGTGTCCCTAGGTTGGGGATGGCGTGATACGGCCAGACCTGTTCGGCGAGTGATGCCATTGTCCGTAATCATGGAGCTGTTGTCACCTGTACACTACGCGTTCGCAGTGCCAGCGTATGACAAGCATAACGATTCTGTTTTCATCACAGAGCGATTGTCTAGGCAACATTTCAATATTGGAAGACACGGGAGGGTACCCGAACGTCACACCATCACGTGGGTGATTAAGTTTCTCGCCGCAGCCTCCGTTGCAGACAAGAAACCGGCGGTAGTGTGAAATCTGTGCGGACACAGGAGAGCATCGACCGTGTAAGAGCAGCTGTGTTGTCACAAATGGCAGACATGTATCCTCCGGTTTTCTGTGACCATTGTCTCTATTTGAACATACTGCGCGTGTTTTAACAATGGTAGGTGAACGCGGGACATTCTGTATATATTTGGCCGTATACAAACAAATATTTCGTTCGATTTTCTCTCAGTGTGGACCATCGGCGTGTAGTGAGTTTTTTTTTTTTTTACAGTGTAAGCAATTTCTACTTACAAACGCAACTTCCAACGTTGTTTACCCTCCACATGTATTTGCCGTTTTATAATACCAGAATTTAGCTATACATACGGAAACGAAATGAATGTAATATTAATTAAACTCAATATTATTTCGATAGCATATTACTAATTATAAGAAAACTCCCGTTTTACCGAACACTACCATTCACTTTCCAAAGTAAAATGTGAGACTGGAGGACGCAAACAGAGCAACTGCTTACCCTGCCGAAGCTTGCGAGTTCGATTTATCGATTTATCACTAGTCGCTGTCGTTTGTGGAAATAAATACTAGATAGCAGCACCATGCGTGTGCAGTACGGGAGTTACGAAAACACTGTTTCTCGAATCGGAAACGGGACGCTCGGAATTAGATGTGTTTAAAGATACGGCGAAAACTGTAAAGGGTTAAACATTTCCAACAGGTATATAGGGAAGACTTTGCTTACCTTTTATCTGTGGAATAAACGCCGCTGGCGAGGACTCTTGTGTGATGCGCAGTCGGTTGCAGTAGAAGCCGGGCAGGGAAGCAGGTATTTCAGAAGGGCCCGGAGACCGTCAGGAAATGAAGGTAGCGGTCGGCTCGACGTGTCGTAATCGAGGCAGGCAGCCGTCGCAGTACATCACACGTCGTGTTTCCCCGACGCCCGCTTCGAGCGGATTTGTGGAAGCGAGTAGCCAAAAAACATTAAGAGTGGGATGAACCCCCGCAATTTTGTTGTGAAATAGTTGTTTGCGCGAATACTCGTATCTCGGTAAATAAGCGTTCTGCAAATACAACTTTTTGTCAGAAATGATAATAAAAAAATAGAAAAATATCTATGCCCGTATTTTTTTACTTTTGTCATATTAAGTGTATTCTTGCAGAAGAAATTCGTGAAAATGATCAACTATCGTATTTTTAACTTGGAATTTGATTTATGAATTATAATATGTAATTTATAATTCATATGAGTAAAAACAGTGAGGAAACATGTATGTTTGTAACGCCTAGTGAGAAATAGTTCTTGCGCGAAACAAATAACACAGTGAGTGCGCACGAACGCGGCGCGTTGTCCCTTTTGGTGTGGTTCTACAGACTCGGTTAATCTTTGTTTGCGCAAGGCGCAGCAATATCCTAGAAGGAGAACTTCATCAGGCCTTCATAAACGCGTGATGTAACTGTGAATTGTAGCTGTGTTAATTGCCAGGTACTTCCAGTGTCTCCTGTATCGATAGTGTTTCCTCTGTGACAAAGGGTCTCCCCCCTTCGACCCTCCGCCGCAAGGGTGTGGGGGACCCGTCCTATGGGGTCGTTTAAGTGTCGAAAGGGGGGAGGGGAAGAGAGAGAGAGAGAGAGAGAGAGAGAGAGAGAGAGAGAGAGAGAAAACGTATGGCTCTGTGAGCGTCCCTAGAGAGCAAACCACGAGGGAGGCGAGGGTGAGATCACAGGCCCACGAGATCACAGCCTCCTGTGCAACTGGACCACACCTCCATGTCCCCTAAAACCCTTCTCCCTCCCCACTTGACCACCATTCTCCTTCGATCTCTGGCGTTTCTCTGCGGCCAGCCCAAGCGATTCGTTAAGGCCAGGCTTCACCGTGCAAGGGGCGTATAGGGAATCAAAGTCTAAATTCCGTCAGCGTCCTCTCAGTCGTATTTGTGGTAGTGTTTTCAATTAAGGTTTTTTGTTAGAGACCTTCCCAATTTTAATTTTTTGGTATTTCAAATGTACGTTTTAATTATTTATAAAATTGTGTCCTTTTATAAATTATTGAAACGTTCATTTAAAATTTAAAAATTAAAATTTGAATGGTTTACAAATGTATATGCGTTCAATCTTAAACAATAAAAAAAACCTTGGTTGAAAATACTATCAGAAAAAATGACTGAGAGAGCGTTGTCCTAATTTAGCCTTTGATTCCATATTCGCCCATGCATGGTGAAGCCTGGCCTTAAGGTCGGTTCACGATCAGTTAAAGGCTGTTCACGATAAAATGAGCACTTTTGAAATCAACCTAAGAAAAAAGTCACTGCTTCTAACGTCATAAATTTTAACGGGCGAACTGAGTGACACGAACCCAGTAAAGTTGGTAACGATTGGTGGAGAGTAGTTCCATAACTTAACATCGCATAAAAAGTGTTGGATAACCCATTTCTGATAACGTAATTTATTTATTTATTTATTTTATTTTTTTACGCGTCGAAGACAAATAATTACCAGCTTTGTAAAATATTTTACTTTCCAATAATTTCTCAGTTTCACCTGACCAACGCCCATGGTAATGTCAGTTTTACATAAAGCGGAAAAATGCGCTACGGGCATGCAAGTGGATTTAAGTAGGGCTTTCAAAAGCGCCCATTTTACCGCGAACAGCCGAATGCCCATCTGAAACCCTCTTAGCCCAACCCTCTGGCGTTTGGTTCAACAAGTAATTTGGCATAACAGGCGTTTAGCCTGCCAAACTAAATATTTTGGTCGAATGGATTCTCGGGGACACCTTGTTTTTTTCGAAAAGAATTCATGACTAGTCATATTTCAAAACACTTGAGCTAAGTGCTACTTTCGTGATTAGATTATTTTTAATGTCAAGCGTCTTATGTGTGTACCACCACAAAATTAAAAAAAAAAAAAAAGTATAAACGTTGTTTAATGCTAATTGGCTTAGTGAAATGAGAAGAATGGAGATATTTGTGTGGTTCTTAACGTCGAGGTCTTGAGAGCCAATGAGAGTGAAGCGAGGTGAGTATGAGGCAACACTGGAATGAAGGGGTGTGGGGAAAACGGTAGGTCCCCGAGAAAACCCCGCCGACCACCGGCATCATCCGGCACGATTCCCACATGCGAAAATCCGGGATTGCACCCGGCCAGGGATTGAACCCGGTTCGCAGTGGTAATAAAAAAATAGCAAAAAATCTAAAAACAAATAAAAATCATAAAGTACTTAAAAATTAATTTAAAATATTTTTACAAACACCAGATGCTAGATGGGAAAGTTCGCCGCTGCTAAGTACTGCCTTTAGAGAAGAATGTTATACTCCCAGTAAAACTCCCCCCCCCCCCCCCCCCGATTGCCTCCATTCCACAGAGCCAGAACGTGAGTGAGCGCGAAGTAGTGCTCTCGCCAGGTTGTGCGAAAGAGTGCTCTCTCTCGAAAGAGTACTCTTTAAATTGAGACACGACCTAAGAGTAGGACTCTCTATAGCTAGGGCTTAGGGGTACTGAAATATCGCGAAAAGATGTCAGGACAAGTAATATTCCAAAACACTGAAGGGTCGTTCACCTATCGCAATTGGCTGAATTACTTCAAGCGCACGTGTTAACTGTCTGCACGCGAATCGCGTAGGAGCCGTGCCGATGTTGCCGGATTCTGAGTGGTCCCGGTCGAATATGAAAACGCCTTATCAAACAGGCAGCAACCAATCGCAGTATAGACGATTTGAAGTTTACCATGTACTCATTTTTCCGCGAAAAAAAAAAAAAAAAAAACTAGCTCTGTCTATATTCGTGGATATTTCACATTTTTCTAAGGTTGATTTCAAAAGTACTCACTTTATCGCGAAAAGCCTTTGGAATAGAAATTACGGCACCTTGAGCCGTTTATTTTCTCAGTGTAGCACGAAGCGGCAGGGTGAGAGCAGGTATCGTGTAACGATTGACGCGACGACTGCACACACGGGGGGAATATCGGCGGCACTGAGGTTGTGTTCCCGGGACGGTAATTACTTCACCGCAGCAGCCACCGGCACACTCACACGAGGTCGCAAACTGCTAATATCGCGACGGTACTTTGAAGTCGACACGGCCGTCATACTGGTGGCTCTCGCCTCGTTGCCCTGGCGACCCGCGACGACACGATCGGAGCCACGAGATGAAGCTCAATGCTATATTGGTCTAGTATAATCAAAAACTTGATATACAAGCTTCGAGCAAGTGACTTACCAATAAACATAACACTTTTCCTTTCATAACTTGATATTAGAGAAGGCAGATAAATAGTTTCGTCGCTAACTGTTAGGGCGAATTCTGCAGAGAAAATGGTTCACCAACAAAACAAAAGTATTGCTTATAACTGGCAAAAAAATTCAGAAATTTATCTCGTGAAAACGAAGCTTTAAGTGAAGACAGAATCAACACGTTGAGCTCTGCACACATTTACTGGCACGTAAGTCAAATTAGAAGCGACTCACGTATATCCACTACTGCAAGACCACTGGTTCTGTTGGTGTCTGTGTTAGAACTCGCCATTGTCCTATTGGTCCACACCCCACCGGATACTCCCGTGTACTTTACAACGTTCATTATTGGCCGGTCATCAACCACTGGAGAGTCGAGGTGATACTGGCCCAATCAAATGTCTTCTATCGTATAAAAGTATTTACAACCAATCATGCTCCTTGAGTGGCTGTAAAGAAAATAAATTCCCTCGTTAGATACATCATTTTTACTGCGCTGCGGTGTTCTTGTGAGGTCGTGTTAAACACCAGCCGAACAAAGACCGCACATCCATGCGAGTTTTGTTCTGGACAAAGAAATTTGCAAATTAACTTTGCTCGAGCTACACTCGAGCATAGTCTACAAAGTGTTAAACTACTTCAAACAAATTATATCACATATACAAAAATAAAACATTACTAATTTACATAAGCAAGCATATGCACAAGGCTTTAGTCACAGACACAGTGACTAAGAGAAATTTACTTTGATTTACTGATACAAACACAGATAGCTGCAGGAAATCCACAAAGTTCTGCCACGAAATCACAAACTATATTCCCAGAAAAGGGGAATTACAAATTCAAACCCGTAAAACAAAAGGTAATGGGATGCAGACGTCGCAATATAACCCCCCCCCCCCCCCCACACACACACACTCACACACCGCACACGCACGCACGCACGCGAGCACACACACACACACACACACACACACACACACACTAAACGAACACGGATACTTACTTTCCAAAAATTCACTGCTCATTTCAACGGGAGTAGGGGCCTAGGTATCATATCTCACTTTTGATTAATCGGATTATCAGTTTGATATCAAATTGATTGATCGGATTAATCCTTAACCGATCAAAAAAGGTATAGGCAGAATTTTCTGCCGACCTTACAACTCTTAACATAATTATTTTAATTTTCAGGCAGACGTTTCAGTTACTGCTAATAACAATTTGGTAAAAATGTTAGAAATAAATGCTGTATTTACACATGGTGAGATGGAACTAAATGTGTGTTTAACAATTGATGGTATAGAATACATGTTGCTGTGACCTGTCCCGGGGAAAAATCAGGCTACGCATTAACAAGGGGGAACAAGGGTAGCTCAAAGGATAAGCACTCAGATACAAAAGACTACTTTTATTACAGGCTAATTAATTACAATCGCGCCTCAAGTAGGTGACTCAGTCTCCAAATGTGGTTCTACAGCAATGCAGTTACTAGTAGCAATTATAACTCGACAGCTACGTTCCACAAGGAGCGCTGATGCCCTTAATCACTCTCAAATTAGCGTAGCGTTAATAAAGCGAACAATGCTCAGAGGGAGCTTAAAGCAGTCACGAGTCCCGCGCCCAAGCTTGCCTTAAGTCGCCCTACCAGCTATTTGATAATTACCCTTTTGCCGTCGTAGACTCGTCGCAGCTCTCCCTACGGTGGGCTCGTCGGCCGTCAAAGGTGGACCACAAGCTGCGGTCTTCTCGACTTGTCGTCCTCGGACAGAGCCTCCGGCAGCGGCAGGCAAGATGGCGCCCAGAGCCGCCATCGCTCTGAGCTTATATAGTTCCTTTCTGACCTTGCGTCAAATCCCCCGGTGTGTGTTATAAAGAACAAGGCTCGGCTGGGTGAGGTCGTTCTGAGCCTTGCCTCAGCGCGACGCTGCAGGAACCAGCCACGGCAATAGGTTGGCTATTCTGTAAACTTCGTCATCGTTTACTAAAATGCTAATTGGACATAGGCCTATTTATTTCTTTTAAAAAGGCATTGTCGCTGATATCAATAACTCTTGTGCCATTTATTCTTAGACAATCAGCTTTGAAAATTCAATAAAGCTCAATTATTCCAATTCCTGCAATTGGTTGCAAATATCAACTCCGCCTCCAACAACGAACATAACAACCATAGAAAACAAAACAAGTGAACAACTCAACTACTTAAACATTATATATTTTATGAATTATGATGGGAATAATTAAACTTGATTTACTTGCGAGTTGAGTACATTTAAAAATAAAATTGAATCGTTTATAAAATATATAGCTTTCTTTATTAAAGAGCATTATTTCGATTTTTTTTTTTTTTTTTTTTTTTTTTTTTACAATTGGCGATGTCATTCTACCTAACAATTTAGTGGCCCACGAAATCACTATAGAGCTTCAACCCCCCCGATACGACCGAGAGGCAGTCGTCTGCGGGCAGCTGGGGGCACAGAAACCCCGACACTACAGAAAGGAAACCACCGAATATATACGCTGATCGCGGTAAACTTGAGTTGTTAAGTTTAGGGAGAATTGGGCGGCTCTTAAGAGTGGGATGGACCCCCCGTGGGAACCCCGCGTCCAAGGTCAAGAAGCGAGGGAGCGATACGGGCGACACTGACACGCATGCCTAGTGTCTCGTCGCTCATACGGGCAAGGGGTGCTGTGTTTCCGTCGTGACGCTGTACTGTGCAAATTAGATCTGTAACAGTGGGACTTTACTACACGCGATGAACGACCGACTTTATCTTTGTACTATTATCTTGCAGCTTAAGGAAACTGCTTAGGCAAGCTTTGAAAATGCGATATTTGACCATCTTCACGAATCTATTTCTCCAAGAATACACTTAATATGATAAAAGTATAAAAAATAGGGGCATAGATAATGTTTTTTAAAAATCTTTTCTTACAAAAATTCGTATTTGCATAACATGTATTTACCGAGATACGCGTATTCGCGCAAACAACTGTTTCACAAAAAAAATCCTGGGGGTCTATCCCACTCTTAACAACGAGGTGCCTTAATAGATTCTACTGTCTTTTAAACAAGTGGCCACGGTTCGTGGATTCATTGGCCGCTGCACTGTTATCAACGTCACGCTTCCGTTTTATCTCTGCAAAAGCGATTGGCCACTCCACCTCACAACTTATTATTGGCTCAAGAGTTCTCCGAGGCGTGCCAAACATATTTTTTGGCAAGTCGGTCGAACGCACAGTAATTTGGAGTGCAGCCTGTCGTTAAATATAACTCCGCATTTGCAAGTCTCTACCCATGGGTATACCACTACGCCAAATCTCTAGGTCCCAATACAGATTACATCTTGCGCATGAAGTTGGCTTGTGGTTTGAATTGTTCGCAGGGTGAAGCGAGGTGACAATCGAGCAGCGCCGGAAATCCGGGGGCGACCCCGTCTGGAATCGAAGCCGGTCCGCCAAGGTGGGAGGCGAGTAGTCTAACCACTACGCCACCGCGCGGCCCCTTTAGTGGTAAATGACGGGGGATGATTGGTTTCTACAAAGGTTCGTTTGTAAAATTATTGAACCAACCGTGTACCAACTCAACTACAAAGATAGGGGAGTAAAAGACACGAAGCATTACATTTTCCGGGTAACTAGCTTCGTGTTTTGTAGCACGTGGTAGTGAAACACGGGTAACTACAAAGACACAAAGAAAGCTGTGCCCAGAGGGCGGAAACGTCAAAATGGAAAGTTAAAAGTTTCAGCAGATAATGTAACTCACTAAAACATCTACACGAGGCGAGAGGAAGTTCTATGTTTAAGGACTCTCAGCAGTGGCAGTTCGGATATTTTCCTGCACCTTTCCTCAATTTCCGCACTCGCGACTCTGACGAACATACGTGATGTCGAAAGCACTGTGACATTCACAACCGTACAGACACTAATAACTAGGGATGCGAGGATTCGCGCGAATTTAATAGGAAAATTAAAAATGATTCGTACCCGCGAAATTACAGCAAAATCGATAAATCGTTGGTAACGTCACATCAAAATTAAATAATCCAGTTTTATGTTTATAGCGTTAATAAAAACAACGTGTGCTAGACAAGTTCAAATTACAGAATACATTTTGCCTGTTAAGTTTTTGGTTTCCTCTGACATTTTGTGTTATAAGGTATTTTTGCGACGTGTATACGTTTTGTTATTAGAAATAACGCATCGGTACAGTGCGTGGGATTATTGCCTCTCTACTTAGTGGTCCTCTAAAGGTAGATGAAATATGTTCTTGACTTTTTACAACAAGCGGATAACTCGCAATTAAAATTACCTACACGCAAAAATATTAAACAACTCGTAAAATGTAGATCTTCTATAATCTTACATTGTCAGTAATTACTATGAATCTGAAATTTATGGACCATCAGTAGTAGTGGATTATTAATCTTAACATCATAAATAACGAAAATATTGCCTTGTGTTAAAACCATAAGCCTCGCTGTTTTCGAATAGTTAGTGCTTTAATTTCTTTTACTTATTTTTTTACGTGCAACTTGCACGAGTAGGCCTACACTTCGTTTGCCCTAAGAGCGAATGGCCTAATGCTATTTGTCCAACTGAGTTCATCATTAATGCGTTTAGCCTAACTTCGTTTAACATAATTTCATTTGGCCTAACTTCGTTTAGCCTAACTGCATTTGCTCTAACTGCGTTTAACCTAGCTTCGTTTACCCTAAAATGTCAATTTTCAGATATTCTTGACAGAAACTACGTTTGTCCTAACGGCTTTTGGCCTAATTTCGTTTCCCCCAACTTCGATTAGCTTAAGTGCGTTTATCCTAAAATCTGAAGCTTGCGTTTTGCCTAACTGCGTTTGTCCTAACTTCGTTTGGCCTAATTGCGAATAGTCTAATTTCGTTTGGCCTAACTTCGTTGACCCTAATTCAGTTTACCCTAACTTTAGAGCAAACGAAATTAGGGCAAACGCAACGCCACCCGCAACACACCATATAACACTGTTGCGGCTATCAAAGGAAGGGGAATATTCCATATAGTGGCATATAACTATGGCACTGTAATAAACTACAGTAGCGTCGCTGTAACTTAGAACTTGGGAGCCCTGCTGATATCGGGCCACTTCTGCTAGGGGATGGTAACAATATGGTCGACGCTGAAACAGCAGGTGGGAGGGAGTGCCTGCAGACTCGTCTGCCCGCCTGCCAGCTACCTGTTGTTGGTGCTTTACAAGTCGTTCTGCCGCTCTCTTTCACTTGGGTAAGTGGAGCCAAATACATTCTTAGGCCGGCACGACTATATTGATTCAGGTCCAACTTAAAAAATTATTACCTCCCATAGGATTCGCATTAGACAATAGGTTGTGTGTATATATATAATGTTTTCAAATTCTTTTTTCCATTATTAACCATGGACCGAAGTTTGTCGGTCGAATTAAGAGCGGGTTTGGAGCTACGCATCCAAGGTCAAGAAGCGAGGAAGCGATACGGGCGACAGTTACACGCACGCCTAGTGCCTCGTGGCTCCTACGCGCAAGGCGTGCAGTGTTTCCGTCGTGACGCTGTACTGTGCAAATTAGATCCGTAACAGTGGGGGCTTTATTACAAGCCATGAAATACCACGGATTAAACTACGACCGTATGTTTATACTTTTCTCTTGTCGCTTAAGGGAACTGCAAAGGCAAGCTTTTAGAAATGCAATGTTTAACCATTTTCATGATTTTTTCTTCAATAATACACTTAATATGACAAAAATAAAAAAATAAAAAAATAGGGGGCATAGATAATTATTTTTTATATTTTATGACAAAAAGTCGTATTTGCAGAACATTTATTTACCGAGCTACGCGTATTTGCGCAAACAACTATTTCTTAAAAAAACGTGCAGGTACATCTCACTCTTAAGATACATTCTGTATATCTAGGTTAAGTTTATACACAATGGCAGAGTAATTATCTTATTAACTGGGCGTAGACTTTAAAGTGTTAAAAATAATGATGTGTTCAGAGATTAAAAGTCTCGATGAATACCAACGTTTGTACTCGATGGAACACGCGTTGCGTGGAGGATAATGAACTGTAATTAATCCCACTGGAGTTACAACACAGAGAGTAGATGTAAGAGAGACGATCGGATATCTACTCCCGGGAGATGAGACAAGAGAAAGACACCAGACAGAGAGGCAGTCGGCACGAGGAGGGTGCCCCATTGTACCACGGCGCCAGCGCAAGGAGATTACTGCGAACAAAAGGAGTTTAATGGGGGAGACGCACGGCGTAAGTCGTCTGGCGGGTGGCTGAAAATGGTCTGCCAGGGACAAAATAGCGCGGCGCTCTGTTTCGTCGCCCATTGTTGCGAAGGAGTAAAGAGGTAGGACTGGGGGGTGCCATTGTAATTTCCTGTTTCGTGGATCAGAGCTGCGCTATAAGACTCTCGTCGCCACTTTAAGGCTCGGCCTCACCCACCAGGTTGCATTTTCCATTTATATGTCATAACTTCCTTTTCAGTGAAATAACCAAATATTTGTTACTATAACATCATCACAAATGACGATCCCCTTCAAATTTAGTCGTCAAACTTCGTCCACATGTGATATGGTGATTGTAAAATGCATTAATCTATTTATAATTCTCGATAAAATACGGCATGACTACTTAACGAATTTTCGGAATTTATGTTTGTACTTCAGCGTAACTTATGTTGACATGATTGTATAGTAGCAGTTTCGTAATAAGTGTCGGTATACAACTGAAATAAGCTAGAACCAATAATTCAACTTGGCGTGTGAGGCCAAGCCTTAATGGTCCTATGTACTGAAACGTTTTCTGTGAAATCGTTGTTAGCCCGTAAACGCACACCTCGGTAAATAAAAGTTCTGAAAATATGATGTTTTGTCGTCAAAGATTAAAAAAAAAAAAATTATCTGTGACCATGTTTTTTTTTTCTTTTTTCTTTTTTTTTTTTTTTTTACTCTGGCCATATTAAGTGTGTTCTTGGAGAAAAAAAAATCGTGAAGATGGTCTAATATATCATATTTAAAGCTTGCGCATGCAGTTTCCTTAGGCGGCAAGAGAAAAGTACAAAAATACAGACGTAGTTTAATCTGTGTACTTTCATCGCGTGTAATAAAACTCCTATGTTACAGATCTAATTTGCACAGTACAGCGTCACGCCGGAAACACTGCACGCCTTGCGCGTAGGAGCGACGAGGCGCTAGGCGTGCGTGTTAGTGTCGCCCGTATCGCTCCCTCGCTTCTTGACCTTGCACGCGCAGCTACACGGTCCCCTTAACATCGTGCTCCATTCGTGGATGCTGCGTTCGTCTCCGACTGGCGAGATTTGTCCCCTCTCTTTAGCTACGAGGAACTTGAGAGCCAATGATGGCGAATCGAGGTGGACATGGAGCAGCTCAAGGGCAGGATAAATGTGAGATCCCCGAGAAAACCCGCCGACCAGCGGCATCGACCGGCATGATTCCCACTTGGGGAGTGATCCCGCCGGGAATCGAACCAGCTTCCCCTTGGTGAGAAGCGAGCGCTCTATACGCTGCGCTACCTTGGCCCATACAGCAGTAAATGTTTTTTTTTACACTTTGTTTCTAATTAATAACAAGGGTTAATTACAAGTGGTCCATCAACACTGTCACGCTTATTAACTGCTATAATCTACTCACGGTAAATCGAGCGCTTTTGAAAGCCCTACTAAGGAACTACTTTTCTTCTCGTATTGTTTCCTTGCGCTGTGTCTCAATAATTTAATTTGTCATCCAAATGAACCCGTGGTATGTTTAGGGATGTAAAGCTGTTAATAATATCCTTATTCGCCGCCATTTAACCTGTGTATGTTCAACCATTTGAAACACCTTTTAATTCACGGTTTCATGTTTTGCAAACAAAAATTTATATGATGCGTGCTGTACTTACGTCGCCACAATACTTGTTTCGTTGTCGCAGCCAGTGCTGTAGGCTATATGTTCGGCTACAGTTATATCAAGCGATTATGACCTAGACCAGTAAGACGGTTTGAGAATCATAAACCCACATGTAAGATCATTGGTACTTGAGCTTAGCAGTACACACCAAAAAATGCCTACACGTGATTAATGTAAACACTTGGGTACACTGAGTTTGTACAGATTAAATACCTTGCGATTGGAAGTGGCAGGCCATCTGCATCCAGCGTACTGGGTTAGCGTGAGTGAATGAAGGGACTTGGGCATCTCTAAACACCGAGGCCTTGAGAGCCGACGGGGGTGAAGTGAAGGGAGTAAGGAGGTAGGCGCCGGAATGAAAGGGCGGGGGGAAACGGGAGATCCCCGAGAAAACCCGCCGACCAGTGGCATCGTCGGGCACTATCCCCGCTAGCGAAAATCCGGAGTGAACCAGCCGGGGGGGGGGGGGGGGGGGGTGAACCCGGTTCGCCTTGGTGAGAGGCGAGGAGTCTAACCGCTCACCCCACCGTGCTTCCCTCCCCTCCGCCCTGGGGTTGAAATGAGAACTTGAAACTTTATCTTTGGACACGAAACGTTTACACCAGCAAGACGCAGCCCTTAATAGGGATGTTGTTATCGGAAAGTAATGTCGATATCATTTATATTGGTTGTTTATAAAATTTTCGTTTTACGAAACGATATAAAGAAAGGAAAATACCGATTTTCGGTACATCGGAATCCGATATTTTATATACTAAATGACTTGACAGGTGTAGAATTGCTTGGAATATTACATACCTAGTGAGAACACCAGGCATTACAGGAAGTTGTAATACATGTTTTTGTTGCATTTTACCAAAGTAAACATAATAATTTCTTAATCAATATTTTTATTCATAACAGTGTTTATTAAAAGAGCATTAAAAATCTTTATTTTCGATACTCGGAAAAATATATTGATTTCGATGAAATATCGTTGATAATATATCTTCGATTTATATCAATATATCGCTGATTTATATCGATAAATCGCTGAAATAATATCGTTTCGATATATAGATATTTTTCCAGCATCCCTAGCCCTTAATAAATACTCAGCCGAATATAAAAACCGTAGTGGACCCCTTAAAAAGGCCTCGACGTTGTTTGGTAACACACACACATTCACCGCATGTGCAGCGTCGTCACGCGTTTTACTTAAACACTGCGCCATATTTATCGTTGCTGCGCCTACGCAACTCGGCTGCTGATAAAACCACTTATCGCGAATTCCCCCCACCCCCCTGTCATAAACAATCTGCTCTCTCTTCATTTTTTCTCTCTGTCTCTCTCTCTCTCTCTCTCTCTCTCTCTCTCTCTCTTCCCCCCCTCCTTCTTGACCTTCTATGGTCTTTTGGAAACAGTGATGTTCCGCGGCATCGATCCAACTCCTTTCTCTAACTGAATTTCTTCAACAGATCCGGAGGGCTCTTGTGTAAACTCCGCGACCTCTTCATTTGCCCAAGACGCCGATGACGTAGACGGAGGGAGGAGTGTGGCTCTGACGAGGAAAATATGACCTCTTAGTGAAGACCCCTGGAACACTTCTTAGGCATGCACACAGTGTAATTTTTTTTTACGTTTTAACAACGAATTATTCTTGGGAACTTGTTGCCAAAATATTTTTTGTAACAGTAGAAATAAATTAAGTGAATTTCACTAAATGTGTAAATCTAACCCTGGATTTTAACACGCAACGAGAACAATTCAGTTGAGTTGAGAGATTTGGACGTTTCTTGGCAACGAGGTCTTGAGAGCCGATGAGGGTTGAAATTAGGTGAGAACGGAGAGAAGCGCCGGAAAGCAAGGGCGGGGGAAAACTGGAGACCCCGAGAAAACCCGCCTGCCGGCGGGCATTGTCCGGCACGATACCCACTTGCGGAAGTACGGGAGTGACCCGGCCCGGGGAATGAACCCGGTTCGCCATGGTGGGAGGCGAGCAGTCTAACCGGCCCAGCCACCGCCGCCCCTTTGTACAAGGAATTCCTTGTGGAAATTGCTTTTCCAGATACGTTTTTGTAACACCACAAATAAATCAGCGTAGACTTTACAAAACCTTAGCGTGGGATGGGTACAACTAATGTTGAATTCTAATAATCAACTGCTGTAGACTTCAAATTTGGTATATACTTCGCTGTAATTTTATAGAAGTTTGTTTGTATGAGGCGGAGGAATATCCTGGAAGTGTTGTAGCTTTAGCAGGGCTTCAGAAAGTTGGAAGTAATAGCGAATGAAGTCTATACACGTATTTAATTTCCGAAACGTAAGGAGAAAATTTCATATCCACATAATTACCTCCCCGCCATGCTTTTGAGTGCACTCTCGAAAATAGAAAGAAAATTCATCGATCTACAGACTTAAGAAACACCTCGAAAATGCTAACTTTAAAGTCAAATTGCTCGTATGGTATTAGACAAAACCATAACTCCAAAAGAGACTCTGAAATCACGTGTCATTTCTATCTCATTACTGTTGTATTTTTTATACTACCTTCATGTGATATTTTATTGTAAAGGGAAAAAAAATTGATCTTGATCATGGGTTTTAAATACCTAATGTAACTTCACTGTCATGTAAGCAATTTACTAAACATTAAACGTTAATTAATACAGTTTCAACTTATATGCGATTTATAGTGTAGCCCTATATAGTACGTGTTTTATATTATACATTTTTAACATTATTATCTTAGTTGGGCAGCAAGATGCAGTACAGATTCGAGCAGGAGTGTTATTATATATACCTATGTATATTTATAGGCTTTTCTCGGTAAAGTGAGCACTTTTGAGGTCCTGGGTACTTTTCACTTTCAGCAATTTTTAACCTGTTAACCATATTTTTAAATAAATGTTGTCATCTAAGTAATAAACACAGAGTGTGTATCCCACCGCACTTGGAAGTTAACGTTAGTCTAAGGCTAAAATAAAATATGTTTATCGACAATTATTCCTAATGAGAGGGATTTCAAAAGTGCTCACTTTACCGTGAATAGCCTATAATTTCATAGCAAATGTTTTTAGTTAACGTCGAATCAGGTTTATTAAAATATTTCAAGTCTGGGAGAATAAGTCTGTCAGTCGCGATGTCATTTTCTTTTATCAGGAACTAACTAGAAATCGTGTTTGTATGTTCAACATGAATTTTCTCTCCTTAGCACGCGACTAATGAGATGATACGAGCAAGAAAATTTGCTGTTCAAGTTCCGCGAGTACATAGAGTTTCTAGGAAATTTTGTGTTAATGTCAAAGAGTTCCCCCCCCCCCCCCCTTCTTTCAGGGTTAGCAAACCAACAATATCTGTAAATGGTTGCCCTCTACAGGCTTGCATCCATCATTCCAAAGCTTTTTTTAAATGACGTTTTTATAACTAATTTATTTCTGACATTTCAGTAAACGGAAGAGAGGAAATTTGTAGCTTTAAAAAAAAAAATGAAAAAGAAATCCTCTCTCTTATTCTGAAGGCTAAACAGGAACAGCTTATATCCTATAGTAGCTCGAAATTAACTCTCTCGCTACCACCATGAAAATTGACAGGCTTTTTGCGAACAGATAAAATGTTTGGCGGGTACTGTTAGTGTACATGTATAATCCCGTCAGAATCTATAACCCCGTCAGAATCTATAATCCCGTCAGAATCTATAACCCCGTCAGAATCTATAACCCCGTCAGAATCTATAATCCCGTCAGAATCTATAACCCCGTCAGCTTCAACATTTTTTTTCAAATCACAGGCCAGTGGGTATCCTTGCTAAAGTGGTGGGCCGTATTTGTTGTCGTATACTTTTTGCTATATGCTATTCACAGTAAATTGAGCGCTTTTTAGAGGATGGACTGAAACATTTTCTGTGAAATAATTATTTGCGCGAATACGCGTATCTCGGTAAATAACTGTTCTGCAAATACGACTTTTTGTCAGAAAATATTTTTAAAAATCATCTATGACCCTATTTTTTTATTTTTACAATATTAAGTGTATTCTTGGAGAAAAAAAATCATGAAAATGGTCAAATGTCACATTTTTAAAGCTTTCCTATGCAGATACGGGCATAGTTTAATCTGTGGGCTTTCATTGCATGTAATAAAACCCCTATGTTACAGATCTAATTTTCACAGTACAGCGTCACGACGGATACACTGCATGGCTTGCGCGTAGGGGCGAGGAGGCACTAAACGTGCGTGTTAGTGTCTACCGTATCGCTCCCTCGCTTCTTGGCCTGGGACGCGCGGGTTCATCCCACTCATAAGGCCCTGCAGTCTTTCAATATAACTTCGCCATGTGACTTTAAACTCGATGTTTGCTGGTATATCTTGCCAGTCTGCATCGCCCGTCCCGCCCGGGCTAGCGAAAGTGTGTGTGTCAAGAGCAGAGTAGTAACCCGAGGAGAGCGCGGAGATTTACAAAGGTTTTCCGCTGCGCATGCCAGGTAACCTTATGGGGACTGGTACGCTCCCGTCCATGGGAGGATTGAATTTCTGGGGTTGTCGTTGCAAGAATGTTCTGGTCGTCGTCCTACCCTCCCTCAGAGAGACTCAATGTGCGGGCATCCTCACTGTTATGATGTACTGCAGTTGTTATGGCGTGCCCTTTTTTACTATAAGCCATAATTAAACAGGAAGCAGTTGTTCGACTGAGTCATGAACAGATCAGTAAAGGCTGTTCACGATAAAGTGAGCACTTTTGTAATAAACCTTAGAAAAAAGCCACTATTCCTACCTGCATATATTTTAACGGGCGCCCTGAGTGAGTGCCATGCGCGCAGTAAAGTTGATATGACTGGGAAGTAGTTCCGTATCTTAACGGCGAATAAAAAGGGTTCGACGACCATTTCTGATAACTTAAATTATTTCTTTCTCTTTCTGTGTTTTTAATGCGTCGAAGTCTAAAAATGAGCAGCTTTGTTAAGTATTTACTTTTCTAATAATTTCACAATTTTACTTGACCGACGAATGAATAAAGTCATGAGTCCCATGACAATGTTAATCTTACATAAGGTAGAAGGGTACACGATATACAAGGGATTCGCACAATGGCTACTGCCAATAAATGCATAATAGTAGTTAGTATGTAGAGGCCTGTTGCCAAGGCATTTTATGGAATACTCGAATCTGCACTTATAAAGGCACCTCTATATATGAAAATTAAGTTTCGTTAAAGGTAATCGTATGAAATAAACCCACATGTTGATTACATTCACTTTCTACGTGACATGTGACGAATTTGTAAGTTACGTACACACCGAGAAATCAGAGCGTATTGTAGAAAAAAAATTCCCGGTGGAGAAGATATTTCTTGATTTCGTATGAAAAAGGGTTTTGGCTAGGGGGGGGGGGGAGTTAATTGATTAATACGTCAGCTACATTCACACGAACTTTTTTTTTATGTTTGAAACAATATATAAAGTCACATACCTGTGGAGTGTAATCATATGTTGATATATTTGTTCCACATTCAAAGCAGGCGAATTCTTCTTTGTATTTTTGTGGCATAACAGTCCAGAATTCTGAGTAAGCATTCTTCACTTGTAATCTAGTCTTCTGCAATAAAAATCCTCGTGCACAGATCTAATTAACTATCTCTTGGCCTGTTTTTCATAGGAGTTTATTATTCTGTTCATAATGCTGAAAGACCTTTCAGTAGTAGGCCTGAAATTAGCAGTCGAAATTTTTAAGTCTTGTGTTTGTCTGTTCATTGGGACCAAAAGGAGACAGAAGAATGCAGTTTAATGGCAATACATTGTCATTTATATCGGAGGCCAAACATTAAAATACTTAAATTTACCTAAAGTGGTCTTGGTCTATGCTATGTACAGTACATACCGGAAGAGTATGTTTACATGTGACACATCTGCTGAATGGGATGAAATTATTCATCTTGTTACATGGTACGGCTGAGGGGCATATCCGAGTTCGTGAAGGATAGAGGCCTTAATAAAAATAAAATAACTAAACAAGGATTTCTAATTTATTCACACAGCTGTTATTTACAGCATTAAATTATCTGTACTCGCTATTGCTCTTTTCATTTAACAGTGCACGCAAATTCTAATCTCAATTTCAACTCTGATTAACGCCCTTCTTAATGCCTATGTGTTTAGTTACAGTCAATAAACTCGTACCCGTCACTACCACGTGTTCAGTCTATTTGTCGTCATAATTTATAATGCCTTTCACTCACGCATTTAGTCCAATAGTCCAGCCTTCCAGCCGCACACTTCACTGCTTCATATTCGGAGTCGCAGACTTCCCTTCCGCCGGTCACTTCTCTCGCCGCTCGTTCTTCTATCGCTCGGAACTCAGCCACTCATTCACTCATCAACTCCAACTCAACTGGCAGCCTGGATGCCAGTCGAAATATTTTTACCGTTCACCCTGACCATCTGGAAGGTTCAACGCACCCCGAGTCGCCCTGAGAGAACGAGGTCAGCAATCCAGAGCATTCTTCAGATAGACGCAGAAATCAATACTACCAGTGTCAGCAGCCTACACCGAGAGCGAGCTTATCGTGTCGGATTTCGCTATTTGTAACTGATACGTGGCCACCGGCCTGTCGTTCGTGCCGCCGCCGCTATCATATAACGACTCTGTCCACTTCACTCGCTCGCAAGGGACGGCTAACATCAGCGACGCAGACGAGCGACACGTACCAATAATTTAACGCACTCTGCTCGTATTTACATGTCATAGACCAATATAATTTGTAGGCAGATCTGCATTTTTGAATATGTATGGCCTCCAATGTAAATGGCTATGTATTACTATTAAACTATATTCTTCTGTCTCCTATTGGTTACGAATGGAAAAATACAAGTGTAAAAATACTGACTGTGCCAATATCAACAGCTACAGTTGAAAGGTTCTTTAGTGCTATGATCAGAAAAATGACTCAGCTGAGAAACAGTCTTGGAGGCTAGGATATATTTAACTGGAATCGTTTCATTTTATTTCTAAAATAAATGCATCCTACATGTATGGTTATTGTTCACAACACATCTACTAAACGATAAGATAGTTTTTGTAATTTTCCAGGAGGGTTTGATGAGTCGGGGGGGGGGGGGGTAGGAGGAGGAGGATTACATACCTTTCCGACTAGCCTTTGAAAGACTCCTGCAGAGTTGACTTCTTACTCTTTTGTATATTTGTAGCAAATACCAAATGCTCATTGGTTACGCGCAGTGATAACGGGAGGCCGATATTTTGGCCTGAATTTATTGCGCTTGTTAACCTTTTAATTTACGCATTAATTTATCGTGCCAGGTTTTGCAAAATATGAGATTTTTTGTTTGACAAGTACTTACGAATTCATTAAATAACTTTCAGGATAGAACTTATTGGTCTATGGCACCGTCCGCAATCAATAATAACAGTTCGGTGTAGCAGAAGCAATTCATAGGAGCAATTTTATTTCGCGAAACGATTCCAACATTAGATGTGATTCATAACATGATAGTTCACAACCAATTCTTTTTGGATGATTTTGACTGTCACGCCTTCCAGCTGTCCACCAGCAAATCATTTTCCATGGTTTTCCGAAATCACTTCAGGTGAATGCTGGGATGGATCCCTAACAAAGGCCATGGCCGATTCCTTCACATTCCTTCCTTCCTTCCTTTAGGACGGCTTCGATTCACTGGCACTGAAGACAAGGTTGAAGTGAGCTGCCTATATTCTCCACCACAACAATATCAGTAGACACTTGCAAAATTCGCGTTATTATTTGGAGACTCGTTGAACTTTAAACAAGTGTAACTTTGCAATAAGTTTTTCATTGGACTAAACTTTATTTGACACGCCTTGGGTAACTCTGCGCAAATAAATGAACACTTCACAATTGTGTGCCCCAATCACATGCAGTTTAGTCAGAAAGGCAGTGACTTTACATCTAGGCAGCAACCAGTGGAGAAATGACGTCAGCCGGAGTATACAGAGTATTGTAAAGTTCAACCTGATGCCAAATAATAACGCGAAATTTGCAGGTTCCTACTCATTATAAAGGACAGTTTTATTCTTATGAACTGAAATGTTGACTAGTTGGTAATTTTTCACTTAGATTCCGGTGACACAATAAAAGGGTTAGTGTTGTCTCCAACAGCAAAGAAATTTCCATTTAAACCTACCAAAGGGCTAATCACTTTCCCTGTGTAACTTGCACCGTCTCTAATGACCTCGCTGTCGACGAGACGTTAAGTCCAAACCACCTACCTACCTGCCAGCATATCACGGACGTCCGGTGATAAAGCATCTTAATATTCAGACTGAGCCGATCATGTAGGAAATGTCTTCTCCCATAAGCACGCGATCAGTGGTACAGGGAGGTTTGCAATTGCGCACGTAGCAGGTTGAAGTCTACACTCCGCAAAAAATCTTTCCGCGATGAAAATAGGTGGCCGTAGCAATACATCACAGCGGCCCCGTTTCACTTCTGTTTTGTAGAATAGTCTGTGTCTCGAGTCTCGCCACCGAACTGTAGCGCGCGCCCTCTCTCTCTCTCTCTCTCTCTCTCTCTCTCTCTCTCTCTCTGCGACGTGAATTTGAAAGGCTTTGCGGGAGAGGGTATCGAATCGTGTGTGACAGACGATGTTGGAGTTGAAAGGATGTCTTTATCCCTTGCCGCGATAACGACAGAGGTCTATCCACTGTCAGGGGCGGACACAAAGAGACCTGAATAAAAAGGGACGAGAGAAAGCGAGAGGCAGAGAGAGAAAGAGAGAGAGAGAGACAGAGAGTAATTTTCGCCTGCGAGTCCCTCGCACCAACCTCTTTATCAGTTTGACACCGAAATCAGTCTAAAATTAGCTAACATTTAAATTGTTTTACGGGCAATTGAGCATTTTTAACAAAACCTTTGAAAAAAAAATCTCCTTTCCCTTAACTGAATACACACTAAAGTAAACACCGCATGGCACTGAATTATGAAAAACAGTTATACATTTTTAACACTTTAAAGACTATGCTCGAGTGTAGCTCGAGCAGAGCTAATTTGAAACTCTCTTCGTTGTTCAGAACGAAACTCGCATGGATGTGTAGTCTTTGTTCGGCCAGTGTTTAACACGACCTCACAAGAACACCACAGCGCAGTAACAATGCTATTGCTAACGATAGAATTTATTTTCATAGCCGCTCGAAGGGACATGATTGATTGTAAATCTTTTTATGCGGTAAAGGACATTTGATTGGGGCAATATCAGCTCGGCTCGCCATTGGTTGATGAACGGCCAATAATGAACTCTGTAAAGTACATGGCAGTGTCTGGTGTGGTACGGACCAATAGGACGATGGTGAGTTCTAACTCAGACACCAAGAGAACCGATGTTCTTGCAGTAGTGGATATACATGACTCACATCTAATTTGTCTTAAGTGCCAGTAAACGTGTGCAGTACTCAAAGTGTTAAGAAGGCTCCCTAGTAGCGATGTGATTGCCATTGTATGCAGTTGTGCCTATACTAAATATAAAAATAATAAAACGGTGTGTGATGTAACATAGTGCCATGGTGCGTACATATTGTAGCTTGTTACCTGTACGACAGGATTGAAGGAATATGCACATATATGTAATGAAATTCTGCGGTGTGCGACACACACACACACACACACACACACACTCGGTGTATAAACAACATACTTAAATAATAAACAAGCGCAAAATATATGTATAGATATGCTGGTCTGCCGGGGCCTTGTGTGACATTGCATTGTACGTACCGTGTTCCACACTGTAAAAAAAAATTGATTAAAAATTCCCTTACATTTAAGGGAACCTCTACATGTAAAATAAAATTACCTCTTAAATGTAGAGTAAATTTACATAACAAGTACTATTCCCTAATTGTAGGGGAAAAGTACCTGACAAAAGTGTGGGGGGGGGGGGGATCTCATATAAGTAAGAAAATATCAATAGTAATGTGTACCTAAAATATATTTAAGATTATCCCGGGGTATTAGTACTGTTAATTATTTTATTACCTGTATCCTCTGACGAATAGTAACAGGTGCCTCAACAGCAAAATCCTCGACACTTGCTGGTGGGTGGGTGCTAACCATGGTCCTCTATCATGATAGGCCGATGCGCTGTCCATTACACCACGACGGCAGTGTGACAGCATCAGTCAATATAAGCATGTTACAGGATTGTTTCTGCCACCCGCTCCCCCCCCCTTTTTTCCGTAGCTGTTGAGAATGCTGAAAAGATGCTCTCGTCGTAAGGTAATTTTCCCATTCATGTATGGGATTTTCCACTACCATGTACGTGAATTTTGCTCCAGAGTGCGGTAATTTTACCTTGCCTTTAAGGAAAACTATAAGTTTGCGAATATTACCTTACTCTTGTCAGCTAATTTTCCCATTATTTTTTACGGTGCAACTTAACACCTATAAACATCTACGTATTCAAACAGATGACACTATTGTATAGTCTAAATTCAATTCAACATAACTATCAACAACCACTTCATTTCCATATGTCATTCGGTAGGCCTCGGTAGTATGTGACACAGTTATACGCTATTCGCGGTAAAGTGAGCACTTTCAAAAGGCCTCTCATCTGACATATTAGTCAATAAATATACTTCATTTTAGCCTTAGACGTTAACTTCTCAGTGTGGTGAAATCTGCACACTGCGTTTATTACTTATATGGTAATATTTATTTTAAAAAGTATTTAAAGGATAAAAAATTGGTGAAATAAAAAGTAACTGGGGCCTCAAAAGTGCTCACTTTACCGTGAACAGCCTATACCGCCTCATACATTGCACTCTGATTAAAGTTAGAGGTGTCGGAAATTGAAAGAAATACAGGATGAGTTCTTTAACACTTTCAGGACTATACTCGAGTGTAGTTCGGGCAAAACTTGTTTGAATATTTAATTTCACTTAAAACACTAAACGTGTTTGGGTTAATTCACATCAATTTCCTATTCCATAAGGAGTTTAATTAGGAACTAATACAACATTAACAACGAACTCCGTAAATGAACGATACATTTTCGTATAGTTACGGAAATCAACACGATGGGATGTACATCTCGTTGGATACGAAAGAACATTTGGTTGGAAAACGGTAAACTCGGCACTCCATTGGTTGGCAGCCGGCCAATACGTAAAGACTGGTGTAGTTTTGACCAGTAGAATGGAGTTAAGTGACAATAGAACACGGTGTCCCTGCAGTGGTGTGGATATATGTGACTAACATCTAGCTTGTCTTTAAAGCTGGTAAAAGTGCGCCGACCTCAAAGTGTTAAAAGAGGCATCATGGGACATGTGTGTAACGGAGCGAGGGAATGAGGAAATACAGTCCAGTGTGACAACAAAATATAGATTAGGTGCTGGAAGTGGCCGCAATTGACCTCGAGGCAGGTGTCCAGACGACACCAGAAGTTGTGAAAGGCACTTGCGAGGACATGCTGCGGGATGGCATCGATAGCTGTGATAACGGGGCCTCTTTTAAAGGACTCCCACTATGATTATTTAATTCAGAAAGTACAGGGTAACAGTCGTTTGTCCCAAACTGCGGAACAAATTATGCCCGATGACACTCAGGCTCAGGAAAGCTGCTTCCGATGACGCAGGACACTCACCTTGTAGCTGATTGGACCAAGAGTGAATTTTTTTTGTCTATTAGCTGAAATTGCTTTATCAGATAACCACTTTGCATGATATAAAAACATGTCTTGCCAGGTATCTAAGCAGTATGCTAGTTTTTTTTTCCCACTTTTCATTTGACCATGTATTAACTTAATATATGCTGAAACAGTATTTAACCCTTTAGGACCGACTATAATTCACAGTTTCGGGTGTTGCAAACAAAAAAATTATGATGCATGCTGTACTTAAGTCGACACAACACTTGTTTCGTTGCCACAGCCAATGAGCTGTAGGCTATATGTTTGGCTGCAGTTATATGGTCCAATTATGACCCAGACCAGTAAGTCGGTTTGCGAATCCTTTACTCACAGATATGATCATTGGTCATTCAGCTTCGCAGTGTGGAGTTCAGACCAAAAATTACCTAGACGTGTGTAATGTACACAATAGTGTACACGGAGTCGAATGGGTTAAGTGAAAAACCATGGATGACAACAAACAATAAGACACTAAATGAAATACTAACTCCCGTTAGGTAGTGGTCGTTGCTATTTGCCTCTATACCCATATACGTTACATAATAAAATTAATGAACATGTTTTTGTCTGTCAATATCACTTAAAATGGCTAGGTCCGCCGTTTTGCTAGGCAGTGCCACTTCCAAGATGGCGGTCCGGATTGGCAGAGAAGGAAGTTCTGATCCAAGATGGCGGTCGGGGTTCACTGGGTCCACAGTCAGGAGCCAGGTGCGCTAGAATTCTACTTTTCCAACTACTTACTTGCTGACCCAGTTTTCACAAACTTATGCTAAAACATGGAACCCTTGCAATATTAATTATTTATAAAATACTCTGAATTTCCATGACATAAAACACAACACTTGCCCTTGCATGATTGGAACGGAATGATAAACACGTAATGTGAAAAATATAGCACTTGCACAATAAAGATTCCAATTAAAACAGTATGCACTGCGGGCGCTTCACGGGATGTTCTGGGTGCCCCTTTTATTTAGGGCTTTTCCACCATTCACCTTTAAGCCCTTTGATGTATTTCACCTGCCCTGTTCGCATTTACATATCCCTCCGCGTAGCACCACAGTTGGCCACTCTGGCCGTACGATGCACTATTCCCATGGCTTGCATTGCTCGTGTGCCGCACGGGACGCACTGATGCGCTGTCGCACGAAGGTAGAGTGCTGATCTCTGCTGCGTTGCCGACCTGATGTAGGGCGACGACAAACCACCAGATTCATGACGGCAATTCGTCGCCACCACAACCCCATCATGGCATCCATAGCCGTCTACGACCCTCTGAGCCATAGCCCCCACCGCAGACTGCTGGACCTTTACATCGATCCCCCCCCCCCCTCCACTTAACATCGTAGATCCTCGCATGCCAGTCCTACACATCCTCATCGCCTGTGATTCTGTGCGGGAGTGACGCTTTTGGGGGCAATTCGTGTGCGGGTCATGCGCAGTTCGATCCTTTCCATTCCTCTAATCTCATTTTCTTTCTTAACTTTAGTTTTTCTTCCACATTACAAGCATCATCACTTTTGGCATGGAGTCAGTGCATCGATACAATAATATTCCGTCTATTAATTTAAATTCCTGTCTCTTTTACTCAAACCTATTTTACGTATTCACTGCATTCACATTTCATTGTATTATCCTTAATCATACCATCCAATTGTCAATCATTCCATCCATCGCTCTACGCACTTCATTCCTGGTCACCATAATTCCAGTGTTCTTGTGTCATGTAATTTAGTGGAGGTGCAAACCCTCAGAACACTAATAGGTTCTGAGCCCTCCCATGTATATATGTATATAGTTAGCAATTATTTTTAATAGAAAGACCCCTATGGTCTCTTAAAAAAACCCCAAGGACAAATTATTGTTTATTTTGTTCATTTTCTATTATTCCTTATGTCTTTGCTTTTTAACTTTAAATTACATATACTAACTATATTAATTCCTTTGTTGTTCTTCACAATTAGATTGTATAAGACATTAAAATTGTAACATATGATCTCTCAAATTTTTAATGTTCTATAGGTTTTTCATTTTTTCCCACTATAATTAATAATGTAAGAAATGTATGATGTAAGTTACTATCTAAAATTTGTAGTTTATTATTAGGTCATAAGGAGCCGGCAAGTGGCTAATGATGGACCATTGTTAAGCAAGATCATTAACAAAGGCGTAATATGTATCATTCGTGGCTTTAGTAAAGAAAAAAAATTATAATCGTAAAATAATAAATATATCTATTTACTATTTATTGCTAGTTAGGCATGTTGCGGTACCATGAAATATCGATACTAGCATCGAAAGAGGAATCAAAAGAATGTTATCTATACTCATTTCGATACCGGCATCATATCAGTACCTGTCAATAATTGGAAAATATTGCATAGTTTAGGTTACTTTTGATGTTTTCATATACTGTTATAAGAAAATGTATATAAGCATTAAAAAAATATATTAAATTGTGAATAAAAACATTAACTGAGGATTATATATAGATAACATATTGGGATTAAAAATAAGACTTTTGCCACAATCACTGGAAATAAGGGGTTTCTCCACCTGCTTCGTGGTGCTCCCAGGAAATTTGGGATATTTTGTACAGATACTACACAAAACTGATATGTTATTAACTGTCTATAATTTACTCCACACTGAGCTATTAGAAGGTGCCTTTTTTTCACATTTATTCAAACAAACATAACCCTTCAGGAACACTAAACATCACGCGCCTTGTATCTTAAAAGGCTAAACAAATGACTGTCTGATTATAATTAGGCGAAGCCCCCAAAAAATTGCTTAGTGAAATATACGATTCTCGAACACTGCTGAGTGTTGTGTACAGAATACGATAGTTTAAGCAGTACGTTTTTAGGTAGGTTTTTATGTAAACATTTGTGTTTTTGGAATCTAATTTGTCACTCTTCTATTTTTTTTTTTATAAAATAATGCGATGGTGCCACCGTCGTGTGTTTCTGACGCAGTGACTTTCTGGCTGTGCGACTATAGGCTGTTCACGGTAAAATTAGCACTTTTGAAAGCCCTTCTTAAGATCTACTTGTGAGCACGTTGTGTATTCTTCCTCCTTATGTAAGATTAACATTGCCATGGGCCTCATCACTTTATACATGCGTCGGTCAATTGGAACTGTTAAATTATTGTAAAAGTAAATATTTTACAAATCTGCTCGTTTTTATAAATCGATGCATAAAAAACAGAAAACATATATTTACAATTTTAAGTGTAAAAATGCATCACTTATTATCTGAAATTGTATTGTACCTGTTTTGGAGATGCCAAAATATATCTTATTACGTGAGCATTCTGTAGAAATTATTTTTGATTTGCACAATATTTTTATTTTTGTACATACATTATTATATGTGTAATAATCCAATATTTATATCGTTCTCACATTTCGAGGTCTCTACAGAATTGGTATATTTTTTTCATATCTGTCGTTTGCTTTGAAAAAATACATTGCGCAGCACTTCTTAGTATTAGGTTAATTTGGGAATTGTTCTGACTAGAGGACAAGTAAAATACCGATGAGAACTGCTTTTCAAATTATTATATTATGGACGAAAACACTTCCTTAAATTTTTGGGACACTTTAATTGAAAGGGTTCAAAATTATCAGCTAAAAGTAATTCCGAAAATAAGTATCGGTATCGAATCATTTACAGATATGACACTGGTAAAGTATCAAAATAAAAGTATCGATTCCAAAATTCCCAGTATCGAATTGAAAGTATCGATACCAGTATCGCAACATCGCTATTTATTGCTCCTGAAATATAATCAGTAATTAGGGATGTTGTGATACTCTGAAAGTATCGATACTGGAATCGAAAGAGGAACTGAAGCAATGGTATCGATACTCATCACGATATCGGTATCAAAAGAAAAGTATCGATACTGGTATCATATCAGTACCGGTAAAAATTTTTTAAAAGTTAATTTGCCAGTCTTGTATTTTTCATAAAAATATTTCTAATATTTGTACATAATTAATTGTATTTTTTTCGATTTCTTTACAGAATTTGTATCTTTTTTATTTCACATCCGTTGTTTGCTGTAAAAAAATTACACTGTTTGTTTGTTTTGTTTGTTGGCCGTAAGATCATTTTTCAGTACTTAGCTGTACAAAGATATTGGACAAGTCAAATTACAGTATACAAAGTTTATAAATTGGACATATTAAAACGCATATATTTTATTCATAATGTAACTAATCTTCCAACATGCTGTAGGACATCGTCGTTTTAATGGAACAGAATTAAAGGGAACTAGTAAAACCTGAACAAGAATTATTTTTATTTTATTTTTTAGGTAGAGAAGCAATTTTCTTGAAGGTAGTGGAGGTAATTTATTGAAAAGTTGGCTACCAAGGTTGGATGGCCCTTTGTGGACAAGTCTTAAGTTAACTGAAGCCATTCGTAAGTTCTTTTTTATTCTAGTGTTATGATTATGAAAGGACTCATTTTCTGAAATAAGTAACTGGTTTTGAATACGAATGTAACCACTGAAAATATTACTAAAATGCAAATATTAAAATCTCTGAGCTCTTGAAAAGAGTCCTACCTGAGTCTGAAATTCTTTTGCCTTTGATTATTCTTACAGCTTTCTTTTGCACGTGAAATACATTTTTACTGCCAGTGGAACTACCCCAAAAAGTTATACCATAACACATTATGGAATAAAAATATGCAAATTATATAATTTTTGTTGTATTTTTGCTCAAGACCTCTGCAACACTTCGCAGAGAGAAACAGGCTGAACTTGGTTTGAGTAAAATATACGCAATGTGAGATTTCCAGTTTAGTAATATGTCTACTTTTAAGCCAAGAAACTCAGTCTCTGCTGTTTCATTAATTTTGTCTCTGTTACTGCTAACATAATGAATTAGTGGTTTTTATGTTATTTGTGAGGAAATTCATAAGATATGTTTTATCTAGGTTGAGATTTAATTTGTTTGCAGTAAACCATGCATTTAGCTCTGTAAATGTTGTGTGTGTTTTTTTGCAATAAGATCGTTTTCTGAGTTTCCAAAGACTAGTATGCTAGTATCATCTGCAAATAAAATTGGAGTAGTGTCTGGGGTTAAGGCACATGGAGGGTCATTTATATAAACTAGGAAGAGTAGGGGGCCTGATATTGATCCTCGTGGGACTTCATGCTTGATTTTTCCTGGTTCAGAGTAGAATTAAGTAGTTTTTCCTTTGATCCGCACTTGTTGTCTGTTTGAAAAGTTACACACTTATTAGTTTATTGGGTGTACCTTAAAATCCATAAAACTTTAATTTTTCTATAAGTATGTCGTGATTTACAGTCAAATATTTTAGTGAGGTCGCCAAAGGTTCTATTAGATGGCGTCTTTCTATCAAGTGCATTAAGAATCCAATTCGTTAATTTGAATATTGCATTATTTCTTCCGGTATTTTTCCTAAAGACAAACTGAAAATTTGATATAATTTTGTGATTCTCAAAGTGTTGCAGCAATCTCCTGTAAATTGGGTTTTCAATTACTTTTGAAAATGAGTTAAACAGTGAGATAGGTCTACAATTGTTTACTTCGGTCTTGTCTCCTTTCTTAAACAATGGTGTTACCAGCTCATCTGAGTCTCTGGAAACAATTAAACATAGTGAAGCACTCATAAGGATTGGTTATATTTGGGCATCGTTCTAATTATAGGACACGTAAAATACTGATGTGTACTGTGAATATATGTAAATATATGTAATTATGTATGTAAGTATGTAGGCAAAAACTCATTAAAGCTGGACGTATCCAAATGGCCCATAAGATTACGCAAAATCTGTAAATATTATGTAAATCGGAGTAGTTACACAATGTGCATAACACATGCAAAATAATAGTGCGCAGGTGTAGATACAACGTCAGTGAATGTGAATAGTTAAAATATTTTTTCAGCTTTGTAGTAAGTGGGAGAAAAAGGTGTGATTCCTTTTATGAGATTCTTCCCTTAGCTGACGTGTCAGACCATAATCATTCCTTAGCTTTCACTTACGAAAACAAAACAAGATAGTAGGCAGCGTACCAGCAGAAATACCTTGCAGTAATTTGTACTCAACCAAGCGTGTTTCAACAATCCCAGTGATTTATTTGCCCGGTCAGTGGACTGGCCGGCCGGAACACAACTTACCAAATGATTACCATACGTCAGGCTGGAACTTTGATATGTACACACTTTGTCCACACTAACACCTCAAGAACACTTAATTAAATGTAACCAGAATATACTTAATGAACATAGAAAGAGACAGGGGCAAACGACAGAAATTAATGTAGGCGATTACGACATTAACTTATTTTTAAAGTCCAGATTTACTGAAAAATTTTCCCTAAATTTACTAATTTTTGGTTTCGTTGTTTATCTGGGCTACTAGTAAGCAGGACCCTTGTGGCAATCAGCGAAGATCTAACGAACACACGTAACATTCCTTACTGACTTGGGAGTGGCTGTACCTAGCTTAATAAAACTTCCTGTATTATGCAAGGCGTAGGCTTAAGTTCACTCTTATAAAATCACTTACAATTAATGTTGCTTTTGGAAGAACAATATAAATAATGTATTTATTTAATTAAAACAACGACTCGGTTCTTCAGTGTGCCTAGCTCAGGAGAAAAGATTCTTTTCTCGAATTATTAGCGGGCAAAGTTTTAAAGCTGGTTTCTTATTACGCTAAAAATAAATATGGCTTCGCCGATAGGGTAGAAACCTTCTAGAAGATTTATGGCGGACGCTGCGTACAACACATAAAAAGTAGTACAATGATGACTTATCTCGACTTATCTCGACTTATCTCACTGAAGTTTTGCAGCTCTCGGTGCTACTTCTGACGTGGAACGACTTTGCTGTAGCAAACCAACTACGTCGTTAGAACTCGCTGGTGCAGGGTTACATATTAAGGGTCCCTTCGCAGAGGAGGAAATACGTCTCTAACACTGACGCGGTCTAGCTTCTAACTCCTATATTATTTCCTGGCAAACGGGGCTTACGTGCACGCTCAATTCGCTGGGAAACGCTTAAACACACAAATAAACGGATGAAGCTAAAAAAAAATCCCTGAAAATCTAATTTAAAAACCCTACTCGGCACCCACCTTCAGGTGCGAGTCCTACCCTATACGTCTAGCTTTTGTTGAAGTCAGCTGGAGAGAGCTAAGCTCTCTTGGCTGGAGATAGCTTTAAAGGGACCTAAAGTTCCAGCCAATGGGAAGCCGGGATTCGAACATGGAACCAATGGGAAAATAGAAAATACCTAACTTCCCCCTACGTATCAATTCCCACGTCCTAACTGTTAAAAAAACACAAAACACTGGGTCTCGAAACGTATACAAACAAATTAATTAATAGGAAAGATTCACAACATATGAGACCGTAAATATAAAAATATATTAATAACACAAAAATATAAAAATAAAGTCTAGCTAATTACCCTATCCTTAACCATAATTAAAATGCCACGATACATCTAAGAGAAAATATCCTAACATCATAAAAGAAAATTGTAACAAACAAAAATGAGAAAAATATTCAATTAATTACAAATGCATACTTGAGATTTGACTCTTTGCTGAGTATTCACGTATATAAAAAAAGGTTAAGTTAATATAGACATTTCTTTGATCTTGAAGACAAAGCTAACACTTTTATATTTTTACTGTCTCTCTGTACTTCATTGTAATCTAAGTAAAAGGTTGTAACCTGTTATTATTTAAGTTAGTAAAAATAAAATGGTTTTGATATTTCTCAAATGAACACGATGGACTGTGAAACTTGTTATCTCTGTCACGATCCATTAATTGGTACGCAATCAACGCACGACTTAATTGCCTGACGGCCAGGCGATAATAAACGTTGCGGAGTACAGTAAATGCAGACAGGACCAATAGGACTTTGGTGAGTGTAGATACAGACATCAACAAAACTGATATTGCTGTAGTGGAGAACATAGGCAGCTCACTTCAACATTGTCTTCAGTGACATTACATCTGTGCGCTCCTCAAAGGGTTAAAAGGTTTATTATTAACCCGTATGTCACAACTAATTTTACACATTATCCAAGCACTCAGTGTTCCAGCTCCATTAGTTGTAATAACATAGTGCTTCAGCAGCTCCATCTTCAAAGATATGTACCGTCCTGACGATTTGCTTCCGACCATAGGTCGTGTTCATATTTTCACTTTCTTTCATTCACCTGCAGCCGACGTTTGTCGCTATAATTCAGAAGCAGACTGTACAGACCCGAAAATCGTACAAAAATTTGCCTTTACACGCCTAAAAAAAATGGATTATTGCTATTACAAATTAAAACTGCCTGTACATAAAAATCGCATTATTATTTTATTGGAACCATTATTTGAAACATTTTCTATTGATTAACCGCCAGAAATTAATTTCGTGCAACCCATCGCACTTGTATTAGTCTACAGTGTACAATTTTAGACGCTAAAATGGTTCCTGTTCAAAGTCCATTCCCAAGAGCTACGCTTTAATCAAAGAAACGCTTGGAAATAACATTTCATTGTGGTACCTGGCGTTTTTCCGAAATATAATGGGAAATTGTAAGACACCTAGGTATAAAGCAATGGACACAACCAACACCGGTTTCATTCGTTTGTTTGATTTACTCAAAATTAAAGATATATACAGCGAGAGTAAGCCGTCTAACTTGCCAGTGAACTGACGAGAAAACTTTGCACTGTAAAAAAATAATGGGAAAATTTCGTGATAAGTGTAAGGTGGTATTTGCAGACTTTTGGGGGAAACACATTTTTCCTTACGGGTAAGGCAAAAATTATCGCACTCTGGAGTGAAATCCACGTACATAGCGGTGGAGAATTCCATCAATGCTGCCTTACGATGTGGGCATCTCTTCAAGATTCACTCGACAGATATTTGGGAAGGACGGGCGGACGAAACAACGTGTAACATCCAGTGATGCTGTCATGGTGTCATGTTGCCGTCGTGGTGTAATGAATAGCGCATCGGCCTATCGTGATAGAGGTCCATGGTTCGCGCTCACGCACTAGGTAGTCACGAGGATTTTAGAGTTGAGGTTTCTGTTACTAGTCGTCAGAGGATAGAGGTAATTAACAGTGCTAATAATACGAGATATTTTTTTATATTATTTTATTACACAATATAGTTCATATTACCATACTTGTATGGGATTTCCCCCCAATTTTTTCAGGTACTTTTTCTGTACGATTAAGGGGGCGTGGGGCATATATTAACTGGTTTTTGAAAGCTGACATAAAAAAAAAGTAAAAATGGCAATCCTAGATAGTAGGTTTTGCCAACTTAACGAACAAGTATTTTTGCAGTATTAATGTATCAATTTCGCATAATGTCTTGCGCCGCGAAAATACACAAAAATTGACGGCGTCAGAAATATCTCGGCAGAATAACGCCACCCAGGTAAAATATTACTCTCGTAGTTAGTAAAAACTATTCTGTATGGTTGCCCTTTCTTTGTTTTATCTATGGGATTCCATAAAAATTTTAAAACACGTTAAACCTCAATGGCATTAATTTATGTCCTGTGCCCTCTTAAGGAATAGTAATTTACTTCTTATGTAAATTTACTCTACATTTAAGTGGTAAATTCTACCTTACATGTAGAGGTAATTAGCTTCCCTTACATTTAAGGGAATTTTACCTCGACATTTTTTTTTTTTACTGTGTAACCCATTATCCCGCCTTTTAAAGCTTCTACCTATTTCGAATCGATAAAAGCGCTCTGTGGCGGGAGGTTTTAAAAACTCTGATCCTCTCGCCACGTGGTCTCCAGACTGCGAAAACTGTACTATAATTCGCGATTTTCCCGGCTTAAAGTTCGAAACCTATGAAGCTCATCCCCTGCCTTTACCGAAATATTCTTCTCTCTCGAAAACTATTAGCGATTATATTTCAAGCTGGCTTATGTGGCGCAGGTGGTTTTGTGCATACGGTCCCGATGCGGAACGTGCTAATTTGAGTGTCCGGTAAATTATGTCTGCGTTAACCTGGTGCTATTTGTGTACACGCGTAGGCACGTCTCTCGAAGTCGTTACGTCCACGATCCTTCATTTCTAGAGCTTTTCCGATAGTTAATTTTTGTACCCAAACGGGAGCCGATATTGTGAAATCCTCTCACAATTTTGTTGCAAATTGTTTTTATTATGTAGTCTAATTTTTTCAACACAAAAAAGTCTATGCTTTTATCCAATTAATTAACTAACAAAAATTTAGTTTATTTAATAATTAGTTAAATTTATACAGTTTTTTTTGTGTTGAAAATTTGACTACATAAAAATAATTTGTAACAAAATTTTGAGAGAATTTTACAATATCGGCTCCCGTTTGGGCACAAAGAAATTAATTCTCGCAAAAACTGTAGAAATGAAGGATCGTGGCCTTAAATGTATGGTGTCTGTACAACAACACGCTGTGGTATCACTACGAAACACACACACACACACACACACATATATATATATATATATATATATATATATATATATATATATATATATCAAGTATGGGGCCTTACTCAAGCTATTAGCTAAGTTACTAAAGGCTGTTCACGATAATGTGAGCACTTTAGAAATGAATCTTAGAAAAAATTCTCTGCCCCTGCATGCAAATATTTTAATGGGCTCACTGAGTGACATTCGCCCAGTAAAGTTGGTAACGATGGATGGAATGTAGTTCCATATCTAACGTCAAATAAAAAGTGTTAGGTATTAGAATTATTTCTTTCAATTTCTGTTTTTCATGCATCGCAGTGTAAAAATGAGCAGATTTTTAAAGTACTTACTTTCTTAATAATTTCACAGTTTCATTTGACCGACGCATGAATAAAGTGATAAGGCCCATTTCAATGTTAATCTTACATTAATGTGGAGGAATACACAACGTGTATACAAGTAGATCTTAAGCAGGGCTTTCAAAAGTGCTCATTTTAGCGTGAACAGACTATAGTTACCACCAATATTAACTCTCAACACGAAAGTGCATCTTATCAGGGAGTGGAGGCAATGATTATACACTTACAAATGAAACACATAACATACTTGTTATAAACGTATAATATGTCCCACACTTTTTATTGGTAAAAGAAAATTATAAATATTTTTATGTGCTGGCGTCTTTAATTTTGTAGACAAAACAGTACTAACAAAAATGAAATACCCTGCAATTGTAAACCTCATTAGTGATAACGTTAGAAACGTGTTGTAAACCACTAAAATCTGATCGCGTATAAGTTGTTAATAGCCCAACCAACTGAGGGTTCCACTGTTTCTTGGAGTGAACGAATTCTCCCCGAATTATAAATGCCTTAACCGGGCCAAATATATCCCTTGCAAATCTGCGCAAGACCAAACACCGCAAACGTGCATACTTCTCATTTTTACACGAGTCACGACATATTTGTAAATTGACCCCAAACTTACTACTCTGAGTACAAAGTAGGATGGTCTGAAACGTTTTCTATGAAATAGATGTTCGCGCGAATACGCGTATCTCGGTAAATAAATGTTCTGCAAATACGGCCTTTTGTCAGAAAATATACAATTTTTTATCTATGCCCATATATATATATATATATTTTACTTTTGTCATATTAACTGTATTCTTGGAGAAAAAAAATCGTGGACATGGTCAAATATCGAATTTTTAGGCTTGTGTACGCAGTTTTGTTAAGCTTTCATCGCGTGTAATAAAACCGCTATGTTACGGATCTAATTTACACAGTACAGCGTTACGGCGCAAACACTGTAAGTTTTGCGCATAAAAGCGATGGAGCGATACGGGCGACACTAACACGCACGCCTAGTGCCTCGTCGCTCCTACGCGCAGGGCGTGCAGTGTTTCCGTCGTGACGCTGTACTGCGCGAATCAGACCTATAACAGTGTGATTTCATTACACGCGATGAAAGCCCACAGATTAAACTAAGTCCGTATCTTTGTACTTTTCTCTTGCCGCTTAAGGAAACTGCATAGGCAAGCTTTAAAAATGCGATATTTGACCATATTCACGATTTTTTTTTCTTCGAGAATGCACTTAATGTGATAAAAGTGAAAAAATAGGGGCATAGATGATTGTTTTTTTTTTCTTAAATCTTTTCTGATAAAGAGTCGTATTTACAGAACATTTATTTACCAAGATACGCGATTCTATTTCACAAAAAAAATGCGGGGGGTCCATCGCACTCTTAAACCCCGCCCGAAGTCTGATCTTAGCACGAACAGTGCGATGAGGGCGAATGACAAGATTCGCCATTGCGTTGGCGAATGTGCAAAAAAAAATCTCCACCTTGTCATTCACCCCCAGTGCACTATTCATTCAAAGAGATCATACCTATATATATATATATATATATATATATATATATATATATATATATATATATATATATATATATAGTTTTTGAAACACGAGAAAATTTTAGTTTGTCGATATATATATATATATATATATATCGACAAACTAAAATTTTCTCGTGTTTCAAAAACTGTTAAAAATAAAATTGAAGGGCTTAAACCAAAAGGTAGAACCTGCAGCACTCGTGTGGGTTATTTCCATGTGGTCGGGTAGAACAGAATAAGAACTTGTTTCAACCACAGCAGCAGCAGCAGATGAATAAAATACATCTGCTTCGGTAGACAGAGGTCTCTTACCGGGCGCATGTCCGCCAGTGCGCTTGTTTAAGTGAACGCAGGAGCAGACACATTTTTTTCTAAAGTTGATTTCAAAAGTGCTCAGATATTCGTGAACAACCTCTACTCTGCGGTAAGTGTTCAGCTCGGATTTAATGAGTTTTTTTTGTGCTATTTCTGTGGTGGAGTGTAGCGGTTAGACTACTCGCCTCCCACCTAGGCGAACCGGGTTCGATTCCTGGCGGGGTCGCTCCCGGATTTTTGTTTGCAGGTAGAGTATTCTTCCGCCTTATATGAAATTAGCATTACTATGAGCGTCATCACTCTATTCGTGCGTCGGTCAAGTGAAACTGAGAAATTATTAGGAAAGTAAATATTTTTAAAAATCTGCTCACTTTTACACTTCGATGCATTAAGAAAAAAGCGAAATAAATAATTTCAGTTATCACAAATGGCTATCTAACACTTGTTCTTCAACGTTAAGATATGGATCTATATCCATCCATCGTTACCAACTCTGCTGGCCCGATTTCACTCGGTGCGCCCACTGAAATATATGCAAGCAGAAGAAGTGACTTTTTTTTTCTAAGGTTCATTTCAGAAGCGCTCACTTTATCGCGAACAGCTTTTATGAATGCGAATTAATCCGGGGTCTCTACGAAGTAAGTAGTTTCGACAAAGAACCACGTATTTCTGTAATGAAAGATATCTTCCTGCGGTTTATTCCCCTCTTGTGTGAACATCGCTTTCTTAATAATAATATAAAAAATAATAATAATAATGTAGAGGACTTGTTTGTGTTTAGTTCGCACCTACGTCCAATTCGAGAGCAGCTCCGAAGCATGGAAATCCCGAATTGCTTGGAAATACAGAAGGATAGTTGCTAGACGATGCCATCAGTGTGTTACCGAAAGATTTGCCGTGGAACTTTTAGATTTGTGCGTGTGGAAAAGCGGATTTTTACTCCGAGGTAAAAGTGTTCTGGTCGACTGCGTGGAGGAGATATTTGTTACAGCTCGCGCTGCGCATTTGTAAAACTTGATGTATTCGGTGCTCGAAGTCTGCGGAATTTTACAGAAACCATGAATCATAATTTTTTTTTCCTTTGTAGTGTTTAAATCGTTCAGTAGGATTTAAGTTTTCCGATAGTGGCACTGAGAAAAAGGGTTAGTGGGACTCAAACAAAGTTTTTTTTTTTTGGCGTAAACGTATTGATTGTTTTTATAGGGGCAGTAGAAATTTTGTTTAAACCAAATCATGTTCTTGTTCTTATTTGGTCGGTGCAGCTAGAAAGTTGTTAAGCTCTACACTGTAACTTCTTAAACTGTAATGTAAGTTTCTAACCTATACACTGTGTGTAAATAATACTTCACGGCAAGCTGCTGATATATGGATGTTTAGCTTCGCTGCTATACAAATTTGGGAACTTACCTAAGCATTTGTACTGTTTCTTCAGCAAATGTAGGAACGCTACAATGAATGTATAGGGGGGGGGGGGGTTACTAGGCCTACTCCCGCTTTCTCGCTGTGTATACACTGGCGTGGTAAATTTTCGAATAATATCGCAAGTGCAAGTTCATTGAAACAGTTTTTGTTGATATAAAATATTTGAAAGCCCGACAAAGATTCGTACTTAAATCGTTTGCGCTGGATTGTGCTACTCATTAAGTTCAAATGTTTCTAAATACGCACATTTAAAATACCGGACAATGCGTGAATATAAATATTTCAGGTTTTACAACATTACTTTTCAGTTTATCAACGTGTTTCATTAGGAAGTTTACGCCATGATCAAGAATCAATCGAAGCACTAACGAACACCGTTACTGTGCTAATTGGCACAAAAAAAATACAAACAAACTCTTGAGCTGTATTTCCAAAGGATGCCAAATAAATGTATAAAGTTGATTAAACTCGTTACAGCGCCTCGTCTGTTGTCAGCCTGCACCAGTCAGCGGCGCGGAAATACAGAATCGCTACAAAACAGCACGCGCTTGTCGTCAATGCAGTTAGGCGGTGACTGCATTTTAACGTCACGTGAAGAAACACAACGGCTCGACGCGAGGCAGACGTGTGTTTGCCAACGACGCGATCGTCACGATGACCAACGTATTCGGTAAACATTCGAGACAGTCTGTTCCAACACAGTAAACGGACGTGCATTATTTGAAAAAAGTGGCATTGCTGACATAACACCGCCCGTTCACCGATTACTGCGCCGACGTCGACGAATCAACGCGCACGTGACGTTTCTGCTAGGATCGATGTCATGTTAGATGGGTAGTATTGTGTGCGTGGTTGCGTAGATATGGGAAAATAGGCGCGGGCGACTTGCCCGTTATTTTCGCTCCTACACAATCAAGCCTTTCGATGGCTGGGACAAACCTTTATCTCGGTGTTGTGATGAGGTAGGCCGCTTATTCGTCTTCTGCGCATATACCCAACCCTGACCTACCTCAAAGGAGCACAGCTGTCAGCAACATGGTCAACAGTGATGAACGTGCTTGTTTATAAATTAATTTTTAAATGACAAGCACTATTTTATGAATAAAATACGTTTACCAATTTGAATTTAGTCAAGCTGCATTACAAGGAAGTATGCATACATCTCAAAGCATTTGTTTACAAATCAGTTTTCCAACCTAAAATCCAAACCACGCCATTTTCCCTAGACGTGTAGGCAGAAAAGCAGTTCAATGTTGGGACACGGAGATTGGTTGTCCGCAGCCAGCGAGATCGATGTACCTCATCTTTAGTCTATGGCGAACACGAGTGCTAAGTTGCTCTCACCTACACAGTTCTACCAACCGAACAACTTGCGTGGAGCATTCCCTGGCTCCTGGCCTTGCTTCTGTGAACAACTTAAGTGTTGAATAAATAAACAAACGAAGCATAAAACTCCTGATAGAGCTAACCTTGAACCTCTCGTACTTTTGTTTCACACACACACACCGCACGCACGCACATACACGCACACACGCACGCATTCACGCGCACACGCACATACACACGCATACACGAGCGCGCGCGCGCGCACACACACACACACACACACAGCGCCCGCGTATCGGGCGCCTGGAATAAGTTTCAGTGTGTCTAAAAAACGTTTTCAAGCAGATTACTGAACGCAGGAAAATTGCATCTGTCCAATTGACTCGCAGGCTAGACTCCACATCCCTCTGTGTACTAGAGACTCGATTCACCCCCCCCCCCCCCACACCCCCTTTTTCTCCCTCTCACTCAATAATTGGATCTTTCCCATGCCAAGTAACACGGATTACTGTCCTTGTTCGTAGACATCTAACTGACTTGAGTCCATCTAGGCGTGTGTAACAAAAGTTCCTTGAAGTCTACTCTTTCCTCAAACGAAAACGTGCGATTTCCCGGTCTCTGGAAATGCGATAGTCTACGAGAAGTAATATTTATTTACTTTATTCCTTTCAGTCCCACATTAGCTTATGCTTTCAGGTGGTGCAGTTAGGTAAGTAGTGAGTTTATCTTCGTTTAGGAGATAGGAGTTATCAGCCATCTTGGTGAGCGCGGCCAGCGGCCATGTTGGTCGGTGCCGTCCGCCATATTGGTAGGCGTCGCAGCCATATCCCAAACCTTACCGAGGAGGAGTAATTGAGCGAGGAGATACGGGCTGAGAGGTCTTGAGAACCGATGATGGTGAGGCGAGGTGGGTATGGAGCAGCGCCGAAATGAAAGGGGGCAGGAAACGGGAGATCCCCGAGAAAACCCGCCGACCAGCGGCAACGCCCTGCACGATTCTCCCATGCGAAAATCCTGGAGGAGCGGCTCTGCTGGGAATCGAACCCGGTTCAGGAGGAGGGGGAGGGTCATATTCCAGCTGGCTGGGTTTCAACCAATGGCGTAACCAAGACGAGTCAGGCATTCTGCCTTATGCCCAAACAGTGCTTACATAAACAACGTATTCTTAGATGATAGTATCAAAAGAATTCTCTCTACTTCCTGCTTACTAAAAGACTATTTATTATTTTCCAATGTAGCTCAAAGTGGCGTTATTCAGTCTGTTGCATGTCAGAATGCGACAGACTGATAAATGCGAAACTAGAATATTATATCCTGCACTGAACCATGCCACAAACTGCAGAACGCACATCGAACAGACTCAGTTTAAATATAATTAAAAAATAATAAAAATTACAAATCTGATACTTTCACTTGATCAAGATTTGGGGCTCAAAATGAAACCAATTAAAATCAAGATCCTCGCCATTAACATATTTAGTCAAAAATATTTCTGATAATTTCATAGGCGGGAAGGGTGAAAACTGGACTGTAATGTCAAGGCTCTCGAAGCGTGGAAATTTTTTTTTTATAAAAGTACCGCTGATTTGAATTTTTATCTGGAATACATTTAAAGATGGTAGGTAGGTAGGTAATTGGACTTAACGTCTCATCGAGAGCGAGATCATTAGAGCCGGCTACATTTAAAGAGTATATTTTATAATTCTCTAGTGATACTCTCGCTCTAACTTAATTATGGAGAGATTGATTTGGTCACGAGTCAGTGCTGCGATCTCGTGATCCTCATAATGAACTAGTACCGCCTTAAATCCTGTATCCATAGGAAGAAGTAAATTTATTTTAGAAGTATTATTCGAAAATTTATTAAGAAATAAATTTTCCCATATATATAAAAATTCATTACGATAACAAAATTTGTGAGACAGTACATTCTTTAAGTATCGGAATAATTATAATTATACAATTGATCTCAGAACACAAACTGCTGCGTTGCCAAACGTACATCTTTGCACGAAGATGTCAATAAAGATGTGGCTTACAGAACAGCACATAAAGACGACGACGAGTAACCATCGTTGTGGCGCTCTTTATGATAAAGACCATCGCGTTGACGCTCTTTAAGCAAGCCCAGGTCAGAGATGGCTTAATATAGCAGTTCACTGAATACTCGAACCGTAAATGTTTGTTCGTTGGCTGCTACAACAGTGAGAAGCTAGTTTTACCCTAGGTAAGTTCAAATAGTCCTACGGGATTCCGTTTAAAAATTGTTATAAATTTTTCTTCCGATACGAAAATTTATTTCTACCAGTGCCAATAACTTGTACGGCAGTGCATATTGTTATGGTTTAATATTTTATACTAAGGACTAGGGAAAGTTAATGTTTTTATACTTCTATGAGGGAAGGATTTTGTTAACTAAAATGAAGTTATTTATGATGACTCAACAGGGTGTTAATTGATTATTATAAGTTACATAAAATATAGGCGAAAGAAATCCCAATATTACGTTGGTCGATTAGTTACAATGACTAACCTGAATGGCATCGTCGCCTTACGTTGAATGTTGTGATGGGAAGCTTGTAAAATCATCGATTATTTAATTATAATCGATTAATCGATTATTTTTAAACAATTAGATTATTCACGATTTCCAAAACATTGTTGACACCTACTTGTATTACATTAATTATTAAAAAAGTAAAATATAATTTTTGAAACAAAAAGTTTTCAAAATAACGGAAATGTTTAGTGAGAATAGTTTTAAACTAATTTATGGAAATATGCAGTGTTAGCGGTCAACGTTTATGCATGGATTAGAACAAGACAATCGATTAATTTTACCGATTATTGATTCGATTAAAAAAATAATCGTAATCGATTCATTTGAATTACAAAATAATGTGATTATTCCATCACTAGCGACGAGTGGCATGCCAAGCTGTATCTTGAGGGCTTCTTATCTGCATGCGTCCACAGACAGGCCCTGTAGAAGCTGTTTCCCAAGTGCTACATAGTTTCTGGTGGCATAGTGGCCCCGAATGCCATTCCACCGGGAGGGGAGAATCACTGGCGCTTCACTGATATGTTATCAAAACGATAACATATCTCGGATTCTTCGCCTGGCCTGTGGGGTTTTCATTTCGCTGGGCTTGCCCGCATTTACTTAATCGTAACAATATGAAGAGTGGATATTTTGTCATGTACTTAGGACGAAGTATGCTTGTGTTCCTATCCTTCAGTGGTGGGAGCCTTCCTTCCTTTCCTGCTCAGCTTGGTTGCGTGTGATACAGTCACGGAATTTATTCAGATTCGTCATCGGCTAAAGGGTGGTTCATGGCGGCTCCGACCAACTGCTGGCCCAATCGTCAAGGGAACTTACGAGCGCGCACGTTCCTAAAGTCTCGCCTACCACCGAAAGAACTTGCGAAGCTCGCGCACCTGTACTCGAGATCATAAATATTTATACGGTGTTCCCAAATGTGTGAGAAGTAATTGGGGAGTGGATAGTTTACTCCAAAGCAACACAAACTGTTCCTGTGAACGTATTTTATAAAGTCAATATTTCCCCACCTACTGACCTAAACAAATGTTCGATTTTTTACGAGGTGTACCTGCGCTGTTAGAAAAAAAAAAGTCCGTAAAGTTACGGAAAATACCGGTTGCAAATTTTCTATACATCTGCTTTAAATTTCTGTTTTTTTTTTTTTTCTATTTTTTTTTTCAGCAACGTTCTCTCCGTAAATGTCACATAAATCTCTGTGAATTCAAGGAAACTGTTCACAATCTTGTAAGTTAATTTTTTTTTATTTTAAATCTTCTCTTTGTGAAAATGGCACCGAAAATCTTTATATTTTCATTATTTGGGGGAATTCATTGCGTATAAAAATAATTATTGAAAAAATTTAAAAAATCTGTCCGGTAGCGGGATCTGAACATGATTCAACTAACTGCCTCTTCATGCGTGGTTCGCCACTCACCTACTAGACAACTATTTTACAAGAAGTAGTATTTTGAAGATGGACTTTTATACGCTTCAGGTATCATCTGCATTGTACGTGACTCAAAATCGAAGCCACAAGAACATACGAAGAGCTTACGTATTTTATATTTAAGGAGTTAATTTCCGTTGTTCGTTATTACGAAGTGCCTTTCCGTAAATTGACTCTACATCCGCGTAAAAGTTTCCGTAAATCTACAGCAATTTCTAACATGTGATAAGCTGTGTTCACCTGGGAGACGCTGGCTTATACACAGAGGAGTGCTTCGCGTGAGCCTCGGGTAGTACGCTCCATGGCGTCCATTTTGAGGTTATGTTACATTCCAACTCGCAACTTCATATACTCGTAATTTATCAAACACTCAGCCGATTTTAATTATTCAAACACCATTAAATCGCAAATTCTTGGCAGAGAAGATACATGACAACTTTTATTTACGATTTAAGTATTGCATTTAAGTCCAAGATTACCTATAAGAACATCAGTGAATGTATGATTCTAAAAATAGACATTGCATCATGACTGTCTGTCCTTGCCTAACAATATGTATGTTTAATAGCAATGTGTCTGTCACCACTAAGACTATGTATCACAGTATCTCAACGTATCACAATATGAACATGTTTCAATCAATGTGTGTATGTATCACCAACAAATGTGAATCATGGTTGAGCTTTATTGTGCAGGTGTTAGCAAGATTGTATGTGATTCTCCAAACAGTGTAATATCCCCATATACTTATAAATGTAAAACTACTTGTAAATTATTAAGACACAAATGGACAACATAACGATAGATAAAAAAATAGTTACAACATATACCTTAAATTAAATCAAAACAAAAATAAATAATAACAAATAACTGTTAATTATAATATCAAACACGTTTATTTTTATAAAAAAATTGTTAAACAAAATTACGTACTAATACTACGGAATACAAGAACAGCTATAATAACATAGAACAGTTTCACTGTTGACAGCCGACTCACGTCGAATGCCATGCGATTAGAACTCCGGATCTCGATTCACCGGACTATACCCTGTTAGGACATCACGAAGGTCATTGTTTTTGCAACTCCAGTTCTGGACATAGCAGTGCTTCGCCATCGACTGAAACAAGGTCACCAGCGTGCAACTCCTGGAGTACTTGAAAGTGCCGGACAATCATTGACTCAGCGTGTTCAAGGTGAAACATTTTGAGCACTTATTGCAGCATAACTAGAGATGATGGTTTGTCGCGGTATAAGTCGACTGTTTGCTGGGATTCAACGTATCGTGTACATGTCCGTCAGTTTTCTTTTCTTATTGGCCGTCACGCATGTATGGAGATACCACCTCATTTCACGGGACCAATGAGGATTCTGATACTATAAGACAGAACGTTCATGATTGATATGCGAGCAAGCCGAGTCATAACCTTGTTCACCCAACCATGAAATAATACACTAGTTAGAGTGTTGTAGAGGATATGTTGGCTCGACAAATTTTCGCTATTTTCCATCATCTCTTAAGCATGACGTAACGGTATCACCTCTGCTACACGGAACATGGAGACAGCTATTCTGTCTGAAATTTTCCAGGGAGACTATTACAAATACATTCAGTATAACATTGGAGGGTGTTGTTCTGCTCTCGACCTTTGTCGCAAACCAAACGTTAATGACTAACTGGTATGGGGAAGGCGTAACTCTAATAGACGAGACTCTACAATACTCTACAACACTCTACAATAGTATGTGTTAAAGCTGGGGAGCCACTTATGATACTGTTAACCAAGCAAGCAGAAGCCGCGTTATCAATAAATAGCCCAAGTCTTTGAAACTATTGGAACATTGTCGCCTTAGGCTTGATGGCCGAAGGCTGCTTGCAATCACCAGCTATAACTTTATTCTTCATTGCAACCCCATCATTACGACTACTATATCTAATAGATTAAATTAATAATCCAATAATAACTACCAAAGCAGTAGGTCACCAATTATACTGAACTTATGAATACTAAGACTTCATTGATAGTGAATTTGATTCATATATAACAAATATAGAAAATAATAATGATTTACGACGATTAGATGTAGATAATCGAATAGTATTACTATCAAACATATTTATCCAATAATTGTAACTTCTACAGATGTTATTCATTCATGGACTCTTCCATCATCAGGAGTAAAAACTGATGATACACCAGGTCGTTTAAATCAAGCAAGAATTATATTAAACCGAAATTGATTATTATTTGGACAGTGTTCAGAAATCTGTGGTGAAAATCACAGATTTATACCTATTGTTGTTGAAAGTTTACCTATTAATATATTAATTAAATAAATAATAAAATTATCAAATGACTGAAAGCAAGTATTGATCTCTTAAACCACTTAATAGTAATTTAGCAAATACTTTTGATGAGGAATTTTGTTAAAATAATAACATTAATACGTCATGTGAAAATAATTGATCGCCACGCCCTCCTGCGATCATCTTGGCCCCCGCGGCCGCCGGCTGACGTCAGGCCCAGTTTCATGTCTCCTCCGTCATTTAATAGTCGGCGTCGTGTGTAAACTAAGATGCTGTTTCCGAAACGTCTCTCGGCATACGACCTCGCCCTGATTGCGGCGGTGTATCGTGGGCTTGTGCGTAGGGTGCCCGCTCTGGCCAGTGTTGTGGACATGGCTTGCCCGAACCGTGGCAGCGTGTAACTAATACAAACTATCTACTGTAGGACATATTCATGGGAACATTTTGTGTTGTTGTTCCGGGGTGTACCATCCACCCCTCTATTACTTCCCACGTAAATCGGGACATGATTTATATACGGGCAACTTGAACATGCGCTAGTTTCAACAAACATTATCAGAAGCAGTGTAAAAACGTTAAAAAGCAGGCATTTATGCAAGGTGTGTGCTAATCTCAGTAGAAGCCAAGTCTTTTTGCCAGTGTTCTATGTGTGTGTGTAAGGGGTCGATGGGGAAGAAGTTCCATGTTGGTACTCGGAAATTGGACGCATTCACGCAAGACCCCCCCCCCCCCCTCGGGCGCGGGTAAAACATTTCTGGTAAATTTATAAAGGGACAATGCACCAAATTCGTGCGTACCCATTCTAAAAGAACTATTTCTTAGTAGGCGTTAGAAATCTTATTTTTATTCATATTAATTATGAGTGAAGTATTATCAATTATAGATATATGTCATATAAATAAACGTTCAATTCAACTAAAATAAGGTACTTTTATGTTAACACGTGTACGAAACGCTTGTAATACGTGACGCATCTAGGAAACAACCAAACACACCATACATGGGGTAGTTTTTCAAAGGGTTGATTCATAATACGTGAATAAACTGTGGGTGTAGGCTGTTCACGACGAAGTGAGCATTTTTGAAAATTAACCTTAGAAAAATGTCACTGCCTCACCTACGTATATTTTAACGGGCGCACTTAGTGACATGCGCCCAGTAAAATTGATAACGATGGAGCGAAATTTGTTCCATGTCTTAATGTCGAATAAAAAAAGTGCCAGGTAACCATTTGCGATAACTTAAATTATTTCCTTCGGTTTCCGCTTTTAATAATGCATCGAAGTGTAAACAAAAGGAGGTTAGTAAAGTATTTAGTTTTCCCATAATCTCACAGTCCACTTGACCAACGCATGAATAAAGTGATGAGGCCCATGGCAGTGCTAAGCGGTGTCTCAATTGGCCCAGAGAGCGCTCTCCGGTGCTCTCGCTCTTGCGATGACGTCAGAGAGAACGCTCTTTGGTCGTCTCAGTTCGTCGGAGAGAGCGCGGAAGAGCGAGATTACAGAGAAAGAGCACGAAGTTGTATACTCGGTGGCGCTCTCTCGCAGGCGCCACATTTGTTTACATTATTTCCGTGTTTGAATACGGTTATAGTAGCTTCCTGGGCCAAACCACGTTGCATTTTAACCTCAAGTGAATAATTTAAACTGTTTTAAACAGCGAAATGATATACGCAACAAATGACATACCCAATATGTATTTATAAAAATATGAATACGGATTTCTGAATTCGTCTCGTTTTTTTTTGTCACCTTGCTGTAACATGACGGTGAAATATAAAACAAAAATAATAGTATCTTATGCGCTAGTGATTATTCTGGTAGTGCTAATTTGTGAGTTGTTTCGAACACACATAAATTACTTACAGTAGCTATGACCGCGATTTTAGCTCAACATGATTTCCCGCCTTTTGGCATCGGCTGTTCGCCTGACACGTTGGAGAGAAACGAGAGAGAGGTTGTCTCAATTCCACAGAGTAAGAGCGCGAGAGAGCGCGAAGCAGAGCTCTCGCCGGGTTGTGCGAAAGAGTGCCCTTTTGCGAGAGAGTATTCTTTGAATTGAGACGCAGCAATAATTTTCCATAAGGCTGAAGAATACACAACGTGCATACAAGTGCTCTTTTTCCCGTGAACAGCCATTAGAATATAATTTTCTCGGAGTGCCTGTAGTAATCCTACAAAATTATTATCACATCTGTTCCTGTAGTAATGATCACCTGACAGTGGTTTCTGGAAATATTTTCCTTATTGAAATGTAATCACTAATCACAGAAAACCTACATATCAAGATAGTAGATTAGAGTGTGAATATTAATTACTATTAGTATAATTTTAGAAACTAAATGAGTAAATGTTCCCCTTGAGCCCTCACAAATAATACGTCACGTATCAATACAAACAATAATATTCAACATATTGCTGTCGAACGACCAACACAGATACACACAATAACAAATAAACTGAAGAAACAACACTTACACTATACAACACCTACACTGTACAACATTACACTGACAACATCACAACACCGACACAGACATCAAACACTCGACGGACACCTCACAAAACAACGACAACCGTCGGCCCCTCTGTCTCCGGAGAGGATGTAGGGGTGAGGGTTCAAGGGTGGAGGCAAAGAAATTATAACTTTTGACATTTTTATAATTATATCGTAACTTTTTCTATTAAACTTTTAACTTCAAGCCTTCGGCTGGGTACTGGAGCCATTTTAATGTGTCCTGCTCTGTTCTGCAGACGTGCGAGTGTGCTATGTGTGTGTGTGCTGTGTGTGTGCAGAGAACGCGAGCAGGGTGTGCCACGGGAACGGCACCTGGGACAGCTACTCCGACTACGCGGCGTGCATGGTGAACCCGGAGGTCAGCCCCAGCCACCTGGACACTGGCGTCGAGATCACATCCACTATGTACTTCGTCGGCTATGCACTCTCCCTCGTCGCCCTTTCCATCGCCATATGGATCTTCCTCTACTTCAAGTGAGTATAACAAATTCGTGGTTACGGGCCCCTCGGTGGCTCAGCGGTTAGCCTTTTTTATATGTATATATAAATCATTTATTTCACTAACCCTACTTAGCAGTACAGTCATCCAGGATGTTCACTTCTATAATGACTACTACAATTTAACAAACTGTATATAAGTTACATAAATTCACTTTTTTTTTGTAGGAGGACGTCTGTTCGCCTGGGCGCCCGTAATTTAAACTACAAATTCTATTTTTATTCAAAAGCGTCATTCACACTTCCTAGGAATGTGGTGAAATATTCTGCCCTGACCGAGACAGCTCCCCGACGGGTATCCTTTCGGCCGGCCCCGCCGTAACAGACCAGGGATCGAAATTCCCACGAATCCGCCCGCGCGACCAGACGCTGTCGGGCCCGCACACAGCTAACTATACTTTCTGCCGGTCCGCCATGGCACCCAACGGTCGAAAGGCCCCAAGCCCCCTCCCTATCTGCACTATTCTATTTTGTTTTTTTTTATTTTCCTCGCCCACCGTTCTGCTCCAACCTAAGCATCGTCCAGGACATCGAAGTACCCCTTTAGCACACCCAGGCCTTCTTTCCCGGCGGACGAGGGAATGGAGCTCCGTTCCTACGGGTACCCCCCCCTTTTTTTTTTACACAGGCACATACACAGACATCAACCAACATACTATCACAAATCACATCTTTCCCTCATTTAGATTTTCTTCTCCCGCAGCTCCTTCCGTTATTCTTTCATCCGTTTCAGATCTTGTCTTCCTTCTTCTCTTTATTAGTGCTGCTTCTCCTCCTCTTCTCTTTTCTGTTCTTCTACTTTCCTTCTCTGTTCTCCTCCCCATTTTATTTCCTCTTTTTTCTTCTTCTCTTCCTCATTCTTGTTCTTCAATTTTCTCCATATATACTTCAATTCTTCTTGCATTCATTTCGGATCTTGTGTTCTTCTTTATAACTTTTTCGTGTTTGGGGCTTTTCAATTTTAATATTTACTGAAAATATGGTGTCTTATCTAAAAGAGAGAGAGTTATAAATAATTGTTATTTAATTTAAACGATAAAACACTAGACAAACACAAACACTTGCTCAATAATTCCCTTAGTTCCAGCACACTCTCATCCGCTCCCTAGACTACTCAGTTAAATCATCATTCATAGTTTTTACCAAACCATATATTATTTTACTAATAGTTTCATTTATTATTTCTACAATTTCCTTGTCATGTATATTATTTTTTTGTGATGTCCATTTGTCATTAAAAGGTTTTAATTTCTGCTCTCCCCCCACCAAGGCAACCCGGGCTCAGTCCCCGGCCGGGTCACTCCGGATTTTCACACGTGGGAATCGTGCCGGACGATGTGCCGTTGGTCGGCGGGTTTTCTCGGGAATCTCCCGTCCCCCCCCGCCCTCTCATTCCGGCGCCGCTTCATACCTCACCTCGATCACCCTCATCGGCTCTGAATACCACGATGTTAAGAGCCGTCCAAATCTCTTCACTCACTCATTCGTGGTTACCTACTTGCTAAAGTTCTGCTTCCAGGATATTCCTCCGCCTAGTCTAGAAAATTACACCAAAGGACATCGCACCGAATTCGTGCGCACTCAGTTTGTAATAATAATTTTGCATAAGAACTACTTCTTTCTAGGCTCTACCAACACACATGTTTCAACATGGTTTTTATTCATATTTATTACAAATGAAATATTATCTATAATTTATAAATAAAATATAGGCGAAACTGTAATTTAATAATAAAAAAATAGTATACGTTCATGTTAACAGAGGTATAAGACGTTTATGATGCATAGCATATTTGGGAAATAGCTAAACACGTCATACATAGGGTAATTTTTCAAAGGTTCTATTCAAAAAGTGTGAAGAAACCGCGAACAGTCTACACTTCTGTTCACAACTAACTGATATATGCCTGTAATATGTGCGTTATCGTTTAGAAGCAGACTGAACTCTAAGTTAATATGCATTTGGCCGACTTCCGCTACAGGGCGGCCATACAGGGAATGCCTCGCGTGAATCTTGAACCAATAATTAAACCTCAGCGGTGGAGTGGCCGAACTTATTTAAGGCGGATTCCCACCCGCCATCTTGTGTTAAAATAAAAGTATCTTAAATTTTGTTCAATAGAATATTTACTTATAGTTTATTTATAGACTATAATAGTTCATTATAATTAATATTAATAAGAACAGAATGGAAATAGGTGCAATGGCAATGTCTAGTATAAGCCGTTAACTATAAAGTGAGCATTTTTGATGCCTTAGTTACTTTTTACTTTCAGACATTTTTTAAAATCCTTTAACTGCCTTTTTAAATAAATATTGCCATTTAAATGATAAACACAGTGTGTATATTCCTCCCCATTCGAAAGTCAATGCACAAGGCTAAAATAAAATAAATTTATTATCCATTATTCCAAATGTGATGACTTTCAAAAGTGCTCACTTTGCCGTGAATAGCCTATAAGAAATAGTTCCCGTGCAAACCATTGCTGAACTGAGCGGCCGTAAGTGCAGTGCATTGTCCTTTTGGTGTACGATTTCCCAGACTAAGTTAAGCTTTCATTGCACGAGGGGAAGGGATAACATGAAAGTAGAAGTTGGACCCGACCCTGCATGGACAACACAGTGTTGCCAGATTTCATAGTAGATCTCCTGTTTTTATAGCAGTCTACTGAACCACCGCTGAAATGAAAAAAAAAAAAAAAAAATAGACACGCACACTGAATCTGAATCGGTGAGAATTTCACTGTTTCAATCAGTCAAACGTATCTGATTGATACAACAGTCACTTCAGTGAATTTTACTGATGAACCAGTGAAAAAATGCCATATTTCCTTCACTGATTGATTCAGCGACATTTCCCGCTGATTCGTCAGTGGGTACTTAGGGTAAGGCAAGGTGTTCCTGTGAGTTAGGTTATAAGTAGAGCCCCGAGTATGTCGCGGATTGAGTCGGCAGCAAGCTAGGCTGGACAGTCCTCTATACGCTCGAGGCATTATCGTCTGCTTATTGGTTGCTGTGATCAAGCTAGGCCTCTGTACAGGACTGTTAAACATTCACTCACACTACTGCTTCCTGATTATCACCGGCCCGCAGTTAAACGGGGCGTGTCTAAACAACTGTCGTCCGATCACAACAGTAGGAGGTTAAGAACAAGTGTTTTGTGTCTACCTCGTCTCCGAATGAATTCGCGAAATACTCGTGGCTCTAGTTATAAGTTAGTCCGTAAGTCGTCCCCTGCTAAGCTTTGAAGCATAAAACCGGAGGACGTTAGAAAGCCCTTTACAATATAATACAATCTATTCGCGGATTCTTCACACTTTTTTAATCAAACGTTTTTAAATTCCTAACTATGCCACGTATCGCACGCGTTTTATACTTGTGTTGACATTCTGGTACCTTATTTGTTTCTACTGATCTTTTACTTATATTCTATCCACGCATTGAAATATTTCATTTATAACTAGTATGAGTGTTAGTAACGCATAGTAAGACGTAGTTCTTATGGAGAATATTATACAGAGTGCCCACGAATGCGGTGCGTCGTCCCTTTGGTGCAATTCTCTAGAAGACTCGGTCGGCTTTCCAAACCTCGATGTTAAGGTTGGAGTAAAGCAACTGCCTATGGAGCACGGCACCTGACTGTACTATGTGAGGGACTCGTTAAAAAATTAGTACAGTTGCCATAAAATTTGTCAGAAAAGTGTGGTCTATACTGTATATGAAAGAGGAATGTATATATTCTGCAACATTATGAAATATTTTACTAAAATATACTTTTTAAATGTAAAAAAAATTAATCGATCGATAGAGTCTGCATTTTTAACGAAATGCAAGCGCATTTCCGTTTTGGATGCTTCGGAAAGAATTTGCAATAAAAAACGTCTCCAAGAAAGATCGTCATAATATTTACTGTGATCCTGTGTAATAAAATCATAGTATTAATGTATCATTATCAATTTTATAATTAATTTCATTTACGACAGTTTCAACCATAAACGTTTGTGACAAATGGACGCACATAAAATCAATTACTATAAAATTTATTTCCTAAATTATTATTACAATTTACTTACACACAATCATAGTAAACAATATGAGGATATTCCACGACGAAGATTTTTCAGCAAATTCTGCTTTTTGAAGCATCCAGAATGGAAATATGCTTAAATTTTATTAAAAATACAGACTATTTTAATCGATTATAGTTTATCTTATATAATCAGTAGACGATCTCTGTCTGTATATCTGTCCGTCTTTAATACCTCTAAATCCCTCGAAGCTCAACAGAAGTTCTTCAAATTTTGCAGAGCGAATCCTCGGGGTAATATACAGATCAAGTTAGAATTTCAGCAAGATCAGATTACGTAATCATTACCTTTTACCCTAATAACTTATTTTTTGATTACTCTTTCCGTATGAAAAGATTTGTATTAATGCATAGATAAAATTGCATTGAGACATGAAGGTAATGAAATATAATTTTTGTTTACTTTAAATGTCTTGCTCAATGTTAAGTTAATTAAGTGGGGCCACAGTGGCTCAGTGGATAGAGCGATTCCAAGTGGACCCGCAGTGGCTCAGTGGATAGAACTATATCAAGTGGGGTCGCAGTGGTGAAGTGGATAGAGAGATTCCAAGTGGGGACTTAGTGGCTGAGTGGAAAGAACTATGTTAGTGGGGCCGCAGTGGCCAAGTGGATAGATAAATATTAAATGGAACCGCAGTCACTTCAATGTTGAGTTAAGTTCACATAATTTCATTATAACCTACATATATCTATGCAATAATTGTTTCAGTCTTTGTATAGCCAATTTTTTTTTAACATTGTAGCTGTTCTTGCCCCGTGACAATACAAAACAGGTCACGGGCTGGATCCCCTAGTATAACTGCAAAATATATACATTCTTCTATAGACTCGGTTACGCTTTGTTTGCATGACGTGGAGGAATGTCCTGCAAGTAGAACTGAAGCAGAACTTCAGAAACGTTGGAAGTAACCAATGGCGTGTAGTGAGTTTTTTTTACAAGGTAAGCAATATAATACCCCCACATATTTGAGTGTTTTAGTAGAAATTTGCTAGTGTCGGCAGTGGTTCCATCTTCAATTTCTACTAACAAACGCAACTTCCAACATTGCTTTCCCTCCAGATGTATTAACCCTTTTATACTACATAATAATAGTTATAAAAATGGAAACGAAATTAATGTAATAATAATTAAACTGTGTATTATTTAGAGAGCATATTACAAATTATAAGAAAACTCCCGTTTTTCCGAGCACTTTCATCCACTTTCCAAGGAAATGAGGACTGGAGGATGCAAACAGAACGACTGTTTACCCTGCCGAAGGATCGCTTGCGAGTTCGATTTTATCGCTAGTCGCTCCCGTTTGTGGAAATAAATTCCAGATAGCAGCACTATGCGTGTACAGTGCGGGAGTTGCGAAAACTCTGTTTCTCGAAAACGAAACGGGAAACTCAGATTTAAAAAGGGATTTACATGGTAAGTTAAGTAGAAAGCTATAAAGCGTCGAACATTTCCAGTATGCATAGGTTAAGCATTGTTTACCTCGCGTCTATGGAATGAACGCCCGTGGAAGTAACAGTGAACGGACTATTAGCATTCTCGCTGACGCTGCCCAGGAGGTTTCTGCCCCTACGGAGGCACAGCTCATCCTTCCTGGTGTATCCTCCTTGCTGGAGAGAGTTTCGCCAGGGGCTCGAAGACTAGCTTTCGCTTGACATTCGTGTGTATCTTAGCGACGACAATAAGCAACTCCCTCGCTCGGATCGCAAACTTCAGTCTTTGATCCTCGCCACAGCGAGGGGAGTTCCCTCTCCCTTCCCATAGAGTCATAGACGTGTAGAGATGAAATCTCTCGGCTCAGAAGGGGAGCGGCGTTTACACCGAATCTAGGTCACGATTTTCGGACGACTGTTCTCGACGCCCGCTTGGTCATAATTTACAACAACCCGTCGCATCCGTCCGTCATACGTTCGTCCGTCGCTCAGCCGAAAGATTTACAACCAAACTTGGTCTGTCCGTCGTAAGTTCATTGCTTCAAACTAATAAAAACAAATCTGTTTACAAATAGGAAAAACATTCTCTATAAAAAGTGAGTTTTTTTTTCTCGGCATTGTGTGTCTTAGTACCCAAAACAGGCATACACGTACGTAACGGTAATTAATCGATATGTTTTATAACATATAAACATGATTTTATTCTTATTACTATTGCACAAAACGAGCTCGTCTTTTCAAACGTAATTATCAATCAATCTCCACAAAAAGTTACTTAATTTCATTTTTCAGTTACGTAAACAAACACATGAAAACAAAAGACAGCCAAAAGAAAACACCGCGTGCACTACACAGCCTTGTAAATAACTCGGGACGAACGAGTAACAAAACGTGCAAGTTTAGAAGGCTGTAATTTCATCCGTTCGTCCGTCGAAAGTTTAAGCTTGCCAAGGTTTCGGCGGACGGGCGGACAGCATTAATGGCCACCTCTGATTGGCTGTTGGCCACGTGATCGACCGACGGGTGACGGACGGACGAACGCGACGGGTCGTTGTAAATCCTGCCGCATCGTTACACTGAGATAAAATATGGTCGCGGGAACCATCTAAATAGTTAGACAGCCATCTGATGAGTTCTAGATACCATCTGAATATTGTCAAAGTAGATAGTAACACCAACATAACTTTTTTTTTTGTATTCCTCTCTATGATCGTATTCGCTACTATAGCTCTGTTTGCTACAGTGGAGCACCGCGTTCCTACAAAAAAAAACAGATAAAATTCATTCATGGTTACTTCGCACATTTCTGAAGACCTGCTAAAGTTCTACTTCCAGGATATCTCCTCGCCTCGTACGAACTCAGCTTAAAACCTTCTGAGGCGTACGCGCGTATATACTCGGGGATACGTTTGTATGAGAATGCATTTGCTCTTGAAGACGAAGCTCACACTTTTGTAGTTTTACCATTTCGCTAGACTTTATCGGAATCTAAGTAAAAAATTACTAGTCAACGTTTCAGCTCATATGAAGAAAAAAAAAACTGTTCTTTTAATAGTTCTTCAAACGAACACGATAGATTTGCAAAACTTTTTACTTCTATCGCGACCCATTAATTGGTACACAGTCAACGCGTGACTTCATTGGTCGACGTCCAGCCAATAATAAACGATGCAGAGTACAGTAGGCGTGTCCGGTGTAGCCAGGACCAATAGGACAATGGTAAGTGGAAATACAGAGACCAACCACAATGATATTGCTCTATAGTATAGAATATAGGCAGTTCACTTCAAAACTTGTCCTCAGTGCTAGTGAAGTTGTGCTGTCCTCAAAGGGTTAAATAAGTCTAGAAAATTACACCAAAGGGCAACCCACCGAACTCGTACGCACCTAGCTGTAATTACGTTTTCATGAGAACTATTTCTTACTGGGCGCTACCAACACACGTGCTTTATCACTGTTTTGTACGTATTTATTAAAAACGAAACATTATAATTTATAAATAAAATATTGGCCAAAATTCTAATTTAACGAAAAATAAAATAATTCTATATTAACAGGGGTATAAAAAGCCTGTGATACATGGCGTTTTTAGAAAGTAACTAAACACGACACACATGGGGTGATTTTTCGAAGGTTTGATTTAAAAAAAAAAAAAAACGTGAAGAAACCGCGAATAGGCCCAACCCCAACGCCTAGGTCACGATAACACTTTCCTCTCTTCGAGAATATTCGTATAGGCTGTTCACGGTAAAGTGAGCACATTTGAGGCCATACTTTATCATTTAACCACCTTTCTAATTATATATTGCAATGTAAGTAACAAACGCAGTGTATATATTGCACCGCACTCGGAAGTTAACGTCTAAGGTTAAAATAAAATACATTTATTGACTATTATCCCAGATGAGAGGGCTTTCGAAAGTGCTCACCTTACCGTGAATAGACGATATGCACTTCACGCTCATCGAGTCCTTACGATGCGTTGTTCCGTTTCGCCAGTCTTGCCAACCGAAGCGAAATCAAGTACTCTAGTTTCCGCTACGCGTAGCGAAAATTTAACCTCGGTGGAGACGAGCAGGGAAAAGTGGGGGAAAAACAGGGGGAATTGAGATAACGTGACGGGTTTTTAACACCCCGCTTCGAGCCAGCGGCTCTTTGAAGATAAACAGCGCAACACGCTGCTTTGAAACTACATACAGACTTGTTCGTGCATTCCTTTTCCTTGCACCCATTCGCAGAGGGAACGAACACGAAGCAAATATTTTTTTTCTAACGTCACAAAATTGGTTGAAATTTTTTATTTCTTCTGCCGTGTGGCAACACTGGCGCGTGAAAGCGCTTTCTTCGCGATGGGAAAAATCGAAAACTTGAACAGAAAAAATTAATAACGCATTCATCTGCCCCAGGTTAGAGAGTCAAGTGATTTAATGATGCAGGCCGTTCACAGTAACGTGAGCACTTTTGAAAGCCCTCTCATTTGGAATAATAGTCGATAAATATACTTCATTTTAGCCTCAGTAGTCAATTTCGGAATGCAGTGGAGTATACACACTTTGTTTATTACTTAAATAGCAATATTTATTTAATAAAAAGGTGGTGAAAGGTCAAACAATTACTGAAAGGAAAAAGTAACTAGGGCCTCAAAAGTGCTCACTTTACCGTGAACAGCCTATACGCAAGGTTTTTCACTTACAAATGTGTTTGTTACCTGCACATTAACCGGTAGATAGCGAGAAAGCGATCAGCATTTCACCGCCACATTAGTACAGATTTAACTAATCAATCTGATGCCTAAAAATAACAATTTTATTCCGTAAAGTCTCGTTGATTTTTAAAATGGCCGATGCTAGCGAACAGCGATCACCCCGTAGTTTTAAACTCCTTGAAAGCATACAACCCGAACTGAGAACAACTGAATTCAGCGTCCAAACTTCGCAGAGACATGTACTCGAGCAGAAAGTGCATGGAATGTCTTTCACTTCACTAAACTGTACTGCCGTTCGCGACTGAGTGTTCGCGCATATCACACGTAACACGGAAACGATTCGTCAAGCGATGGAGTTGTCGAGTTCGTGAGCTGGTTTACTACGGTAGACGTTACGAGTCTTCAATTTTGGGCGGAGGTTCGATCCTAACCACGATTCCGCAATTTTTCGTATATGTAGGTAATACTATTGTTTTGCGACACAAAACTCTACTTGATTTATTTCACATCGGAATGAGCTCTTTTTTTAAATCCAGGTCCTTGCATTATGAGCCTTGCGAAATAAATGAAATTCCAAACGCCCACTGCCGGCTTTAAAGGCTGTTCACGATAAAGTGAGCACTTTTGAAATCAACCTTAGAAAAAAGTCACTGTCCCTGCCTCCATATACTTAAACGGGCGCGTTGGGTGTCATGCGCCCGATAAGGTTGGTAACGATGAACTGAAAATAGTTCCATATCTTAACGTTAAATAAAAAGTGTTAGGTAACCATGTGTGAAAATTATTATTTTTTTTTTTTTTATTGGCATCGAAGTGTAAAAACTAGCAGACTTGTAAAATATTTACTTCTCTAACAATTTTACACTTTCATTTGACCGACGCATGAATAAAGTGACGAGGCCCATGGCAATGTTAATTTTACATAAGGCGGAAGCATACAGAACGTGCATACAAGTATATCTTAAGCAGGGCTTTCAAAAGTGCTCATTTTACCGTGAACAGCCTATAGCAGATATACATTGAAGACTGAAACGATAGAAAAAAGAAAGAGGAATATAAATTTCTTCTACACTAATCACTTTACGACACCATGGATCATTTTCTCTATCTACATCAACATTAATCGTGGAAATTTTACGATAAAATTTTCAAGAGGATAACACCTAGAAACAGGGTATTGCCATCGCAGCATAATGTGAAGTGTCTACTCCAATGACACATAGCTAGGTGACTTGTGACACTCTTGCGCTGAACTAATGTTACAAACAAATTCCACAGACAGATACGAATAAAGAGCAAAAGAAATTAAAGCAACTGCTCTAATTTCCATTACCAACATTAAGTTGCAAATTTCGTAGCGAAGTGAAGAGATTTGGGCGGCTCTCAACAGCGAGGTCTTGAGAGCCGATGACGGTGATTGAAGTGAATATGGAGCGGCGCCGGAATGAGGAGGCGGGGGGAGACGGGAGATCCCCGAGAAGACCCGCTGACCAACGGCATCGCCCGGCACGATTCACACTTGCGAAAACCCGGTGACCCGGCCGGGGATTGAACCCGGTTCGCCTTGGTGGGAGGCGAGCTGGCTAACCGCTCGGCCACCGTGGCCCTTTCAATCAAAAAAATAGTACTTGTAACACTCTTATATTAAAGTAAAAAATTGCACCCGACAAAAAAGTTAGGAATAGTCCTTATACATCGGTGATGCACCATCCCTGTGGGCATGTATCTTACTGGGACGCCCGCCCGTCGGTTTGTTATGTACAGTGCCATTTTAATGTCGCCAATAGTCAACTGCAACACGAAGTGGAAATGAGTCGAGTCTTGAGACAAACGTGTTAGACATGTGGCACGAAATTACAGCACATCATTCCTATAGGCTGTTCACGGTAAGATGAGCACTTTCGAAAGCCCTGCTTAAGATCTGCTTGTATGCAAGTTACGTATACTTCCACGGTATGTAAAACTAACGTTCCCATGGGCCTCGTCACTTTATTCATGCGTCGGTAAAGTGAAAATGTAAAATTATTGGAAAAGAATATTTTTACAAATCTGGTAATTTTTATACTTCGATGCATTAAAAAAAAAAAAAAAAAAAAAAAAAAAAAAAAAAAAAAATTGAAACTAATATTTGTTGAGACATAAAATTTCTCGAAGCATAAACTTATAGTTATGATTTTCAAAATTACAGAATCCTAAAAGATAATTTTTTTTAATATTCTTAAAGCAAAAACTACTTTAATTTATAAAATAAAAGTCAAATTTTTAAATCGGTGCCTCTGCCTCCTACCCTAATGTCTTCCCTAAGCGGGGGCAGGGGAATGGTGGTGTTTGGATTGGTGTCAATGTTGTGTTGTTAATAGTGATGTTGTTATGTTGTCGTGTTGGTGTTGTTATTTCATTGCGTGTTGTTAAGGTGTTGTGTTACAATTATTTGTCTGATACTGATATCTTCTTATTATTCATTTGACATCAATACCAATAATTGTCATCTATTTGCTTCATGAGATTTTTTTTTTTTTTAAGGATCCAAGGGAAAGCATAGTAATTATGTTTTTTTTTACATTTGGAATTTAATAATTTTTTTGTACATTATTGTTGTTCTATCTACTATCTAGTGCAAATTTTAATAGTTTAGAACTTTAAAAGTTACAATAAAATAAAAATAAAAAGAGGATGCGAAACCACAACAAAGTGAACCTTAACTACTTGTTGGGATTGAGAAGAAGGGTTAGCAGTTTATAGCATACTACTACTTCTTGGGTTTGGTGGATCTGGGCGGCTATTATTCGCATGGGCGCTTTTTATGCCAATAGTTTTGTAAGTTTAAAAAGAAAAATTATTATGTCCGAAAAACTCAGGTAACATTAGCCTCGCCCTTTTAGCTCTCAACAAGGTACCGCTTTCCCACTGTAGGCTGTTCGTGGTAAAATGAGCATTTTTGAAAGCCCTACTTGTATGCATATTGTGTATTCTTCCGCCTTATGTAATATTAACATTGTCGTGGGCTTCATCATTTTATTCATGCGTCGGTCAAGTTAAACTGTGAAATTATTAGAAAAGTAAATATCTTGGTAATCTTCTCATTTTGACACTTAGATGCATTAAAAAATCGGAAAGCGAAAGAAATAATATAAGTTATCACAAATGGTTACCTAAGACTTGTTATTCGGAGTTAAGATGCGGAACTACTTCCCATCTACCGTTACCAACTTTACTGGGCGCATGTCACTCGGGCGCCTGTTGAAATATACGCAGGCAGGGGCAGTGACTTTTTTCTAAGGTTGATTTCAAACGTGCTCACTGTGTCGTGAACAGCCTTTAAAACGGCAATTCCAGTCTTGCGTGGTTCGGTGAACAGCCGGTCCTGCGTCCCTGGGGATGCATCCACCCCTGTATTCGTGTATCAAGCTCAGCATCCATTACTCTCGGGGAGGATTCTTCCGCCCTGGGATTCCACTGATCGCTCGAGGCGGTGTCACACGGGGTCAGAGTTCACCCCATGATCCGAGACAAATAGGGCGGTTTTTAATTGCTTTCGTCCCCCTGCCCCTCACTGTTAAATTTTTTCTGGTAAACTTCTGAAACTGTAATGGAAGTTTTTAACGTATACACTGTATGGAATTAATACCACACATCAAACTGCATATATAAGAATGTTTAGCCTCGCTGCTATACACAGTTGGGAACTTCCCTACGCATTTGACTGTTTCCTCAGCAAATGTAGGAACGCTACAATGAATGTATGGGGGGGGGGGGAATTTTACCATTCCCGCTTTCTCACTAAAGGCTGTTCATGGTAAAGTGAGCACTTTTGAAATCAACCTAAGAAAAAAATCACTTTTCCTACTTGCATCTATATTTAACAGGCGCCCTGAGGGACATGCGACCAGTTAAGCTGGTAACGATGAATTGAAAGTCGTTACATATCTTAACGTCGAATAAAAAGTTTTGGATAAACATTTGTGATAACTTCAATTATTCATTTCGCTTTCTGTTTGTTTAATGCATCAAAGTGTCAAATTGGCAAAGTTTATAAATTATTTACTTTTCTTGTAATTTCACAGATTCGCTTGGCCGACGCATGGATAAAGCGATGAAGTCCTTGGCAATGTTAATTTTCCGTAAGCCGCAAGAGTACACAATGTGCGCACACGTAGATCTTAAGCAGGGCTTTGCAAAATGGGCTCATTCTACCGTGAACAGTCTATAAGCGTATACACTGGTACGGTAAATTTCCGAATAATTTCTTAGAGTGCGGTTTCCGTTCCTGTTTCCCGTGTGATCCCGGACATCCCCGTCCCGACCGTTCCCACAGGACCAGGGGGTTGAATAGAAGCTTCTTACACAATAGAAAACTTTATCATTTGACTTTACGTTTCCTTTCCTCTCACGAAACCACCACTACACAATACAATTGTAAAGTCAGAGTCCTAGACAATTGAACATCGGTTCTGCGAGCTACCTAAAAATGTGTATCTTGTTATGTAAATAATTATGACATTAACCAAGAATACATTTTACGTGCCTTTTTTTTATTTCTTTTAATATGCTTAGAATTGACATTAAGAGTTTATTTCAAAACAGAAAACTAATTTGTGTTCTTCATTATAATGTGTCAATTCATTTATTTCCTCTTCAAATTATACTTGTTTGCCATTTATTTAATTTAAGACGAGCTTTGTTTAATATGCCGAGATTAAAATCGCCCTAAAATAAAGTAACGCACTTTCCAAATAAATAACCTCTGTTCAATTCTCGGCAAAATGGCTGCTTGACTTGACTTTAAATTTCAACTTTTCGAAATCGTAAAGTCAAGAGTGCTTGACGTTACCTCTGACAGGTCTATTGCGTCAAGCTCCATAAGAAACAACCATAGACTAAATATTTGTCTTCTGCGCATGTACCCAACATTGACCTACCCCAATCCTACAAAACTCCTGCACAACTGTCAAAGTCACATGGTCAACAGTGATGCACGTGTTTGTGTATATCTTAATTTTTAAATGACAAGCACTGTTATATTAATTAAATAGTTTTACCTGTATCAATATAATGAAACTGCATTACAAATTGGTTAGAGGAAGTATACATTCATCTCAAAGCATTTGTTTACAATTCGGTTTTCTAACCTAAAATCCAAACGACGCCATTTTTGCTAGACGTGTTGGCAGAAAAGCAGTTCAGTGTTGGGACACGGAGATTGGTTCTGCGCAGCCAGCGAGATCGGTCTATCTCGTCTTTGGTGTATGGAAACAACTTGTCGGAAAGCAAACGTAAAGTCAAATGTTAAAGTTCTCAATTGTGCGAGGCCTTTATACTCCTAAACGCCCAGCATCCGGGGAACCTCGAGGAGGTTTCCGCCTGGTGATCCAGCTCCTCCCCCCCCCCCCCCCAGCTTTCTGTTTATTTTTCCTTTCAATATTCAATTTTTTTAAACAATTTTTTTTGCTTTATTTTAATTTTTGTTTTTAGACAAAACTCTACATAACTCAAAACAATTTTCTTTGACTGAAATAATTTTGACGTAAAACTTTCATGCTTTGATTAACATAATAAAATGTTGATCAAATCTTGACAACAAACAAAACAATTACACAAAAGCAACCAACCATTTCTGTTTTACATAGAAAGTTCCGATAATATATTTAAAAAAATTTAATATTTCAAAATCAAGATATCAACTTAAACCCTAACACATAAATAAAAACTAACCTTAGCTTAACCTAAAAAGTCTCAATATACAGCACTTCTACTATTATTCACTATCTTAGTCTTCATTTAGTGTTTGAATTATGGTTTCTTTATTTATGATATACTCTACGATATAGTTTGGAAAATGTTGATGATATAATTTTGTGTATTCAACTAAAGTCCAGTTTTCTCCTAATGTATTCAGTGTATTTTTTAGTAAATTTCTTTCAATCTCGAGAATAGTACAATGCTACAATAAATGATCTGTATTTTGAATTTATCCGCATTGACATCTATTACTACTCATAACATTTATTTTGTTTGTGTACCGAAATTATTTCAAGTAATTTTCTGTTAGTTCTATCTGTATTTTCGTACCAATCTTTCAAACCATAGAAATATCTTTTGAAATCCATACCTGTTGTTGAGTCTAAATATCGCTGCTGCCAAAGAGTCGATTGTGATTCTTCAAATATACGTTTCAATTATTTACTATCTCTTCATCATAAATGTGAAATCTCTTATTGTTTCTATGTGTTAATTGTATTTCTGAATTGTTCTAGATTATAGTCAGATTTTTTCTTAATTTGTATATATTAATACAATTTGTGCTACGATTTTTACCGGGAGTTGTTTAGCAATGGTTACTGATGCATCGTGGTATAGTGTTGTATTGTTTTGTACATATAATCAAAATTTTTCTTTGTTGAGCTGTCAAAGTTTAGATCATTTTTTTTCTTCCCATATGCTTGCTGGATAGAGTGATATTGGTAAATATAAGAGTATAGAGTACATAGGTGAAAGATCCACCAAAATTGCGTCGCTGACCACCAGCATGTCGGAACGCCGTTCGCCAATCAGCGCCTGGTAATCTACCCGCCATACGGTATCCCAGCCAATGGGATGCCTTTCACAACACGCGGTAGCCAATCAGAAACAAGGCACGTTCCCACAACCCTCTCGCAGCCAATCAGAGAACGGATACACCTCCACATCAAAGCAAACCCAACGCATTTTCGCTTCTGTGAAATATCTACACTGCGACTACAGTAATTTCATTCCAACTTGTTGGTCGGCCCGCGGGGGTATAGCGGCTAGAGCGCTCGCCACCCACCGTGGCGAACCGGGTTCGTTCTCGGATTTCCTGATGTTGGTATCATGCCGGACGATGCCGCTGGTCGGCGGGTTTTCTCGGGGATCTTCAGGTTCCGGCGCTGCACCATACTCTCCTCACTTCACCCTCAGCGGCTCTCAAGACCTCGATGTTAAAAGCCGCCCAAATCTCTCCACACCTTTCCCCGCGATAATTTCTTGTCTCTACACATGTAAGATGTTCCGAGTTGAATTACGTCTGACACAAGTATAGAACGTGATTTTTTCTGTGAATATTTTTTCAATTCGCCCGCAACTTGGTGACGACCTCGCATCAAAGTGATTTGTTGGTGACCCAGATTTCGTAACTCCGTGTAACAGTTCGATATGTCCTGGAGCCCCAGGCGTTGCGAGGTCCGCGAGATGTCGATATCGGTCGGTGGTATCGATATTTGGAATAACGACCCCCCTTGATTGACTCCATTACAACATTTTTGTGCCTTCGGTCGCTCGCTCTCCGAACACTCGACGAATACGCGCCGCTATTTGTAGACTCTTGCAAAACTTAGGTTGTTTTTACGGATGTGCAAAATTCACGCTATGGCGTGGCTGCAGCCTGAATCTCAAGATGTGTGCTCGTTCGAATTCTTCAATTGGCCGATAGCGTGTGTGGCGCGTGCCAAGCATGCTTTTATCCACTAGCTATAGACCTGCAAAATCCGCGTTATTATGTGGCATCAGACTAAATGTCACAATCCTGTAGGTATGTACTCGAGCTGGCTACTGTGTATGTGTGTAACAATTCCCTTTCTGACTGCACTGCATGCGATTGGGGCACACAATTGTAAAGTGTTCATTTATTGGCGTGGAGTTACCCGGGGCGTGTCAAATAAAATATGGCCCAAAGACTAACGTATTGCAAACGTACATGTCTTTGAAGTTTAACGTGTTCCCAAATAATAACGCGAATTCTACAGGTCTCTACCAATAGCCAAAGGCTCGTTAGTTGAACAGCCTATCTCCAGTAAAGTGGAAACACAGGTGATCGATGACAGATAGTGGTTCATTACATCATTTTTTTGTACTTGCTGTATACTTGAGTTCAGCACTTGTCTTTGCGACCAGCGAATAACGTATTTCCTGCTCGATAACATCAGCATTAACACTTTGAGGTCAGCAGACATTTACAAGACAACCAAGACAAGTTAGAAGTGAGTTACTTATACCCACCACTGCAGGAACACAGGTTCTATTGGTCTATGTGTTCCCACTCACTACAGTTCTAGTGCACGCCAACATGACAATGTACACGCTTACTGAGCTCTACAACCTTCATTATTGGCTGCTTATCAGTCACTGAGGCGCTGAGTTGATGTCCCAAGATGTTTTACTGTCACACCTGTCCTTTTCGGAGATGTCACAAAAATATTCTTGTAGTCAGGAAAGTAATTGTTACTGAGCTGTAGAGTTCTTTTAAAATCCTGTTAAACACAGGTAGTGCAACCACTGCGTAAAAATGCTAGTTTTCTTTTCAACGACAAAGAAATTTTCAAAATATTTTTGCTCGAGCTACGGTCCTTTAAAGTGTTAACCATGCATTCCAATCAGGTGTAAAAAAAATGCCACCATTCAAGTATTAGATAGACGGGAAACTGAGCCGGATGCATTTCAGTGTACAACACCGGCCATAACATCATTCACGTGCAATACGCCCACTGTCGTAGATACAGCGACTGAAAAGATTAAGTGCTGCAGTGTCGTTCATCTTTCGTGGTTGGACGATTGTTTTGTCACGCGCTAACTGTTTGCCAGCGAAAGCGAAACGCGGAATTTCAGTGGGTCAGCTACAAAATCGTGAATGGCTCGGTTAAGGCCACATTCCACAATAATTTTTTATCTCGCTATCTGAAACTGATAGCTATACATAGGATCCCATAAACGTAAACATTTGTAGTCAAATGGATATAATCGTCGAAATACAGCACGGAAAAGTAAAAATTTTTGGAAGGTGGGAGCCCGAGTTTCTATGCCCCTAATTAACTTTGCCGAATAAATGACATGTCATATTATCTATATCATTACACAAAATATTAATTAAGTATCAAGGATATCCAACAATGGGTATTCGGGTATCTTATTCTGAATCTCTGTCACAATATACATTGATATTTTTGCCAACACATTTTTATTCGTCCGAGAGAAAATAATAAATATTAATATTATTTTCTCTCGGACGTATAAAAATGTGTTGGCAAAAACATCAATACCGATTTTGAAATAGATTCAGGATGCCAGAACTCGAGTACCAATATTAAATATCATTGATACTTAACTAATATGCTGTGTATATATGTTATATATCACATGACATGTGATTTATATGGCAAAAAATTTGGGCTCCGGTATTCGAAAATTTTCTACTTTTCGTTGCTATATTTTTAAAACTATAACCATTTGGCCACAAATATTAACATTTGTGTGGTCCTTGTTTAAAACTATTACAGATGAAATTAATAACTATCGTGAAATATGGCCTTTAATACGGAAACACGACAGCAATAATCGGGATAGTAAGGAATTCTGCCGTATCCATATAGCATGTAAGTCTACTGTGGTCACAGGATATTTTGCGTAAAATCATCAGGATAGACTTTAAATTCCTCTATACACTTGAGCTGCTATTCTGTGTTTATTGATTGCAGCTGTTTATTGTACCGCCTTGATGATCATAACTTATTTGCGCTATTGGCCGCGGTGGCTGAGCGGTTAGCCTGCTTGCCTCCCACCAAGGCGGACCGGGTTCAGTCCCCTGCTGGGTCACTCCCAGATTTTCGCATGTAGGAATCGTGTCGGACGATGCTGTCGGTCAGCAGATTTTTCTTGGGGAATTCCCATTTCCTCCGCCCCTTTCATTCCGGCACCTGCTCACCTCAATCACCCTCATCGGCTCTCAAGACCTCGCTGTCAAGTGACACTCCGTTACACTATTGATTCTTGTTCTGTACTGGTTCTCAGTAACATAGGGCGTGTATAAATAACTGCTAGCCAATCATACCAGCGCAATAAAAGAACACACACCTGAAGCGTACATTTGCAACCGGATGAATTGCAAAATTCTCGTGTGCAATACCAATAACATACCTGAATTGAAACAAGGACAGCATCCCGTGCTACCTTCTGTGGGACAAAACTGGCTACTCACAGAGGCATCTCGTACAAATAGTTTGAACATTCTTTATTGCTACACGGTTAGAATGTAGCAATCGAGCATATTCAAAATATTTCACTCATTCATTCACTCCCATTGCAAAGAATCTTTCAAACAACTCTTCTCAACCAACCGTGAGTCGAGTGTATAGGGGACTGTGGAAAATAGCCTACACATCACGAAACCAGCAAAATTTTCCCCATTCCTGTTGGATGCCCGTCACTTGGCTTATTATTAGTCTAAATATTTTACGCCGAGCGACTTTAGACGCATAATGTTATAACAAGCGACTTTAGCCCAAATAAATGTTGTTGAGATGACTTTATGCCAATGTTGTTTGGACCAAGTAACTTTAGGCAAATCATTTTTGGCTAAGAGGCATTAGGCCAGTTATTGTAAGGCAATTGACGTTAGGTGAAATAATTTTAGGCCAAGTGACTAGGCCCTGTAATGTCAGGCCAAGTGACTTTAGGTAAAATAAATTTTGGTCAATTATTTGTAGGCCAAGGGACGTTAAGCCAAATAATTAGAGACCAAGTGACAACAGGCCAAACAATTTTATGTAGAGCCACCTGTTTTTCGCGAAACCATTTTTGTGGTTGGATGATATCAACTTTCGCGCTTCTTACCTCCCTGCCAGCCATTGATGGACGTTCAATCTCGGGGTTATTTAAGTCTGATTGGCCAAGTCGAGTATGAAATGTCTTCTCACACAGAGACGTGGGCAATAGTTAAAGGAAATTTGCAAGCCTGCATGTATGAAGTTTAAGTATAGCCAGTGTTCATATCTCTTCGCGAAAAACAGGTGGCCCTAATTTTAGGCTAAGTTACTTCAGGTCAAATAATTTTAGGGCAATGTTACTAGGCGAAATAATTGTAGGCCGAGTGACTTTAGGTCAAATAATTTTATGGCCAAATTATTAGGCGAAATAATTGTAGGCCAAGTGACTTCAGGTAAAATAATTTTAGGGTCAAGTTATTAGGCGAAATAATCGTAGACCAAGTGACTTTAGATAAAATAATTTGAGGGCCAAGTTATTAGGCGAAATAATTGTAGGCCAAATGACCAGGTAAAATAATTTTAGGGCCAGGTTATTAGGCGAAATAATTGAAGGCCAAGTGACCTTAGGTCAAATAATTTTAAGCGAAGTGATTTTCGGCCAAATATGTTTAGACCAAGCGACATTTGGACACATTTTTTTTGGGTGGAATGACGCACACCCTTCCTTCTAATCCGGGTACAGGCAGCAGTTCCGCTGCTGCGAGCTCGGATGTTGTGTGTGCGCGTGTGTGCTCGAGGCTGCGTGCGGCGGAGCGGACAATGCTCGCGTGACTGCCGGACCCCGAGGGCGAGTTGCGCCGCAGGGAGGGTCACCCCTCTACCCACACCCCCTAGAACCCCAGAAGCTGCAGGGTAACTAACAACGCTGCCGGGTGCCCTCAGGCCGACCGACTCAGTGTGAACCCCGGCGTATTCGTGTTGCGTTCCGCAGATATTCGCCACTCGACCAATATCCTGCGATTGTTTTCGCACGCTCGTCGCGGTGCAGAGCGCACGAGTACGCAGACGCGACTTCTGAAAGCACGCGCCTACAAAATGGCCTCCCGCCTATGGGAACACGGGCAAGGGCCAATCAGTAAACAAAGACGTGCCTGCCGTACGCCAGCCTAACTAGTAGGTAGGTTGGTAAAGGCCCCTGCGCAATTGAAAAATTAACATTTGACTTTACGTTTCCTTTCCGACATGTTGTTTCTCATGGAACTTAACACAGTGGAACTGTCAAAGGCAAAGTCAAGCACTCTTGAAATTACGATTTTGAAAAGTTGAAATTTAAAGTCAAAGTCAAGCAGCCATTTTTCAAAGAATATAACAGAGGCTATGTGGAATGAGTGTTATTCTACAGTAGGGCGATTTTAATCTCAGTATATTAAACAAAGCTGATCTTAAATTAAATAAATGGCAAACGAATATATTGCGAAGAGGAAATATATTAATTGACATTATTAAAAAAAAAAGCAAACAAAAGAGTCGTTTGGTTGGAAATAAACTTTTAATATAAATCTTAACCCTGTTTACAAAAAAAAGGTAAGTAAAATGCATTCCTGGATAATATCATTATTATTTACATAACAATATACACATTTATACGAAGCTCACAGAACCGATGTTCAATTGTCTGAACTCCGACTTTACAATTGTATAGTGTACTAATGGTTTCGTCAGATGAAAGGAAATAAAAAGCCACTGCTCCTAACTTCATGTAGCCTACTTTAACGGGCGCACTGAGTGGCATGCGCCCAGTAAAGTTGGTGACGATGGAGGATAAGTAGTTCCATATCTTTACGGCGAATGCAAAATGTTAGGTAACCATTTGTGATCACTTAAATTATTCCTTTCGTTTTCTATTTTTTGTAAAGCATCGAAGTAGAGAAATGAGCAGCTTTGTGAAATAGTTTCTTTTCCAGTAATTTCACGGTTTCGCTTGACCGACGCATGAATAACGCGATGAGACCTATGTCAATGTTAATTTTAAATAAGGTGGAAAAATACACAACATACATACAAGTATATCGTAAGCCTGTTAATATAAAAGTATCCAATTTGTCATTAAATTCAAGTATGGCCAATATTTTATTTATAAATTATAACATTTCATTTATAATAAATATGAATACAAACAGTGAGGAAACATATGTGTTGGTAGCGCCTAGTAAAAAAATAGTTCTAATGAAAAATATTATTACAACGAGTGCGCACGAATTCGGTGTGTTATCCTTTGGCGTAATTCTCCAGGCTTAGTTAAGCTTAGTTTGCACGAGACGGAGGATTATCCTGGAAGTAGAACCTTAGTAGGCTTTATAAAAGCGTGAGATAACCGCGAAGGGATTATAGCCACACATCGTGCTCTGTGACGCAGCGATGCCACATTTCTGATGGTGGGCTATCATAACAGTAGGACACACAGAAGCGCATGCATGCAATCTCTCGGCACACGCGGAGTGGAAAAATAATAAATTATTGCGCTCGTCGGGTGCAAAAAAAATTAAAATAAAACAGAAGTGTGTTCACATGATTTTATAAACAAACTTATTTTATACAATTCGCAAAAATTTCAAATATCTCTACAGTTTTAAACTTGTATAAGTTTTTATTTAATATTAGTGATAATCAGTTATACCAACTTAATTCTGGTTGGCCTATCTAAGTAAATGCTGTTCAGGGTGAACTGAGCTCTTTTAAAAGTCTTGTTGAACATCGATTTGCACATGCGCCCGTGCGTCCGCCAAATGTAAAATAAGCAGTGGCATGGCGTGATCACTTTATTCATGCGTCAGTCAGGCAGCACTGTCAAATTATAAGAAAAACACACATTTCTATCAATCCGACGATTCTTACACAGACGTTCGTGAAAAACAGAAAGCAAGGAAATAATTTCGATGTTCACAAATGTTTACCTTATACATTTAATAATAAGTTAGAACGTCTACAGGCTGTTTGCTGTAAAGTGAGCAATTTTGAGGCCCTACTTACTTTTTCCTTTCTGCCATTTTTTTAAAATACATTTTTAAGTCAATATTGCCATTTAACTAATAAACACAGTATGTGTATTCCACCGCACTTGAAAGATAACGTGTTAGGTTACAATAAAGAATATTTATTGACTATTATTCCACATGAGAAGACTTTCAAAAGTGCTCGCTTTATCGTGAATAGCTTATAACTGATTTCACTCTGCCGCTATAGGCTTTTCACGGTAAAGTGAGCACTTTTTAGTACCTAGTTTCTTTTTCCTTTCGGCCATGTTTTATCCTTTAACCACCTTTTTAAATAAATATTGTCACGTAAGTAATAAACACATTATGCATACTCCACCACACTCGGAAGTAAACGTCTAGGGCTAAAATAACTTATATTTATTGATTATTATTCCAAAAGGTAGTGTTCTCAAAAGTGCTCACTTTACTGTGAATAGCCTATACCAGCTTTACTGGGTGCATGCCACTCAGTGCCAGTTATGGTGTATGCAGATAAGGGCAGTGACATTTTTCAAAAGTTGATTTCAAAATTGCTCAGTAAATCGTGAAGAGCCTATAAGAATAATTGTATATTTGTCCAAAGACACTGGTCAATAATCAAACTAAAGTAAAGGCTGTTCATGATAAAGTGAGCACTTTTGAAATGAACCTTAGAAAAAGTCAAATGCCCCTGCCTCCATATATTTTAATGGGTGCACTGAGTGACACTCGCCCAGTAAATTTGGTAACGATGGATGGAAAGTAGTTCCATATATCTATTAACGTCGATTAAAACGTGTTAGTTAACCATTTGATATAAGTACGGATAGGAAAATTTCGCGAGTTCATTTCAGGACAAGCTAGACGTCCAACATGTGTACACTGAAGTCAGCTTTGCAATTGGATTGCAGTTCGTTAGACACGCCCTGGATGACTCTGAGCCAATAGCAGACTTGCAAGGCAACAAGTGCCATACCGCTGGGTGTGAGGTAACATTGGCTACTCTCTGGGACAGCAGCCAATTCACAAACATCTGAGGCTCGTGTGTACACGGGACTGTGGAGTCTAGTCTACAGGTCATTGAACTTACGAAAATTTTCCTCTCACTAGTTATGAGTCAAATAATTTCTTTCACTTTCTGCTTTTTTTTTTTTTATGCATCAAAGTGCAAAATTGAGCAGATTTGTGAAATATTTACTTTCCTAATAATTTCACAGTTTTAAATCACCGGCGTATGAATAACGAGATGATGTCCACGGCAATGTTAATTTTACATAATACGGATGAATACACAACGTGCGTACGAGTAAATCGAAAGCAGGGATTTCAAAAGTGCTCATTTTACCGTGTACAGCCTTTAGCAAGCGTGCACAAAGTATTTCGAAGTGTAACCTGTTCGTAAATGTTTTCGCGTAGAATAGGCGGTTCTCTCCATACTATTTCGAGAGCAAAGTAGCAATTTTGCGGGAAAAGTGGATGAGGGTGTAGCGATGTTAAAAAAAAAAAAAAATAGGAGCAGCGCCGGAATACAAGGACGCAAAGGGAAACGGGAGGACCCCGAGAAAACCCCCGTCGACCAGCGGCATCGTCCGGCACGATTCCCGCGAGCGAAATCCGGGAGCGATAACCCGCCTGGGGAATGGAGGAGCTGCGGCGAGTAGTGTGAAGGAGTGAGAGATGTGTGTGTGTGACGTGGCTTGTGGTGGTTTGTGTTGCAGGGACCTGAGGTGCCTGAGGAACACGATACACACCAACCTCATGGCCACATACGTGCTCGCGGACTTCCTCTGGATCTTCCACATCACTCTCCAGGTAAGACTGCGCCCCAGACGAGGCGAAGGTTAACGGCACAAATTTGCCAACACTGAGGACAACTTTTAAGTGAGCCGCCTATATTCCACACTACAGCAATATCATTGTGGTTGCTCTCTGTATTTACACTTACCATTGTCCTATTGGTCCTGGCTACACCGGACACGCCTACTGCACTCTGCAGCGTTTATTATTGGGTTGCCGTCGACCAATGAAGTCACGCGTTGGCTGTGTACCAATTAATGTATCGCAATACAAGTAACAAGTTTTGCAATCTATCGTGTTCGTTTGAAAAAATTATTAAAAAAGACCAGTTTTATTCTTACAAACTGAAATGCTGACTAGTTTATTTTTTTTACTTAAATTCCGATAAAGTCTAGCGGAATAGTAAATCTATAAAAGTGTGAACATTGCCTCCAAGAACAAATAAATTTATATTTAAACGTAGCCCCAAGTATGTACGTGCACACTTCAATTATATATTTGCATTATAGTAATAAAGGAATTTGTAAACGGCCAACGATAATAACTTTTGTACAACATTACTAATTTTTCAACAACATACACGTGTAAAAAAATACCTCAATAATAGAGCCCTGCAAAATTCGCGTTATTATTTGATGACAGTTTAAGCTTGAAACGATTTTACCTCTGCAATACGGTTTCCATTGGACGATTATTTTGTTGACACGCGCCAATAACTGAACACATACATCACAATTGTGTGCCCCAATCTAGTGCAGGTTACCCAGGAATGGAGTGGCTTCTACGTATGTGCGTCAGCCAATGGAGAAACGACACCAATGTAGCAGGCGAACTTTACCAAGGCTATTCCTCTTGCCACCTTAATGCCTGAGTGGCGGCACATGTCGAAGCAGCTTGGAGGTCCGATAACAACCGCGACAACAGTTAAAGCACTGTTTACAACCCTCGGCTGACCACAGTACATAAGGTTGACACTAATCCCCGAGAGCATTGCCCTCTCGACTTTCTCGCCAGAACGTGTCCCTTTTGGTAGAACAACAATTTAAGGTACAAGCGTAGACCCCTTGCAAATAAAATTACTGCCCAGGCGTTGCCAAAAATCACGCACCGAGCGAGAGTCCTCGGCGCCAGCAGGGGAGTTAATCCCCAAAACAGTGATTCAAGACGAGCCGGCTGTTTTTTGGGTTATTATTAGAGTGAAATTGTATACAACTTTCCGAGAAAAGATTTGCATTTTTCCGAAAAGCCCCCTATTCTGAACACCCCTTTTTTTTTTGTTCTCCGTACGGCACCCTACTGTGCCGACATCTCACCAATGGTATAATGATGTACTTGGTACGTTCTTTTCATATCTCGATCTCGAGGGTGTCCATCCTTTCCTACCTAGGGGTAAAATCCACCCCTGGGGGGGGGGGGGGGGTAAAGTTCGTCGTTTACACCGGCTCGAGTATATACCGTATTGTGAATTTCAGCTTGATGCCAAAAATAATAAATAAATAACGCGAATTTTGCGTGTCCCTATACAATAGAAATTATATATTTTTTCTGCGTATGTGTGTTTGTTCTGAAAGATGTTTGTTGCTGTCTTCTTGCAGACGTCCATGTCGTCGAACGCATCTTCTTGCGTGCTGCTGACGATAGTCCTGCACTTTTTCCTCCTCACCACCTACTTCTGGATGTTCGTCGAAGGTAACATCTCTTTGTCACCCATATCTACACAAACAAAACATCCCCATATACCTACTTAAGGACTGTTCACGATCAAGCGAGCACTTTCGAGATGAACCTTAGAAAAATCTCACTGCCCCTGAACGCATATATTCTAATGAACGCACTGAGTGACATTTACCCAGTGAAGTTGGTAACGGTGGATGGAAAATAGTTTCTTGTAATGATGTAACCATTTGTGATAAGTTTAATTATTTCTTTCGCTTTCTGTTTTTTTTAATGCATCGAAGTTGTGAAAATTAGCAGATTTGTATAATATTTACTTGAATGAATATAGTGATGAGGCCCATGGCAATGTTAATTTTACATAAGGCGGAATAATACATAACGTGCGTACAAGTAGGTCTTAAGCAGGGCTTTGAAAAGTGCTCATTTTACCGTGAACAGCCTATAACACATAGCGTATAAGTTAAAAACTTCCATTACAGTTTAGGAAGTTTGCCACAAAATTCGTTTACAGTGTAAAGCCCTAGTTTATTACAAATACTGGAGATGTAACACTGGGTGTCTGTATAATGTGTAAAGTTAGTTATGGCATGCGGTTTAGTAATTCAACTTTTAAATCCCAAGGAAGCTGCAGAGTCATGGAGATTAAGTCAAAATAAAGGAGGTAACCATGGTCATTTCCATTGAATAATTTAATGACCCATTGAAAGACAGATGCTGTGGTGTTTACACATATTTGTTACGTCACATATTATCCAGACACTCAGTGTTCCATTTTAAAAAATGTTTCTCCAATATCCAATTATGTATCCTATTATGCAATAGGATTATTATATAATAGGACGAGCTCCGTCCGTCCGTCCGTCTGTCCCTCCCTCCCTCCCTCTTTAATACTTCTAAGTCCCTTGAAACTCAACAGAAGTTCTTCAAATTTTTCAGAACGAATCCTCAGTGTCAAATACAGGTCAAGTTGGATTTTCAGCAAGATAAGATTACGCAATAATGACTTTCGATACTAAAAACTTATTTTTTAATTACGTTTTCCTATGGAAGTTTTGTATTAATGCATAGAGATATGAAGGTATAGGCCGTTCACGGTAAAGTGAGCACTTTTGAAACCGTAGTTACTTTTTTCTTTCAAGAAATTTATGTCCTTCCTCCTCTTGTTAATGTAAACGCTGCCATGTGATCAATAAGCACAGTGTATACATTGACAATACCCAAAACCAATAGTCAGAGGGTACAATGAAATGTATTTATTTGTTACTATAGCTGATGAAACAGTTTCAAAAAGTGCTCACTTTACTGTAAATGGCATATAATGTAATATCATTTTCGTTTACTCTAAATGTCTCGCTTCAATGTTGAGTTAATTAAGTGGGGCCATAGTGATCAAGTGGCTAGAGCGATTCTAAGTGGGGCCGCAGTGGCCCAGGGGATAGAGCGAATACAGTTAGGGCTGCAGTGGCTAAGTGGATAGAACAATATATAATGTGGGGCCGCAGTGGCCAAGTGGCTAGAGCGATTCCAAGTGGGGCCTTAGTGGCTCAGTGGATAGAGAAATATCAAATATGTTTTTTTTCTTCAGACATTGTAAATATTCTAGGCAAGTGACTATTCTGAAAATACGGTCACGGGCTAACCCCAAGTTTCTAATAAACCGGTGTGTTTTCGCCTTTCCCCCCCCCCCCCCCGTGATTAACCTGAAGCGAAGTTTGTCCAGTCTCATTTCGATACATACTGTCCTGTACACGAGTGTTCCTTTTAGAATTGGGTTACTGTGCGTTTCACACTTCCTGGGAAAATATTTAGCCTATAATAAACATGGAGGAAGTAATGTGACTGTATCGCGTGCAACCAACTTGAACAAAAAAAAAAAAAACTCTCACCACGGCAGCAGCAAAAAAACAAACAGTAGTGAGTGAAAGACTTGGAAGTCTTAGGATGCTGCCAAATGAATCCGTGAAAGTCACTTACGTCGACTAATATTAGAATTGTGTTTGAGAAAACCGCACCATTATCATAGACAAACCAATCAGATATTCATAGTTGAATATGCAATTAAATATATGTATATACTAAACTACACGAGGTTTTAACACTCTGAGGACGGCACATATTTACTATCACTGAGGACAAGTCTGAAGTGATCTGCCTATATTCTATACTACAGCAATATCATTCCGGTTTGTTCTCTGTATTTCCACTTACCATTGTCCTGTTGGTCCTGGCTACACCGGACACGCCTACTGTACTATGCAACGTTTATCATTGGCTGGTCGTCGACCAATGAAGTCACGCGTTGGCAGTGTACCAATTAATGTGTTGCGATAGAAGTAACAAGTTTTACAATCCATCGTGTTTGTTTGAAAAATTATTAAAAATAACAGTTTTATTCTTACAAACTGAAATGTTGACTAGTTGTAATTTTTTTACTTATACTCCGATAAAGTCTAGCGAAATAGTAAAACTATAAAAGTGTGAGCTTTGTCTTCAACAGCAAATGAATTTTTGTATAAACATAGCCCCGTGTGTACACGTTCATACTCCTCAAAGGGTTAATATGCATTCAATGTTCCCCGCCTAGCGACCTGTAACAACGACTGGCGAAATAGTTATCCGCTTAAAATCTGCATGCCGTAAATCTTTAACGAACCCCTTAGTGATTATCGCATTCAAACACTTCCGCTATTGGTGTACGTAAACTTATAGTCTGGTGTACCGGACAGGAAATCATCACCAAACATTTGCAGAAGCCTATAGAGTAGCTATAGGCTGTTCACGGTAAAGTGAGCACTTTTGAAGCACTAGTTTTTTTGTCCTTTAACCATCCTTTTAAATAAATATTGCAATGGAAGTAGTAAGCACAGTGTGTATATTCCATCGCACTCTGAACTGAACGTCTAAGGCTGAAATAAAACTATTTATTGACTAACATTCCAAATGAGAGGGCTTTCATACGTGCTCACTTTACCGTGAACAGCCTATAGTACCGTTTATATTTTATGCCATAAGTAGGGATAGGAAAATTTCGCCAGTTCATTTCAGGACAAGCTAGACGTCCAACATGTGTACAGCGAAGTCAGCTTTGTAATTGGATCTCAGTTCATTAGACACGCCCTGGACAACTCTGAACCAATAGCAGACGTGAAGGAAACAAGCAGCGGGTGACATACTACCAAGTGTTAAGTCACGCCGGCTACTCTCTGGAGCAGCAGCCAGTGGACAGACGTCTGGGGCTCGCATATACACGGGACTGTGGAGTCTTAGACTACAGGTCATTGAAGTCGCGAAATTTTCCTATCCTTAGTCATAACACAAGCTGCTACTTAACTCGTTACGTAACAGGTGAGCACTTTTGAAATTGACCTTTGAGAAATGTCACTGCCCCCTGCCTGCATATATTAAGATAGGCATACTGTGTGCCACGCGCCCAATGAAGATATTACAGATAAAGGAATGTATTTCCCTGTCTTTAAGAGGAGGATGTTCTGAGGCATGTTCTGTGAAAAAGATGTTTGTGCGAATACACGTATCTCGGTCAGTAAATGTTATGCAAATATGACGTTTTGTCTGAAAACATAAAAAACAATTATCTATGCCCCTATTTTTTTTCTCCATTTGTCGTATTAAATGTATTATTGAATTAAAATATCGTGAAAATTGTTAAATATAGCATTTTTAAAGCTTGCCTATACAGTTTCCTTAAGCGGCAAGAGAAAAGTGCAAAGATACAGGCGTAGTTTAATCTGTGGGCTTTTATCGCGTGTAATAAAACCGCTATGTTACAGATCTATTTTACACAGTACTGCGTCACGACGGAAACACTGCACGCCTTGCGAGTAGGGGCGATGAGGCGCTAGAAGTGCGTGTCAGTGTCGCCCGTATCGCTCCCTCGCTTCTTGACCTTGGACGCGAGGGTCCATCCCACTCTTTTTATCGTTGAAGTAAAAGCGTTTGGTAAACAAGTGTGAAGGCTGAAATTATTTATTTTGCTTTCTGTTGTTTTAAGGCTCACAAGTGTAAGAATTTGCGTATTATAAAATACTAGCCTTTACCTACTTCTTCGCACACGTGACACTAAGCCACTATTGGGTTCTCTACCCCCTGAGTTACTGCGGCCCCACTATTTTGTGCTCTAGCCCTTGACCAGCTGCGACCCCACTTTATATATTTATATTCTCTAAGACCCTGCTGCCCTACTTTGAATAGCTCTACCCACTGAGCTACTGCGGCTTTGGAAATGAATGGAAGACAGCCCATAGACAAAACCATATTTTAGTTTACAGACTTTCCATTGGATGAATTTTTTTACCTAAGTAGTAATGAACTTTAATAACTGAGGCTTAATTTAATTATAACTATCTTCAGAGAAACCAAAAATACATTCAACATGGAATTACAACAATTTTATCCTTGAATGGTATGATGTTCTATGATTTATTTTATAGTTTAAGTGCACTGTATCCACTGTGACAAAAAAGAAAGGAGAAATGTTTAACAATGCGTTTTTATGCAGTAATCGTAAGAAAAGTTTTATCTAGTACCTATGTACATCCCTGATCATCATATTTTAGGAACCGTTTGAGATATTTTCCTGGGATAAGAAGTAGCCTGTGTCACTCTCCGGCCCTCCAACTATCTCTGTGCAAAATATCACGACGATCCGTTGTTCCGTTTTGACGCGAAAGAAGGACAAACAAACACACTTTCCCATTTATATGGTAGTAAGGATTTACTTGTTTAATAATTCCACAGTTTCACTTATCCGTCTCATGAATCAAGTTATCGGGTCCATTGCAACGTTAATTTTACATTGGTAGAAGACTGCACAATGTGTGTACAAGTACATCTTGAGCAGGGCTTTAAAAAGTGCTCAGTTTACACTGAACAGCCTATAGAATGGAAGTATGCAACATGTCTGTCAATTTTACGCCCTAGTTGGGAAAGAGCTGAACATTTTGTATTATACTATTCGTCAAATTTATTCCAATTTTGTGTTTATTTCTGTCGAGCAAATCCAAGATGCTTTTCTCGTGGTTCTCATACGGCTATTTTAATTTCCGTTTTCCATAAATGTTTTCAATTATTAGTCTTATTTCTTTCTTCCGCCGCACCCCCCTCCCGCCAATGCACCCCCTCCCATCAGCTGAATTGCCTTTCACGGCCACGAGTAATAAGCACTAATTAATAGCACACTTCGACGAATGTTAGCGCTCGCTGCGAAATTGGATTACCTTTTAGATTCCCTACGAGATTCGCTTCGAATTTAATTACTCAGCCGAACTTCTGAGTCATTTGGTCGTAAAAGTTTCGAACGTTCGACGTGACCTCTCACAGTCGTGTTTGAATAATGTGTCGAATATTCCTCTGAGCCTTTTAACGAAAATGATGCCGGTAATTCAAATTTTGCAGCGGCAGTGGATTTAACCTCGTCTATTACTGCCAGCTAATATCTATGGGGCCGCGGTGGTGTGGTGGTTAGACTACTCGACTCTACCAAGGTGAACTGGATTCGATTCTCCGGTAGGGCTGCCTCCCCCCCACCCCCCGGATTTTTCGTATCCCCCCCCACCCCGCCTTTTCATTCCGGCGCTGCTCCATACTCGCCACACTTCACCCTCATCGGCTCTCAAGACCTCGATGTTAAAAGCCGCCCACATATCTTCCCTCTTACAACTAATTTCTGTTCGGGAAAATGTCCTAGGAACACGGTAAAGTTAGTTGTGAAGTCAGAAAAAGTAAACAACGTATTGTTACAATCACCTATATGTTGTTCACGGTAAAATGAGCACTTTTGAAAGCCCTGCTTTAGATCTACTTGCGTACACGTTGTGTATTCTTCCCCCTTAAGTAAAATTAACATTGCATTGGGCTTCACCACTTTATTCATGCGCGGGTCACGTAAACTGTAATTATTAGAAAAGTAAATATATTACAAATCTGATTTTTAGAATTCGATGCATTAAAAATCAGAATGCAAAATTAACTATGTAAGTTATCACAAATGGCCACCATAACAATTTTTACTCGACGTTAAGATACGGAACTACATTCAATCCATCGCTACCAACTTAACCGGACGCATATCACTCAGTGCGTCTGTTAAAATATGTGCAGGCAGGAGCTGTGACTTTTTTCTAAGGTTGATTTAAAAAGTGTTCACTTTATCGTGAACAGCCTTTAGAATGAAAAGGAGACCTTAAAGGCTCCGCGTACCAAGTAGCCACGGAGATAAAATGACCAATAAACGTTACAGAAATTCCTTCTCAGTGCATCAATTTTAAAGAAAACCTTTTCAAATAGGAAGAATATTTCGTGACATTCTTTAAGTAATGCTGGCATGTAATGAAATCTTGCCAGTTTCTACGTTTAACATACATTTTATAACACTTGACATTAAAATTTACAGTTTAAAGAAATTAGGAATAAATACAATCATTAAAGTATTTCTTAAGGGGGGGGGACTATATAGATGCGCGACCAAGGTCAAGAAGCGAGGGAGCGATACGGGCGACAGTTACACGCACGCCTAGCACCTCATCGCTCCTACGCGCAAGGCGTGCAGTGTTTCCGTCGTGACGCTGCACTGTGAGCAAATTATTTCTGTAACATAGGAGTTTTATTACACGCGATGAAAGCCCACAGGCTAAACTACGTCCGTATCTTTGTACTTTTCTCTTGCCGCTTAAGAAAACTGCATAGGCAAGATTTAAAATTGCTATATTTAACCATTTTCATGGATTTTTTTCTCCGAGAATACACTTAATATGACAAAAGTAAAAAAAAAATAGGGTAATAGATAAGTTATATATATATATATATTCTGGCACAGTCATATTTCCAGAACTTTTATTTACCGAGATACGCGTTTGCGGGCAAACAACGATTTCACAGATTCAGTACATAGGACTCTTGACATTGCATTATTGTCTCTTTCTACATAGCCGCTAAATTTGAGTTCTTAGACTTAACCACAATTACACTTGCACATTACAGCATACATGCCGATAATGTTTCCAAAACGTAAGCGGAGGTCGCGGTGTTGTATAGGCTGTTCACAGTAAAATGAGCACTTTTGAAAGCCCAGCTTATGATCTACTTGTATAAACGTTGTGAACACTTCTGCCTTATGGAAAATTAACATTTCCATGGGCTTCATCGCTTTATTCATGTTAAGATGTGGAATTACTTTCCATCCATCGTTACCAATTTTACAGTGGGCGCATCTCACCCAGTGCGCCCGTTAAAATATACGTAGGTAGGAGATGACTTTATTCTAAGGTTGATTTCAAAAGTGCTCACTTTAACGTGAACAGCCTTTAATGTAGATTACTCGCCTCTCACCGAGATAAGGTTCGATTCCGGGCGGGGTCGCTCCCCGGATTTTCGCGTGTGGAATCGTCCCGGACGATGCCGCTGGTCGGCGTGGTTTCTCGGGGGTCTCCCGTTTCCCCCCGCCCTTGTATTCCAGCGCTGCTCCATACCCCCTCGCTTCGTCCTCATCGCCTCCCATGACCTCCATGTTAACGAGCCGTCCATATCTCTCTACTCAACTCCCCTCCCATAATGAACCCGCTATTTTTTTTTCAGTCCTCTGCTAATAACTAGGGCCAGGTGTCTTTCGCGAAAATATTTATGACCATGCTAGACTTTAATATCCTACATCAACAAGCACAACTTGCTTTGGTTATTGGCCGCGTGTCTACGCGAGAAGAAAGGTTGTTATTCGTCTGGGCCAATCAGAATAAAGTAGTGAGATACTGAACGTCCAAGAGTCGCGGGCAGACACTTGAAGCACGCGATATTTAAAATCATCCAACCACACAAGTGCATATGAACTAAAGTTTTTTGGAGTCCAGCTGACCGTGAAATATTTCCGCGAAAAACACCTGTCTTTACTAATAACCATTTTATAGGCTGTTCACAATAAAGTGAGCACTTTTGGAAACCTTACTTTGGATCTACTCCTCATTCTGTATCCTTCCGCCATGCGTATTTACATTGTCGTGGACTTTATGACTTAATTCATACATCAGTCAAATTAAAATGTGAAATTGTTATTAACCTATCTATGTTACTAATTTGTGAATTCGTACATAAATGAGCATTACACAAAAAAAATCTCAATTATTTATCATAAATTATAACAGTACAGTGGTAATGGAACGTCAGCACTTAGAACTATTTCCCTTAGTTCGTTGACAACACTAACTGGAAACCTGCAAGCCAGTGTGTACGGTATCATATATGCAGTTGATGGGCGGCGCTTAATTTTCAAAGGTTGTTTACAAAAGTGCTCAATTACTGTAGTAATTGACACTGAAATTAAGCCAGAGAAAAATAGCAAACAAGAATGTCTAACACTCAGTATTTACTATATCAAAATCTCAGTCTTTCTTGAAACCATTTACGCTTTCGCACTTCCCAACGGATCTACACTCTGTAGACTACACTCGAGTGTAGTTCGAACAAAGTTAATTTGAAAATTTCTTGGTCGTTGAGAACAAAACTCGCATGGATGTGCAGTCTTTGTTCGGTTGGTGTTTAACACGGCCTCACAACAACACTCGCCACAGCGCAGCTAAAATTACATTTCTAACGATGAAATTTTTTTTTTTTTATCGCCACTCAAAAGGACATGTTTGGTTGTAAATTATATTTATACGATAAAGGACATTTTATTGGGTCAGCATCAGCTAGGCTCTCCATTGGTTGATAACCGGCCAATAATGAACGCTGTAAAGTTCACGATAGTTTCCGGTGTGTTATGTACCAATAGGACGATGGCGAGTTCTAACACAGACACCAACAGAACCGGTGTTCTTACAGTAGTGGATATAGGTGACTCACTTCTGATTTGTCTTAAGTACCAGTAAATGTGTGCAGACTTAAATGTGTTAGTCACAGTCGCCCCATCTCAGACATGTATAATATGCCAGTATACCATTTGCAGCCAACAGCATTGCCCACATATTTTTGACTGTTTTAGTGTTCTTCTCTGGCAATGCACCGGGCCTATTATAATTTAACATATCCCACAATATGCCATACATAAACGAACATATCTGAAATATTATGTATATTAAACGATCTGTTTGCGTAAGACGTGACTGAGAAAGTATTTCGAGCTGTACTAAAGTGAGATCTGTATTCATATGAAAAGAAAAGGCTGTTCACGATAAAGTGAGCATTTTCGAAATCAACCTTAGAAAAATGTCACTGCTCCTACTTGCATATATGTTAACGGATGTACTGAGTGGCATGCGCACAGTAAAGTTGGCAACGATGAATGGAAAGTAGTTCCATGGCTTAACGTCAAATTAAAATCTTAAATTATATATTTTGCTTTAGGTTTTTTTTTTACTGCATCTAAATGGAAGAATTAGCAGATTTGTAAAATATTTTCTTTTCTAATAATTTTATAGTTTCACTTAACCGAAACATTGATAAAGTGACGAGGTCCATGGCAATGTTAATTTTGCATAAGGCGGAACAATACACGACGTGCATACAAGTCGATCGTAAGCAGGGCTTACATAAGTGTTCATTTTAACGTGAACAGCCTGTAGCAACAACTTTTCGCTGTTTTAGATTATATATATATATATATATATATATATATATATATATATATATATATATATATATATATATATATTGCGAACAGTGAAGCATTACGTGCCAAGTAAAGCTTTATCGTGTTTGTCACTAATCAATTTCAACTGATCCTATCTCCCACGCTACATCAATTTTCAGGTTGCTGCGAAATCAGCAGATACTTGATGATAGATCGCAACAGACCGAACTCGTGGTCTGACTTCCACGTACAGTTCTGCACAAAAGTTTTGCGCGGCTGACGACAGAGGGCTGGAAAAGTTCAACAATTCGTTCCCGCTACACAGAGTCATGATTGCCTTCTTGATCCCGTCCTTGAACACACTATATTGTTATCAAATGTTGTTCGCAATAAAGTGAGAACTTTTGAAGTCAACCTTAGCCTGTAACTGCATATATCTTTAACGGGCGCACTGAGTGATATTCGCCCAGCAAAAGTTGGTAACGATGGATGGAAAGTAGTTCCATATTGTAACGTCTAACAAAGAGTATTAAGGTAACCATTTTTGATAACTTTAATTATTTATTTCGCTTACCGTTTTTTTTTAATGCATCTAAATGTAAAAATTATCGGATTTCTAAAATACTTACTTTTCTAATAATTTCACATTTTCACTTGACCGACGAATGAATAAAGTGACAAGGTCCATGGCAATGCTAATTTTTACATAAGGTGGAATAATATGCAATTTGCACACGCACAAGCAGATCCTAAGCAGGGCTTTCGAAAGTGCTCATTGTACCGCGAACAGCATATACGACTTAGCCGAAGTATGAGGTAGGCCGCTTATTCGTCTTCTGCGCATGTACCCAACATTGACCTACCCCAAAGGAACACAACTGTCAGTCACGTCGTCAACAGTGACAAACATGATTCTTTGTATCTTAATATTTAAATGACAGGCACTATTATATTAATAAAATGCTTTTACCAGTTTAAATTTAATCAAAATGCATTATAAATTGGTTGGAGGGAGTATAAAGACGTCTCAAAAGCACTTGTTTACTAAAGGCCCGTCTACAATCGTGTTGACGCTACAATAACGCATTACAATAAGTCATGAAGCCGTGAATCGTATACGCTGTGGCTACAGCCGACGTTAAACGTTCCCATGACGCTAAACGCAAAACGCAACGCGGTATAGAAATTGGCCAAGTTTCAAGTCTTTTGCGTTTTGCGCCAGCCAATCAGAATTCAATACGTCCACAAACAAGTGAGAACAAATGTTACGGACGATTTGCAACAGACAGAACCACCATTGCCGTACGCATTGATGGTGGGTGGTTAGAGCAAAAGGGTTAAGTTAGAGGTTTGGGAAGCGGTGAGGATTTTGTTGGAATTTTCTCATCAAAACCTCTGTAGAATTGCCTGGGCGCCAGACACTGTCAGTGTGCAGTGTCGATTCTCGGTAGAGCAGACTCCTTGCCCTGTGTCGTGTGCCGAAGGCCATGGCGATGACCATCCTTGGTTGCTCCAGAAGTTGAAGAAGTGCGATACTTTACCAACCTACGCAGCGAGGTCGTAGGGCGACTCACGCGCCCATATTTAGGTAAACGAAGACATGAAACACTGTAAAATACTTGACAGACATTTTGCGTAACACTCTGAATATTTGGCGGGGGAGGTGGGGGGGCCCCGCGCCCCTAAAGCCCGTAGGCAACCAGGATGAGATTAGAAAGCACATTACACGTCGGTTCATAGGGGTTTTATTAACGCTCCCTCGAAAAACGGTTAACATTGATTTACCGGGCTTTGCCCGCCGGCGGGGTTGCACTGTAAAACGGAACTCGACCACAAAACTTACGGAATAGTTAAGCCTCCCTAGGCGATGCTAACCGCAGGGAGGGAGGAGGCGAAGATTCTTGGGCGCCTGAAGAAAAAATAAATGTTCCGGTGTAATTAAAGTCTAGTGCACGTTAGCATGATCAGTTCACAAAGATGAAGCGCCACGAAACGCGACGCCATCGGTCCACACGCCCGCCTCCCCAAGACACACAAGTATGACTATAGGCTATTCACGGTAAAGTGAACACTTTTTAAGGGCCTTCCGATAGGCATCAACCACTAATAAAATATCTCATTGGCAGCTTCAGACGTTAACTTTTGGGAGTGGCCGAATGTATACACTATGTTTATCGGTCACATGTTAATGTTTATATTACAAAGTGGCGGTGAGATAGAAATTGGCTAAAAGGAAAAATTTAGCAAGGCCTTAAAAAGTGCTCGCTTTACCGTGAATACTCTTACGCGCCAGAACTGTGCAAAAACGTGCCCACGTGGCTCTGGCATATACAGTTCTTACATAAATAATTAACTTTTAAAACTCATATTACACTGCACGAGGCGAGATAGGGGTGAAACACATGCAAATGGTACATTACAAACAATAACAAACAAGAGCACTGGAGCCCGCAGGGGTATTAAAGTGGCGTAGGGCTCCACATATTACAGTCGCGTGGACTGGCGTTCATGAGCGTTTAATAAATATTACCCTTTTAATTACGCCCCGTTTTACAGACTCCCATTTGTAAATCCACGTGCGCGCGGGCGCAAGCGGGCTTCTTTGCACTGCACTTTCCTTGCACTTCGCCCACGACACGAGCGCTCCACTTGGCCCCGCGGCCGCGCTTGTAACTGGCGTTTCTCCGGTGTATACTCTGCGGTGCACTGCCCAACCGGTGCGCGCAAGCGCCCGGTAGAGTGCTGGTTGCTGCTGCGGCTGCCGGCGACGCGACGGCGGGCAAACGGGCTTGGGGGAAGCGGCTGGCGCCAGTATTTTACTTGTTAGTGTTATACGAAATCAATATACGTATAACGCAAAACGCATTTAAAGATACTTGAATGTAACTATTAAATCTGCGGAATCACTTTTTTTTTTTTTTTTTTTTTTTTTTTTTACAAAAAGTTCTTTTTAAACTTCAAACACAAGCAAAAATATTGGTACATATTCACCTACATTATTTTTATTCTTATTCCTGTTCACGTCGATTGTAGACATGCCAGTTTTCTTACGACGACGTTTAACGTTTTGTGTCAACGCGATTGTAGACGGGCCTTAAACAGTGTTCTAACCTCAAACACAATCCATTTTGCTAGCCGTATTGGCAGAAAAGCAGTTCAACGTTGGGACATGGAGATTGGTTGTGCGCAGCCAGCGAGATCGGTATACCTCATCTTTAGTCTATGATACACGATGTGTGACCGTAATTTATCAGTAGAGAAAGGAAACAGCCACGCACATCGCGAACTGCAGCCGCACGGGCCAGCAAAATGGCGTCGCTGACCAGCACCATGTCATAACACGTTTCGCCAATCAGCGCCTCGTGTAGTCTATTCGCGGTTGTTTCACACTTTTTTTTTTTTTTTAATTAAACCTCTGAAAAATCACCCCTTGTAGGGCGTGAACTGAAGTGAAGAGATTTTGGCGGCTCTTAACATCGAGGTGTTGAGAGCCGATGGGGGTGGTTGAGGTGAGTATGGAGAAGCACTGGAATGAAAGGGGTGGGAGAAACGGGAGATCCCCGAGAAAACCCGCCGACCAGCGGCATCGTCCGGTACGATTCCCACATGCGAAAATCCGGGAGTGACCCGGCCGGGGATTGAACCAGGATCACATTGGTTGGAGGCGAGCAGGCTAACCACTCAGCCGATATAGCGAGTGTCACCGTGGCTCAATATGCAGTGTGTTGTCTTGTGGATTATTTTATGTATCCGAGTTTTATAATATGTGTGAGTGTTACCCTTTATTCAGTCGTTCGCTTCGTGCCTTCAGCGAAAGCTCCCAATTTTAATTATAATAAATTGAATAATTATTAAGGTTTAAGTAAAGCAACAGCCTGTGGATCACTGCACCCGACTATACAATGTGAAGAACTCATAAAAACATTAGTACAAACAACATAAAAATGATTCAGAAGTGTGCGATTTATGCTGTACATGAAAGAAGAATGTATATATTTTGCAACATTATGAAATATTTTACTAAAATATACTTTTCAAATCACAAAGAATAATCTGTTAAAATGGTCTGTAATTTTTAACTAAATTTAACCGCATTTCCGTTCTGGCTGCTTCGGAAAGCATAATTTGCAAGAATATATTCTTCAGGAAAGACCGCCATAAATGTATTGTGCTAATGTGTAATAAAATCGTAGTAATAATGTACCACATCAATTTTATGGTTAACTTTACTTACATCAGTTTCAGTCATAATATGTATGTGGCAATTATAAAAATAATTTCCTTCATTATTATTACGGTTTTCTTACATACAAGCATAATAAACATTGCGACCATATTGCGCGACGAAGATTTTCTTGCAAATTCTGCTTTCCGAAGCACCCACAATGGAAATGCGCTTAAATGTTGTTAAAAATGCCTACTGTTATAATGGATTTTTTCAAAACATTTAAAAGTGTACTTTAGTAAAATCTTTTATAATGTTGCAAAATTGATACATTCTGCATTTATATACACTACAGCATAAATCGCACTTTTCTGGCCATTTTTATGGTGTCTGTAATACTTTTTTTTTTTATGAGTTTTTCACATTGCATAGTCGGGTGCAGTGCTCCATAGGATGTTGCTTTATTTCAACCTTTATACAACCTTTTATAGTGAGAATTTTTTTTTTCCAGGTCTGTACCTGTACATGCTAGTTGTTGAGACCTTCAGAGCAGAGAACATCAAATTCAGAGTCTACGTCGCTATTGGATGGGGTGAGTAGTTGCAACTGTACACGTGTAGTGTGTCCTGTCTGAGAAAATTTCACCTCGGGATGAAATATAACATGTATTATGTACATTCAGTCCGTCTGCTTCCGAGGAAATAATTTGTAGCTCGCAAATAAAGTGCACTGAGAAAGAAATGGCGAACATACAGTTGTGAATTATTAACTCTCTGAGGACGGCACAAGTTTACTAGTACTGAGGACAAGTTTGAAGTGAGCTGCCTATATTCTACACTACAGCAATATCATTTTGTTTGGTCTCTGTATTTCCACTTACCATTGTCCTATTGGTCCCGGCCACACCGGACACGCCCACTGTACTCTGCAACGTTTATTATTGGCTGGCCGTTGACCAATGAAGTTACGCGTTTGCTGTGTACCAATTAATGCATCGCGGTAGAGAAGTAACAAGTTTTACAATCAATCGTGTTCCTTTGAAAACTTACTAAATAGTACAGTTTTATTCTTACAAACTGAAATGTTGACTAGTTGTCATTTTTTACTTAGCTTTTGATAAGGTCTAGCGAAATAGTAAATCTATAAAAGTTTGAGCTTGTCTTCCAGAGCAAATAAATTTCCATATAAACGTAGCCCCGAATATATACGTGCATACACCTTTAAGAGTTAATTAAGACCTGTACATTAAAGAGAGTATATACGTGCATACGCCTTTAAGGGTTAATTAAGACCTGTACATTAAACACCGACCGCACACATTGAAGCTATGTATTTTGTACCTATTTATGATTCTCGGTACGAGTTCGAGTCAATGTAGACGCCTGACAAAGCCACAATTAAATAAACTTAACCCAGTTATCTAGCCCTTTAACACATTATTTTTCAATCCTGACCGATTTTAGCGGAGAAACTTGCTAATACGCACTGAATTCATAAATATAATAATCACATTCATGTGTTTAGTTTTAATGTTATGATTTTGTTTTAGTTTTCTGTGAAAAGCATCTACTACCGTACAGAACGCGCACACGAGCTTATAAGCTATATTTTATTATATAAAACAGTACAAAATCGTTCCTTAAGTTCACGTCTTAATTCTTTAGTCAAATGTTTATCTTTCAGCTGCAAACATAGTCGTAATTCAACCTCAATCTTCAGTGAAGAAAATTTCATTTTATTTCAAGATGAATTTGGAAATAATTTGTGTGTATGAATGAATACAGTGTACACAAATCCTAATAAATAGCATCTCTTCACGGTACCTTAAGTTTTGTTAGACAGTTATAATACGTTATAAGCTCCGGTACCTGAGAAAATAAACTGAAACCGTCAATGGAGAAATGAATCAAGACAAAAAAGAACAAAGTTTCCAGGAGTAACAAAAATGTTATAAGTCAGAACTTTTAACATTTAGCCCTTGAATTTGTATGGTATTACCAGTGGACTGGGCTACAAATTGATAATATATCAAATTGGAAAATATGAAACTTTATACCGTACAATTTTAATCTAAAAATTGACTTAGTTCCTTTCTCTAGATTTATTACATCCTGAAGCAATGCATGGAAAATATTCCAAGAAAAATTTATTATTGACCATTTCGTGTTATTTCTGCATTGACTAAATATCACACATATCATCTACCAATGACATTAACTAATAGTTATTCTCATTACCCATAAGATTCATTTGTAAAAATAATATAAAGTTCTCGAAAATCTTCAAAATTAATACATTCGCAAGTACATACTGAAAATGGGAATGTATCATTTCATTATGTATGAAGTGAATTCTAGCTATTCTTGCAATATGAGCTATCATTATTTCAGTTATAATCGATCAAACACTCGATATAAATGACGTATTACTCTATATTAAGCAGAATCTCACTCATCTGTCTGGGATGACATAGGCCACGAAATGATTTCCTTGTAAATATTCCTGTGCTTCATCAGTTCAACGTACTTAATCAGTTTCTTTACGTCTTTCAACATTTTGGCACTGATTGGTACCTGACCACACTCGTACTGTTACGAATTAGTTTTCATGTTAATTCATACCTGAAAGGGATCATGGACGTAGCTAATTAATGAATCATGATTAGGTAGAACACACCAGTATAAGATGGGGTTTATTGAACATAAGGATGAGATAATAACAATTTACGTGATTGGTGATCGGGAGATCTTAAATGGAATACCAAGATGCTAATTAATTGTAACAAATGTTATTACAACACGCTACTACTATTACAGTCTAACTGGAAAATCTCCGCCTTGTTCATGTGGCCGGAGGCTGATTCTAGGAGGCGGTTAACGACGGCCGGACATAACCATCATCAGTGTTCTTCTCGTTACAATGGGCCCGACGACAAAAGACGCCGCTCCCAGTGTTAACTTTGGCCTATATCGGGCGCGTTGTTTAATATTTTTGACCTCGTTCGCTGGTTGGTGGATGGAGTCTCTGCAACTGTCTTTCGCAAGGTGTTGTTGAAATAAAGCTCGTATCCTGGTTCAATGTTTGAACGTGTGTGATAAGGCAAGCCGTTCTGCTAAGACCTGATCACTTCATAAAAGTACGCAGTAGGATCTGTCATTTCAAGTGGAATATCCATGTGCTTCTGAAGTTTGACTGTATGAAGTACCACACTGTCTATGAATGGCGAAGCAATTAGAACACCTGGTACTTCCGTAGGATACTCTAATTCCTTGAAAATCGCAGGCGCAAACCCCTGTTTTTCACCTTAAAGAATGTTACTTTTAGCAGTTTGATCTGACAGTATTGTATTTTTAAAACTACGTAATCCCTCACGTGTCAAAGATCAGAATCTCATGGCTACCGTGAACCATCTTGAATGTTATATTATGCATACGATTAGCGATCACTTCAACGTATTGTCTAGGAATGTAAAACGATCACGTTTTTTTAAAAGTTGTCGTTTGATAACACTAAAAAACACGATCACAGGGCAAGAATGAGTGCCCTCGTTCTAGACACAGGTGACATATTGTTTTAAGTTGACGACCGCGTGACACTAGCCCCACACGCTTCCTAACAACTGCATGATTTTTGTTTTGACCAGGCGCCTCGTCTGAGGAAAGATACAAGTTCAGTTTCTTTACTCGACATGAGGGCTTGTACGTCGTCGTGTACAGAAGAGCATACTTCATTTGCACCCTTGTGTCCCTTACCTTTGTGATACACGTGTATCGCGGAGTGTGTGGACTTGAGATCAAAATCTCAGATACAGTGTACCCATAGTAGTTGTAGAAAAAAATAGCTTCTTCTGGTAGCTATACATGGTAATGACAGGTTCTGAATGAAACCAAATACAAAACATCTGATGTGTTCTTCTTTGCGACACAGTGCCTCCACGACGTTTATTGACTTATCGAATTTACCGCTTCTTCGTTTGTGTATATTTAACTCGGCCTCTACAGCCCGCTTTATACGATCACTAATGTGACAAATTTGTATCTTGTTGATTAGTTGTTCACATCTATACAACATACATCAATCTGCGGACGTCCAAATCAAACACACCAAACTATTTGCAGAAAATTTAAAAAGATCATCTGAAAGGTCTTGTCCTGATACTTTTTAAGGTGTGCAAAACAAAAGTTATTTTACAAAAATTCAGAAGTAATCACGAATAAAAAAATTTGCAAGAATTTCCTTACATTCAACAATTTTTTAAAATTGGAATTTTTCTTTTTCTCTTGGGAAATGTTGTAGACATCTGGAAGTAGTTCTTGGCATATTATTCCAGTGTGAACTATCTCATTTCTGAGTGTAAGTTAGTTTACATTATTTTCACATTTTCTAAAACAGTAACGTGGTGACTTTGGCGTGAATTTATGGGTAAACCATGCGCTCAAAAAATTTTCTTCGCGTGGAAAGAGCAATCGCTGATAATTAGAGACCAGGAGAATCCGCGGATTCATTTTTGGGTCAAGCCAGAATCCAAAAACTCGTTTGTTCTTGTCACTGTCGCAATTGGGTCACGCGTCATTTATCACTTCCTGAAGAAGCCTGGACCAATAAGAGACACACAACAAAACACAGGCCCAACCATCGCCTTCCGCTGTGACAGCAGGCAACCAAATAATTTTAACTGTGTTATAGAACATAAGACAGAGCAGTCTTAGCCTACAGGTAATTCAACTCACGAATTTTTCCGGTCTCTATTGATGAAATATAAAAACTGAATAGTGTATAAAATAGCACATTTTTGAGGCCAACGCCTTGTGTTGGCCCAGGAATAGTAAAAACACTCTGAAGTCTGGTATCGTATTGTAAGTGAGAAGTTAAAATTTATGGCCACCGAGGTTGTTGTTAATTATTTCATACATCATTGGAACTCATATTTGCAAATCGCCAACACATTTTCATCCTAATAATTAGGCCCACCTGTTTTTTCGTGAACATGTTTGTGCGAAGTCTAGACGTCAACCTCTTGCGTGCGCAGTTGCAAATTTCCTTCTCCTAATGGTCGCGTGATTTCGCGAGGATAAATTTCCCTATACGACTGAGATCCATTCAGAATTATGTTACTCCGAGACTGAACGTCCGTGATTTGATAGCAAGCAACTGAGAAGTGTGGTAGTTAAAATCATCCGATAATAGAATTGGTTGTGCACTATAGTCTATTCGCGGTTTCTTCGTACTTTTTAAATCAAACCTTTGAAAAATCTCCCCATGTATGACGTGTTTAGTTATTTCCTAAGTATGGCATGTATTGATTGGCGCAGCGTTACCTAGGGCGTGTCACACACACAGTATGGTCCAATGGCAGACATATTGCAAAGGTGCGCGTGATTAAAGTTCAACGTGTCCCGAAATAATAACGCGAAATTTGCAGGTCCCTACTCATATGTCAATTTACAAATAATTTTCTTAGAGAGTATGATAACGTTGCAACATGGACGTGTTCCCCCCCCCCCCCCGCTGCCAGAGAAAGGAATAGATAACCGCGAGTGTGCAAAAATAGATGTACGCCATGTTTTGTTGCCCGCGCTGATTTATGTGCGCGATAGCGAAAGATAGAGTGTTCTATAAAGTAACGTAGGAACGGGCGCGAAGTTTGATGCTTATAGTTCTCGATATACAGGGCTTCGGTGCAAGAAACTATTTTGCCGGTATCGTAGACTACGACTGGGCGAATAGGTCCCGCTGCAGTTTTGCAGTATAGCCATGCCGTGTTCATTTCGTTGTTCCTTTTTGCGATCGAAATTCAATCTTTCCCATAGCTGACGCAAAGAAACTAAGTTGGGGTGGCCTGGGGAAGGGGGTGAAGAGGTGGAGAGATTTGGACTGCTCTTAACAGCGAGGTCTTGAGAGCCGATGAGGGTTATTGATGTGAGTGCGGAGCAGCGCCGGTATGAAAGGGCGGCAGAAACGGGAGATCCCTTGGAAAACCCACCGAACAACGTCATCGTCCGGCACGATTTCCGCTTGCGGTAACCTGGGAGTAACCCGGCCGGGGACTGGAACCCGTTCGCCTTGGTGGGAGGCGAGCAGGCTAACCGCTCAACCACCGCGGGCCGGGGGGGGGGGGAGAAATTGTCATAAAGTTGTGACCTCGTAAGTACTCCCTGAGGAGCAAAGTAGTAGGTTCGCAATCTAGATGAGCACTTTGAAAAAGAAAAATTAATTTGTTTGTTCTTTCCGTTAGCACTCTGAGATCGGCATACTTTTAGTAGCATTCAAGACAAGCTATAAGTGCGTCATCTGTATCCACCACTGCAGAGACATGAAGTTCTATTAGTCTCTAAGACCACTGCCGCCTTCCTATTGGTCAAAACCTCACCAGATGTTACCTCCCCTGGTTTTAATAACCAGAGGAGGTACATAATGAACTCCCTATAGGTAGGGATAGGGAAATTTCGCGATTTCATTTCGGGACAAGATAGACGTCAAACACATATACGGTGAGGTCGCCTTCATAATTGGATCACAGTTTATTAGACCCACCCTGGACGCCTCTGAGCCAATAGCAGACTTGCAAGGGAACACCTTGCGAATCCCATAACTGCCAGGTGTGGGGCAACAGTCAATGAACACAGAGCTGAGGATCCGGTAAGCAGAGGGCTGAGGAGTCTCGCCTACAGGTCATTGAACTCGCGAAATTTTCCTATACCTACGTATAGGTTTTAGTTAATGACTGGGAAACGTTACTCATTAATAAACCAACCGTTAAGTATCAATGGCACTTTACTTCTCGTTACTTTATATGAGATACAATTTATTTTATATTTACATTCAATTCAACACTCAATGCAAGTTATGTGACTATAACCTAAGCAATGTAAGTTATTCAATTACAAGGTAGTGACTCTACATTCAGATTACAGCATAAATCTCTTGAGTACTGACACCAATGCAGATGCTAATACGCACAGACATACTGACTCTGTAAATTACCGCGGCCTCCAAGTCTTTGAGCCCCGTCTCAGGTTCAACTAGGCGTTCCACTCACCGCTGGTATTTCTACGACGATGCAGCACGACGACGACGGAAGCACGAGAGCTCCGCCACTGCGTCGCAGCAGGCACGCAGACCATTGGCTCGGCGACCTGGTGGGCCCTATTTCATAAAACTTCACATATACGACAGTTATGTCAAATCTGACAAAATTTGTCAATGCGTCATGACAATGGTTATGTTACGTAAATAATACAAGTTCCCATTATTTGACAAGCAAAAAGGTGTAAATTGTCAGCCTTAAAATAACAGTTTCATAAACGCGACAATGATATGTCAAATCGTAAGTTTCATTTATTGCACGCTAGATAGCCCTCAAGTGCGCTTACGATAATCGATCGCAGCTTTATATGCGATTCATGAACAGTCTAGTCCTACCGCAAATGATTAAGCGGTAAATAATAATTCCTCCCACACAACTTTGTTCTCTCTAGCAGCAACATGTCGAGTAATGTGCATAAGATTAGTCTGTTAAACCTGATCCTAGAGGAAAAATTGTGCTCTCAGGCAAGCAATGTTTTAATTCACACAATATTGAAACATAGTTCCACTGCCATTTTATGTAAACATTACAAATTACTGGTTACATGGGAAAGCTTGCATGTCACTTCAGCAGTGACGATTCTACAAATTTGTAGATGTGTCACCGAGTGTCTATGCTTGTCTGTTTCATAAACCAGCCTACAGTGTAATATTTGACACATTTGTCGGATTTTTACCTGTCAGCTCTCAAAACTCTTGTGGAGCAACTATTTGTCAAATTGTCATACAAGTCTACAAATTCGTCAGGACAAACTTGTAAACTCGTCAGTTTTTATGAAACTCACATTTGTCGGATTGTAAACCTGCCTGACAATTCCCTGTCACCTGTCGAAATGTAACTTTTATGAAATAGACCCGGGGGGGGGGGGGAGGCTATGTCATTGTTATTTTTACAGAATTTGTAGAACTTGTAAGACGTGGTCGAACAGTCGTAATAAACTTTACAACTAAATAATATGTTTGTATTAATTTATATTTAGTATATGAAAACTTGGCGCAATATAGAACGTATACCTTATTTGCGTAAGGGTAGAAAGCAAATATCTTGCTTAAGGCTCTTACCTTTTCACGCCAAGTTTTTATATACTAAATATAAATTGATACAAAATATCAATTTGTAGTAAAGATTATTACGGCTGTTCGAGCACGTCTTGCAATTTCAAGTAATTTTTATCTTTCTAGTTCATTTGAGGACGGCACAAATTTTCTAGCACTGCGGACAAATTTTGAAGCGATCTGCCTATATTCTACACTACAGCAATGTCATTCTGGTTGGTCCCTGTATTTCCACTTACCGTTGTCCTATTAGTCCTGGCCACACTGGACACGCCTACTGTACTCTGCAACGTTTATGATTGGCTGGCCGTCGACCAACTAAGTCACGCGTTGGCTGTGTACCAATTAATGTATCGCGATACAAGTAACAAGTTTTACAATCCATTGTGTTCCTTCGAAAAATTATATTTAAAAAAACAGTTATATTCTTACAAAGTGAAAGTGTGACTAATTGTCATTTTTTACTCGGATTCCGATCAAGTCTGGCGAAATAGTGAAACTATAAAAGTGTGAGCTTTGTCTTCAAGAGCAAATAAATTTCCATATAAATGTAGTCCCGAATATGTACGTGCATACGCCTAAAAGGGTTAAATGGTTTTTCTATTATATATGTATTTTTTCACAAGGTCACCACCTATGGGAGGGATGACCTTGTGATCCCCTCACTTATTTACGCCAATTCTGGCCTCGATTACTTCATGCCGGCGCCTTGTATAATTCGTCTCTCCCAAACATTGCACCCCGCCTGCTTCCCTGTGGCCTTTGCAACGTATCGCTACACAGACTTCCATTACTGGCCGCCGATTGTCAGTCAGCCGATGGAGTGTCGAGTTAAGGTGGGTTTACGATTAAAGATTGGTGAATTAAGAATTGTACTTAATGACTCGATAAGCACACGGAAAACCTGCAGTAAGAAGGTTTGCAGTTTATATTTGAATTAGCAACTGTTAAGTCTAGCCAATCAGAATCGTAGATGAAAAAAAGCAACCGACATAACCTCCAAATATGGACACGAGTGAAGATTATTTAGTATAGTCCATTCCCCATTGGAAGCTACTTTCTCGGAGCCCTGTTAAATATCTACTTGCAGGCCAGTACCGTATCCTTCCGCCAAATGTAAACAAACATTGCCATGTGACTGCCATGTAGCATCTGTCCAAATCAACGTTTACATGACATTGTGTGTGTACATGTGTTCGTATGCTTTCGCTACACCTAAAAATAAACATTGCAATGTGACTTCTTCTTTTATACCTGTCAAATGTGTTGTTTACTGTCTACAGCTTTTCAAAGAATTCTGTCATATTCCATAAACCATTCCGTATGAATATTCACAGTTTAGGCCTACAACATTATTTAGGTCTGCTTTATGACGTTTTAAAAATGCCTTAATTGACGATAGTTCTTACAGTTACGTTACATTAACATATTTGTTTTCCACGACATAGCACGTTACACGTAATGCACGTTAATATTTTGCCGCGACTGTGTTTAACACTGTTACAACTGCGGGGTAATTAACTGTAGTGATATGTGTTGGGTTATTTCTTTAAAAGGGCGGCCTCAGTTCGAATAACGAAGGAATAGACAGTCCAACGAAAAAGCGACATTAAAATCAAGCACGCAACTCATGTCGCTCATTTTTTCTTATAGAAACTCAAAATATAGCGGTGAACATACACACAAATAAGCCTACCGTAACTTTTATTCCACTCACATTTATATGTATTGATACTTACTGTGTATTAGGTTTATTGAAATTTATTGGGGCTGGGCTTGGTTCATTTGTTGGGATTGGTGGTACATCACGTTACACGACTGTGTTTCAAACACCCAGGGCAAAGGTACAACGTTGTGATATATAAACATACTTTGGTGTAAATAAATAACTTCATCATAAAAACAGTTCAATTTTCAACGTATCAAATATTTGAAATCACGCACACACAGATACAAGCGAAACTATCACCAAACAGCAACGCCAAGCTATTTCACGCTCAGCGGTTAACGAAAACACACCATAACAGTATATTAATTACTGCCGCGGAAACACAGATTTATCGCAACATCGTAACATGCTTAGGTAGGTTTTTAAAAAAAGTCTACAAACGTGATGTGGTAATTTGAAGTATTTTTCGGAGTAAGTATAATTTACTCTTCGTTTGGTAAAACAGCAACACGCCATGTCATGGCTCGCCACGTCTGCCAACTTCACTTTGTTTCTGCCCCGCCATCATATCTAAATATATTAAAATAAGTATTCGAAATTTAAAATCTCTTTTCAGTTGTAAATTATAAATTTAAAAAATCATTATTTTGCTGTAATAAGTATGAAATATGTTACAATTGAAAACAGGTACAACAATTCGCGTACTAGCGAAGTGAAACTTCCCGAGTGTGAAAGAAACAAAGAGAGAGAGAGAGAGAGAGAGAGAGAGAGAGAGAGAGAGAGAGAGAGAGAGAGCGTGACAAGCCTCCCTTCGCTCAGCAGACAGTTGCTTCAAAAATTGCTCTGGCTCGATAAAACAACAGCGTACCATTACGGCCTACTCACTATATTTTCCGCTGTTATTTTAAACTGTGAAAATGAGGTATGTTGCCATCGGGGCTACCTAAATACTTAAATATTTCAATAGGCACCGTTTAATTTACAAATAGTATACTAAAAAACTAGGTTAAAATAATATTTTAACTGAACTATTTCTTACCGGCCGTTGCCAACACGTCGCTGCTCTTGATGTTGTTAACTCATATTTAAGAAGAAATCAATATTACAAGTTATAGAATATATTAAGGTAAAGTTTCATTTATTCAGGAATACAGTACTCTAAAGTAAACCATAGTGTTATATATTTGTGGAATACAGGTTATTGAAAAAACAGGTTGGCATATTTTGCTTAGAGTGTTTTTTCAAACGTTGATTTTCATAAGTCTCTTCCAATCGGGAATGGACTATATATATATATATATATATATATATATATATATATATATATATATATATATATAATGAGTTGTGCTTACTGCTTGTGTAAACTTGTTGAAAAACTCGTGATATTTTATAGAAGCGAAAGCCGATGCCAACATTGGGCATTTACATCAATACTTTTGAAAAGGTTAATTAAAGCGAATTTAATAACCTTTTCCAAGAAATAAAACATGGCCGTGAACTGTTTTTTAAATTAAGAGGATACTGTCTCGCGATTATTTGAGTACGATTTCACATTACGACATAACCTAAATCTAATAGGTAAATACAGTTTCCCGCCAAAAACAAATGTCACTGGTCTCTGATTGGCTACCTCGTCTTGACGTGTACTTAAGATATAAAATATAACGATCTCTTAAGTCACGCCAAGAACGCACAGGACCCGTCGAGACCCGCACACGACAGTCGTAAACTAATAGCTAGGGATAGGAAAAATTCGCGAATTCATTTCAGGACAAGATAGATTTCAAATGCGTGTACACTGAACTCGCCTTTGCAATTGGATCAGAGTTTATTAGACACGCCCTGGACGAATCCGCGCCAATAGCCGACTTGCAAGGGAACAAGAAGCGAATCCCGCACTGTCAAATGTGGGTTAACACTGGGGCAACAGCCAATGAACGAACATCTGAGGGTCGACTATACAAAGGATTGTGGAGTCTTGCATACAGGTCATTGAACTCGCTAAATTTTCCCATCCTTGCGTAATAGTTACCCTTGGACATTGATTCATATTATAAGCACACGACACACTTATTCTGTTAAGCCAATCGTAAAAACCACCTATAGCTGTGCTGAAACCAAGACGTCCCTTCGTACGTAGCAGGGGCCGCGGTAATGCAGTGGTCAGACTACTTGCCTCCCACCTATAGGCGAACCGGGTTCGACTGCCGACGGGGTCCGCTCCCCGGATTTACGGATGTTGGGAATCCTGCCGCTCGTCGGTGGGTTTTCTCGGGGATCTCCCGTTTCCCCCCTCCCCTTGCGTTCCGGCGCTACTCCATAATTACTTCGCTTCACACTCATCGGCTCTCAAGACGTCGATGTTAAGAGCCACCCAAATCTCTTCACTCATCCACAACGTCCATGATACAGAATGTATGTAAATTACACCGGCAAACTTGGGATGCAGATTAATCACAAAAAAAGGAAGGTGTAAACATTTAGACGACGTACGATCTAAAGTGAATCCTAAGTTTGAAATTGTACCTGGACCAATAGTTTATTACAACTACTGAAGATGGAGCGCTAAATGTCTGTATAATGTGTAAAGTTAATTGCGACATGCGTGTTAATAATCCATCATTTAACCCTTTGAGGAGTATGCACGTATATATTCGGGGCTACGTTTTTATGGAAATTTATTTGCTCTTGAAGACAAAGCTCACACTTTTAAAGTTTCACTATTCCGCCAGACTTTATTGGAATCTAAGTAAAAAAATTACAACTGGTCATTATTTTAGTTTGTGATAGTAAAACTGTCCATTTTAATAATTTTTCAAACAAATGCGGCGGACTGTAAAACTTGCTGCTTCTATCACATACACTAATTGGTACGCAGCCAACGCGTGACTTCATTGGTCGACGGCCAGCCAATAATAAACGTTGCAGAATACATTAGCCGTGTCCTGTGTAGCTATGACCAATAGGATAATGGTAAGCGGAAATGCAGAGACCAACCAAAATGATATTGCTGTAGTGTAGAATATAGGCAGCTCACTTCAAACTTATCCTCAGTGCTAGTAAATTTGTTCGTCCTCAAGGGGTTAAACCCCACATGGTGGCACAGCATCATGTAGATCCCCACATGGTGGCACAGCATCATGTAGATTAAGTCGGAATATGTATGGTAACCGTGATTATTTCCATCAAATAATTTTACTACGGTGACTGGCAGGTGTTGTGGTGTTTACAAATATTTATTCCGTTAACACATTATCCAGATAACCAATAACCCATCTTAAAATTTTTCTCCAGTAATTGGAGCGACGAATATTACGCGAATCCATTCGGAGGCGAGGTAGACTCCAAGCACTAGTTTTTTTTTTCTCTCCTACTCTTGTGATTGGATGACAATTCTTTAGACACGCCATGTGGGGCAACTGTGAGCCAGTTATAGGCAGGAAGCAGTAGCGCGAGAGTGTGTCTAACAGTCCTAGGACTTGCTTTATCATCACGGCAACCAATGATCAAACGATAACGTCTCTAGTGTATAGAGTGCTGTCCAGTCTAGCTTGCTGCCAACTCAATCCGCGAAATACTCGGGGCTCTACCAATAACAAATGATTCATATACAACTTCAAAGAAATGTACCTACCCAAGAAGTCACTTCAGATAGTGAGACGTTTATAGCCTGTTCACGGTAAAGTGAGCACTTTAGAGGCCCTAGTTACTTTATCCTTTTTAGCCGTTTTTTTAATCATTTAACCTCCTTTTTTGAATAAATATTGCCATGCAAGTAATAAACACAGTGGCTATATTCCACCGCAGTAGGACGTTAACGCCTAAGGCCAAAATAAAGTATATTTATTGAGTATTATTGCAAATGAGAGGGCTTTCGAAAGTTCATTTTACTGTAAGTAGCGTATGTGGATGTGTAACTTGTATTATATATATATATATATATATCTATAATACAAGTTCGACGATATATATATATATATATCGTCGAATTCAAATTTTTTTTTTTTGGAGAGTGGATGCGATGCGAATTCATCACGTGTCTGTTTTGCTCCGAACCTGAGCATAACCTTGACTATGGAGCTGGTTGGGGTAAATATTACCTTGTGAATAAATTTCATCACGTTTTCGACTTTTATGGTACTCGTATATATACTGAAGTGAAAACTACCTTTTCGCATGGGACGGAACTCTTGTATTTCCTCCGGGTTTCCTTCAGTGGTGTGTGGGGCGGTAAAGGGACAAGGTCGTAAACTGAACGCCAGCCAAGTGCGGGTTACGAGCTGCTCCCGAGGGCGTCTGGGTCGTACGAGCTATATGATGTGCACGGTTAGGTGAGCCCTTGTAAAATCCCTCCTTAAGATCTAGCTACGTGTACGCTCGTTCTGTATTATCACACCGTATGCAAAATTATCATTGCCGTGGGCCTCAGCACTTTATTCATGCTTCAATCAAGTGGAACTTCGGAATCGTTAGAAAAGATCAATATGTTAGAAACCGGCTAATTCCTCCTCCCCGTCGTTATGGGCTGTTCACGGTAAAATTAGCACTTTTCAAATACCTGCTTAAGATCTATTTGAATGCACGCTGTGTGTTCTTTCGCCTTATGTAAAATTATCATTACCGTGGGCCTCATCGCTATCTTCATGCGTCGGTCAAGTGAAACTGTAAAATTAATAGAAAAGTAAGAATTTAAAAAAAAAATCTGCTGATTTTTACACTTCGATGCGTAAAAAAAAAAAACAGAAAACGATAGAAATGGTTACCCAGTAATTTTTATTTGACGTTAAGATATGGAACTACTTTCCCATCCATCGTTACCAACTTTACTGGGCGCATGTCACTCAGTGCGCCCGTTAAATTATATGCAGGCAGGAGCAGTGACTTTTTCCTAGGGTTGATTTCCAAAATGCTCGGATGAGTTGAGGCGTTTTGGCGAATGTATTTTATTAATATAAAAGTGCTCGTATTTGGAAAATGGAGATATAAACAAACACGTTTATCACCGTTGGCCATGTGGCTTTGGCAGTAGTGTATGATTGGGGCAGGTCAATGTTGGGTACACGCGCAGAAGATAAATAAGCGGATTACCTCATCTTTTACTCTGTGCTACAGACTGGATTTATTTTCAAACCTTCATCTTCCCGCGCGTCCTGATACCCGGCTGCCGGATGTCGTTTCGCCGAGAAGAATTTTAAACGCTACGCCCCTCCCCCCCCCCCTCGCAACAATTCCTCTCAGTGCGTGCGCAGCGGGTCATTACTTTTAGGTCGGCGATGCTCCGCTCTCTAAAAGCAGCGGCGAGGCGCCGAGAACGGAACTATAAAGATAACGTCAGCCCCGACCTTCACCTTGCAAATGGAAGAGCCTGGCGCCAATTCTACCAACTGAAGGCTGTTCGCGATCAAGTGAGCACTTTGGAAATCAACCTGTAAAAAAGTCACTGCCCCTGCCTGCGTATACACTATCTACCAAAAAGTAATTGGGCACCCTTCCACAACGTTTGCTCGGTGGTCGTCACCCCGTTAGAATCTCCTAGGGCCACCTCTTGCGGCTATAACAGCAGCCACCCTGTCTGGCATGCTCTCTACGAGTGTTTGCAGGACATCCACGGGGATTCGTCGCCTTTCCTCTTGCAACCATTCCATGAGTTGAGCAATGGATTTTGGCCGCGCCTGACGAGCCCTCACCCGGCTATCCATTTCGTCCCAAAGATGTTCTATAGGGTTGAGGTCGGGGCTCTGGGTGGGCCAGTCCAATCGGCGAACATTGTTGTCGGCGTACCACTGCATAGTAGCCCTTGAAACATGGCACCTGGCATCGTTATCCTGGAAGTAACACGGGTCCATTCCGTAAAAACGCCACAATGTTGGGAGCATTTCATTATCCAGAATGTTACAATATGGCCTCTGTGTTCATGCTGCCACGGACAAACACCAGCTGTCCTACGCCGAAGGCCGTGAAACACAAGTCAACTGACGTACTGAATTGCCTATCTTCACGGGTGCCCAATTACTATTTGGTAGACAGTGTATTTTAACGAGCGCGCTGAATGATAAGCGCCCAGTAAAGTTGGTAACGATGGATGGAAAGTAGTTCCATATCTTAACGTCAAATAAAAATGTTAGGTAACAATTTGTGATAACTTAAAGTGTTTCTTTGGCCTTCTGTTTTTTTATGAGCCTAGTTGTAAAAATGAGCAGATTTGTAACATATTCACTTCTTTTTTAAAATAATTTCACAGTTTCACTTGATCGACGCATGAATAAAGTAATGAGGCCCAATACAATGTTGATTTTACACAAGGCGGAAGAATACACAACGTATATACAGGTGGATTTTAAGCAGGGCTTACAAACGTGCTCATTTTACCGTTAACAGACTTTGCCGCCATTCACGGAAGTAAGAGCTGATATATATCTATATATAGACTTAAGGCGCCTTCTTAGTAAACATTTTTAAATGCCTTAAGATCGCATCCGGTCGTAAGGTAGCATTGTAGCGGCGATGGATAAATATACCGGGGATAAGACTTTTGCCAGAATAGATATGAACCAATAATAATTTTTCCCCCTATTTTTGCTGGGAAAGAGTAGCCAGTGACGTCTCAAATTTGAGCAGTATGTAAAATATGAGGTTACACTTAATTTTTTTTTCCATGGCCAGAGCCCTTTTTCTGAGGGCCCATCAAATTCAAGAATCGGTTTTTTTTAGGTTTGTTTTAGACCAAATCGTAGAAACGTCGTGAGGTTATTCTGAATGCAAAATGAGACGAAAAACATAACACAACTTTTAGCCAAAATTGATTATCGAGTAACGTACACACCTTTAATGCAATACACTCTAAATTCGAATCTGTGGAAAACGACTGACTCGCAGTGAAAATGGCTACACTTAGAATCAGGGGGGTGGGGGGGGGGGGACACTGATTCTTTTAGTGGAAAAATTAGACAGATTGAATTAGTGATGTGAAAAAAATTCACCGATAAGTGGAGACATTTTCACTGCGAATCAGGGGTTTTCCACTGATTCGAATTTAGAGTGTAGTATATAATGTTAAACAACAAAATTTTGGTATGGCGTTTATGTGGACGAAGTTGTTAGGTGTGTGCATTTTTGTTTCGTGATATTATCGCACTGACATTAGTAAAACTGGGCGTGGCATCACTGTAATGTTTGAAAATTTGTAACCATGAATTTAAATCGATATATTTCAACAGATTAATGACTGGCATGTTCAGATTACCAAAAATAAATTTTCCTTGGTCTAACGCTCCCAAGCCACTGGTTCTCTCTTATATTTCTTTATAACGCCTTGCATCTATGCAACACTAACATTGGCGCTAAGCTGTTTTGTTTACAGAGCGGGTGCACTACGAAAGTAACTAAAAGACCATTCGCAGTAAACTGAGCGCTTTTTAAAGCCCCGCTGAAGTTCTACTTCCAGGATATTCCTCCGCCTAACGGAAACAAAGATTCACGAAGTCTGAAAAATTACACCAGAGGGACAACGCACAGCATTCTTGCGCACTCAAGTTACGTAACATTTTGCATAGGAACTATTTCTTACTAGGCATTACCAACACACCTATTTACGCCCTATTTTTACTCACGTTTATTATAAATGAAATATTATACTTTATAGACAGAATATGAGTAGAAGTTTAATTTAATCAAAAGTAAGGCACTTCCTACGTAAAATTAATATGAAATGCTTGTGATACATGGCATATTATAGGTAACACCCAAGAGGCGATATTAAAAAGGTATGTTTCATAAAAGTGAGAAGAAACCGTGAATATACTAAGTGTACTTTTGAAATGTCACGCATTTTGGAAACACCAATTCAGAATACCCCAAAACGGTTAAAAACGGCTTTTTTCAAAAAGTGTTATAGTTGAAAATATACACACCAGATCCATACAACAAAACTCAAGGGCCTTGCACGGAACCTTCCTACACACTTTCCAACCGATAAAACAATAGGGTCACCGCTGAAAGTCGCATAGGTACATGTAGTGCGAACAGACAACTGCACGCCAATTCAGAGCCTTGCGCATAGCGGCGATGGCGCGCTTGATTTGCGTGGTAATACAACCCTTATGGTCCCCGCTCTTCTCGGCCTCAGACATGTGAAAAAGCTCTAGATAGGCAGGGGCCTTAAGGTGATCATTTCTGAGTATCGTGCGCCAATTTTTTTACGCCGGCTAATAACTTCATAAAAACTGCTGTAATCAGGATTGCCAACCCGTGCGTATAAAAATTCTTGTGCCCTGAGAATTTATTTCCTATTCGTGTGCTCTTTCCAGATCGGTCAGACACGAAGTATTTTATTTTTTACGTTAACGCCTATAGTGAGCTTAACGTCTCGTCAACAGCGAGCTCATTAGATACGGTGCAAGTTGCACAGGGAAGATGGATTGGAGGAAGGATTGGGAAGGAATCGGCCACGGCTTTTGTTAGGGACCCATCCCAGAAGCATTCGCCTGGGGTGATCTCGGAAGACCATGGAAAACCGAAATCAGGACGGTCGGGCCGGGAATCGAACCCGGGTCCTCCCGAATGCGAGGCCAGTTGGTTACCACTGTGCCACCTCACTCGGTAACGCCGATTGTAGACGGGCGGGTTTGCTTGTCATGGTGTATGAGTAATGTTATTAATGGAAAGTTGATTGTGGACGGGGCCAAAGACCCTAAATACTTTATGATGAAAGTTTTTTTTTCTTTAATTCATTTTAAGATAACGCTATGCCACATGTAAAATGACAAGCTATGGAATTTTAGGAGAAAATTTGTGGCAGTCTCTTAGACCGTCCTCCATACAACCCAAGACTAAACAAGCCGTGTGATTTATGGGCTTTTCCAAAATTTGAGAAAGAGTTCAGGGGAATTGCGTTTATCACGGACTGTGATGTGAAATATGCCATATTCACGATTCTACGTGGCCTTTCAGTGAATGGCATGAGACACGTGTTTTGAGAAGCTGGTGCATCGCTGGAAGAGGTGTTTGTAGTGCGAAGGTCACTATCTCGAAAAGGAAACCCAGACCAAACCGTGCCTCAATTGACCCAGAGAGCGCTCTTTCGTGCTCTCACTCTCGCGATCACGTCATTATGACGTCAGAGAGAACACACACTGTGCCGTCTCAATTCGTCGGAAGAGAGTGCGAGAGCACACGGAGAGAGAGAGAGAGAGAGAGAGAGAGAGAGAGCGCGCGCACGAAGTTGTATACTCGCTGGCGCTATCTTGCAGGCGCCAGATTTGTTTACATAATTTCCGTGTTTGAATAAGGTTATGGTAGCTGTCTGGGCGAAAACCACGTCGCAGTTTAACTGTTAGTCAGTCATTTCAACTGTTTTAACCAGCGAAATAACATACGCAAAACGTATTTATAAACATTTAAATACGGATTTCTGACTTGTCTCGTTTTTATTGTCACTTTGCTGCATTATGACGGTAAGATGTAAAACAAAAACAAAAGTATTTAATGTACTAATAATTATTATAGTAGTGTTATAGTTATTTGTGGATTATTTTTAATACATGTATGTTATTTGCAATAGCTATGATTACGATTTTAGCTTAACATGATTTCCCTCCTTTCGGCATCAGCTGTGTCTGTATGTCGTCGGAGAGAAACGAGAGAGTGATTGTATCTCAAATCCCACAGAGCGAGAGCGTGAGAGAGCGCGAAGCAGTGCTCTCGCCAGGTTGTGCGAAAGAGTGCTCTCTCCCGAAAGAGTATTCTTTGATTCGAGACACGGCCTAACTTTGGCTCCGAGTAGTGACCCTGAGCCCACGAGCTTTCAGAACAGCCATCGTACGACAGTGTCGCTTCAATTAGGAGTAGTTTTCGTCAGCTGTATCCAATCAGTCAGCCGAGAAAGGCGGTCCGACCTCAAACGCTTCCTTGCGGACAGCGCCTTTTTTTAAACCACGCTTCAGCGTGTGACGTCCAAGACAACCAAAATAGGAGCTATCAAAAATGATGAATTGAGGTTAAAGACTTGAAAACCATATGAGGGGAAAACTACACAGAGACAAGCAGGGGGGGGGGGGGGAACATTCGATAGAAATCTCAGCATCATATAAATAATTATTCACGAGGATTAACCGCCAATCGCATTGCTTAATCCCTTGTGTCTAGGGATAGGAGAAATTCGCGAGTTCAATGACCTGTAGGCTAGACTCCACAGTCATGTGTATACTCGAGCCTCAGATCTTTGTTCATTGGCTGCTGCCCCATGGAGTAGCCAGTGTTACTTCACACCTGGCATTGTGGCACTCTACTTGTTTCCTTGCAAGTCTGCTATTGGCTCAGAGTCGTCCAGGGCGTGTCTAATAAACTGCGATCCAATTGCAAAGTCAACTTCAGTGTACACGTGTTTGACGTCTGTTTTTTCCTGAAATGAACTCGCGAAATGTTCATATCCCTACTTATATAGTTTGCAGCAAAATATGTATGGGCTATTAACGGTAATATGAGCACTTTTGAAAGCCGTGCTTAAGATTTACTTGTATTCATGTAGTGTATTATTCCGCCTTATGTAAAATTAACGTTGCCATGGGACTCATCACTTTATTCATGTGTCGGTCTAGTTAAATTGTGAAATTATTATAAAAATAAATATTTGACAAATGTTCTCGTTTTTACACTTCGATGCACAAAAAAGCAGAAAGCCAAATAAATAATTTAAGTTATCGTAAATGGTTACCTAACACTTTTTATTCGAAGTTAAGATATGGAACTACTTTACCTCCATCGTTACCAACTTTACTGGGCAAATGTCACTCAGTGCGCCTTTTAAAATATGTCCAGGTAGGAGCTGTGGCTTTTTTATATGGTTGATTTCAAAAGTGCTCACTTCATCTCGAACAGCCTTTAATATAAATGTGGGTCACACTCAGAGTAATTCGACAAATTCGAAAGGTGAAGAAAAATAATAACTCGTTCGAGTAAAAAAAAAAAAAAGATGTAATTTTTATCATACTTTATTGTTTACAGCTGAATCGGTGTAATCTTCTGTGAGAAATGTACGTGGTTTTGTTACGCAACTACATCTCACAACCAAAGGCTACAAACACAGTAAATGAACAGGAACGCTCCGCGTTCCGTGCAGCATAATACACAGTGAAATAGGCAGTCGCACTTCACATGTCCACGGCAACGGCCAACAGATAACGAGCTGTTCACTGCAGGCGTTTCCAGTTTTTTTTTTTTTTTTTTTTTTTTTTTCGAATTGCTTTGTAAGTACAGGATGTTCCGAGGCTCAGCCGACATACTTCGGCAGCGTGCCATACAAGTCATTGGCAACACAAAATGTCATATGCACAAGTAGGCTTCGCATATTCATTTCAGAGTTACAGGGCGCAATATAGAACGTATACCTCATTTGCGTAAGCGTAGTAAGCACATATCTTGAGCAATAATCTTAACTATTCCCAATATAGAACACATATCTCGTTTGCGCAAGCTTAGTAAGCACATGTCTTGCGTAAGCCTCTTAACTATTCGCTCCAAGCTTTTATATACTAAATATAAATTGATATAAAAAATATAAATTTGCAGTAAAGTTTATTATGGCTGTTCGATGACGTCTTATAACTACTATTAGGTGATTTTTCTCTTTTTATTGCATTTACAAATAAAATGTTGGTTTTAAAAGGTTTTTTTTAAGTTAATTAATTTTTCACCTTTTGGTCTCTACATTTTTTTTTGTTATTATAATGTAGGTAGACTATTTATACATTCACAGACTCGTGAATGTATAAATAGTGTACATATATATTAATAATAAAAACAATCAGTGAGACTAAAAATACTAAAAATGTCAAGTCAAACACTAGTGGCCCCTTCCACACTTCGGGCTGCAACCTGGTGAGCAGTGATGCGCTGCAGGCAGACTACACGCCAGTTCAGTGCATGGAGGTAGGACAGACACCTACCATACATACAAACAAGGCAAGTTAAATAAAATCTTGTAAAAAAGCTACTTTCTCGGTTTTAGTTCATATTTGTAAATATTGTACAATCTGTATCAAGTCCTCGGGAAACTGTAAACTATCAGCAATTCGTTTGTATGCGCATAATTTCAGTTAAATAAAATACACGACTTTTGAAACTTTTTTAAATGTGTGTACGTGCTTTTGCTATAACAGTCGCACAACTTCATCACACCACGCCGCTAGATGCCACCAATGTCGCTTCTCGCACTTGCCCATGTTGCAGGTATAGAGCTGCCCAGTATTCTCTCTTTTATCGCATTTGTTGCCGGAGGCCAGCGCAGGTAGCTACGGCGTGATGGAAGAGGGAAGGTTGGCGGGGAGGGGGATGTATGCCGTGCTCCAAGCACGGATCGATGGCAGCGCGCCCTCTGGGCGGCCACGCGAACCTCGAGCCGTGACCCGAGCGTGTGTGTCTGTGTCAGCCAGGGTTGCCAACCTGGCTTTGCCGGATCCCCGGGAAATTTCACATGCTGGAAAATGGTCGCTGGCTACCGATTTTATAATTTCCTTTACAGTTAATTTCCTTGTTTAAATAATTTTGATACCACCAGTCACAGACTTTGAGTAAAACGTAGTAATCACTTGCGGAACTACATACACGGTAACATTAACATTTTGTAATGTTGACAGCAGGGAGTTAGGGAAAGTAGAGGCACACCTTACCGTCTCATGAGAAAGCGCGATTATATACTGGTGGCAATTAAACTCTTGCTTTATTTTATTTTCAGGCAATTTAAAAGAGAAATATTTAATTGCAACAAAATTTAAGTTTCTGGGAATTTAACAGAGTCTATTGGTTGAAGAATAAGTGAAAGGCTTTCCGTAAAAGGCTATGTTATTTTTTTGCGTGCAGCAGAGGAATGAAATGGGCGTTAAATATAACAAGAAGGCCTTCTGCCGATAATTATGGATAGTTTTTACCAGTTCTTTTCCACAATTCCACCGACGGGAAATTGTTCTCACAGCTTACAATTGAAAGTATGAAATTTTAAGACCGAAATATATCTTGGGAAACACAGGTTTCAAAAGATAATTGGGGCCTTGGTGATGTGGTGGCTAGTGCGCTAGCCTCCCACCAACGCGAACCGGGTTAGATTCCCGGAGTGGTTGCCCCGAATTTTCCTTACGTAGTAATCGCGTCGGACGGTGGCACTGGTCAGCAGGTTTTCTCGGGGATCTCCCGTTTCCCCCCCCCACCCTTCGCATTTCGGCGCTGCTCCCCTTACACTTCGTTTCACCCTCATTGACTCTCAAGGCCTCATTGTTAAGAGCCACCCAAATCCCTCCACTCGGAATTTAATGTTTTTTTTGTAAAAGGCATCGATAAGTTAACAAAAAAAAATATATCTTATGGTTTCTGAATCTGCTGTTTGGAGGTTTTTTTTTATTGAGGGAGCAAGTCAGATACACAAACGTTTTAAATTTGGGAGTATTATAAGTAAATGATTAGAAGATCTAGACCCAGAACAAGTTTTTAAAGGAAAGATGCTACTATCTCTAAATATGGAGTGGCTCGAGACTTCTGATGAGAATTAGTCTGCATAACAATTTTAGATACGCCGGAGATCTTACAGCAGCGAATGTTCCACTTGTGTTCTCACTGCTGATTTTCTTTCTTGTGTCTTTGTTGTGCTGTCTTATTCGAGCAAACACGTAAAAAAATTATTTTTTTTTACAGCTGTCCACGCAATGAAAATAAATCACCGTAATAAACGTGCAGTGGGCTCTCTTGTACTCATCCGTGTAAATTGGATGTTTTCTGTTTGAAGGGTGTTTTTGATTCTCCAGTTAGCCTACGAGTGAATTATTAAATAAAATTTCAGCATCAATGTATTGTACAGATTGATCTCAGTGACTATTTTACTGACTGTGAAAAATAGAAACTTACTCGCTTTTATTTACAAAACAGATGCAGTTTTCAAAGTAGCTAGAATTTTCGTGTCTTTCAGCATTAAAATAATTGTAAAATTCTTGACATTATTAAATTATTATTCATAGATTCGTTAGTAAAAAGTTCATTAAATTTTTTTTCTCTCTTTATACTTTGTCTAATTTTCATGTGAAGTGCTACTATGTATTCAGTTAAAAATCTACTGATATTTTCTCCTCAAATTTTCCGGAGATCATTTGACGTCAGTCGCTCACAAGGCCTGGATCATAAACCAAAAAAAATATGGTTTTATAAGCAGTTAAAGGTAAAATGAGCACTTTTGACAGGTCTGCTTAAGATCTACCTCGTGTATTCATTCGCCTTGTGTAAAATTATCACTGCAACGGACCTCAGTACTTAATTCATGCGTTGGTCAAGTGAAACTTACGAAATTATTAGGGAAGTAAATATTCTATAAATTTGCTCATTTTTGCACTCCTATGCATTAAAAAAAACAGAAAGTGAAGGAAATAATTTAAGTTATGACAAATGGATACTTAACACTTTTTATTCGACGTTAATATATGGAATTACTTTCCGTGTGTTACAATAAATGCGGGTAGGGAAAGTGACTTTTTCCTAAGTTGATATTAAAAGTGGTCACTTTGTCGTGAACAGCCTATAAACACTTTCATTTTAAATTAGGAACGCGTGGAACATATATTAACCTGGAAATACTATTGCATTTGCTACTGTACTTTAAGCAGTGAAACCTATCGTTTTACTTGTGGCAAGTCTGTAGAAAAGTTCTGTGCAGGCTCCTACAGAGGCTGTTCATAGTCGATTAAACACTTTTGAAAGCTCTGCCTAAGACCTACTGCTCTGCCCAGATTATATCCTTCCACCACGTGTAAATTCGACATTTCCACTGGCCCTTTCACTTTCTCCATGAGCAAATTAAGTGTAACTGTGAAATCTGTGAAATCGCTGAAGTAGCCGGCTCGACTTAGAAGTTTCCCCACTTCCCGAGTCACGCCGAGGAAAGCGAGGGCAATGATCAGAACATTCTTGCGACGATAATCCCAGATATTCAGGGCTCTATTCCAACAAATTGTTAAACCACATATACAGACTCGTTAGTCCTAATTTGACTAGTCGACGACTAAACATGCAGTCATGGCCGACTTAAAGTCCGTATTCAGAAGCAACTTTCCAATATCTTTAGACTGTAATTTACCTGTGACTGACTTGACTAACTTGGTAACATCACAAAATTGTTGGTCGTCATGGCAATTAGTCAGGTGTCGTTCTCGGATATCTTATGTATTTGTTATATTACTCGTAATGACTATATGGGGTTACGTTTCGTGTGAATTATTGAGTTATTGAAGGATAGTTTGAACAAGAGTAACGAGATTGGAGTATGGGAACTGTAGAAAAATACTGAGTATCGGTAACAGAAAATAAATATGCGTATGGGCACATAATACACTAATAAGCCATTTCGGATAACATTTACAACTCACTTTCAATAAATAATAGGTTTTAGAAACATTATATCACATATATATATAGGCTGTTCACGTTAAAGTGAGCACTTTTGAAACCCTAGTTCCTTTTTTCTTTCGACCATTTTTTATCCTTTAGCCACTCTTCTAAATAAATGTTGCCAGGTAAATAATAAACTCGATGTCTGTATTCTACTGCACTGGGGAGTTGACGTCTGAGGCTAAAACAAAAAGCATTTATTGACTATTATTACAAATGAGAGGGCTCTCAGAAGTGCTCACTTTATCGTGAATGGACTATACAAACCTTTATCTATTCATGTTATGCTAATTTTAAATGAAAACAATATCTTAGAAAGAGCAAAATGTTAGTGAATTATATCGTTTACCACGGTGGTGTTAATAACGAATTGTTAAAACATTAGCAAGTTTTAGATTTTTGGCCCAGTATTCATAAGTGCGTGGTTAGTAAATAACTTCCGAATATATATATATATATATATATATATATATATATATATATATATTCTCGCCGCTTCTTCCAAACAAACACTCGTAGGCTTACGTCCTACTTACAAAAACGTTTATTTGTTATTATTAAATATTGTTGGTTATTTTCCCGGCTTAAACGTACGCTTGAATCAATACTATATTTGATATTTGTTAACTAAAAACACAGGCTTCATCAGTATTGTAGTCGGAAGTATCATTTACTCAGCAATTTCAATACCCACAACCTAAAATCTGCCACCGCCATATTTAATGCAACTTTAGACAGATGTTTTAAACTATCCCCCTACCTAGTTTAAAGTAAACCACGTCTAGCTGAACCAAGCCTAAAATAACCACTTTTAGTATCGCCTTCGGAATACGAAAAGTCCCGTGAGTTGACTATAGGCTATTCACGATAAACTGAGCACTTTTGAAAGCCCTGCTTGAGATCTACGTGCATGTACATTGTGTATGCTTCCGCCTTATGTAGAATTAACATTGCCATGGGCCTCATCACTTTATTCATGCGTCGATCAAGTGAAACCGTGAAATAATTAGAAAAGTAATTATTTTACAAATTAGCTCATTTTTACACTTCCATGCATTAAAAAAAACAGAAAGCGAAAGAAATCAATTACGTTATCACAAATGGTTGCCTAACACTTTTTATTCGAAGTTAAAATATGGAAGGGTTTTCCCTTCTATCGTTGCCAACTTCACTGAGCGCTAGTCACTCAGTGCGCCCCTTTAAATATATGCAGGCAGGAGCAGTGACTTTTTTCAAAGGTTGATAAGAGCTCACTTTATCGTGAACAGCCTTTAACTATGGCGATCTAAACTATATAGTCTATTCTTGGTTTCTTCACACTTTTTGAAACAAACCTTTGAAAAATCACACCATGTACTTTGTGTTTAGTTATTTCCTAAATATAGCAATTATCACACACGTTTTATACGTGTGTTCATAAAAGTATAACTTTTTTTGTAAAATTGAAATATTACTCGTATTTTATATATCAAACATGATATTCCATTATTAATAGTATGATTTGAAAACGATGAGCAAAGTGTGTTGGCAACGCCTATTAAGAAATAGTTCTCACCCAAAATAGTGTTACAACTGAGTGCGCACCAAGCGCGTTGCGTTGTTTTGGTGCAGTTTCCCAGATTTAGACAAGCTTCGTTTGCGTGGGGCGGAGGAATATCCTGGAAGTAGAACTTTTAGCAGGGGCTTCATAAAAGTTGAAGGTATCCGCGAACGAGCTACAAACCTGAAGCAGCGAAGTTGAAATTGCGATATCCCGTTCTCGGAGGGCGTGTGGTTGCAGATCGCGGTTTCATTCGTGAAGCAGCCAAAGGCTCAGTCTCTCTCTCTCTCTCTCTCTCTCTCTATCTATCTCTCTCTCCCGCGGTAACCTGGTCCAGAAATAACGGGGGCAGTTTTTTGTTTTTTTTTTTGTTTTTGGCAAGACGTGTTATGAACGATGGTGCGTGTTGGTGGACGAGTCATCTTCCGACGATCGTAAAACCCGCTGCTAGAACTCCTGTTATGAAGCGTTCCAGACGCCGGACCTAGGGCAGAAACTTGCAGCGAGGACGCCGTCGCGAACAGAATCTCGGAGCGGCAGATGCAGGGCTGTGTTCGGGCACTTTTGAAAGCCTTGCCTAGGATCCAGATTTTACTTCTCGCTTTACATCCTCCTGCCATGAGACTGTGCAAAACGTAAATGGTAAATAATATATAGAGGAGCGTAGGGAGGGAAGAGATTTGGACGGCTCTTAACATCGAGGTCTTGAGAGCCGATGAGGGTGATTTAGCTGAGTAAGTATGGAGCAGCGCCGGAATGAAAGGGCGGATCCTCGAGAAAATCCGCCGACCAACGGCATCGTCCGACACGATTCCCACATGCGAAAATCCGGAGTGATCCGGCAGGGGATTGAACCAGGATCGCCTTTGGTGGGAGGCGAGTAGGCTAACCGCTCAGCCACCGTGACCCCAATAGGATAGTGTGCACATTCTACTTGCGCAGACGCCACTCTTCGCGTTCCAGCGTCGAGCCCCCTCATTGGGAATAATAGTCAATAAATATGTTTTATTTTAGCCTTAGACGGTAACTTCCGAGTGTGGTGGAATATACACACTGTGTTTATTACTTAGGTGGTGATATTTATTTTAAAATGTGACTAAAGGTTAAAAATATGGCTAAGAAGAACAGTAACTAGGGCCTGAAAAGTGCTCACTTTACCGTGAACAGCCTATAGAACACTGCTTATATTCAGTAAGAGGTTTGAAATGTTGGTGCACTTCCACAAGCCTAGTTTCAATGCGAAAATTAGTCACAAATCTTATTCACATACAATGATCATAGATTATGTTGAAAATTCAGATACAAACGAACAAGGCCATCACTGTCGACCATTCGCGTTTTCTTAACACATTTCGAATCAAACCATAAAAAAAAGAAAGAAAAAATCAGGAGCCTCGGTGGCTCAGCAGACAACCTGCTCGTCTCGACCCGGATTCAATCCCCGGCCGGATCACTCCGGATTTTCGTATGTGGGAATCGTGCCGGACGATGCCGTTGGTCTGCGGGTTTTCTCGGGGACCTCCCGTTTCCCCCACCCTTTCATTCCGGCGCTGCTCCATACTCACTTAAATCACCCGCATCGGTTCTCAAGAACTCGATGTTAAGAGCCGTCCAAATCTCTTCCCTTTTAAAATAGAATCATCCTATTTGTTACTTGTTTGGTTGTTTCACAAATATGTCGTCTATCAGAAGAATTTTATTCCTCTGTTAAAATGGATAGATTTAACTACAGAGTGTACTGTTTTTCTTTTAATTGAGGATACATATATAATACTGCAACGTCGTGAACCTTCCAAAGTGAAGAAATTCAAGTGGAAGGAAAAGGACTACTTCGGGTTGGAGTATTAGCCCACTGAGGTGTTAAAGCCCAGGACGAAGAGGAAGGAGTAGTACGGGCTGACCTCACTATCTCTCGAGAGTCCAAAGTGAAGAAATTCAAGTGGATGGAAAAGTACTACTTCGGGTTGGGGTATTAGCCCACTGAGGTGTTAAAGCCCAGGACGAAGAGGAAGGAGTAGTACGGGCTGACCTCACTATCTCTCGAGAGTCCAAAGTGAAGAAATTCAAGTGGATGGAAAAGTACTACTTCGGGTTGGGGTATTAGCCCACTGAGGTGTTAAAGCCCAGGACGAAGAGGAAGGAGTAGTACGGGCTGACCTCACTATCTCTCGAGAGTCCAAAGTGAATAAATTCAAGAGGATGGAAAAGGACTACTTCGGGTTGGGGTATTAGCCCACCTAGGTGTTAAAGCCCAGTACGAAGAGGAAGGAGTAGTACAGGCTGACCTCACTATCTCTCGAGAGTCCAAAGTGAAGAAATTCAAGTGGATGGAAAAGTACTACTTCGGGTTGGGGTATTAGCCCAGCGAGGTGTTAAAGCCCAGGACGAAGAGGAAGGAGTAGTACGGGCTGACCTCACTATCTCTCGAGAGTCCAAAGTGAAGAAATTCAAGTGGGTGGAAAAGTACTACTTCGGGTTGGGGTATTAGCCCACTGAGGTGTTAAAGCCAAGGACGAAGAGGAAGGAGTAGAACGGGCTGACCTCACTATCTCTCGAGAGTCCAAAGTGAAGAAATTCAAGAGGATGGAAAAGTACTACTTCGGGTTGGGGTATTTGCCACCGAGGTGTTAAAGCCCAGGACGAAGAGGAAGGAGTAGTACGGGCTGACCTCACTATCTCTCGAGAGTCCTTAAGCCCGATGTCAGATTGAGGATGGACTCGCGCTGGCAGCGGGGAGAGCTTGAAACTATTCAAGTGTCCATAATGGTATTATATGTTTCTCTTAATACAGGAGAATGTCCAAATATGGGCAAAGGCCGTGTGGCGGCTTGCCGGAAAAAATAGAACTACCCTGAGTGGTGGGAGCGGACATGGGGCTCTGAGGGCCGGGGGTTCCTTATAGAAGGTGTATCTCCTTGGAGTGTCTCCCGTGGAAACTAGGAAAACTTCTAATCTCTTATCTCAGTACATTATCAGTTGCGATGGTGCATTGCGCTTGGTTGTGACCGGAATTTGTTTATCACCCGGAAGTGGCGGCTTGGTGGGGCCTGGAGTTCATCCGGTGATAAGATCCCAGCACATAGCGGCAGTGTTTAGATATACGGAGAGCTGCCGCGGAGTTTCCCATTCGCATGTTAAATGCCGAGCGAGTAGGTTAAAGTAGTTGGTGTGGGCTGACCCTGGACTTTTCTGTTTTCAATTTTTTGTTTTTTTGTCTTGTTTTGAGGTATGTATCTGTGTTGTATTAATAGTGTAATTCCTTTTTGCATATCGTATTAATTTTTACGATTATTAACAGTATTGATTATGTGCTTTTGCAGATTTCATCCTGACATGAATCGGAGGAAGGTTTATCGTAATATTGTGTATTTTACTAAGGATGTCAATAAAGATTATAGGCCTTGGACAGTTAAGATCCTTGATATAGAAGACAGTTATATTTTGTTGTCTTTTTTGTACCGTTTTGGTCTTCAAGGAATAACTGCTAAAGCTGGTAGTGGTTTGTTGGAAATGTGTTTCTTCAGAAGGTCTCATGTCGAGAAGGAGCCTGCACCAAAGGATATTAGTGAGATTGATCCAAACAGGACAATCTGTTGGAAGACTTTTCCAGTTCATTAGGGCAAGGCAGACAATACTGCTGTAATTAGTGTTTTTGGTCACGCATCTATGTATTCACATAAGAAGATGAAGATGGAACTTGGTGATCAGATTTGGTTGTATCGGAAATTAGTTGGTACTACTGATGACATGCATATTTTTGGTCATGTGGAATTGTTTTTCAATCCGTGGGTTCTTTATAAAGGGAATATATTTGGAACCTCTATAAGGAACCCTGGTCCCCAGAGTCCCATGTCTGCTCCCACCACTCAGGGTAGTTCAATTCTTTATCGGCAAGCTGCCACCTGGCCTTTGCCCAGATTTGGACTTTCTCCTGTATAAAGAAAAACATATACTATCATCATGGATACTTGAATAAATTCAAGCTCTCCCCGCTGCCAGCGCGAGTCCATCATCAATCTGACTTCGGGCTGAGGGACTCTTGAGTGATAGTGAGGTCAGCCCGTACTACTCCTTCCTCCTCGTCCTGGGCTTTAACACCTCGGTGGGCTACTACCCCAATCCGAAGAGGTCCTTTTCCATTATCTTGAACTTCTTCACATTGTATTTCAGCTTTTGAGCTCCTCTTGCCGTTGAAACATTCAGGACTGCAAATTTTTACTATAATTTAACACAAACCAGAAGTGAATAACCTATACACCACAGCCGGAACGTCTATTCTATTGGTTTCTGTATTCCCACTTACCACTCTTCTATTGGTCCACACCATACTGGGCGTGCTTACTGTGCTCTACGGCGTTCATCATTGGCTGGTCATCAGCCACTGGGGTCGCAGAGCTGATATGCTCCAATCAAATGTCACTTACTGTGTAAAAGGTTTACAGTCAACCGTGTCTTTTTATAAGGGTATATCAACAAACACATTTTCTGCAGGAAACCTATGGCTGTTCTTGCAAGATCCTGTTAAATACTAGCGTAACAATGGCTCTATAGCCCTGCGAGTTTTATTTTCAAGGACGAAGGAATTTTTAAACTGGCGGTGCTCGAACTCAGCTCGAGCGTAGTCCAGAATTTGTTAAGGAGTCGACCGGCCCACCATCAGGTGCCACCATCGTGATTGCCCAAGATTCAAGCTTAGCCTGGGAGGCAGATACCCCTTTTAGCGCCGAGGTGTATGGCGCGCCCGGTAGTTTCCCATTTCTGAGTCGCTATACCCAGGTCGCAGTGTAGCGTTGAGGGTACAGTAGTAAAGTACTAAATAATGCGATTTTCAGCCAATTTTATTTTTCCTCTTTGAACATATTAAAAGGTTTTAAAGTTAAAATTTGCGGATGTATATGAAAGTTTTTTCGGCTTGAATACGTCTTTAAATTCTCAACCATACTGGAAGGCAATCCAGAAAATCCGGTGGTAACTAAATCGGGGGATCCAGTTTGACATTGCAGCTCCAAATCTACCGTCTACGTTCAAAATAAAATTCCAACATCCGACAGGATCAAAAAATATGTTCCGTTGAATGAGGACTGCGAAGCATTGCACTCGTATGGTTGCGATGGGGGGGGGGGGGGATTTAGAGTTCGTTTCGTCGCGTCTCAATACTTCCGCGTAGTATAACTTTTGACTAGGAGAAGCTACGACGCTCGTTTGGGTTTCAATTGTCAAGATCAATCGATTGCGCGTATAAAAGCATTTTTGTGGCGTGGTTATAGTGAAATTGTATGCGTTCGACGTAAAAAAAAATCACGAAAACTTAACACAATTTTGGCTTATACTGGTTAAATAGCCTAGTAGAAATACAGAAATCCTACACGGTTGGAAAGAGCATCTGAAGCGATGCCGGGAACGTAAAATAAACATCAAGGCGTCCGAGCGCGTCAACGTAGACGTATTCACGCAAAACAAACGGCCGTGTCCCCAACACAGCCAAACCCAATTTTTTTTCCATTTCCTGGAAATGAAATATTTTTCCCAAACCATGTATAGTCTGTTTGCGGTTTCTTCACACTTCTTAATTGAAACCTTTAACAAATCATCCCGTGTGTATCGTGTTTAGTTATTTCCTAAATATAGCAAGTATCACAAGCATTTGTACCTCTGTTAACATCATAGTATCTTATTTTTCGTTATATTTAAGTTTCATCTACTTTTTGTTTACAAATTATAGTATTTCATTATTAATAAACATGAATAGAAACAGCGGAAATAATGTTTGTTGGTGGCGCCTGGTAATAAATAACCCTTACGCAAAATATTATTACAACTGATGCACGCGATTTCTGTGCGTCATCCTCTGGTGTAATTTTCTAGACTTAGGTAAGCTTAGTTCACACGAGGCGGCGGAATATCCTGGGAGTAGAACTTTACTGAAATGCGCGTATAAGCGCAAACATATTATATGGACAATATTTGACTAGGAGATGCCCTTAAGTCTGTTCAAGTGCCTGAAATTTTCTTACGCGTTTTTAAAGTAATGTTCGCTTTCGTGATACAATAGCAATAACTATTTCATAAAAATGCCAAATCAGTTTAAAAATAACTCTCGCATACCATTTTACTAGAATCATAAGCATTTTAAACTTAAGATTTGTGCCAAACAAATCTAAAAAAAAAAAAATTATTCGAGCACAATGTTTGATTTCAGCTAAAGTGTGTGTTTTTTTTTTTTTTTTTTTTTTTTTTTTTTTTTTTTTTTTTTTTTTTTGTTTGAAACGCCTCGATGTAATTTCTTTGAAGTGTGGCTTTTTGTTCGCCTGCGATTAGGGGTGTAATGTCTAGTTGTTTTTTATTTTAATTTTATTGTGAAACTTAAAATAAAATTACAACCGAACTACTAGAAGGAATTTCATGGAATATGTTCGACTTATTATAATTACATTAACATTTAATTTGAAAAGTAGCCAAACATGATAGTTATGCAAAACTTTTAAATTTTAATGCCAATACGTAGTAATTAGAAATTCCTGTATTTTCCGTCATTAGTTATTGTAAATTATTTTCCCATGGTTTTGATACTTTTATCAAAGTACAATTTCCTGTAAAAACAGAATTATAAAATAACCTAAACATATAGAAAATAATTTATGGCGCTATAATGCCTTTAAGGATGTTGCCTTGTTTGAAAGCAGTGGGTATTTGGTATAGGTAAATACACGTTGATGAGATTCAGTTTTTTTGGTGTATATATGTATATATCGCCCAGGGCTGTTTTGAGCATAAAAATACGTGCTTGTTTTATATCAAAGCCTTTTGTAACATTAATGTATATCCAGTTTCCTGGAATGATCAGAAAACTTAATAATTAAATAAAAAATACTATAAAACAAATTGTTATATTTGAATGGATACAAAGCTTCATTTCTCAGACTGAGGATTGTGTTTCAATTTTATATATTTAAAACTTCCTTCGAAAAACCGAATTTCATTATAATGTACTTCCCTGTATCAAATCATCACTGCTTCCAAACCAGGTCTCGCTGTGCTTAAATTAAAATAATATAAAAAATAAAATTGAGAACTTAATTTCAACTATTTAATATATTTCGATGGGGTTTTTTTTCTTTTCAGTATACATTTGAATTAACGAAACCATCATGTAAAGCAACAGTTGATGCAATTTTCTATTTTATAATCATTTATTATTGACTGATTTTCTTAAACAATAACTTAAGAAACCAACAAAATCAGTTTGCATGAAAAGATTTTTGTTTTAGAATTTATAATATTTTATTATGTACGACTTTATAGTAAAATAATTGAAAAGAGCTCCTTATTTTATCCTATTTTCTTTTCTTTAATTTCTTCTCTTTGAAAATTTCGTTAAAATGCATTTTTCCATCGTGACATAAAGTTAAATTACCATAGCGTTGTAGTTGCATATTTATATCATTTGATAGATTGCATCTCTAATACTTCACAAAAATGTGGCGATTTTTTAAATGGAAAATGTATAGACTGTATCAACTATTGCCGTTTATGATAGTCACCCGCAGCTTATAGATATCTTGTCAATAAATCTAACAACATTAAAAATTAATAAGTAGACCTAGTTCAAATCCTGTTCTTGATTTTAAGTTTCTAGAGTTTTCAAACTGCGGGACCTTTCTATAGAATTTTATGCTCGGCTTTATGACTTATATGCAGAACTTATTATTTTTCGTGTCGTGATTTCAGTTTAATATTAAATATTGAAAATGTTCTACTACAGAAAATTTTCATTTAACGAGCTATTTGAATTTTTCGTACGTAATTTTAACTGTGTGTTGTTAGTTAGTTGTAAAATTTCAGGCGTGAATTTATATTTTAGAAACGTTATTTTGCTTTTAGTGATATACTCATAATGATCAATGTATAATTTTATGTCTCTACAGCTGTGCAAAATAAATAGTTAAACTTCTGTGATCAAATTTTTAAAGGTTCACTTCACACTAACTTAAACTTTGCGGTGGGTATTGCCGAGCCTTAAGCGGAGACGTTATTACTCAACAAGTATACGTATTGCTATTACTGATAATTTAAATCCGAAGTTAAAATCGAATCGTAATTATGCTTCGTTCTCGGATTTTTTTCGTCGCTGTAAGAGAAACGCGTTTGCAGAAACCAGTATCAATTAGAGCAGTCCTAACAATATATATCGAGCGATTTAAAACCGTCAGCCAATCTCGGAACTAATTCAGAACTCATAACGACCTCTCCCTTCAGATTAATGCGGATTTCATTTGGCTGCTCGGAGAAAATGAATTTGAGCCAGCAGCTTTCTCTTTCTCTTTAATTCTCTCGCCCATTTGTTTCTCCCAAATCACTTCACACTAATTCGCGACTGTTGTGTAGTCCTACCGGGAGAATTAATGCGATAGCATGTGCGAGAAAGGTAAAAAGTCTCTTTCCGTGATAAGGTTCGAGAATTGTCGCACAAAGAAAAAGTGCTTTAATGGTCATCACAAAGTTCACTGTTTATTTTTCAAAACAAAACAACGTGTTGTAAATTTGCCTCATCAGCAAGTTTATTACAGTAACTTTCGTAACGCTGCAGAAAAAAAATTGCTGGTGGTAAATTGGACTTCGTGAAGTGTACAATTTTCTTCTACACGTGGCTCTGTTAGATAGAAGTTCCTTACAAGTGATTGCTAAAAGCATTTTGAATCACTAACAGATATTTTCGATGTGCATTTTGTTCAAATACTAAGTAGCGAATACTTTTTGTGTTGATATTTTGCGTGGTTACAAATCTGTGGTACTGGTTATGTAATAAATATCACAGTTTATGTTTGTTTTATTCGGCTTTCAACGCTCCACTTTTATTCCAGAATGCCAATCAGGAGATTATTTAGAATGCAACCAAATCTAATTTGCACTAAAAGACACGCACATACATATATTTTCTGGACATTTTGGAACCAGCACTTTTTTTTGTGATAGTGCCAAAAAGTTTTGTGGTCCATTAGAAATTGACTTTGATATAAACGCAACATTATTTGCAGAGTGAACTCTTAACAAAATATTTTTACTGATATTTATATTTTCCAGTGCTGGGGTCCGTGAAGGTGTAAAATCTGTATCATTCTAAAAGTTTCCATACAACATCCGTATCGTCTCTCTTTCGCTCTTCTGTAAAGCACGGATGCATTCCTTCTTGAGAGAACCTTTCGAATTCTCCACAGTGTTGTATCGGTGAAACGGAATTGATGGGCCCGTGGAATTCGCGGGCTAGACCACCATCGACGAAGCAGGTCAAACGTGCGAATATTGGATGCCCAAGAACTCTTATATGTGCTTGCACACACATTCATACCCTGTGAAACCGCCAAAATTATGGTACATTTGTATCAATTCTTAATAATTGTGGGCGATCTATTGGTGCAGTATGAACTGGCAGTAGTTTTTTGGAAATATTGGATGGTGCAGGTTAAATTATGGCAGGAATTTCAAAATTATCATGCGAAATAACAAAATTATGGTATGCGGTACCATAATTATTATACGCAAAATTAGATCAAGACGATTTCATCCCATAATTATGGTACAAATTATGATATGGACATTTATCCAAAGGGCCTGACTAACGGCAGGGTGAGGGTGGTCCTAAAAAGAAACCCTGTCCCCCAAAACCCACGAAAATCTGTCGAAAAATGCTCCTTCCAGGCCGAAAAGGTGTTCATGAGGATAATACATCTCTGCCAAGACTGCCATTCGAAACTATGTAAACTAAAGATATGTAGACAAATTTCCATTATCAACGCTGGTTCACGAATCCCTGTTATAACTTTCAAAATTACGCGATCGAAGAGTGGCGTTTTTTGCATTAGGTATTCGAAACAGGCTAATTTTGTCAGAAAACAATTATTTCGCTTAATTCGTATGTAATGAGGGTGCATTTAAATTTCGACAGGGAAGAGTACTTAAATTTGTTATTACGTAGTAACTTAAACAACGTGCAAACGTGGAGTCCTAGCCACTGGGTTTTACAGTTGTAGGAGCAGAAATCCTCTCAAAACATGCGCTGTCCCAAATATTTACTCTAGTCTGCACGCCGCCAATGTATGCACTGGAATGTTGTCTTTCCTTCGTAACGGCAATGTAAGGCATGATTTGATGTTTCGTGGAGCGTAAACGTTATGAACGGTCGTCGACAAACCGAGTTCTTATGGACACGAACTTGTAAAAATAAAATTCCCTACCCTGACTGCATGTATCGCATTAGAATGAACACTGGCCTGCATTTGTATAGTGAATGTTAGCAGGCAGTTTCAAAAAGCAGTCCCACTGATAAAATTAAAACTTTTAAACAGTTTTTTGTCATTTTTTATTTGTTTAATCTTTTTTTTTCGTATTTTATAGCATGTAATATTATTTATTTTTATACTATGTATTATTCAATATATTATGTATTACACAGTATATAATAAATTATGTACTTTATTTTTTAAGTGTTATATGTTATACACGCGTATTACATAAAAGTACATCATATGTAGGATATATTGTTTATTAATATTAATGTTATTTGAAGTATGACAAATATTAATTACATAATTTAATATTTAAACAGTTTTATGTGAACAAAATTGAGAATTTGAGTCATAGTGACGTATATTAGTTTAAGATACAATATCTACCAAAAAGTAATTGGTCACCTGTCCTCAATGTTTGCTCGGTGGTTGTCACCCCGTTAGAATCTCGTAGGGCCACCTCTTGCGGCTATAACAGCAGCCACCCTGTCTGGCATGCTCTCTACGAGTGTTTGCAGGACATCCACGGGGATTCGTCGCCATTCCTCTTGTAACCATTCCATGAGTTGAGCAATGGATTTTGGCCGCGCCTGACGAGCCCTCACCCGGCGATCCAATTCGCCCCAAAGATGTTCTATAGGGTTGAGGTCGGGGCTCTGGTCTGGCCAGTCCAATCGGCGAACATTGTTGTCGGCGTACCACTGCATAGTAGCCCTTGAAACATGGCACCTGGCATTGTCATCCTGGAAGTAACACGGGTCCATTCCGTAAAAACGCCACAATGTTGGGAGCATTTCATTATCCAGAATGTTACAATAGGCCTCTGTGTTCATGCTGCCACGGACAAACACCCGTACTTATGTACTAAATTACCTATCTTCATGGGTGTCCAATTACTTTTTGGTAGATAGTGTGGTTTCCCAGTGATGTTAAATTGAAGCACAGGGATTTAACATTTCTCTAAACTCTGCACTCTAATTAGATGTTTGTTCATTGGCTGCACCTCCAAGGAGTAACCAGAATTATTCCATATCAGACAACACGACCACTCACAGCAACTCGTCAAACTGTTAATTGCTGAAATATGAAGATATAAATCCAAACAACTGCAGCGTTTAGAAGCAAACTGGTTTTTATTATTATTCCCGAGAAATCGTAGATTGTACTTAAATTAAATACCGTAAGAGAGAATCACATTACGTAAGAAACAAGTACATGCGGCAATTTAAAAAAAAATTACCCGTTTAAAACTATTTAGAATATTAATGACGATATAACTTGAAAATAGTTATTTTCACATGGGTGGGTGCATTTTGAGGGTAACGCTATTGTTGTAGTTATTTGACGAGTTTTCATTTTGTAAACATTTAATATAGTACATTTTGTTACATACAAAACTTGAGTTAGTTAAGTAATAAATTAAAAGTTCGTTGCGGTGTTTGCAATATGCTGTAACAAATCTCCTACAGGGCAAGAAATTCATGTTTGTGAGGGATGCAGATTAGAATAAAAACTAAGCTTATAATTTAATTTCGTATTTTATTTACAGTACTGTAAAATTACATGCACCTATTATTTACAAATTACGACTATTATCTCTACACTTACTGTTTATTACCAGTGAGCGCAATTTTTATAGTGCTTTCAACTTATTAATTAAATTTGTACTTTCTGAAAAAGTCCTTGTGAGAAAATAAAAATGAATATAACGCATATCAAAGTAAAAGGTGGTTTTAAAATAGCACTGTGACTTCCAACGCATATTATTTGAATATAAAAGGAAGACAGGAAAATGTTCGGAAATCATTAACACTTCACTATAGGTTGTTCACGGTAAAATGAGCACTTTCCAAAGCGCTGCTTCAGATCTCCTTGCATGCGCGTTGTGCACTGTTCCACCATAGTCTATGTAAACGTAACATAAACATGGGCCTCATCACTCTATTCGTGCGTCGATCAAGTAAGACTTTGAAATTATTAGAAAAGTAATTGTTTCGCAAATCTATTCTTTTTTTTTACACTTCGATACATTTAAAAAAAGTACAAAGCGAGAGAAATAATTTAAGTTGTTGCAAATAGTTACCTAGCGCTTTTAATTTGACGTTAAGATATGGAACCATTTTCCATCCATTGTTACCAACTTTACTGGGCGTAAGTCACTCAGTGAGAACCGTTATAATATATGCAGGCAGGGGTAGTGACTTTTCCTAAGGTTGGTTTCAAAAGGGCTCACTTTATCGTGAACAGCTTATACCACCTTACGTTCACGTTGGGGGGATAAAAAGGTGTTTACGTTCCCTTGCCAAAGATAACCCGTGATTATAGCTGCAGCCGTGCGCTGGTAACGAAGTATGCGGTTGAGCAGGACATTAAGGTAACCTAGTCAGCAGTTACGACTAAACTTCCTATTATATTACGCAATATGCTACGATTTGTTTACCGCAGCCGAAATTGCAACTTTTATCAAATTCTCTTCCAGCTGCACTTTCCTAGCGGGTTTACGACACAATGACCGGGCTTTTAACGGCTGTAGGGGGATGATCTCGACAGTCTTGTTCATGATCTTTTAGCTTATTTACAGAGTAGAAATGTTGCAAACATCCATCACATACAAATATTTTGTGATCATTTTTCGTTACTTGTGATGCGACAAGTCTCGAAAGACTTTTTACCCAGCAGTAGTGGTCGTTCTTTTCGTATTTGATATAGAGTAGGTTAAATGTGCTTATCCATCTTATTTTTTGTTATTTTTTAATGGACAGATTATATATTTCTTACCGCCATCTTCTTCTTCATGTGTGTATACATTAATAGAATTTCCACTTTTTTCGTTATTTCTGCTATTAAATGAGGTATAAAACTATAACTGGCTCAGAATTCTTTGTTAAAGCCTCGTTTGAAGTTAACAAGCACGATGTGGCACATTTGGGATCTGTGCCTTCTTATTTTCAGATATTGCCTTTTTAAAATAAAACTTAATTGTGTTCAACGAAATGTATGCTTTACAGTTCGAAATTTGTTGACTCAACAAAAAGTTTTCGTCAACACAAGTATATATTTTTATTTTTATTTTACAAAGGCGATTTTGTTGCAGCTCAAATTTAATTAACCCAATTCAGAGCCAGTGTAGATAATTTTGTGCGTTACGAACTGAAATGATACCTTTGTCCTGTACTGTAAGCAATGATTTTCCTTGGGGGTAAATAATTCGTAAGCCAGGCTACTGTAATAAGTTACAGGTTGCACATATTCCAGCTCATTTATTGTGGTATGGGCCGTTCACGGTAAAATGAGTATTTTGAAAGACCTGCTTAAGATCTACTTGTATACACGTTGTGTATTCTTCTGCCTCATCACTTTATTAATGCGTTGGTCAAATGAAATTGTGAAATTATTAAGAAAGTAAATATTGTACAAATTTGCTCATTTTTACACTTCGCTGCACTAGAAAACACACAGAGAGAGAGAGAGAAATAATTTAAGTTATCACAAATGGTTACCTAACACTTTTTTTTCGACGATAATATATGGAACTACTTTCCCCTCCATCGTTACCAACTTTACTAGCCGAATGTCACTTATTGCGACCGTTAAAATATATGCAGGTAGGGGCAGTGACTTTTTCTAAGGTTCGATTCTAAGTACTCACTTTATTGTGAACATCCGTTAGCAAAACACCTACTATTTCCTCTGAAGTACAGTACGCATCACAAATCTTCTCATTTGTAACACCTGGAAAACATCACCCGTTCGGTCACGCATTAATTTGCTAGTCGAAATGTTGCTATCGTATAATATTTTTATGCAGACTGCACTTGAGTCTAGTTACTTTCGGCGAAAAGTGAACAACATGCTGCGTCCTCAAAGACATCACCTCGATCCATTCGTAAAGGAGATAGGAACGGTGATATCGGGGGGGAAAAAAAATCGATATCATTTATAATGGTTATTTACGAAAGTATCGTTTTACCAAACGACATATCTAAATAAAATATTGATTTTCGGTACATTGGAATTCGATGGTATTTTATTTTATTGAAGGAATTGAATTACTTGGGATATTACATATTGAGGACACAAGGTATTGTAAAAAGACGTGGTGCATGTTGCCAAAGAAACATAGTAATTTTTAAATTCAGTTCTTGTACTCAAAGCAGAGCTTATTGGAAGAGTAATTAAAAATATTTACTTCCGATATTTAGAAAATGTATTGATTTCGATCAAATATCGTTGAAATATAGCGACTATTTATATAAGTACATCGTTGATGTAATATCATCATTTCGATATATCGATATTTTTTTCAATATCCCTGAAACGAGACGCGTGGTAACTTTCACAAATCAGTTTACCTGTAGGAAAGAAATTTTTCTGTTTTCTTTACGACGGGGCCCCTTTAGTTCTGGGCTCGGTCTTTACGGTATTAATTATCGTTCAGTAATCATCGGTTAGTAGTATTAGTTAATGTACAGTGTTAATTATCGCCTTAGTTTTGTTCATGGGAAACATGTATACACGGTGAATGAACAGTCTCAAGTAAGGCGGGCCTGAAAAGGTTAACTAAGAACACATTGAACACAGCTTTGGATAAGTCGAACCTAGCAGCACCCATTGGGATCTACTTTACTGCCCAATTTTGTATCCTTCCGACCAATGAAAAGTTTACGTTCCCGTGACCCGTCGACTTTATTCGTACGCAGATCAATTGAAACCGTGACAAGAGGGTCAAATGCTAAAGCTGTACCGAGCTACAGAGTAGGTCATTCTAAACGTGAAAGATTTACAATTGGGCCAAATCAGTGAAAACCGGTGGAAATTGGGCAACTGATAATCCGTGCCAGACAACTAATTAACCCTTTGAGAAGCACGAACGAACTTACTACGGCTATGTTTATATATACATTTCTTTGCTCGTGAAAACAAAACTCACACCATAGTTTTACTATTTCGCTTGACTTCGTCAGAATCTAGGTAGAAACTTTCAACTAGTCAACATTTATTTTCGTATGAATAGTCTCGTTCTTTTTAACACTTTGCAGACTATGCTCGAATGTAGCTCGAGCATAGCTAATTTGAGGATTTCTTTCTTGTTCAGAACAAAATTCGCATGAATGTGCAGTCTTTGTTCGGCTAATGTTTAGCACGACGTCACAAGAACACCACAGCGCAATAACAATTATATTACTAACGATAGAATTTCTTGTTTCGCATTCACTTAAACGGACATGACTGATTGTATATCCTTCTATACGATAAAGGACATTTGATTGGGTCAATATCAGCTCGGCTCTCCACTGGTTGATGACCGGCCAATAAAGTACAGGGTAGTGTCCGGTGTGGTATGGACCAATAGGACGATGGTGAGTTCTAACACAGACACCAACAGAACCGGTGTTCTTGCAATAGTGGATATAGGAGACTCACTTATAATTTGTCTTAAGTGCCAGTAAATGTGTGCAGACGTCAGCGTGTTAATACAATCTCAGTTGAACACGATGGATTTTAAAACCTGTCATACCAGTTTAGACACATTAATTGGTACACAGTCAACGGGTGACTCCATTGGACGAGGGTCAGCAAATAATAAATGTTGCAGATTACAATAAGCGTGTCCTATGTAGCCAATACCACTAGCACGGAGGCGAGTGTACACAGCTGCAGTAGAGAATATAGGCAGCTCACTCCAACCTTGTCTTCAGTGCTTGTAAAACTCTGTCCTCTTCAAAGGGTTAATATGATGGCTGAATTTCTCTGGTATATTTGTGATTTCCACTCAATTTCGATCATTCCACTGCCATACTGCAAGTATTTAAATACGTTTTTCAATTTCAAGACGTTTTAATTTATTATTTTTATGAAACGTGTTCCAAAAGAGCAAAAGAGTGTGCAGCCACTGTAGGCCGAACCCATTTCCCGTAAAAAAGAAAAAGGTTACCACTGCCATTCTTTCAAAGTAATTAATTTTTACAATAAAAATAATTATCCTTACATTATAAGGTATTGTTTTCAAATCCACTAACGTAGACAGTGAATTGTGACTATAGGTTTGGCTTATTCCTTAATAAATATCTAACACCTTGAGGACTATACTCGAGTGTAGTTCGGGCAAAACTTGTTTGGATATTTCAATCCACATAGAAGACTAAACTGGTCCGGATATGTTTACATCAATATCCTATTACATAAGAGCTTTATATAGAGCTAATATAACATCAACAACGAACTTCGTAAATGAACGACACATTTTCGTATAGTTACGGGAATCAACACGATGGGATATACATCTCGTTAGACACGAAAGAACATTTGGTTGGAAAACGGTAAACTCGGCACTCCATTGGTTGGCAGCCGGCCAATACGGAAAGACTGGTGTCGTTTTGCCCAGTAGAATGGCGTTAAGTGACAATAGAACACGGTGTGTCCCTGCAGTGGTGTGTATACATATGTGACTAACATCTAGCTTGTCTTTAAAGCTGGTAAAGGTGTGCCGACCTCAAAGTGTTAAAGCTTTAGGCAACAAATGGCATTGACATATTGTTCTCATAGTCAGTTGTTTGCAGCTATTTGATTTTGCAACCATAAATAACTTCTCTTTAGTCATAATCAGGGCCGGACGCTATCGGAGCAACTTATTTCTGATTGGCTCACTCATGTAAAACAGACTGTCTTCACAATAAGACAAGCGACTGATAGTCGAGCGAAGATTGCAGTGTGCACATAGGATATAGGCTGTTCACGATAAAGTGAGCACTTTTGAAATCAACCTTAGAAAAAAGTCACCGCTCCTACCTGCATATATTTTAACGGGCCCACTGAGTGACATTCGCCCGGTAAAGTTGGTAACGATTGATGGGAAGTAGTACCGTATTTTAACGTTGAGTAAAAAGTGGCACGTACCCATTTCTGATAACTTAAATTATTTCTTTCGCTTTCTGTTTATCAACTCATCGAAGTGTAAAAATAAACAGATTTGTTAAAAATATTTTTTTTCTAATAATTTTACAGTTTCGCTTGACCGACGCAGAAATAAAGTAATGAGGCCCATGGCAATATTGATATTACATAAGGCAGAAGAATACACAACGGGCATGCAAGTAGATCCTAATCAGGGCTTCCAAAAGTGCTCATTTTACCGTGAATAGCCTATGGAATTCTAGCCTTCGCCACTTATTTTCAGTGAATATTATTACACTGATGTATTTCACTGATTCGGGTTAAGAGCGAAAGCTTGCAGATGTGGAACAGCCACTTAGACGGGAGAAAAAAAAAAAAAAAAAAAAAAAAAAAAAAAAAAAAAAAAAAAAAAACTCACACACACTTGTAATAATCTTTTATAGGAACTGCATAATTTTTCGGCTGTATACGGACAAGTTATTTAGCGGGTGCAAACATACCTTGCCGTCGGAGTGGCTACGCCTACCAACCTCCGTTACTCTCGGAATAGGTTGTCGACACCACGCAGGCACATGTTTACTTCGAGTCGGTCGACACTCCGCGCAGATTCGCACAGAACAAACACTCGAGGGTGTTTCAAGCTGCCATCCGCCCTCCTCGACCTACCTACCAACCCCCCCCCCCCCCCAATTCGCAAACTTCACTCGGCAAACGAACCGTAACTATACTCCGTTCACGGTCGCTTCACACTTTTTCTGAAGCACTGCTGAAGTTCTACTTCCAGGATATCCCTCCGCCTCGTGCAAAACAAGGTTAGCCAATTCTAGAAAACTACACCGAAGGACAGCTCACAGAATTCGTGAGCACTCAGCTGTAATAATATTTTGCATGAGAACTATTTCTTACTAGGCGCTACCAACACACGCGTTTTCTCACTGTTTTTTTCTTCATATTCATTATAAATGTAATATTATAAATTATTAAGAAAATACAGTTAAACTATGCTTTTAACGAAAAATAAAATACTTTCATGTTAAGAGAGGCATAAAACGCTTGTGATAAATTACATGTTTAGGAAATAGCTGAACACGTCATACATGGAATACTTTTTGAAATGTTCGATTCAAAAAGTGTGAAGAAACCGCGAATAGACTATAGATGCTTGCTCCTGCGGGAGTCGGGCTTATTAAGGCCCCCGTCTGACTGACGCTCGAACCGCGTCGCAGAGTGTTTGAAATTCACCATTTCCTACAAAACTATGAAGCGCTCTATGAAAAGAACGCACACTTCATAGGAGGCTTACTGTGCGCTTCCGAGACATCACGCACATTAGAAACGCCATTTCAGAGCTTCACAAAATACCTGAAAACTGCTTATAAGCTTGTGTCTCAAAAACATATGTGTCAGATACGTACGAAAGTACTACAGGGCTATGTGTTTAACCTTGCCACAGACTTTTCACCGATAAAATGATAAGGTCACCGCAGAACGTCCCATAGGTAGAGACCCGAAGAATTCGCGAATTTATTTCAGGACAATCTAGAATTCACAATATGTGCATTTATAGAACTTAAGTCATTGTTCCACATGGTATTTGTCGACTCCCTGAGAACGCTTGTCCAGTAGTCGCCTTCCACTGTGACATCAGACAACCAATGTGCAGTTGATATCGGCATATTTGTACATACGACTCTCGAGTTTAGCCTGCAGGTGATTGAACTCGCGAATTTTCCAGGTATCTGCCCATAGAGGTACGCACACAGCACAACGAAAACACAGGACGCCAGTTCACTGCTGTGAATAATGTTTTATGTCTTCCCGAACACTCACCTGTAAAACTTTAAGTGATGGCCCTATAGGTATAGGCAGTTCACGGTATAGTGAGTAGGCCTGCTTTTGAAAGCGGACGCGTTTGAAATGATAGTCAATAAATACATTTTATTTTAGCCATAGACGTTAACTTTAGAGTGCGGTGGAATATGCACACTTTGTTTACTACTTGCATAACAATATTTACTTAAAATAGGTGGTTAAACGATGAAGAATTGCCTAAAAAAAAAAGTAACTAGGGCCTCAAGAGTGTAACTTTACTGTGAACAGCCTATAATTTTATTGATGAAATGTCTGTAGAAAAGTTCAATACAGACCCCTGTCATGTATTTGGTCTTGTCCGGATAGTGTGTTTTCAGATGCAGCAGTATGGAAAAGTAGTTTTTGACTGTGTGTGTGTGTGTGTGTGTGTGTGTGAGAGAGAGAGAGAGAGAGAGAGAGAGAGAGAGAGAGAGAACCTGCAAAATCAGCGTTATTATTTGGGGACACGTTAAACTTTTAAACACGCGTACCTTTGCAATACGTCTGTCATTGGACCATACTGTATCTGACACGCCTTGGGTAACGCTGCGCCAATCATTGAACACTTCGCAGTCGTGTGCCCCAATCAAGTGCGGTTCATTTAGAAAGGGCGTGGCTTGACACACACACACACATGGAGCATCCAATGGGAAAAACTACGTCGGCTCCGGTACGTACATAACTGTGAAGTGCAACCTGATATATATATATATGTATATGTGTGTGTGTGTGTGTGTGTGTGTGTGTGTGTGTGTGTGTGTGTTCCTACATTTTCTCTTGCGCATGTAAGATATTAATCCTGTACATTATCTGTAATAATATCTTTCCCACGTTCGTTCCAGACGCAGTAATTTTGCTTCTCCCCACTGCTTTTAAAAATGCCAAGACTTTATAATTTTTTGTTTTTTATATCCCGAGGGCAACATTTACTCTAGGAAATCACGATATTGCGTTTCCAGTGAACAGGGAAATTTTTCTTCTCGTTCTCTCCTGTTTTATTTTATTTTTCCTCGTCTCTTTCAACCGTGCATTTACATTTACAGTGTATCTGGAAACTTCAACTTGCCGTAGGGTTTTCGAAAAAAAAAAAGAAAAATACATCAACGAAGTGAGGGGACCTTTATCTTCTTTGGGGGAAAAAAATTAATTGGAAAATGTTAATTTTAACATCTGAGTTATGTTTGTATAGTTTAAAATTTTCACTGTCTACAATATATATATTTTTTTTGTTTTGCATTTTAAGTATGCATCATATTAATGAATAGAAACTGCATTGTGTACGTAGGCAGACGTAGGCAGATTTTGTGAGTTGAGTGATCTTTGAAACCCCGCAGACCTCTGCATACTTACTGTCAAACTCCCGAGGTCTGGTAAGTGGTCAGTGACATTTGATGTTCACGGTAACACGAGCACGTTCGAATGCCATGCTTGAAATCTACTTGTACACACGGAGTGTATTCTTCCCCCATGTGTGACATTTACATTACCGCAGACCTGATCGCTTTATTCACGCGCAGGTCAAATAAATTTCGAAATGATTGGAAAAGTTAATATTGAACAAATTTGTTACTTCTTGCACTTGTAAACATTTGGAAAATTTAAATCAAAAGAAATAATTTTAGTATTAACAAATGACTAGCTTACTTTTAACTCCAGCGTTAAGACATGGGACTACTGCCTCTCTGTCAGTACCAACTTAATTGGGTGAAAGCCAGCTATTATGCCCGTTGAAATACATGATGGTACTGGCAATGACGTTTTTCAAAAGATGATTTTAAAAGTGCTCAATTAAGCGTGAACAGCCTATACATGTTAATATTATGGATATAGTTAATTCATATTTTCGTCACGCTTAAAAATTCTGTATGTATAACTAGCTCGGTTGTTTCATAAATATGACAATATATCACAAATATTTTATACTTGTTTTGACATAGAAGTACCATAATTGTGGTTAAATTGGACTTCTACTTATATTCCATATATCTATAAATTATAACATTTCATTCAAATAATTATAAATAAAAAAATACAGAGAAAATAGGTGTGTTTGTAATGCCAAGTAAAGGCTGTTCACGATAAAGTGAGCACTTTTGAAATCAACCTTAGAAAAAAGTCACTGCCCATGCCTACATATATTTTAACGGGCGCACTGAGTGGCATTCGCCCAGTAAAGTTGGTAGCGATGGATGGAAAGTAGTTCAATATCTTAACGTCGAGTGAAAGATATTAAGTTACCATTTTTTTTTTCTACTTTCGGTTTTTTCTAATCCATTAAAGTTTAAAAATGAGCAGACTAGTAAAATATTTCCTTTTCTAATAATTTTAACAGTTTCACTTGAGCGAAGCATTAATGAAGTGATGTAGCCCATGTCGATGTTAATTTTCCGTAAGGTGGAAGAATACACAACGTGCATTAGGCAAGGCTTTCAAAAGTGTTCACTGTACAGTGAACAACCTATAGTAAATAGTTCTACGGCGAAACATTGTTGCGCCGAGTGAGCACGAAAGCCCTTCGGTGTAATTTGCAAGGCTCGTTCAAGCTTCGTTTGAATGAGACGGATGAATATGCTCAAAGCAGATCTTCAGCAGGTCTTCGGAAGATCTGGAAGCAACCGTGAACGGGCTGTGCATAAAACTCGAGGATGAATTAAGTTCAAATAATGACCGCAGCCACATTATCATAGCTTCCCCGTTACGGGGCCAACGGTAGAGAAGATGCAGAAGGAAGGTTGCGTGAAGTTAAGAGTGAACGTGTCGAAGATAGAATTCACCTGGTCCTTGCACCCAGGGCCCGCCACGTCCTGAAGGATAACTGCCGTCCTCATTATTGGGAATATTAGTCATTAAATATATTTTATTTTAAGCTTAGACCTTAACTTCCGGGTGCGGTGGAATCTACACACTGTGTTTATTACTTAAGTTGCAATATTTATTTTAAAAAGTGGTTAACGTATAAAAAAATTTGCTGAAAGGAAAAAAAAAATTACCAGGGGCTCAAAAGTGCTCATTTTACAACGTGAACAGTCTATGCCATGCATTGACAAGCTTGTAAAGGCTGTTCCCGATAATGTGGGCACTTTTGAAATCAACCTTAGAAAAAATTCACTGCCCATGCCTACATATATTTTAACGGGCACCCTGAGTGACATGCGCCCAGTAAAGTTGGCGAAGATGGAAGGGTAGTTGTTCCATATCTTAACATCGGATAAAAAGTGTTAGGTAAACCATTTATGATCATTTAAATTATTTCTTTCGCTTTCTGTTTTTACTGATGCATCGATGTGGAGAAATGGCCAGTTTTTTTTTTTTTTTTTCACTCGACAAACGCGTGAATAAAGTGACGAGGCCCGTGGTAAACGTTAATTCTCCATAAGGCGGAGGAACTCACAACGTGCATACAAGCAGATCTTAAGCAGGGCTTTCAAAAGTGCTCGTTTTTACCGTGAATAGCTTACAGTACTGGAGCTGCCTGCTTGTTGCTTATGACGATCGCGTGCGTGATTCCCTGCAGAAATGTCGGCGTGGCCTACGCGCTTCTAAATGTACCGCTTCCGCTGACTTATTATCGCGCAGGCGGAATCTGTTGGTGTTTTTCAGTCTCGTCCTGTACACATCACGCATACTTACTTGTGACTCATTGAGAAGTTTAATTTGTGTGTGTGTAGTGTGTGTGTGCTAACGAATTTATATACGTGTGATTGGATGTTTATGTGTTTGTAGAACCTCCGCGCGTTTAGTGTACACAAACGTGAATGTGTTTCAACACTGCATCATAGCTACACTCTTAAGTAATTAGTCGCGAATTTGCTATAGGCAGTTAACGGTAAAAATGAGCACTTTTGAAAGCCCTGCTTAGTATCTACTTGTATACACGTTGTGTGTTTTTCCGCCTTATTTAAAATTAACATTGCCATGGGCCTCGTCACTTTATTTATGCGCCGGTCAAGTGAATCTGTGAAATTATTAGGAAAGTAAATATTGTACAAATCTGTGAAATTTTTCACTTCGATGCATTAAAAAATACAGAAAGATAGAGAGAGAAATAATTTAAGTTATCACAAATAGTTACCTAACACTTTTTGTTCGACGTTAATATATGGAACTACTTTCTCTTCCATCGTTACCAACTTTACTGAACACATGTCACTCATCGCACCCGTTAAAATATACGCACGTTGGGGCAGTGACTTTTTTCTAAGGTTGATTTCAAAAGTGCTCACTTTATCGTGAACAGCTTTTATCTGAGTGTATACGTAGCGTGAGAAAGCGTGAATGGTAAAGTTATTTGCCCATACATTCATGTTATCGTTCGTACATTTGCTCAGGAAACAGTCAAATGGGCAGGATATTTCCCAACTTTGTATAGTAGCGACGCCCAACATTCCATATTTGTAGTCAGGTGTGTGGTACTATTTCCATACGACGTGTGGGTTAAAACTTCCCATTCAGTTTAGAAAATTTACGAGAAATATTTTTAGAGTTAATGGTTAACTCTGTACACGGCAGGAAATTAATGTATTAATGGTTGAAAACTATCGGTTAGCGTTGTTGATTAATGTGAGTACTACCTATCTTCAAGGGCGTTTTTTTTTTTTTTTCCTTATACAATTTCACGTTCAATAAACACCGTGAATTTTTATCAGTTTGCAGCATGCCTGACGTGTTTCATCACTGAAATGTATGAAGATACAATGCAGTCTCCTTGCTTGTAAACAAACGCAGAGAATTTATCCATCACAAACAAGCTAGAAGTCTGACGGACTATACCTACTATTTAGCTTTGTAATTCTGAACAAGGCGAACCAATGGTATTCAATCTGTGACACGAGAGCAAGGATTCCTCAACAAGTACTCAAACTCGTCTGATTTAAAATTCATCTCCACTGCACGCGTATTGAAAGCTGGAGTAACTAAATTTTGACAGAAACTGTCGATTGTTATGGTTTCTTTTATCCTCCCTATTAATGTAATTTATAAATTTATTATTCGGCAACCAGCAAGTGAAGGTTGATGAAATGGCATTTGGGGTAGGGTAGCTAAAACAATTGCATACTTCTGATCAAGATGGCGTGTAAACGCATGTTATTGTTCGCGTACGTAATTTGCTCTCCGTTCATTCGCCACAGCCAGCAGGACTCTGAACTACTAAGTCGGCTTGTAACACCGGAGTGGCTTAAATTCCATCTGGTCGAGTGGATCAGAAGAATGTGTCCTGACTGCGGTACCAACAGTAGAAAGTAGAGGACTTTGGTGTCTAGTGTGGTGGTCTATAGCTAGTATAATGCATGTAAAAAAAAAATTGTGGGTTTTAACTCCGGGGTTGCGTATAAAAGTGAAAGTATAAATATACGAGTCATTTTTTTTATTACGGCTAACCGTTTGTCTCAGCGGCACTATGAGTCTAGAGTATGATCGTGTAGATATGGTGGCAAAACTTCGTGCTATGGCGCTGAATAATGTGCAAAGTAATATTACGGGCGCGCGCCCGCTTGCTCGTGAATGGACAGCGGACACTATGGACGCATTTTGTCAATCCTGCCCGTCTATCAAAGGATGGTTGCAGGCAGCTGTTGTGGACCGCTTGTTCGACGCAAAAATGCGTGCCGCCATTGCATGACGTATCACATGTAGAAGTCTACAATGTGTCGTTCACTGCCTTTGTTGCCTTCATCGCATCACTGGCTGTGTGGCTGGCGGGAAAAGATGACAGTTTTCTTTCCTTACTCGTATGAAGTCACTACCCCAGGTCACTGGGCGAATCAGGATTCTCCTACCACAAGGCAGAACGTTCGTGATTGGTCTGCAGACAGTTTGGCCCCGAGTCAAAACATCGTGTATACAATCATGAAAGAATAAACCCATTTAAGAGTGCTACAGGAAGATGTGTTGGCTCAAAAAATGTTCGCGATTTCCCATCATCTCTATTCATGGGCCTGCTGAGACGAAATGGTTGGCCACGGAAAAAAAAAAAAAAAACGACCCGTGTATTTTCATCCCAGTTTTCATTTCCCTACGCAATCCCGGTGATGTAGCCCGCCATTTTTAATGGTGTGTAAATAAAGAATACATTATCACCTAATATATGCATATTATGTAGTCGTATCTCCCTTATTTCAGGCGCTCCTCTACTGATAGTAGCAACATGGAGCGTGGCAAAGACCCTTACACCAATACCAACACAGCAAGAGGTCAGTGAACTATTTATGTTATTAAATAAGTTTTTTTTTCTCTTTACTGTTAAATACACGTTATGCATGTAATATTTATTATATAGTTTAAGTATTGCCGAAAGTGGGAGTTACTTTGTAACAGTTTCTGTTTTTCTTAGAGAAAATGTATTTTTTTAATGAAACGAGTGTTCACATATCGCTCAGTTGTAATTAATTTTTTTTCAGATATTCAGTGGTGCTAATTTAACCATGAACATATGAAACCTCTGTGAAATGAACCTTAGAAATAAGTCACTGCTCCTACCTATATATATCTTTAATGGGCGCACCGAGTGATATTCGCGCAGTAAAGATGGTAACATTGGAGAGAAAGTAGTTCCTTAACTTAATGTCGAATAAAAAGTGTTAGGTAACCATCTGTGATAACGTTAACTAATTCTTTGACTTTTTTTTTTTTTAATTCATCGAAGTGTGAAAGTGAACAGGTTTGTAAAATATTTAGTTTCCTAATAATTTCGCAGTTTCACTTGACCGACATATAAGTTAACTGATGAGGCCCATGGCAGTGCTAATATTACGAATGGCGGAAGAATACAGAGTGCGCATATAAGTAGATCGTAAGCATGGCTTTCAAAAGTGCTCATTTTACCGTGACCAGCCTTTATCACAAAATGATCCGAGCTTACAGTACATAATATAGAACGTGAAACCCCGTATATTTCAGAAAGGGACTAATAGTGCTGGAGGGTCGATTACTCAAAATAAACTTGGGAGTTTTCAGCGGACCTCGGCGTTTCAGCAGACGGTCGGAAGTGCGCCTTCGGAGAGTGGTTTTTGCAAGTGACAGTCTTTAACTTTATTTTCGTCGATCCGATTAATCGACCAGGGGAAGCAATCAGGTACCACGGGTCAAAAGGCCCTACACAGCCCGCGAGATAGACTTCCATTTTAAATTATCTTATTTGCATATTTGAAACTCTATTCCAGAGTTTGAGTCTATATTTAATTCCTTTCCTCTGCAGGGTGTTCTGCCGTCGCTCCAAATGGATTATCTTTTTCTTTTCTTTTATGTTTTCTTTTAAATTCACGCACTCATCATATACAGTAGGCTATGTATAAACGTTCGTCCATCCTGCTGAGAAACCACTAGATTTTTGTATAGTCCATTTACGGTTACTTATAACTTTTGTGAAGCCCTGCTATAGTTCTACTTCCATAATATTCCTCCCCCTCAAGCAAACAAAGCTTAACCGAGTCTCGAAAACTACACCAGAGGGACAACGCGACGCATTCGTGCGCATCCTGTGTAATAATATTTTATATAAGAACACACTTATTTCCTCCCTGTTTTATTTGTATTTATTATTAATTAAATATTAAAAATTATACATCACATTTTTAAAAGTTCAATTTAACAAAAATATATCGTTATGTTAACAGAAATATATAACGTTTGTGATAAGTGGCATATTTAGGAAACAGCAAGCACGTCATACATGGGGTGATTTTTCACAGTTTTGATTCAAAAAGTGTGAAGAAACTGTGATCATAATAATATGTAGCCTATTGGCATTAACTTCACATCTTTTGTAAAGGCGGTTCACGATAAAGTGAGCACTTTTTAAATGAACCTTAGAAAAATGTCACTGCCCCTGCCCACGTATATTTTAACGGGCGCACTGAGTGACATTCACCCAGTAAAGTTGGTATTGAAGGATGGAAAGTAGTTCCATATATTAACGTCGAATAAAAATTACTAAGTAACGATTTGTTATAAAGTAAATTATTTATTTTCCTTTCTCTTTCTTTTTTAATACGACGAAGTGTAAAAATGAGCAGATTGGCAAAATATTTATTTTTTCTAATAAATCTACGGTTTCATTTGACCGAAGTATGAATAAAGTGATAATGCCCATAGCAATGATAATTTTACGTAAGGCGGAAGAGCACACAACGAGCATACAGTTAGATAACAAGCAGGGATTTCAGAAGTGCTCATTTTACCGTGAACAGCCAACATCAAACCATTTTAAAAAAATCACCCCATTAATTATGTGTTTGTTTGTTTCCTGAGTATACTATGTATCACAAGGCTTTTATAATTGTCTTAACATAAAATAATTTTATTTTGGGATAAATCGAACTTTTGCTCATATTTTATGTACAAGTTGTATTTCATTTACAATTAAAACGAAGAAAAACAGTGAGTAAATAAGTGTCTTGGTAATGCCCAGGAGGAAATAGTTCACAGTTAAAATATTATTAAACTGATGGCGGACCAACGAGGTAAGTTTTTTCTCTGGTGTAATTTTCTATACCTAGTACAGATTAGTTTGTCGGAGGAATATCCCGAAAGTAGAACTTTAGCAGGTTTTCATAAAAGTTGGAAGTAACCATGAATAAACTAAAAGTGTAAAGTAAAAAAAAAAAAAAAAAATTATAGTAATGAGGTTTGAACCCACGTCCATACACAATGCCTCTTCATTGGAGACTGAAACTTTGTTACTGTCTCCTATACGCATTCACGGTAAAATGAGCACTTTTGAAAGCCCTGCTTAAGATCTAGTTGCATGCACGTTGTATTTTCGCCCGCTTTATGTAAGATTTATATTGCTACGGGCCTCATTACTTTATTAATGCGTCGGTCAAGTGAAACTGTGAAATCATTGGCAAAATCATTTTTAACAAATATGCTAATTTTTAACACTTTGATGCGTTAAAAAAAAAACAGAAAGCGAAAGAAGTGATTTAAGTTATCAGAAATGGTTACCTAACACTTTTTATTCGACGTTAAGACACGGGACTACTTCCCATCCATCGTTACCAAATTTACTGGGCACATGTCATTCAAGTGCGCCCATTAAAATATACTCCGGGAGGAGCAGTGACTTTTCTCTAAGGTTGATTTCAAAAGTGCTCACTTTATTGTGAACAGCCTTAAGAAATTCACATGCGAATATCTCCACAAAGGTTTCATTATCTGATTGGCGACTGCGGACATCGGCCCTCACTTTATATATATATATAATATAATATATAGTCTATTCGCGGTTTCTTCGGCCTTTTTGAATCAAATCTTTGAAAAATCTACCCCCATGTACGACGTACTTGGTTGTTTCCAACATATGCCACATATCACAAGAGTTTTATACTTTTGCTAACATATAAATTACATTTTTTTTCTGTTAAATTGAAATGCTATTCATAATTTATCTGTAAATTATATTGCATCATTTATAAATAATTTGAATAAAAACAGCGAGAAAACATGTGTGCTGGTAGCGCCTAGTAAGAAATAGTTCTTATACAAAATACTGTTACAACAGAGTGCGCGAGAATCCGGTGCTTTGTCCCTCTGGTGTAATCATCCATACTTAGTTAAGCTTAGTTTGCACGAGGCGGAGGAATATCCTGGAAGTAGAACTTTAGCAGGGCTTCAGAAAAGGCCGAAAATACCGTGAATCAACTATATATATATATAGTATTCCTCGTCTACGACTTGTCTGTAACATCAGAAATGTGCCCTAAAAACGTTTAGTGTTATACGAACTTTATTCCTGCGGTTTTTTTTTTTCGGTGTCTCGTAAGTGGAGTGTCAGTAGTACAGAGTAGAGAGTTGGTACGCATGGTTACCAAATTTAGGATTGGGAACGACCTTGAAAGAGTAGTGCACGTTCTGTTATTCCAGTTGTGCTTAGGCCGTGTAGGATGAGAGTGGCCATTACCTCTCCCTCTGGGAAACTAGTTCTTGAACCTTGGCAATGTTAATTTTTCATAAGACGAAGGAATACATAACCTGTACACAAGTAGATCTTAAGCAGGGCTTTCAAAAATGCTCGTTTTACCGTGAACAGCGTATAGTCGAATGTGAAAGCTTAATCGCAGTATCGGCACTGATGGTGAATTCTACGTTATTTAGGTCTTGACCCGAAAGCAGCAGTCGGTGGCAAGTAATTTTACATACAATCCCACTTCAATACAGGTGGAGAGAACTCCTGGAAATCAGTGCACACTTCTCAAAGTATGAAGAGAAAATTAGTTACATCTGCTAATCACTGCTTTAAACCAATTTTACTGACCCGCATACCTAGCCAATAAATGTTTCATATTTACAATGTAAAAAATGCTCACCCATAGGTAGCATTATAGCAAGGTACATAAATGACCTTCAAATACTTTTCGCTTGCAATGTGCGCAAAATAAAGATAATGTATCTACTTATTCTGTTTAAGATACATTTTGGCATGATGTCATTGTGCTCACATTAACATGAATTATTTGCATTTATATAATAAATTCGATATTTTATCACACCTATTTGGATTCCTTTGACCTATCAGTGATATTGTTGCATTTATATGCTATAGTGTAGGACAAAGACGCACTAACTCCATAAATGTCTTGCCATTACAGTCGTCCTTGAATGTGCCTAATGGCCTCTTGGTAGCAGGATTGTCACTGGGATCGAATTCGCTGAAGCATTTGAAGTCCGTAACCGAAGCAGGACACAGTTCATTGTGTCTTACAGGAACGAGTCAGTGTCAATATACAGAAGTCCGAGTTCATCCCCAGTGAAAGGGGTACATTAACATTTTCGCAACATCGAGCACCATAAATCCTGCATGTATCGACTTCTCGAAAAGTATCTGTTCATGCTGGAGGCGAGTCAGCAACATATTCTCACTGTAAAGGGTATGGTTCAGAAATGTAGGTCTTGATACAAGTTATTTTAGTCTCTTCTTATTACACACCAGCTCCATTTTTGTATTTTCCTTTTGTTTCCCACGAGCTTGCCCGAAATTTGAGTTGTTTGCCTATTTTAAAATAAATCCCCTTTGAAGCTGCTTGTAGCCACCTGTCGTTTCTCTATGTTCAGGTAGATGAATGGCTTCAACCAAGCAGTCTGATCGAACCGGAGAATGTACTGAATTTTGACGAGCTCCAGCCCATGTTCCAGCGCCTGCTTCAAGTTCCGGTAATGAATGATGTAATTATTGCCTTCGACTGTCGTAAGTAGTTTAATCTCTTTCGGTACCTGGTAGGCACTGGTTCATGGGCAGGAGAGGATAGGCTTTGTGTGTGGCATACAGGACTGCAAGACACTTGGTAAATCCTATCCCATTGCAAAGTGTATCCAGTCTAAAGTTTTTGAAATTTTGGAGGCATCGGTGTGGATTACTTAAGCTCGGAAATTTTATGGAATCTATCTTAGCTAAAGCCCAGTTTTCCCGTCATCTTGCAAGAAAATGGCATCGATTTGTGTTTATTATTTTTAATTTGTCCACAGATAGTAGCAACAATAGGCTGTTGGCATCCAGGTACTGCAGGTATATCGCTGGATTGCTGACATCATATGTAGTTGCCATGCATGTTTTTCATCGCCACCAAGTGACGCCGCCACATTAACTATCTTCAAGGCACATATACATCTCATAGTCTGTCAGATGCTACAGCTATACACCCATCATCCTCGGCATGGCATTGAAGGTAAACTCTGGTGTACTGATTTGGTGTTCACAGTCCAGATTGTATGATGATATGCATGCTTCTCCGATGTTTTCATAAATGCCAGCCAAAATCAGTGCATCGTTCATCAGGTGCAGGCCGAAGTGTTCCCCAGCATATTGCAGTCGAACCCCTCTTATACTTAGTTTTCGTCATTGCTAACTAAACCCACCAGTCTGTTGTGAAACACTTCTTTGAGCTCCTTGGAGAATAATATCACGTTTTTCCCAGGGTAAAACCTCGTTTTGGTCCAGGTAATTGACGTTACTGAAACAGTAAGGTTATTTTCAAACATTTCAATTGGATGCATTTGTGTTGTGAGCTCCAGTCCACAAAAATTAATTTGGCCTTTCAGCTCATTGTATGACTTATCTGCTCGTATTTGTTAAGTGACCTTAACGTCACAAACCCCACCAAAATTGATTAGTTGAAACACGAAGCTGGATAATTTTGTGTACTGATTATTTTATTTCTATTTATTGATCCTGTGAGTCCGACGAAGAATAAGACACACGCAGTCCAGCTTGTTTATACATATTTGGTAGTCTTTATCACTGCAGTCAATAACCAGCCAGAACTCTTGGTTACAAATATTTTGGAAAATCTCCTGCATAAATTATTTAACGTTTCCACCCTCGTACAGCTTTTCCACATCCTCTTTGTAGTCATGAAGGCAGAGGTATTTGTCACCTCTTCTGTCAGTAGCTTGATATATTAACACTCGAGGAACTTAATGGATATTATTGGTCTTTACGATTCATATCCTACAGTTTTACTTTGCTGCTGATTTCCTTGGTAGTAATGTTCGCATTTTCTGCAATATAAGCATTAATATCCCGCCAAAATTCAGTCTCGGCTTTGACTAACCCGCTTTCATTAACCACCTCAGAATCTGCCACTGTTTTACTGCTTGAAAGTTTCTCACACAATGTTGGTTGGAACATCTAGAGCTCTTTGTTTAGTGCGAAGCACTGTCGTTCTCTGCGGCGATGTAGGCTGAGTACGTAGCGTTTTGGCAAGTGATGGGACAGCTGCTTCGCAATTTTCTGTGTTCTGTACGTGTCTGCAAGTTGTCGTTTCGCATAGTGTTCACCACGTTTCTCGCACTTCAGCCCCATTTACACCAGAGCGAACATAAGTGAATATGTGCGAAGGAGCATGAGCGAACCATTCGATAATGTTTGCTACCATTGGTTCCTGCTTGATTCGGAGATGTTCGTGTCTGTGTAAATGAAGCGCAAACACTGAACATGAGGGAACGCAGATATATTTCGGTATTACGATGAAAGACCATCAGCGAACGGATCATCAGTGAGTGCGAACCCGAACCTGAAGGAACACAGACGAAGCGTGTTTGTTAACGCTCGCATACCATTTTCACCATGAGAAGGATCAACTCGTTGATGCTCAGAAGGATCGATTCGCTGATGCTCAGAATGATCGATTCCTCGATGCTCAGAAGGATCGATTCCTCGATGCTCAGAAGGATCGATTCGTTGATACTCAGCAGGATCGATTCCTCGATGCTCAGAAGGATCGATTCCTCGATATTCAGAAGGATCGATTCGTTGATGTTCAGCAGGATCGATTCCTTGATGCTCAGAAGGATCGATTCGTTGATGCTCAGAAAAATCGATTCGTTGATGCTCGATTGTACTTGTTCGTTTATGTTCACTCTGGTGTAATCGGGACCTTGTGTGTCGCCCGATGTTCTTCGCACAGCCATGTTCGTGACAATGTTCACGTACCTTGGCCGAATGCAAACTACGAATCTCAGTAGTGACACAGGTATCCAGGTGTCAACTCTGCAGATTGTGAAGACACAGTTGAATACACAGCCTATTTTGCAGTGAAGTAGCGCCGCTGAAGATTCAGGAGTCGAAGATGTATGTGCAACGTCGGGAGATAGAGACGGTGCTGCCAAAGATTACAGTACATCAGTCAAGCTGATGCCATCGAATAAACTCTACATCTTATCTCTGTGGGACAAAAGTGGATTTCGTGAAAACATGATTTTAAAAAAATTATGTTGGAATAAGCCAATTAATTACTTAATCATTCTCAAACCACAGGAAAGCAAATGAATGGCACAGAATACAACATCCAGTTTTGCACATGCTTATGTCAAGGAACAATCTTGTAAGAAAAATAATTCACAGCATAAGTACAATCTCTCACTTTATACAGCAGACTGAATGTCTGTAGTTGGTCTCATTCTTTTATATACTTGCCAACCAATACAAAATACTGTGGAGTTTACCCTCACACTACAAGAAACGAAAGTCAAGGTAAAATTATAAAATGTCAGGTAAGTTATTTAGAGGTTAGGATATTTAAAAGCTACGAGGGGCCTTTGCTGTATTGTATGAATTATATGTACTCAGATGGATCATTGATTAGATCATTTAATTGAAATTTCGGCAGAATTAGTTTTATGGGAAAATATATGTATAAATATGGGCACAGATACTAATAACTAGCCTATTTAGACAACAGAGCCGAAATCTTCACTCAAAGCCAACACATCATAACTTACCAGACTGAAAACTTGAAGTTGAGGGATGGGAAGATGATCTATCACCTGTCACATGATCCCAGGAACTGAGAAGTCTGACAACATTAGTCTCTTCATGTACCCACAGAAACCGAGATGTCGTGTGACCAATACCATGTCATAAACAGGCATTATTGTAGTTTTGGGATGATGGTAAACAATAATTGGTAAGTCATGTAAATAAATAAATAAATTATTAATATTTTTTTTTACATTTCCCTAATTTTTGTTAACTTTATCGCCTCAGTTTTCAATTTTTCTCCATGATTTTTTTTTTTAAGATTTCTTTGGATTCAAGATTATTAAGGATTGTTTAAGGCCACGCATATCAAATATGGCTACCACTCAATATTAAGTTCACCAGAGTTTAAAGTTACCAAGATAACTATGTTATGCGCACCCAGAATGGCCCCTCTTGACTGAAATGTAAAAGTATGAATAACTCGTTCGTCACGTCTAATCCTTAATTCGGTATATGTGCACCCGAACTCTCTATTTCATACTAGTAGTTTATTTTTTACACTATATAATATGTATGTATATAATTGTCCGACACATAGCTATGCAATATTAACATTATTCTGTATAACAAATATGACTATGGTCGCTCTGCTATTGCTGTGTTAGTAGTTCATTTTTTCCCTTGACGTCACATATGCCGTCATATGTGATATACGTGACGAGTTATTTCGCATCACTAAATTCGTTGCATTCTGACAACATAAGTATTAAATATATGCCGATAAACAGCTAAGGGGATCGGGGTTAAGATTAGTATTCGGGAAGCCGCCATCTTGTTATGTCACCCGCCCGCCATTTTTTTCCCCTTTTTTCCCCTCAAAATTTCACATTTTCCCCTCAAATCCAACCAAAATACCCTAAAAAATTTTCTTTTCCTTAAAAATTTCCCTTTTTCCCCTAAAAATTCCTCTTTTTTCCCGGAGCAGGCAAGAGGGATTAGAGACTCCAGGATCAGGGATCAGCGAACTAGGTGCAAGGGATCAGTGACCCAGGGTCAAAAAGGAGACAGGGATCAGGGATCCAGGGTCAGGAGAGCAGGACCTATGACCTTTGACCTGACACCAAAACCATAAAAAAAAAAAAAATGCGAAAAAATTCTAAAAGAATTCTAAAAAATTTATAACGGAAAATTAAATTAAAAAATCGTTTAAAAAAATTAAAAAATCGCTTTAAGATTTACACAAAATTTATTATTAAAAAATTTAATAAAATATTGTTTAAAAAATACAAAAATTGTTTTAAATTTAATTTACAAGATTTCGTAATTAGAAAGTCTGTAACACCAGCGGCCATTTTTCACTTTTTTCACACGAAATTTCCCTTTCTCCTAAAAAATTTCCCTTAGAAATTTTTTATAAAGAATTTAATTTAAAAAATTAAATTTCCTGAGGTCTCCCCCCACACCCCTAATTACTCACCTCTGTTCGAATCCAGCAGACGACTGACACGCTCGCACCCATTCCCCTCACCTATATTCATTCCGCCATCTTGATTATTTTTGTCCGCCATTTGTTTACATGCTACTGGAGGCAGCCGTATTTGTTTTTTCGTTCATTTGTTTATACATTACTGTAGGCCGCCATCTTGGTAGGCGCCCACCATCTTGGTAGGCATCTACCATACGTCATATTAGAAGCCAATGATCATTCTCATGACCTTGACCCTATGACCTTGAATGACCTTAAAAATAAAAAACTTTAGAAAAATACATAAAATATATCAAGCATTATACATTACAGACTACTACCACCATATTGGATGTAAACTAACTCAACCTTGACCCCATGACCTAGAATGGCATTGGAAATAAAAACTCGAGAAAAAATACATAAGTCGTCAAGCATATGACATTACAGACTACCGCCACCATATTAGATACAGACTACCTCAACCTTGACCCCATTACCTTGAATGATCTTGAAAACAAAAACGCGAAAAAATACATGAGTCAGCAAGCATAATACATTAAGACTCCTACCACCATATTATACGCAGACTACCTTGACCTTGATCCCATGACCTTGGAAAAACAAAAACTTGAGAGGAAATTCTATGCAAAGATACAGAAGCTACCCGAGACGATGTATCTTTACAACAGCCGTTGTCACACTAGGCCTCACAGCCTACCTTCCTACTGCTTATAATATACACATATGCGAATCCTCTGATGTTATATTGACTTTGAACGAATCGTATTGCACCATTAATATTTTGTGCAGACACCGACCAACCAATCACCGAGTTATCACACGATTGCAGCTGACCAATCACATGCAGGCATTGAGACATCACACACACAGAGATAGGTAGGCAGCTTTAGATGTTAATTCCTTGATCACATTAAAATGCAGTTATATATATTCATCAATTTCTTTCAGACTTCTTCGCTCACCTATAAATCATGGTCACACTTAAAGTAGACAACTGACTCCTGTTGTCGAACCGTCCCTTACAAGACTGACCCATTGACCCATAATGACCCCTAATTGCAGTGCTAATTGTGTTACTGCGGTGCTATTTGAGGTGCTGCGGTGCTGTGGTGCTATTTGCGGAGCTAATTGCGGTGCTGATTTCTATGATAGTTGTGATTGTGGTGCTGATTGTGATTAAGGTGTTAAGTGCAGTGCTGATTGTGATTGTGGTGCTAAGTGCGATGGTAAGTGCGGTGTGTGTGTGTGTGCGCGTGCGTGCGTCTCTCTCTCTCTCTCTCTCTCTCTCTCTCTCGCAAGTAAAACAATCCACGCATTTTAAAATGAAAATTAAATATTCCTACCTCCAAAAGCTGAAATGCGAGCATTTTATTTAATAGTCTCGCTTTTAAAAAGTATATATCCAAGTCCCTCGGTATATTCAAACGCTTCCTGACTAAACTGTATTTACACTTTGCAATAAAAGTGCCCGGAACTACAGCGGGCTCCCACCATGATTTGACATTGGTCGATGCGCAACACGGACTTTGTGCTGAACAACGCCGCACCTCGACAGGCCACCACCATGCTTCCCAATTGGTCGTCGTTGCGTAAACGGTCTCTACTGTACGGACCACCCTCTCATGCCTATGTATGCATTTTTGAACACAGGTTAAAACTCGATCGCAGAATCTGCACTGGCGGCAACTTGTTAACGATGACGCAGGTTCACGGCTCCGTGATCATCGAGGTCAAAAGGCAGCCCTTCATGTTAGTAATTCATCTTCGCGGTATGGGGGTACTCTGATGTGAAAACCCAAATTCTCGTTCGCCCCGGAATGGAGGTAGGCTGTGAGGCCTAGTGTGACAACGGCTGTTGTAAAAATACATCGTCTCGGGTAGCTTCTGTATCTTTGCATAGATTTTTCTCTCAAGTTTTTGTTTTTTCCAAGGTCATGGGATCAAGGTCATGGGATCAAGGTCATGGGATCAAGGTCAAGGTAGTCCGCTTATAATATGGTGGTAGGAGTCTGTAATGTATTATGCTTGCTGACTCTTTTATGTATTTGTTCTCGAGTTTTTTGTTTTCAAGGTCATTCATGGTCATGGGGTTAAGGTTGAGGTAATCTGTATCTAATATGGCGGTGGTAGTCTGTAATGTCATATGCTTGCTGACTTTTATGTATTTTTTCTCGAATTTTTCTTTTCAAGGCCATTCAAGGTAATGAGCATGATCATTGGCTTCCAATATGACGGATGGGAGATGCCTACCAAGATGGGGGCCTACAGTAAGGTATAAAAAAATGAACGAAAAAACAAATATGGCGGCCTCCAGTAGCATGTAAACAAATGACGGACAAAAATAATCAAGATAGCGGAATGAGCACAGGTTTAGGGGAGTGGGTGCGAGGGAGCCAGTCGTCTGCTGGATTCGAACATAGGTGAGTAATTGTTGGTGTGGGGGGAGACCTCAGCAACTGTAAGTTTTTTAAATTAAATTTTTTATAAATATTTAAGGGGAATTTTTTTAATGAAAAACTAAAATTTCGAGGGAAAAAGGGAAAAGAGGTCGCCGGGGTTAAAAGCTTTTTAATTAAGAAGTTTTTTAGATTAAATTTTATAAAAATAGATTTTAAAACGATTTTTAAAATTTTTAAACGATTTTTAAATTAAATCTTTAAGAAAAATTTTGTGCAAATTTTTAAAACGTTTTTTTATTTTAAACAATTTTAGTTACAATTTTCGCTATAAATTTGTTTTGGATTCTTTTAGAATTTTTTTCACAATTTTTTGGTTTTTGGCATCAGAGGTCAAAGGTCATAGGTCCTGCTCTACTGACCCTGGGTCACTAATCCCTGTCTCCTTTCGGCCCCCGGGTAACTGATCCCTCGCACCTAGGTCGCTGATCCCTTATCGTGGGATCTCTAATCCCTTTTGCTTGCTCCGGGAATAAAGGGGAATTTTTAGGGAAAAAGTGAGATTTTTAGGGTATTTTAAACAATTTTGAGGGAAAAGAGGAGATTTTGAGGGGAAAGAAGGAAATAAGATGGCGAGTGGGTGACGTAACAAGATGGCGTTACGCCCCTAATCCTAATCCTATCCCCGATTCCCTTGACTGTCAATCGTCATATCTATACTACTAACATATCTATAACACTTCGCTCACAGTAAAAAAAAATCTGCAATTCAGTGTGGAAATCAAATGGAAATAAAGGTGGTATGGAAATAAAGGTGGAAATCAAAAAAATGACAAAGGGAGATTTAAAAGACAAAAAAGGAATCAAGAAATCTTTTAATAATTGCATTATCTGCTCTAATTATTTCAATTCGTTAAGTTCCCCTTTAGATGGCATACGTTTGGTAAATAACATACATATTTATCCATATCAGCTTTATTTTGACTCTATTCCTGTGAGACAACGTGAAATTTATTTCATTTGAGTGGCCTAAATTTTCGCAGCAGCTACATGTCTGGAATCTAAGGTAAGCCTTAGCAGTTACGTGTAAATTTTAGATGCATGTGTCGGTCGGTTTATCTTTCAAACAGCACCCGGATGAGTCTTCGGGCGTGAAATTGGAAGCGTTAAAATATTCACTGAAATAAAAATAATTTTGTATGCTAGATCCAGCGAAATTTCTGAGATATGGCTATCAGAATTCCCACTGCAGCCAATATATTACGAATTTTTAACCATGTTCTTTTAGGTGGTAGAAATATGTTGATTTGGCCGTTTTATTTATCGTCCAAGAAGAGTGTGTTCTGAAGTGTCACAGTGCGTTGCATAGTTCCCCCGTTTTTTTTTTAAGCGTAAAAATCCGCGGATCTATGCATTAAATTCAGCTTGTTTTTAAAATACTTTTCTGTTTTCCCAAAAACCTTCACCACCTTTCTGTACACGAATGTTTGTGAAGAGTTCGTTCGCATCGTTGGTAGCGTTCAGCCTCTCGCATGTTCCTCCCAACGAAGTGTCGTATTGAAAGATTGACTGACATTGAGATGTGTTCCGTTTCATGCATCGGGAGCTGTTACACGCGTGATGTGTTTATTTCTTAAAAAAACGTTTCGCTTGCCTGACTGTTAGCACGCCTGTGAAAAAAATATATCGTCCGGTCAGTACTACGGTGAACATTTCTGACACTGTTGTTTATTCTGAATATTGAGCTAATATCAGTTTTTCAGGATGCATTTTATAGTTATTTGGAGAGGTTACACTGTAGGCGCTCGTCTTCGGTTGTTTCGTGTGGATGGTCCTGACCCCATATCCGCACGTTGTGCTGGTTCACCTTACAATTTGCAGAAACGTCGCTTTCCCCAAAGCGAACGTGTTATGCGCTGTATCCAAAGACACAGTTTTCGGCCCTTTATTTTTTTTTTCATGACCCCACTGTTACTGGAATTCCTTATTTGGACATGCCTGCAGAGTGGTTGTTTCCTCAGAAAAAGGCGGCGGGGGACTTCGTGTTCCAGCAGGATGGTGGGCCAACCCATTGCCACCTAGCTGTTCGCGGATACCTGAACGAGATGTTGCCGCAACGCTGGAGCAGCTGGTGAACAGGCTCTTCATCGCTGGTCCTCAAGAAGCCTGGATCTTACCTCGCGCGTCTTTTTTTTTTCTATGGGGGTACATAAAGGATCGGGTGTTTCGTCCACCATGGTCGACCAACATTGACCACCTCAAAACCAGAATTACGGACGCCATCCAAACCGTAACACATGGACATGCTAACAAGAGTGTGGAACGAGTTTGAGTATCGCGTAGACGTCGTTCGTTCGTGCCGCTCATGGTTGCCACAGTGAACATTTATGAAGATATGGTAGACAAACTTCACGCTTCCACGTTTCATTTGATTGGTCAACCAAGGGTGTAGGTTGTTTGGTTTCGATATTACAGACTTTTAAAGTTGGGGCATTCTTTTATGCTCATCCTGTACTTCAACACCTGATGACGGTCGCTACACACCTGTACGTTCGGTCTCTGTCCAAGATGTGTATAAAGTACGTCAACAACGTATGCCAAATCCTTCAATTCATCCAACACCATAAAAGCATGTATATGATCGTCACCACCCTTATATTTCTCTAAATCTAAACAATACTCTTCAACGGAAAACAGAAAAGTTAACAGGTCCAAAACACGAGTCTTACTATACTCACAATTAGGAAAAGTTACAAAAGAAAATAATTTCCTCAATGAACAGCTCCGCCAGCAACATGCCTTTGTGTCTCCTATTAACATGGTTGAGTACACGTTTGCGGAATACACAGACACGAACCTTGTGTATGGCGCAGCTGAGGGTAATGGAAGAGCAGCTGGTCGGCTGTATCAAGAGCGTTATCCACAACGTGCGATACCATCGCATACCCTTTCTGCCGCAGTTATGCAACGGCTCCGAGAACAAGGTACCTCAACCGCCGACAGGAACGACTGTGGTGCTCCAAAGAGACGCCGCACTCCCGAATTGGAAGAGGCTGTACTGCATCACGTCGAACAGAGGCAATCAGCGAGTACGCGATCAATTGCGCGTGCAGTGGGGCTCGAGGCAAGGTAGACGTCGCGTGCCATCAGGTGATTGTCTGAAGTAATGTACTGCCTACCCGGTTGCATACCAACACAGGCACACCCGAGACATTGCTCTTTCCCTCGGCAGAAGTGGAGGAGTGATTCACCTAATAATGAAATGGTTGTAGCACGGAATCGGTACGTTTCCGAGCATGGATTCCTATTTAAATGATAGTCTACTCAGTCCCTCCACGAGTCCTAGGAGTTTGCAAGGGGAATTTCCGAGCATTCTGTATATTAACGGACACGTTGACGGACATGTGCTCTGTAAAGTTGGTAACGACTAAGAAAAGTAGTTCCATATCCTAAAGTCGAATTAAAAAAAGAATTATGTAAACATTTGTGAACACCGAAATTATTTCCTTTTCTTTCTGTTTGAATGCATATAAGTACAATAATTATCAAATTGGTAAAATATTTACTTTTTTTTATTAATTTTACAATTTCACTTGTCCGACGCGTGAATAAAGTGATCAGGCCCATGACACTTAATTTTACATATTGTCAGAAGAACACACAATGTGCATACATTCATTCAGCAGGGATTTCAAAAGTGCTCACTTTACCATGAACAGGGTTTTTTTTTTTCTTTTAATAACTAATTTGATGTGATTGTACTGGGCCTTTAACAATGTTGATACGAAAATACTAGACAATCTAGCTACGATTTTCTTTGTTTGAAACTTTGAATTATAATGAAAACCAAATTCAATGAAACATCATAGCACTGTTTAATAATGCGAATTTTACAGGATTTCTTTTTTTACGATGTGGGGAATGTGAACCGAAAACTAGAATTATTCTACGTTGGCTTTAATCGCACGACCTGGCGACACTTGCACAAGTTTAAGTGCGGAATTAAGTAGGGTCACGGGAAGTGTGAAGAGAGTTTTAGATCAAAGGCACCTCTGCGCGGTTTGCGATCAACTCCACACGTTACCTAACTGACAGCAGGACTCGCGTTAAGTTATTGCAGGTTAGAGTGGCATTCCAGTCTCGGTCGAACTTGAAGAGTGAAGTGGACTGAAGAACCTCTTCAGAAACTTTGCCACTAGCGCGCTCGTGCTGAACTGAAAGAAGGCTGGAGTTGTATGATACAACCCAGTTCGCAAAGTGGACTGGAGTGTAGAATCCGGATTGGAAATTTACTCTGGCTATCTGACTAATCGGAACTCGAAACATGCAAGACGGGGTGGTTTGCCATATTTCGTGCTGTTTACAGCACGCAGGCTTTAAAGTCTGTAAAATAATTTTAAAACAATGAAAGCAGTTGAGATGACTAAAATGCGGCGAACCCCAAAACGGTAATTTGATATGTAAGTAAACTAAGTATGTTTTGAGTAATTAGCTCTGTGGTTTAGAGTTATCACACAAATTGTTTTTTGTTCGTTCCAACTGTAATTTACTTTCGCTATTTTTTTTTTTTTTTACATTTAAGACTAGGTTTTAAAATTCTTATTGCAAATAGTGAAATAATTCCTTGATTGGAACGAGTTTAGGCCCGCCTGAACTTATACTCCGTATAAACACTGTACACCAAAGAATGTGAAGTAGATTAATTTTCTTCTGCGCATGGTTTGTAAGTGGTTGCAAATTGTGATAATCATAATCGTGTGATAAAATAATTTCGTGCCGTTTTGGTGAGTATGTAAGCATGTATGCATATATGTATGTATGTATGTATTCATGGTTAGAATGTACAGCATACACATACAGGCTGATCTGCAGCTACACCCACAAACTCCGCGTGCATATTTATTACGAAGAAATAGTTCAAAAACATGTGCTCGACCTGTGGCCGATAATGCCTCCTAACGACACACGTGGATATAAGACATGAATTTATTGTAAGTATTTTTAAAGTAACAATGTATCAATAACTGCACGTTATTCCTTCAGGATAATGTGCAGTTAAAAAAAAAGAAAATTGCTAGTGCCACTACAAAACCCATCGTTGGCAAAAAATGTTGTCACAGAAAACCCCGCAAAATAAGTTAAAATCAACGAGAAAGGTATTCGTGTGAAATCACTCTATGGCACATCGCTTTCGAGGAATCCACGGATAAATGTCGAAAGCATTAAGTGGTTACACAAATTCCTCGAAAATGGTGGGTTTTAAAGTGCCAGCACAAAATGGCATTTTTAAATATTGCTTACGCGCTCATTTATAATCCGTGATTGGGAAACCAATTAAGCTTCGTAATCGCGTAATAGTGTGCAATAAAACGTCGAAACCTCGACTCTTCTATTATATTTTATGGCAGCGACGGGCTAGCATTCGTTGCAGATATTCTTACAGAAATGCATACTATACTCCGGCCACGGCTACTTTCAACTTTTATAAAGTCCTGCTATAGTTTTACTTCCAGGACATTCCTCCGCTTCATGCAAACAAAGCTTAACCGAGTCTAGAAAATTACACAATACTGACAAACGCACCGCAATCGTGCGCACTCAGTGTAATAATATTTTGAATAAGAATTATTTCTTACTAGGCATTGCCAACACACTTATTTTCTCACTGTTTTATTCATATTAATCATGAATGAAATGTTAGAACGTGTAAATGAAATATAAGAAAGAGTTCAATTAAAATTAACATAAGGTACTTTTACGTTAACATAAGTGAATACTAAGAGCGGTACGCATCTTTGAACACTTGTTTATTACAAATATTGGAGATAATATTTAAGATGGAACACCCATAGTCTGGACAATGGTTAATTGAACAAAGATATCCAAACACCACAACACTTGTCGCTATCATCAAATTACTTCGTTTAAATAATCGCTGTTACTGCCCCTATTTCTAACCAACATCCATGCCACGGAAGCATATTCGGGATTTAAAGGATGGATTATTAATCCTCGTGTCACAATTAACAAAAACGTCGCCTTGTGTAAATACCCTAAGCCTCGCCGTTTTCCTTTCAAAATGATGTTTACCAATACCTGGCAGGTGGGGCACGCACAATACCCAATATCACACTGTTGAGGCTATTAAAGGAAGGGGAAGATTCCAGAGAGAGGTACACTACAGTGGTAATGTAATAAACTAGCTCTTCTACTACAACTTCAAAAATGCGTACCTCCCTAAGAATAAATCTTATACCATAGAATGTCGTATATAGTCCATTCACGCTTTCTTCGGCCTTTTGGAATCAAACGTTTGGAAAATCACCCTAGGCGTAACATGTCAACCTGTTGTGTTCAATCACTTGTATTCCATAATTATATAACCCTGTGATTAACGTTAAAGTACTGTGCTCTTGAATAGATTAATCATCTACTTAGTATCGTCTATATTTTGTAATATTCATTTCGTATTAAATACGAATTAACAACAGCGAGAGCAGCGATGTTTGGCAACGGCCGATAAGAAAGAGTTCACAGTTACAATATTTTTTAGCCTCGTTTTTATGTATACTATTTGTAAATTAAACGTTGCCAAATTATATATTTGGATTGTTAGGTAGCACTGGCGGAAACACATTTAATTGCTGCAGTAAAAAATATTAGCGGAAATTACCGAGTGTAGGCTCGTTTTAGTGACACTGTGTTTTTTTTTCCGCCCGGAAGAAAAGTTTAAGCGAAGCGGATCGTATCGCTCTCTCTCGTTCTCTCTCTTTTCTCTCTCTCAAGAAGTTCGTACCACCTGTGTGGCAGGAAAAGTATGAGTATTGTTATTTCTGATTCTAGCACATTCTATATTAATTACAGCAACAATAATGATGTTTGAAATTGAAATTTACAACCGAAACGAGAATTTAACGTTTAAATACATATTATATGTTATTTAGATGTGATGCGATGGCACGACGCTTACAAATCCAGCAGGTTGGCAGACGTGGTGTTGAAAGGAGAATCTAGAATCACACGCTTGTCCCAACCATACCCAATATGGCGGGCGATTATACCCATTGCCTTACGACTGGCAGTGATGTGGCGACGTGTCAATGACACGGTGTGTTTCTGAACGAAGCGTCAAGTTAGTACTCATGTTTTTTTTAACATCCTAGCAAGTTACAATGTTTTGATAAAATGTGTTTCCACGGCAGTGTTGTGTTGTGATCGCTGTGTTTGAAAGGGCGTGATGGCTGCTTTGTAATCATTATGCAGGCCAGGTGTGTGTGTGGATTTCAAATATGTATAAAATGTATACGTTTTAATCATGAACTGATGTTATGACTATGTTACTTATTGAAATTCATGTCTGTTTATCACAACGTTGGACCTTTGCGCTAGGTGTTTGAAACATAGTTGTGTAACGAGCTTACGTTTCTGTGATTTGAATGTCTGTCACGATCCCCTCAGTATACTAAGCCCAACCGGATAAATTAAAATAAATAATACAATAAACCTACAAACCAGTAAGTACCGATGCATGTAAACATTAGCGGAATAAACGTTACGGTAGGCCTATATGTTTGCATGTTCACCACTATCTGTTACGTTTATCAATGCTACAAACAATAAATACGCGACACGAGTTGCGTGCTTGAATTTACTGCGTCCTTTCGTTTTAACTTTTATTCCAAATAAAGCCGTCCTTTTAACGAAATAACCCAACACATATTAATAACAACAGGTTAAATACTACTGTTGTTTCCGCCACAGTTGTATCAAACACCGTCGTGTGTATTTATGTGTAACGTGCTATATCGTGTGTAACAAATAGTTATAAAGCCGACCTAAATATTGTTATAGACCTAAATTGTAAACATTCGTAGGAAATATGACAGCATTTTTTGAACAGCGACCAGCGAATTTCACAGTTATAAAAGTACACATCACATGGCAGTGTTTATGTTTACGTGTAGCGGAAGGATACGTAATCAGTAACCAAAAGTAGATATTTAGCAGGGCTTCAGAAAAGGCCGAAGTTATCGTGAATCAACAATATATATGTTTCAACTTTATTATTCGTGATTAACCTACACCCGAAGTCTGTCGGTCGAATTTAGATACCCTCTGTACAAAAACTGCATACTTGTCACACTGGAGTTATTTCAGAAGAAGTGTAATTACATTTTAAAACAGGTATTTAAGTAAACAGTGTGATGACTTTTATTACAGGCACGCAGTTTTGATAGTTAAGTCAGAAAAAAAATGCACAACGTTGCATTGAGAAAAATGTTTTGTTGAATCAAACAGAGTTTGCTCACAGCAACCAAATTAATTGTTTGTTTGACGCAATAAAATATTTTGTTGTTCTTATTTGATTGCCACAAATACAGATTAGGTTTGTGCAGCCAAGGATTCGTTTGTCCGCACGCGCACTGGACAGTTTCGGGTAACGTAAAAAAAAAAAACAAAAATATTTCGAAGCCCGACAGAGATTCGAACTTAGTATATTTGCTCCCGAGCGTTACGCCTCAAGCTGAACTCGCAACCATCCGTCAGCCGCCCGTCCGTCAGGCGGTCACGTGATCTTCAACCAATCGCAGGGCAACTTCCCCCCTCCCCCCTCCACATACGTCAATCCGTCAAATATTTCTCAAGCTTTAACTTCCGACGGACCGAAGGATGGGCCACCGCCTTCTGACGACATTCCGCAGACGCGAATACGCACTTTGAAGTAAAATGCTAGGCGGTTGGATTTGTGTGTATTATCCTTGGTGGTAAATTCAGGAATTAAAAGTGTAAACAATAATTCAGTATAAATTCTTATCGCGTAGACCAAATTATTTCCCCAAATTTTTTCTCTCTTGAAAATATATTTCCAACCAAAATATGCATCCAGCGATGTTAAGCTGTCACACTGAAATTTTGCCGGACAGAAGGATTGACGGACGACGCATTGTGTTACCAACTTAATCTGACGTGACTACTGAAAACAATTAAATTATTTTTAAAATACCCACATCGTAAATATTGGGCAACGGGCGCAAATAAATATTTCAGGTTTTACAGCTTTGCTGTTTAGTTCCTGGTTAAATTTGGTTTTAACAGAACGTTTGTGTCGTCGTTGAGTATCAATAGATTCACTAGCGAAAACGGCCACTACCCTAATTTGTCACAAATTTGCACAAAAAATAAAAAACCTCCAGACGTATTTTCGAACAAAGGTAACCAAATGAGTGGCCAAACTGACAGTTTTATTTCTTGACGCCCAACACAGAGGTTTTGTTTATTCAAGCGTGAATTTTGTTAGATGAACAAAATTAATTTTGCTGCTTTTCAAGTTTTGTTTACTGAAAAAAATATATATGTATATTTTGTTGGGGCAAACTGAATATATTTGTGGCCTTATACAAACACATTTGTTGGCAGTTCTCCCAGTGTGGGACACGGATGTAGGTTCCTTCACAGCCTATGTCCGCACTCTACCCTGTCCCTGTATTCATTTTCGGCTGCAGCGTAACACGGTTCGCATGCAGTTTGCCGCGGAACGTTGCGAACTGCTTGGGTGCGGTGAATTGGTCGAGTTGTTGGGTTCGCAGAGGGGGGGAGGGGGAGTGCACTGGGAAAACCACAGTCAACAGTGGGGCGTCCTAGACGTGCCGCGTCCCCACTTTCAAGTCCCGTCAACAGTCGACGGCGGTTTCCCGCAGGCACAGGCGCGACACCTCGTGACCGAGCTATCCAAACTGCCACGACGCGCATCGAACGCGTTTAACCTGACTTTACACGTCACTAGACGTGGGGCAGGGCAGTAGTGGTAACGTGCCGGTTCTAGAACAGCTGTGCTAGAACCAACACGTTCCCACTACTCACAGGTATCTTAGTCTGTTCCCCGGTACCTCCCTGCTTTTCGAATCAAACCTTTGAAGAAAAAAAAAAAACCTCTTGTATGATGTGTTTGGTTGTTTCATAAACATGCCGTGTATTGTATGGGAACTAGAATTCATAGGTCCGTCTGAATACTTTAAATAAACAATACTTCATGTATCAAAATGATATTGCATTATTTAATATGTATTTCTCGAATGTAAGTAGAAATCAGAATAGTATAATTTTGTCTAAATCGTATGTATCGTTGCACAGACTCCGGCTAGATTAGTTCCAAGAGAAAATCTTCCTTAGACCACTGAGGTGAAATTGGACAGTACGCAAAGTACGAAAGAATTCCTAGTTTTAAGTATTATACAAAATCAACTTACCAACCGAGTAGCGGAGATGTCGGTTGAAAAAAAATATTTACACAGATTAAATTATATTCAATATTTTATCAGATTGGAGTAAGCCATGAACATTAAAATAAAAATTAATTTCCATTTTGTGAAAAGAAACTACAGTATTCCAAACCAAGGAACTCCCTGGCAAACCTATACACCGAGGTTGCCTCGCAGAGCAAACATGAATGAATTGTCACACATAATGGGAATAATCATTGACAGTATAAAGTGACGCTGCAAATAAAAATGTATGAAGTTAATATGCCTATATCGGCTTACAAAAATTACTTATTTAGTTGAAGTATGATACAACGAGCACTACATAACGAGAGAGTGGTGCATCACAGTATCAAAAAAGTTTTATACTTTCTTTTTAACATAAAAGTTTCATATTTTTGGTTAAATAGATCTTCTACTCTCATTGAATCTATCATATTTTAATTTATAAATCATATGAATAAAAACATGGAGGTATAAAGGCGTGTTGGTAATTCCTAGTGAGAAATACACTATATTCCAAAAAATAATTGGGCACCCGTAAAGATAGGTAATTCAGTACGTCAGTTGACTTGTGTTTCACGGCCTTCGGCGTAGGACCGCTGGTGTTTGTCCGTGGTAGCATGAACACAGAGGCCTATTGTAACATTCTGGATAATGAAATGCTCCCAACATTGTGGCGTTTTTACGGAATGGATCCGTGTTACTTCCACGATGACAATGCCAGGTGCCATGTTTCAAGGGCTACTATACAGTGATACGCCGACAACAATGTTCGCTGATTGGTCTGGCCCGCCCAGAGCCTCGACCTCAACCCTATAGAACATCTTTCGGACGAATTGGATCGCCGAGTGAAGGCTCGTCAGGCGCGGCCAAAATCCATTATTCAACTCATGGAATGGTTGCAAGAGGAATGGCGACGAATCCCCGTGGATGTCCTGCAAACACTCGTAGAGAGCATGGCAGACAAGATGGCTGTTGTTATAGCTGCAAGAGGTGGTCCTACGAGATTCTAACGGGTGGCAACCACCGAGCACACATTGTGGACAGGTGCCCAATTACTTCTTGGTAGATAGTGTATATGCCTCGCACGATATTAATTAAATCGAGCGTGCGCGAATACCATACGTTGTCCCTTTCGTGTAATTTTCAAGCCTTAGTTAAGCTTTGTTTGCACGAGGCGGAGGAATACCTTGCAAGTAGAACTCGAGCAGGACTTCGGGAAAATTCGAAGTAACCATGAATGTATTATAACTCAAAATACGTCAATTGAAAGCAAAGGGTTTTGGAAAACAGTGTTCAATAAGTAAGAAGCTATAGGCTGTAGAAATTTACCGTGTTGGAAATATCTCAGCGAAAACACATTACTCCGGGTAAAATATTTGTTCACAAAAATAGTAAGAACCAATGTGTACGATGGATCTCTCTTAATTGACGTCCATACTTAATGTAAAACTCAATGAACCTTAATAAGTGCTCTGCATGGTAAACTGAGAACTTTTGGAAGCCCTCCTTAAGATCAACTTGTCTGCACATTGTGTATTCCTACGCCATACATAAAATTGATTTTGCAATGGCCTTATCAATTTATTCATGAGTAGGTCAAGTAAAACTGTGGGATCTTTCTAGTAACGTAAATATTTTACAAATTTGCTTATTCTTACTTTTATGTACATTATTAAAACAGTGAAAGCAAAAAAAAATATATTTCCAGTGTTCACAGATGCTTGCTTAACGCTTTTATTTCAACGTTATAAATGGAACTGCCTTCTCTTCATCGCTACCAACTTTACTACACCGAGAGAAAAGGCAACAAAACATTTGTTTGTATTTGGCCAAAAATACATTTAGTTGCACCAACAAAATATTTTGTTCGGTACACGAAACTTGAAAAGCAACAAATTAATTTTGTTCCTCTTAACAAAACACACGATTGAATTAACAATACCTCTGTGTTGTTCCGAAACAAATTAGACTGTCAAAAACTATTTGGTTGTATCACCTGTATACATTTGTTTGGTTACTCATGTGATTGTCTTTGTTCGGAGATACAAGTTCGAGAGTTTGCATCTTTTGTAACAATTAGAATTGCAACAGTGTCTGTTAGTGCATGTATGGATGCTTCATGCCGGTATGAATATCTTAATAAGACAAGTTCAACAGGAAACTAAAAAGAAAAGCTGTACAACTTGAAGCATTTATTTGCACGTGTCCAGTATTTGAAATGTATTCATTTAAAAACACCCCTTCTTATTCAGCAGCCACTGTGGCCGATGTTGTTAAGGCATAGCGCTGGGTTGTAGATGGCGTGGGTTCGAATCCCGCTCTCTCCTAGAGTTCTTCTTATATTAGATGAAACTTTGTAATGTACGTAGAGCCAAACAAATTTTCCGTTGCGCCAACTAAATATTCGTTTGTTGTAAACAAATAAGAACAACAAAATAATTCGGTTTCAACAACAAAACATTTTATAACCAACGAACAACTAATTTTTTGCGCAAAAACACTTCGTTTAGTTCGAGAAACCTTTCTCTCAATGCGAGCGAATATCGGCAAGCATGCTCGTTAAAATATATGCAGGTATAGGCTATTCACGGCAAAGTGAGCACTTTTGCGAACCCTATCATTTGGAACAATGGCCAATAAATATATTTTATTTTAGCCTTAGACATCAACTTCCGAGTGCGGTGGAATATACGCACTGTGTTTGTTACTTAAACGGCAATATTTATTTTAAAAGCCGTTCGAGTATTTAAAAAAAAGTGGCTGGAAGTAAAAAGTAACTATAGCCTCAAAAGTGCTCACTTTACCGCGAGCAACATATAGGGGCAGTGACATATTTTGAAGAGGTTGATTTCAAAAGTGCTCGATTAACGGTGAACGGCCTTCGGTATTAATCGTGCATCACGCTCTCTTAATGCAGTAAGTCGGGCACCCCCTGTCTTTCACGATAACGCTTCGTTGCGGGAGATCTGAAGAAATTCTGCATATTTATTTGTGGGCAAACTATACTTCAGACGCGTGTAGTGTGTGTTTGGGTTAGTTTCGAGATCGGTCCACGTTACATCTGGTACCTCCTGGACGACTGTGAACTAATAGCATAAACAATATAACAAAATAGAAGACCGATAAACCCTACCCCCCCCCCCCCGCAGTTCACCGTGCCTGCAAAGGGTCCACAGAGCAACACTAAGTACAGAAATGACGCCGGCGTTAGTGACATGGAGCTGTTACTGTGAATCTGCTAACTTTATACACTTAGCTCCTTTACTGTCGACTTAAAAACATTGGCCAAAGCACCTTATTATGAAAAGGTTGATCAATGTGGTATTGGCCACCCTGTTAACCAAACCTACATATATGAATGCGGGCGGACATTAAGAAAACAAGGGAACCCATCTCTATCAATGTTAAAGTTATCTAACGTCTGTTCGCGATAAAGTTAGCAATTTTGATACCAACCTTAGAAAAGCCACTACCCCTTACCTGCATATATCTTAACGGGCGTAAATATTGATGTGTGCCCAGTAAAGTTGGTAACGATGGAGGGGAAAGTAGTTCCATATATTAACGTCGAATAAAAAGTGTTGGATAACCATATGTGAAAACTTAAACTATTTCTCTCGCTTCCTGTTTTTTTTTAATGCACCGAAGTGTAAAAATGAGCAGATTTTTTCAATATTTACTTTTCTAATAATATCACAATTTCACTCGACCGACGCCTGAATAAAGAGATGAGGCTCATGGCAATGTTAATTTTACATAAGCTGGAAGAACACACAACGTGCATACACGAATATCTTACGCAGGGCTTTCAAAACAGCTCATGTTACAGTGAACAGGCTATAGCTGACACCTTATATATGGTGTTCACAGTTTACCGAGCACTTTTGAAAGCCTTGTGTAGGATCTACTATTTATTCACTTTTGTATTCTTCCACCATATGTAAAATCAATGTTGCCACATGGGCCTGTTCACTTTATTGATGCGCCGGGCAAGTAAAACCGTAGAATTATTAGAAATTTTATATGTTACTAATACGCAAATTCGAGCTCTAGTATGTAAGAACACTGACCTCAGCGGCAATAAGTTTGAACATTACACATGCAATACTACGCCAGCTCTCAGAACTATTTTTATTAATTTGCTTCCAACTTAACTGGAAGCCCTAGTACCAGTGTGTAATTCAACGTTTATATGTTTACTTGCAGTGTTTATTTTCAAACGTGGATTTCAGAAGCACTAACTTGACCATAAACAGCCTTTATATTGCATCCAATATGGCGGTAGTAGTCAATTACATAGTGTTTTTATGAATTTCTGGTGATTTTTTTAATTCTTTAGGGAGAAGGGTAAATTGGAAGGGAAAAAAGGGAAATTTAAGGCGGAACGGGAAAATTTAATGGGAAAAGGGCAAATTGTTAGGGAAAATAGCCGCCGGGAGACTGGAATTATTAAATATTTTTAAAAATACCTTTGAAACTTTTTTTTAATAATGTCTAGTAAATTTTTAATAATCATTTTTTTGTAATTTTTGAAGATTTTTTTTTTTACTTTTTAGATTTTTTAAGTGTTTTTTTTCGCAACTGTTTATGCAGCAAAAACTTGCATACATGATTTTTTAGGGTTCGACTTCCAGGACTCTTCGCAATTATTAAGCGTTGATGACTGGCGACGCGTCATTTACCTCGAACGCTTTAGTAATATACACTCGGACGAATTTGAAAATAATTTTTCTCGGTAAAGATGGATGCATGGTACACAGCAGCGAGTGAAACAGGGTATCAGCTGTGCAACTGTGGCGCGAAGCCACGAAACTACAGGTTTGTAATTAGCTGTGCATTACAAGTGCAATGATTTTTATGAACACCTAGCCGTAATAAACCGATCAGAAGAAATTTGGCGTTCGTGAGTTTTTAATTTTTAAGAATGAATAAATGTCCTTTTTAGGCCTACTCGTTCAAAGGTCAGGGACACTAGAGGTGCTAACCCTGACGTCAGAAGGTCAGCTGTTCCATTCAACACTGGGTGTCGTAAGTACGATACAAATGTTGGCGCAAATCAAGGCCCTTACACAATAGAAAACTTTAACACTTGAGTTTACACTTCCTTTCCTCTGACGAAACCACCAATACACAATACAATATTGTAAAGTCAAAGTTCAGTCAGTCAAACATCGGTTCTGCGAGCTTCGTATAAATGTGTATTTTGTTATGTAAATTAATATCGTTTTATCCAGAAATACAGTTTATGTAATTATTTTTTTCAATAATAGGCATAACATTTATAATAAAAGTTAGTTTCAAACCAAAAATCTCACTTGTTTACTTTATAAAAAAATAATAATTCATATATTCCCTCTTTAAATTAAATTCGTTTGCCAGTTAATATAGTACGAATTTTCATGTGGTATTTATATATTCATTTATAATATAGGTGGCAGTGCACCGGAAAATGCTGTAAAAATACACGTTGCGAGTGTTTCAAAAATTTTAATTAATTTTGCTTCTCCATTTATAAAAAGTTCCCCATCTAAGATGGGAGTGGTTGTGTAAATCCAATGTAGAATTGAATTTTTTAATTAAAATGCTTTGCTTGTCTCGAGTTAAGCTTATATTCCATTATTTATAATAGACTCGCGCGTTATTAATATACCGAAATGTATAACATATGTGGTCACGTCAATACACTGCCGCTTTGTGAGCAGAAAATTTGAAGTTCTCCGTAACATTAGCACACTGGTGTTTATTTATAAGTGATTTAATCATACGTACTGAACATCACTGGCTTTGTAAATGAATTTGCGAAGAAATTTCGGCAATTTTAGTTTCCAGGGATTTACTTGCTTTATTTCGAGTTTGTTTCCAACGACGCAGTTAAATTGGTGACATTTTTCATACTGTCACTCATAATTTCATGCGGTGAAATTATCTTGCCATCATCGCCAAGCCACGTACGTATTTGTCACTGTGGAAATCAGCTCACTAGAAATATTTCTGGCAGGCCTGCAAACCGAAATGAGTAACGTCTACTTTTTTTCCCCCACGCAGATTAAGTTGCTTATAAGCTGTTCAGGGTATACTAAGCACTTTTGGAAGCCCTGCTTAAGGTCTGCTTGTATGCACTTAGTGTATCCTTCAACAACCGTATGCAACGTTAACACCGCTGCAAACCAAGGTATAGCGAGTCCCAGCGTAGCCATATGGCGCACGCAAAAAATACTCATTGCTTACTACATTGATTCATCCAAAAAAAACTGCCTGCATACTTGCTGCGACTGTTGAGAGTGAGAATGTGTCCCCCTTTAGGATGATTTTAGGGACAATACACCCTTGTGGTGTATTGTGGTTGTAATTGAGTATTTTTCGTGTTTTCAGAGAATTCGACAAGTTTGCCATTTCCGGTCACGATATACTTTAACGGGTTTCGTAGAGGTGCAAGTTCATATTTTCCAATGAAGGTTTTCCGTAATAAACATCCTATTGAAAAGGACGTTAACTAAGATGATACTGAATGGACTGTGCGAGTTGTGGACATAGAATAATGTTATATTTTATTGTCATTGTTATTTAGATTTGCACTACAAGGTATTACTGCAGAATCTGGATCTGTCTTCTTAGAGTTCTGTTTTTTTTTTTTCAGACAAGCAAATAATTCTAAAGACTCAAAACTGAAAGATATTAGTGAAATAGATTCTCGAGATATAATTAGTTGGAAAATATTCCCAGTTAATGAAGTACTGCTATTATAATTTCATTTGGAAATCCTGTTATGTATTCACGAAAGAAAATGATATTTAATGTTTGTGATCAAATTTATATGTATAGAAAGTTAACAGGTACTTGTAGTAATATGAGAATATTAGGTTATGTAGAATTGGCGTATAATCCTTGAGATGTATTCTATATGTTATTATATATGTATGTGGTCATATGTGATCTAATGTATAATAAAGGGGTTTTCCTGGTCACTGTATTTATTCGTTGGTCAGTGAAACTGGAGAATTATTTTAAAAAGTTAATATTTTACCAATTTGTTCATTATTAAGGCCCTTACACAATAGAAAACTTTAACATTTGACTTCACGTTTCCTTTCGCTTGACGAACCCACCAATACACAATACAATTGTAGAATCAGTGATCAGACAAGTGAAAATCGGATCTGCGAGCTTCGTATAAATGTGTGTATTGTTATGTAAATCATTGTCAATTATATATTATCCAGCAATGAATTTTACGCATCTTTAAAAAAAAAAAAAAAAAAAAAAAAAAGGATTAAAATGAATATTAAAAGTTTATTTCAAAACCAAAACTGACTTGTTTACTTTATTTAAAATGTAAATTAATATATCTCCTCTTCACATTATATTCGTTTGCCATTTATTTAATTTAAGACGAGCTTTTTTTAGTATACCGAGATTAAAATCGCCCTACAATAAAATAACACACTTTTCACATGACCTCTGTTAGATTCTCGGCAAAATGGCTGCTTGACTTTGACTTTAAATTTAAACGTTTCGAAATCGTCAAGTCAAGAGTGCTCGACTTTACCTTTGACAGTTCCATTGCGTCAAGTTCCATAAGAAACAACATGTCGGGAAGTCGAATGTTAAAGTTATCAATTGTGTAAGGGCCTATAAACTTACATACATCGAAAAATAAAAAGAAAACTGAAATCAAAATAAAATAATAATCAGTATTTCGCAAATATTTACCTAGTTCTTTCAATTCAACACTTAGAGATGGAACTGCCTCGCCCCCCCCTCCCCCCTTCGACAGCTTTACTGGACGCGTATCATCCAATGACACGCTGTTAAAATACGTGCAGTTACCAGGAGTGACATTTTTTTTTAGGGTTGATTTCTAAAGTTATCAATGAACCGTGAACAGTCTTAACGTTCGTGTGTTAGTCTTGGTTTTGAGGCTTCGTTTGCACGAGACGGAGAAATATCCTGTAAGTATAACTGCAGCAGGGCTTCAGAAAAATTGGTATATGCTGTTCACGGTAAAGTGAGCACTTTTGAAATCAACTTTTGAAAAAATTCACTGCCCCTATGTGCATATATTACAACGGGCTCACTGACTGGCATGTAGCCAGTAAAGTTGGCAATGACGGAGGAAGAGTAGTTCCACTGTTTAACTTTGTATTAAAAGTGTTAGGTAAACATTTGTGATTACAGAAATTAATTTATTTTACTGTCAGTTATTTTAATGCATATAGGTGCAAGAATTATTAAAATTATAAACTGTTTACTTCTACAATAGTTTCACGGTTTAACTTTACTGACGCATAAATAAAGCGATCGGGCTAATGTCAATGTTAATTTTACGTATGGTGGAAGAATACACAATGTGCACACAAACAGATCCTAAGCAGGACTTTCGAAAGTGCTCAGTTTACCGTGAACAGCCTTTAGTAACTGTGAATGGACTATAGGCAGCAATTTGAAGTGAGTCCCAAACACTACAATTGTGATTTTAATATGCCATTATTAGAGACGTGCAAAATTCGCGTTATTATTTGTATGCACGTTGAACTTTACCGTCCTATATACAATCAAGCCTATGCCAGTTGTTTATTGGCTTTTGCAAACGTGAGGACCCATATTCTGTATTATTGGTGAGACATGATTGGGCTATCTATTTTGTCGATACTGGATTCTGATTGGTTCAATGCCGCCCACGGCGTGTCAGACCAACTGTGGCCCAATGGCAAGAGCAAAATTAACTCACATGTTTTTGAAGAATAGTCTGTCTCCCTATAATAACGCGAATTTTGCAGGCCTTTAGCCAATATGTAAAAAAAAACATGCCGTCTACATCAATTTTTTTATTTGGGCGTACCGCATTCTCTGATTGGCTGTGCTAGGCCCTTGGAATAGTAGTTGCGTCTGATTGGCTACGGTGTTTTGCGAAAGAGTTCGTATGGGCTCGGCTGTCGGCTGGAGTACAGGTTACCGGACGCTGACTGGCGAACGGAGTTACGACATTCTTCTGCCCAGTGATGCCATTTTGCAAGAGTGTGCGGCTGAAGTAAGCCGTTATTTATTCCGTGTCTCAATTGGCCCAGAGAGTGCTCTCTCGTGCTGTCGCTCTCGCGATGACGTCATTATAACTTCAGAGAGAACGCTCTCTGCGTCATCTCAATTCGTCGGAAAGAACACGAAAGAGCGAGAGCACAGATAGAACACGAAGTAGTATATTCGCTGGCGCTCTTTCGCAGGCGTCATGTTTATTTATAGGCCGGTAACTTTAAAGTAAGCACTTTTGAATCCCTAGTTACTTTTTCCTTTCAACCAACTCATTTCCTTTTACCGCTTGTTAATGCATGGGAGTAATAATCAAAGTGTATACATTCACCATACCCTAAACAAAATGTCCGAGGCCACAATGAAATGTTTTTATTGCTTATTATGTGTGATGAAACATCTTCAAAAAGTGCTCATTTTACCGTGAACGGCATATACATTATTTCCGTGTGTGGATAAGGTTTAGTAGCTTTCTGGGTCAAAACCACATTGCATTTTAACTGTACGTGAATGATTCCAACTGTTTTAAACAGCGAAATAACGTACGTAGCACGTATTTATAAAAATACTGGCTGATCCCGGCGAACATTGTTCCGCCTCTTTCACGTTGTATTTTGCCTTCTCTATGCGTCCTCTCTATTACGTCTGGTACGTCGGCCGATGTTTGACCGTGGTATCGCTGGCATTTTTCTCTTTTAGATCAACAAATATTTCCTGCAAGTATGAGCAAAATCTTCTCATAAATATAGAAGTTAGACTCCAACGCCACCTATCAGAACCTAACCTACCGAATGCAAAGCACAATAAAACAATTTATTTTAGATCAACAAACATTTCCTGCGAGTATTAGCAAAATCGGCCAATAAATATAGAAGTTAGACTCCAACGCCACCTATCGGAATGAAACACAACTAAAAACCTTACTTGCCACCTCAATAACATATGGTGTGAATATGGTATCAATTGGTCCAGTCGTTTGCCAGTGATGATGCGGTTTAGTCACGCACAAAGGATTTTATATTTAAAGATAAGTAAGGATATTTGACTAGGTCTCGTTTTTTTTTTTTGTCAATTTGTTGCAACGTAACTGTAAAATATAAAACAAAAATAATATTTTATGCGCTAATGATTATTCTGGTAGTGCTATAATTATTTGTGTGTTATTTTCAACAGAAATAAATTACTTACTATAGCCATGACCGCAATTTTAGTTTGGCATGATTTCCCGCCTTTAGGCATCAGCTGTTCGCCTGACGTTGGCGAGAAACGAGAGAGGAGTTGTCTCAATTCCACAAAGCGAGAGCGTGAGAGAGCGCGAAGCAGTGCTCTCGCCAGGTTGAGAGAGAGAGAGAGAGAGAGAGAGAGAGAGAGTATTTTCTTTGAGTTGAGACACGGCCTTAGTACATACTATGTGGCCTCTACGTTGGTGACATGAGTACAAGACTCGGATGTCCACCTCATGTTCGGGCTGCGGAAGCAAGGGGCCATGAGGTCGGATCACCCCTTTTCTCCTCCCCGGGGGCAGGTCATCCGCCGCGCACAGGGGCTAAGCCTCATACCCCCTTTCCCCGCGTCTGACCAGCGAGTTTCAGGTAAGTAATGGATGGCCGTAGCGGGAGCGACGCCACCTAATCCACAGACTCCCGCTGCTCCTGTCACGGGGTCGATACGAGGGACAGATTTCTGTCTTACCAGGCCGTCTTGGAGCACGCCTCCAAGATCAAGAAGCGAGGAAGCGATACGGGCGATACTAACACACACGCCTAGTGCCTCATCGCTCCTACGCGCAAGGCGTGCAGTGTTTCCGTCGTGACGCTGTACTGTGCAGATTAGATCTGTAACAGTGCGGTTTTATTGCACGCGATGAAATACCACAGATTAAACTACGCCCTTATCGTTGTACTTTTCTCTTGCCACTTAAGGGAACTGCAAAGACAAGGTTTAAAAATGCTAAATTTGACCTCTTTCACGAATCCCCCCCTCCCCCAACTCCCTTCCCAAGAATACACTAAATATGACAAAAGTAAAGCAATAGGGATATTATAGACAATAGATTTTTTTATCCTTTCTATCAAAAAGTCGTATTTCAATTACTCTTATTTACCGAGATACGCGTTTGCGCGCAAAGGACGATGTTACAGAAAATGTTCCCGTACATAATCCCCTTAAGTAGGAATCATTCTTCTATTTCATAAATTGTATGCAATTTTGCAATCCTTTTCTGTCGTGGGGTTTTTGCGCAGTGTATGTAGCACCCGCCCCCCCCCCCCCTCCTGCTCCAACCTCACACACGCAGACTTCGTTTGTAGTTCAGGAATAGACTGTTCACGCTAAAACGAGCAGTTTTGAAAGCCCTGCTTACGATCTATTTGCATACACGTAGTGTATTCTTCCACCTTATGTAAAATTAACATTGCCACGGGCCTCAGCACTTTATTCTTGTGTTGGTCAAATGAAACTGTGGAATTATTAAGAAAGTAAATACTTCACAAATCTGCTCATTTGTACACTTCGATGCATTAAAAAAAAAAACAGAAAGCGAAAGAAATTATTTTAAGTTATCACAAATGGTTTTCTTAATACTTTTTATTTGACGTTAAGATATGGAACTACTTTGTATCAATCGTTACCAACGTTACTGGTCGAATGTCACTCAGTGCGTTCATTAAAATATATGCATGTAGGGGCAGTGACTTTTTTTCCAAGGTTCATTTCTAAAGTTTTTGTCGTGAACAGCCTTTAATGATTGTTTTACTCAGGTTAGGGACAAGATGAGTTTTATTATGAGAAAATTTCCGCCGGAAGGTGTTTTCCGAAGAGGTCTCTTTTAAGATGCCAGTAAATAGAGTGAGTGAGTTAAAATATTTGGGCGGCTCTTAACAGCGAAGTCTTCAGAGCCGATGAGGGTGATTGGGGGTGAGTATGGAGCAGCGCCAGAATGAAGGGGCGGCGGAAACGGGAGATCCCCGAGAAGACCCGCCGACCAACGGCATCGTCCGGCACGATTCCCACATGCGAAAATCCGGTGACCGCCTAATCGCTTGGCCACCGCAGCCTCGGCAGTAAATTGAGAAATTATATTTACTTATGTTTTAATGTTCGTGTTTGACTCGAAATGTGATATATACTTAGCTCAGCCAAAATTTCAAGTGATGAATTTTATTTATCTTCTCTTGTACTCTCCCTCAATGGTATTTACAAGAGCAAACGGAAAAAAAAAAATATATATATATATAACTGTTTGTCATTGAGTGTTCACGAACACGCTTACTGCAATTGAAAAACGTTACGAATATAATTACGAAATTAATATATAGTCTATTCGCGGTGTCATCACACTTTTTAAATCAAACTTTTGAAAAATCACCCCATGTATGAGGTGTTTAGTAATTTCCTAAATATGTCATCTATCACAAGTGTTTTATACCTCTGTTAACATTAAAGTATCTCATTTTTCATTAAAGTTTTACCTGTATTTTATTTATAAATTATAATATTTTATTTATAAATTATAATATTTTATTTATAATAAATGTGAATAAAAACAGTGAGAAATCATGTGTGTTGGTAGCGTCTAGTAATAAATAGTTCTCATGCAAATTATTATTACAACTGAGTGCGCACGAATTCGGTGCGATGCGATGCCCTTTGGTTTAATTTTCCATTTCCCCTTACCTTTAATAAAAAAAAAAAAAAAAAAAAAAAAGGTGCTAAGAACGAAGTTTATTCTTTACGCAGATTAAAACCAAACAGAAGTACGAAGATTTTAAACAATTATATTTATTTTACGAAAATTGCAAATATTACGTTTACTTTTATACAAACAAGCAATCCGGTATAGGCTGTTCACGGTAAAATGAGCACTTTTGAAAGCCCTGATTAAAATTTACTTGTATGCACGCTGTGTATTCATCCATCTTATGTGAAATTAACATTGATGTGGGTCTCATTACTTTATTCATCCGTCAGTCGAATGAAACTGTGAAATTATTAAGAAAGTAAATACTTTACAAATCTGCTCATTTTTACACTTCGGTACATTAAAAAAAAAACAGGAAGCGAATGATATAATTTTAAGCTAACGCAAATGGTTACATAACACTTTTTATTCGATGTTAAGATATTGAAGTACTTTCCATCTATAGTTAACTTCACTGGGCGAATGTCCTTCAGTGCGCCCGTTAAGATATTTGTATGGAGGGGCAGTGACAGATTTTCTAACGTTGATTTTTAAAGTCCTCACTTTATTGTGAACAGCCTTTACCTGCACGAAACCAGTGCACCCTGGCGGCGAAAATATTTATTGGCCAAAATAAAAGCATTGACCTTCCCAACCTGGCTAGAAAAAAAACCTAGATTTGGTATGTTAGCACGGGAGGCAATTCAAGTAAACCTGTGGTAGTCTGAATGTTTACTGCAGTCCTAAGCATATGGGGCTCTGCGTGAGATCATCGGGATGACAGATGCTGGCTCAGTGACAAGCGAGTGCTGCAGTGTGAGATCTTCGGAACGATGGATTATGGTTCATTGACCAGTGATTGCTGCAGCATGTGATCTACGGGATGACGAATTGTGGCACACAGACCAGCGATGCTGCAATGTGAGAACTTCGGGACTACGGATGATGGCTCAGTGGCCAGTGAGAGCTGCTGCATATGATCTTTGGGACGATGGCTCGGTGACCAGAGATTGCTGCAACATGTGATCTTCGGGATGATGGAAGATGGCTCAGTGACCAGTGAGTGCTGCTGCATGTGATCTTCGGGATAACGAATGGTGGCTCAGTTACCAGTGAGTGCTGCAAGTTGAGATCTTCGGGACGATGGATTACGGCTCAGTGACCAGTGATTGCTGCAGTATGTGATCATTGGGACAACAGATGGTAGCCTAGTGTTCAGTGAGTGGTGCAGTGTGAGATCTTCGGGATTATGGATTACGGTTCAGTGATAAGTAATTGCTGCAGTATGTGATATTGAAACGATGGTTGTAGGCTCAGTGACCAGCGTGTGCTGCAGTGTGAGATCTTCAAAACACTGGGTGATGGCACAGTGACCAGTGAGTGCTGCAGCATGTGATCTTTGGGATGACGAATGGTAGCACAGTGACAAGCGAGTGCTGCAGTGTGAGATCTTCGGGTCGATGGATTATGGATCAGTGACCAGTGATTGCTGCAGCATGTGAACTTCGGGACGATGGATGATGACGCAGTGACCAGCAAGTGCTGCAGTGTGAGATCTTTGGGGAGATGGATGATGGCTCAGAGGCCAGTGATTGCTGCAGAATGTGTTCATCGGGACGACAGATGGTGGTCTTTTAACCAGCGAGTACTGCGGTGTGAGATCTTTGGGACAATAGATGACGGCTCAGTGACCAGTGATTGCTGCAGCATGTGATCTTCGGGACGATGGATGACGTCTCACTGACCAGCAAATACTGCAGCTTGAGACCTTCGCGATGACGGATGGCAGTACAGTGACCAGCGAGTGCAGTGTGAGATCACCGGAACTATGTAGGTGGCATGGTGACTCAGCGAATACGGTGTGCGGTCTTCGGGAGAGAAGAGACTGGAAGTTATCGGGTGGACTGTAAGAAAGTGGGACATGATACATGAGTATAACTAATGAGTGAGTATATAGTGGATGTAGCTAGATAGACAGTGATAGGGACTTTAATTGTTATTGATAATGGAACAAAAATTGTGCTCTGTGTGTGCTTGTAAACCATAGTAAATTAATTAAGAAATTATGTATTATTTATTTAATTTTTATCAGTACCTCCATATCTCACGAACTTGGATCTACGCTAACCAATTTGTTACCATACGCTTATGTCCACCACATGAGAAAGGTTTAATATTAGAGTGTATAGTTTGTAATTATTTCATAATAATGTAGTCACTGAATAGCACAGTTTTCGTGTTTAAGTTTTGTGGAAATGTTTTGGGTAATTGCGGGACGTGGAGATAATGTGCCGACATCTCGACATGTTCTGCCTCCAGGTCCAGAACACGGAGTACCTTCAGCAGTGTCTGAGCAGTCCGTGGGTGGTTCCTCACAGCTACGACTGGATCTTCAAGGCACCCATCATCTTCGTGCTCGCCGTCAACTTCGTGTTCCTCGTCATGATCATGTGGGTGAGTCGTTTGTATTGCGGCGTCCGAACTACGTCATGTGGGCACTACTGATATAAGGCTTCCCGCCTTAAACTTAACACTATGAGGGGCTATGAGGGTTAATAACCTGTTACAGATATGAAACTCCATCAAATGTTATATTTCTGTATTTTTAATTGGTAACTAAATGGTAACTAAACTGAATTTATATGATTGCTACAATATAAGCTTTTGGCGAGGGAGGTTTGGTCAATCACTGTTGACCATGTGACTTTGCAGTTGTGTATGATTGGGGCATGCCAGTGTAGGGAACATGCGCAGAAGACGGTGTAGCTCATCTTCAGTGTGTGGCTCAGAGTGTGTGTTGAGTAGAGCGGGTGTTGTGGCAGGTGCTGATCACGAAGCTGAGGTCGGCGAACACGGTAGAGACGCAGCAGTATCGTAAGGCGACTAAGGCGCTGCTGGTGCTCATACCACTACTTGGGATCGCCTACATCCTCATGATCCAGGGCCCCAGCGAGGGCGTCACCGGATACATCTTCAACTACCTCCGGGCCATCACCATCTCCACCCAGGTACTCACTCACTCCACTCTCCCGTGGAGCAGTCCGTTTGGTGCGCCACTGCCTCCGGGGTGCGGGAGGCCGGGGTTAGAATCCCGGGTAAGGCATGGGTGTTAATTTAGGTTACGTTATAAATTATTATATAAGCCGTACTCTGCTGAACTTCCAAGCATAAAACCGGGGGACTTTGAAAATACCTTTACAATACAATACAGTGAGTGAAGACATCTGAGCGGCTCTTAACAGCGAGGTCTTCAGAGCTGATGAGGGTGATTGAAGTGAATATGGAGCGAGAGAAAACCCGCCGGCCAACGGCATCGTCCGGCACTATTCCCACTTGCGAAAATCCGGTGGGCCCGGCCGGGGATTGAACCCGGTTCGCCTTGGTGGGAGGCGAGCGTGTAATCATTCAGCAACCGCAACCCCGGCTAAGAAGAAGATGCCTTGTAGGAAGAGTAAATAAAGTATGCAAGTTCCATCTCCAGCAGTTGTAGAATCGTCGTATAGAATCAAGGCGTGAGGCCAACGGAAGAATATATGGTAAGGTAGTTTAATTGGGTAAGAGAGGTAGGACGTCGTCGCACACTGTCTAGCAGCTGACCTCGCCCCCGGACAATCGCCGACTACCCCGATGACAATCCTCGCAGCCCCAGGCCACTATTCACGTCCCTCCGGGTGTGCGGAATGACTTAATGCATTGTGACTGGCTCCCCTTGTGCTCTAGAGGCGCAGTCTGCTTGTAGTTTGTTATAACTGTCCAGGAATGTCCTGATGTCTGCTTGGAACCCACATATTCTGGTGTTCCTTGCACATTGCTACGACAGTATAGACATTCCATTCCGGCTCGCCGTTATGGTTTCTCAGTTTACCAAACTTGTCTGTAGCCTCCTTCGCATGTGTTGTTTTGACAGCTGATGCACAACGAGGCCGTGTATAACACGATATAGGCTCTTCTCGGTAAAATGAGCAGTTTTGAAAGCCCTGCTTAAGATCTATTTGTAGGCACGTTGTGTATTCCTCCGCCTTATGTAAAATTAACATTGCCATGAGTATCAACACTTTATTCGTGCGTTGGTCAAGTGAAACTGTGAAATTATTAGAAAAGTAAATACTTTACAAATGTGCTACACTTCTCTGTGCATAAAATAATTTTAAGTTATCACAAATGGTTGCCTAACATTTTTTATTCAACGTTAAGATACAGAACTACTTTCTACCCATCGTTACCAATTTAACCAGCCGAATGTCAATCAATGCGCCCATTAAAATATATGCATGCAGGGGCAGTGATTTTTTTTCTAAGGTTCGTTTCTAAAGTGCTCACTTTATAGTGAACAGCCTTTAGCCCTCTGTAAACTGAGTACTTTTTAAATCAACCCACGAAAAAATCAATGCACTGCTCCTGCTATGAACAAGTACACTTTTTTTTTTTACAGTTCTGGAGGTATTCCCGTATACAGCTGCAGCGGGATTTGAATAGTAGTCAATAAATCTATCAGACCTCGACTTACGCCTCTGTACTATCAAGCCCCGGCGTAAGAAAATGCTGTCTACATGTTGCTATATGCTATTCACGGTAAAGTGAGCACTTTTTGAATCCGTCTAATTTGGAATAACAGTCAATAAATATATTTTCATTATAGCATTAGACGTAAACTTCTGAGTGCAGTGGAATATATACACTGTGTTTATTACTTACCTGGCAATATTTATTGTAAAAAGTGGTGGAAGAGTTAAAAAAAAAAAAAATGGCTGATAGGAAAAAAGTAACTACTGCCTCAAAAGCGCTCAATTTACTGTAAACAGCCTATACGACAAAGTATGAGACTTTTTTTACACTTTGCAGCGGCGAAGAATGTTTTCGTGTAACATATTTCGTTCTCGAAACCCAAAGCTGTTTAAAATACGGGGGAATTCCGTATTTTGTATGTACGGAGCACGATTCCGTACATCAACTGTTTTTCCGTAAATTTTTCCGTGATTATACGAAAATTCTTAACAGTGTAAGAGCAGTGACTTTTCTCGAAGGTTTATTTAAAAAGTCCTTAATCAACTGGGGAAACCCTATAAGAGAATCAAACTATTATTAAAATCGAGCTTTAATGAGCGGAGGCTTTAAAAATGCGTGATATCGCCTGGGAACAATCTAAAATTGGAATACCATACGCTGTTCACGGTAAAGTGAGCACTTTTGAAGCCCTAGTTACTTTTTTCTTTCGACCGATTTATATCCATCCACCTAACGTAAATCCTACCATGTGAGTAATAAACACAGTGTATATATTCGCCATACCCAAAACCAAAAGTCTGAGGCCACAATGAAATGTATTTATTGTTTATTATATCTGATGAAACGGCTTCAAAAAGTGCTCACTTTACCGTGAACGGCCTATGCACACTGGGACAGCACCTAATTAACAGAAAAAATGAGGCTCGAAAATACATAGGACCACGAATTCTAGCTTACAGGTAGTTTAAAACGCGAAATTTTTCTGTCCCTGATTATTAGTTTTCTAACCATTAATTAATGAGAAAATTATTATATATTATTATAATGCTTATTATTACTGTTCTAGTTAATATTTCATCATATTCATGTTCTATGTGATCTTTGAATGAATAGTGCAATTTGGGGGGGGGGGGGGAGAGATTACTAGATTTCTGGACATTCGCCATTGCGATGCAGATGTCTGTCACGGAAAATCAGGAATGAGCACGAAAATTACTTAAATAAGACAATTAATATATGGATGAGAAAATAAATAAATATTTTGACTCTATACTTTCATTGCATTTTCTGACTTTGTGTATATTTCTTGACTACAGCGTATCTGCCTGTATTCCGTCATGTCTGGTAAAACTGCTGTGTTTCAGTTTGTTTGTCCCATTTCGTTCCTACTTATTTTGTCAAGGTTGTACTGACTTATTCAAGCATGTTTATAGCCTCTGTTGTTTTCCATGTGTTATCTGTTGGTCATGAATATATACATATATTTCTCGTAATTAGTTACTGCTCAGTTTTTGATTTTAATGTTGTATACATACATTTCTTTTCTCGTCCATTTGTTACTTGTCTTATTTAAGTATTTTTCGTGCTCGGTCCTGTTTTTCCACGACAGACATTTGCGTCGCAATGGCGAATTTTCAAAAACCACCACATATTCGTGTTTTATCATATTAATAGAAATGTAAATTAACACAGTATTTTACTCTCCGATGTTTTATAACAAAAATGTCTCTTGAAAACTTTAGCACAAACGAAAGCATAATTATTACTAGTTTTATTTTCATATTAATACTAATCGCTACAAATTTAAATGCTGTATTATTTACGTGCAGACTAAGGCTGAAATAGACATAGTATTACACCCTGTATAGTTATCTCCTATTGCACAGGTGATAACGACGTGCTGAAACAATTAGCCACACGAAGTTGTGAAACGGGCCTTGGGTCTGATAGGCTGTTGAACGTTGTGGAGTGAGTGAAGATATTTGGGCGGCTCTTAACATCGAGGTCTTGAGAGCCAATGGGGGTGATCGAGGCGAGCACGGAGCAGCGCCGGAATGAGACGGGGGGGGGGAACGGGAGATCACCGAGAAAACCCGCCGACCAACGGCATCGTCCGGCACGATTCCCACACGCGAAAGTCCGGTGATCCGGCCGAGGATTGATCCCGGTTCGCCTTGGTGGGAAGTGAGCGGGCTAACCGCTGGGCCACCGCGGGCCCTTGAACGTTACTGGCCTTGACTACCATATGGTAAGTTAGTTTCCAAACCTTTGAGAAATCTCCCAATGCAAGACGTGTTTGGTAGTTTCCTAAATATGCAATGTATCACAAGCGTTTTGTACTTGTGTTAAGATAGACGTATGTTATTTTTTATTAAATTGATTCTTTATTGATAGTTTTTCTATAAATTAAAATATAATATTTATAATTATTATAAATAAAAAGCAGTGATATACCTTTGTTGGTAATGCCTAGTAAGAAGTAGTTTTTATGCAGAATATTATTACGCTGAGTGCGCACGGATGCAGTGCTTCGTGCATTTGGTGTAATTTTCTAAGATTCGGTTAAGCAATGCTTGCGTGAGTTGGAGGAATATCCTGGAAGTGGAACTTTATTAGGGCTTCACAGAAGTGTAAATAACCGCGAATGGACTACATTTCTTAAAGAGTAAGACGGTCTGCGATACGACGCGACGGCTGCAGGCGTGCATGCAAGCAGAAGGCCGTAATTTGCAGTACAAAAGGGCAATGCCTCGGAATCAAGGTGAGAAATATCCTTTACGTTGCACGGGTACCAGAATTTATAGGTCCGTCTGTACGTTTTAAATAATCAACTTTATGTATTCATATATATATATATATAATGTTTAATTTGTAGCTCTTGAGATTGCACAGGCAAGCAATTAAATAATGACTATACCTCGGCTAGAATCACTCTTGAGGACTAACATTCAGGACCACTGGGATGAAGAAGAAGTGAATCAGACCACGAAAGAACTCTTGTTTCGATCAGTATAATAAATAGACTTACCAACCGAGTGGTAGTAAAGACGATCGAAGCCTGTATTTGTAAATTACAAATCTTATTACACATTCCAGCCGGCTAAAATCAGCTATAACATTAAAATAAAAAATTAATTACGATTCTGTGAAAAGTACTGCCGTAATATTCAAAATCAACAACTCCCTGGCAACTCATACTTCGAGGTCGGCTCATAGAATAAAAATGTATGAACTAAAAAAAAAAAAAATTGTATTCGATTATACCAAGTGGCGCTGCAAATGAAATTAATCTGCTTATGACGGCTTACAAACACAACTAATCTAGTTTACGTAAAATACAACAAGCGCCACTGGACTCGAGAGAGTGATGCATCATAATGTATATTTTAATTTTATTTCGTTGTTTTAATGTTTCCTGTCCACTGGCAAAGCGAGCCCCACTTGTCATAACACAATTAGTAATAAATTATGTTTTTTTTATTGTTGTTTTCAAAAGCTCTCGGGTAACTTGTGAACGAGATATCACGCACTGGCTTTGTGATCGTGCCTTCCCTGTCTAGACTCCAACAGCGTGCTCCAATAGCTTTAATACGCGCAGTCGCCGATGTTAGGCGTACCATTTTCATGGTACTTGTGCTATAATTAGACCTTGTGTACCGCGTACCAAAACGAGGTCGTCATGGCACGAAAATGTACCATAATCTGACTACGGTGCAGTCATTGATGTTAGGCGTACCATTTTCATGGTACTTGTGCTATAATTAGACCTTGTGTACCGCGTACCAAAACGAGGTCGTCATGGCACGAAAATGTACCATAATCTGACTACGGTGCAGTCATTGATGTTAGGCGTACCATTTTCATGGTACTTGTACTATAATTAGACCTTGTGTACCGCGTACCAAAACGAGGTCGTCATGGCACGCAAATGTACCATAATCTGACTACGGTGCAGTCATTGATGTTAGGAGTACCATTTTCATGGTACTTGTGTTATAATTAGACCTTATGTACCGCGTACCAAAACGAGGTCGTCATGGCACGCAAATGTACCATAATCTGACTACGGTGCAGTCATTGATGTTAGGCGTACCATTTTCATGGTACTTGTGCTATAATTAGACCTTGTGTACCGCGTACCAAAACAAGGTCGTCATGGCACGCAAATGTGCCATAATCTGACTACGGTAAATATATGCAGCTTATGACTCAGAAGTATAATAAAAGATGATCAGTTCGTAGCTTACTTGGTTTAAGTCGAAAGTCGAATCCCTACGATTTAACTAAGAATTAGAGGTTAAACCTTTAGATGTTTCACGATCGAAATCGAAATTTACGCGTATTCTTCGGGGTTTCTGGCATGTTCTGTTGTTCCCTTTTATATTGTGAGTTAGTCGTTATAGTTCGCAATGAAATTCCGTTGTTCTGTATCCTGCGCGGGCAATTTGACCTACTTTAGTTAACAAAAACATTCCATCTCATTTATATAGACGGAACGATTATTTTGTCGCTTACAACCCAGGTAATGTAACAATTATTTTTTTTTTATTTGAAATATTTTATTTGTATATTACATCGGCAGTGTAACATTCAAACAACTGCTGTGTATTGAAATCGAAACAAACAATAACAATTGTGATTTTACGAATTTATTATAAACGTGCCATAATTTTGTGCGAGTGTAACATTATTTTGAATGCCCTGTGCCATGGGAGAGCATTGATGATATAACATCCCTGCGTGCGGTAAGTGTCATAGTGTAAGCAGATTCCTATAGTGCTCCAGCTTACTTATCGAGACGCAAATATAGCACAGCATCCCTCGGATTGTGTCTATTACAGTTAATATCTGTAATACGTGATTCAAGGTTAAATGAACTTTACGATTTAGAAATCGATCTCTGCGAGAGAAAAAAAAAAAAGGGGGTATGTGGCGAACACTGGAATTTAAAGTAAAGCATTCTGTCATTTTTATTTTTACATTTGTTACAATTTTTTTTCGCGAGTTAAAATACATACACATTCTATCTGCTAGGATCGCATTTAATAAACAAAAAGTTGCAAAAGTTTTTACTATATACGAAAAATATAATAACCTGTTACGTGAAAGCAGCGCCCTTGCACGTGGTTTAACAGAAAATTACATGTTCTTTAAACTAACCGTTTTATAAGGAAAACAATGAATAACTGAACCACTTTTATAAATGTGAGATGTGCGTTTCTCTTAAATTCTGCTCCGCGAAATTACATTTATTAATAAAGTGGTAATGGTTGCCCATTGTCCTTCGCAACAACCGACCGGGAAACGTTAAGAAAATAAATGCGGCAATTTGCGTATGCAGTCACTTTACACAGAAGTTCGCATGAAGTCCGCTAGAAGCCGCTGACAGAGAAGCTCCCTGGCGGAAAATTCATTCGCATCGTATAGCCTGTGTTGTAAACGCTATGGAGGAACGAGGTAGAGGTAGAGAGAGAGAGGGAGAGAGAGAGAGATTAAATGCGCACGTAATCTCAGTGAGCTTTACAGCAACAATAACAATAACAAACTTCAACAACCCAACAAGCGTGTATACGTCGTCGTCGAGCGCAGCGCTCGTATATACGCTGTTCTGTGTGAAATGTGAACACTTTTGAAACCCCTGCTTAAGACCTACTAGTATACACGTTGTGTGTTCTTCCGCGTTTATGTAAAATTATCATTTCTACGGACCTCATCACTTTATACATGCGTCGGTCAAGTGAAATGATGAAATTATTAGAAAAATATATATTGCACAGATCTGCTCATTTTTTACATTTCGATGCATCGAAAAACACAGAAAGCGAGGGAAAATGATTTAAGTTTTCACAAATGGCTACCTAACACTTTTCGCTCGACGTTAATATACAGAACTACTCTCCCCTCCGTCGTTACCAACTTTACTGGAAACATGCCACTCATTGCGCCCGTTAAGATATGTGGAGGTAGGCGCAGTGACTTTTTTTTCTCTTAGGTTGATTTTAAAAGTGCTCACTTTATCCTGGACAGCAATTAAGTGTTATACACGTCCATGAGTTTACAAGTGAGTATGATCCGTTCGTGGTTGCTTCACACTTTTCTCCTCCGCCTCGCGCAAACAAAGCTTAACTACACCTAGGAAATTACACCAGAAGGACAACGCACCGAATTCGTGCGCGGTAGTTGTAATAATATTTTGCATGAGAACTATTTCTTACCAGGCGCTACCAACACGCATGTTTACTCACTGTTCTTATTCGTATTTATTATAAATGCGATATTATAATTTACCAATTAAAATCAAGGTAAAACATATATTAAACGAAAAATAATACATTTTTTATGTTAACATAGGTGTAAGACGCTTGGGATGCATGGCATATTTAGGAAATAACTAAACACGTCATACGTGGGGCGAGTTTTCAAAGGTTTGATTTTGCGAAAGTGCGAAGAAACCACGATTAGACTATATTATGAATCTATGAAATAATGCACGTGAGAATAATTTTTTCAAAAATAATGAGCTTGTGCGGGAAATTCGCCCCTGCCCGATGTAGTTTAATTTAAACACTTTCTTCGGCACTCAAAGTCTCTGCTCCACTACTTTTGTAGAAATTCTTCGTCTTCGCGTCATAATTTCGGATTCGTGGTAATTACTGACAATGTACGATTATAGAAAAATTTCATTTTGCGAGTTGTTTGATTTTTTTTTTGCATAATTTTAACTGTGCGTTATATGCTTCTTGTAAGAAAAGTCGAGAATTCATTTTTATTTTATCAATAAGTCCCTGCCTTTTTGCAAGCCGGAAATAACATGCAGTGTAAATTAGATAAAAACGTATTAAACAGCGAGTGAATTCTAAATGTTCTGTAATCAAACATTTCCAATAATACCCAGCCCTGAAACTGAAATTATGACGTGAAAATTACGAATTTCAACAAAAGGGCTGAAGCTGATCATTAAGGTGGTCGCCTAGTAAACAGGTATGAGTAGAATGATTATGTCGGTTCTGGCGCAAGGGATGCAAGGATTCGGAGCACCGGAGCTGTTCATGCTCTGTCATTCCGTTCGCCCGGCGGCCATATTGTAAGCCAGTCACCTTGACTTTGACCCGGTGACTTTTTACCCACAAATCCAAAAAATTCCAAAAAAGTATAAAAAATTATTATTTAAAAAATCTATGTAAAAATTATTTAAAAATTATTTAAAATTTGTAGTCTCCGGGAAACAATTTTCCCTAACAATTTACTTTTTTTCCTTAAAAATTGCCCCTTTTTTACTAAAAAATTAAAAACTATTGCAAAAAAAACTTATAAAAGTCAACGAGCATATTATTTCACTGGCTACCACCGCCATATTGGGTGCAGGTGCCAGAACCGACATACTCATCTGGTATGTGTGCGTGTGAGGTAAAATTCAAACAAGCGCTAAGTGTGACGCTGAACGGCGTATGCAAAGCGGTATCGCCTCTATGAGCAAGGCGCTCAACTGGTGCGCTGTCCTTCCGTCGGTCACTCGCCTAAACTCGACTCTAAGCGGCGACACTGCCACAAAGTCTCGCAAGGTCCAGCGCATGTATTCGACGTAGTTTCACACGTATCTGGTCCGTACATTTTGGAATAAATCGGTCTGAGAAAAAAAAAACGTTTTTACCTGTGTTGTAGGGCATGGGCAGTGTTGTTTCCAATGCATGTGATGTTTTGAAGGTATAGGCTTTTCACGGTAAAATGAGCACTTTTGAAAGCCCTGATTACGATCTAGTTGTATGAACGTTGTGTATTCCTCCACTTTATGTAAAATTAACATTGCCATGGGCCTCATCACTTTAGTCGGCCAAGTAAAACTGTGAAATTATTAGAAAAGTAAATATTTTGCAAATCTGCTCATTTTTATATTTTGAGGCATTAAAAAAAAAACAGAAAAAGGAATGAATAAAGTTATCACAAATGGTTATTTAACACTTTTTATTTGACCTTAAATTATGGAACTACTTTCCCTCCATTGTTACCAACTTTGCCGGGCGCATATATCTTAGTGAGCCCGTTTAAAATATATGCCAGGCAGAAATAGTGATATTTTTCTAGAGTTCGTTTCAGAAGTGCTAATTTTATCGTGAACAGCCTTTACCATTCCGTCGTAGTATGGAATGGCCTTTTCCGTAGGAAAAACTATTGGGGGCATGTTACATAGTTTTGTCATAAAATGCATTTTACAAACACGTTCCAACGCATTTCAAGCACTAGGTAGGCGACAGCAGACATCTTGCGACGAAATTCAAAATGGCGGGCGGCACCGCAGTCCCCAGCCCTTGGGCTTGGCGACCCTATTCATAACTACTCGGGGTTGCGTGGTGGTGTAATGGTTAGACTACTCGCCTCCCACCTGCAGTAGAAGAACCCGCTCCCGGATTTCTGCACACGGGAATCGTGCCGGAAGATGCAGCTGGACATCGGGTTTTCTCCGGGATCTCTCGTTTCCTCCGCCCTTGCAGTCCGGCGCCGTTCCATAATCACCTCGCTTCACCTTCGTCGGCTCGCGATACCCCGATGTTAAGAGCCGCCTAAATCTATCTACTCACTTCAGGCACTCATAGTCACTCGAGTTAATACAATTCCATTCGAATTACCCGTCATATATTTTATTTATTTACAACATGTTCATAATTTTTGGTCCTTATGGCGCAAGGATTAACAGTGACTGATACAATTTCTCTAAACCCACCAGTAAAAGAATTCTTTAAATATTAAATATTCGCCCTGCAACAACATACACGCTGTTGCAAAATTGCAAGACAGTATTTCGGGGGAACATTTCTCATATCTGGAGGACGAAAAACTGTCACATGAACATAGGTCCGTAAACGCTTCGTTTCTCTACTACAGCCCGTAATACGTAACGTACAGTGTATGGCCCGCGGGGCCTGGATCACGTTGCTGTGGAATGCCATCGCAGCTGTTATTGGCAGCCCCATACCAGCCCCCGGGGAGCTCTGATATGAATCCGCTAGACTTTTATTTGTGGGGACATTTAAAGGCGCTTGAGTATGCAGCTCCAGTGTACGATGTGGGCATCCTATGTAACCGTATTGAGGCAGGTTGCGAAACAATGAGGAATTTTCCAGGGATTCATCAACGCATCCCGGTGTCCATGCAAAAGCGGGTTGATCCATGTGTTAGCGCCGATGTAGGGTATTTTAAAAATTCCCTTTAGTGTCTACGGTAAGCTTTCACACAAGTGTAACTAATTCCTGTGCGGTTCCTAATGTTCTAGGCGTGGTTTCGTAGTGTGAGGTATCGTGTATCATGCAAACGAACGCTGCGATGGCATTCCACAGTAACACGGCACGTTATGTATTATGCCTGGTTCACATGTAGGCCTACGCCGATAACGCCGAACAGACAGGGCGGACAACTAGAACAGCCAATCAGAAGCCATCCGTGGAAGGCTTCTGATTGGCTGTTCTAGCTTTCCGCTCCGTCTGTTCGGCGAGACCGGTGTACATGTGAACCAGGCATTGCGGGCTCCAGGTGTGAGGAATGTTTCCCCGAAGTGTTGGCATGCAACATCCCGTAGATGATCTTGCACATGCGATAGTAACATTAATTTACGTGAGTCGTGTTTCCCCGTATAATGTGTGGGACGTACATAACCCTCGCTCACGCGAAAATTAATCATAATACACTACGTTGTCGAACTTGTCCCCGCAATTAATTTACACGAGACTGTCTCGAAATAGATCGCCGTTTCTGTTTATACCGCGTGCGCGAACACTCATTTCGAACGAAATTAACAACGAATTTAGTCGGTAAATTAAACGGAAATGTACGGCGAGCGTAAAAGTTAATGAAGTAGCCGCCATGTTTCCAGAGCTAAAATTAAGACCTCAGTAACTATTGGTTTAATGAACACCGAGCTCCCGTGTATATCGTGCTCGCGAAAAAAAAAAAAAACTGCGATATGGCCATTTATCAACAGGGATATAAATCGTGAGTTTGATGGGGGTTTTTGTTCTCGCGCCTGTTGTTATCGAACGTGCAAAATATATGTGACTTATCGTTCAGAGGTTATAGTTTACGTCCTCCGACGAGCCAGGTTCGCGTGAGATCACAGTTTCGCGAATATCCATGCCCCCAGAGACCTGAAAGCGGGCGTCGAATATGCGAGTTGCTTCAGCAATAATTGAGGAGTTTTAATGGGCTCCGTGTAGTCGGCGCGTGAATTGCGGTTGCAGGTTTTTAGACGTGAATACGTCTTTAAATTTGCAACCATAATACGATAACAAACTCGGAGGATACAGTTTGGTATTGTACCTCCGAATCTATCGTTTACATTCAAAATTAAATTACACCACTCGACTGCCAAAGGATCAAAGAATATGTTACCGTTGAGTGATGACTGCGAAGCGTCATGTATGACGGAGGGGGGGGGGGGCAATTTTGAGTTCGTTTCGCCGGGTCTTATAACTTCCAAGTAGTATAACTTTTGACTAGGAGAAGCTACGACGCTAGTTTAGGTTTCAATCGACGGCTCTCGTCAAGATCAATCGATTGCATGTTTAAAAACATATTTGGGGCGTTGTTATAATGAAACTGTATGCGTTTAATGTAAAAAATTAAGAAAACTTGACACACTTTTGGCCTATACTCGTCAAAAAGCCAAATCGAAATACATAAATCGTGTATGGTTGGAAAGAGCATATCAGAAGGAATCCGGTGATACCCATACGATCGAGTGAAGCGGTGCCGGGAGCGTAAAATAAACATCAAGGTGTCCGAGCGCGTTAAAGTAGACGTATTCACGCAAAACAAACGGCCGTGTCCCCAACACAGCCACGCCCCATTTTTTTTGTATAAAATGGGGTTATTCAAAACCAGTTGGAAACTTTGTAGTGGTGTCCACGCACGAAAATAATTTAAGAAAAGTTTCGCGTCCTAAAACAAGTTTAAAGTATTCATTTCGACACCCAATGAGTGAAGAGATTTGGGTGGCTCTTAACATCGAGGTCTTGAGAGCCGATGAGGGTGAAGCGAGGTGAGTACTGTGGTGCGCCGGAATGGTAAGGGGGGAGGGAGATTCCAGAGAAACCCCGCTGGCTATCGGTATCGCCCGGCACGATTCCGACATGCGAGAATCCGGCAGGGTTCCCTCCTCTGGGAATCGAACCTGGTTTTGCCTTGGTGGGAGGCGAGCAGTCTAGCCGCTCAGCCTCTGCGGCCCCACGAGATATTTGAAAGTTGGTAACTATTATGTGCAGCAATAGCTGATACTGTTTATCATTTTCTATTTAAAAATGTTTAACTTTTCGCAGAAAAAGTGATAGTCCACGAAATCAGTGAATATTTGAAAATTAACATAATATAATCGACAGGTTTATAATATTAAAACTTCGAGAAAGAATCAACAAAAATTTTATTGGGGGCTTTTTAAGCAAATTAAATCATGTGAAAATGATCTTTAATTGCTTTATTATAGAAGTTCAGGTGGTAAATTTCTAATGACTTGCATGTGTGCTATTTTTGTTAAGTATTTCTATACTTTATTACTCGAAAAGTCATAAGCAACTCTTTAGTTAAAAATTATTGTTGAAGCTACTACTGTGTGATAGTTTCGTCAGTTAAAATATCTTGTCAATGAAGGAAACCCCTCCGAAATTATTGAGCAGATCAAGTCCCAGAATTTGAGCGCTATTGGACATTTTCGTAGCGCTTAGTAACGTTGCACTAGCTGGTGAACGAGTTTACACCACGCTGCTGTAAAGCGAGTTATAGGCTGTTCACGGTAAAATGAGCTCTTTCGGAAGCCTCGATGAAGATGTACTTGTATGCACATTGTGTATTCTTAACGTTAACGTAGGTCTGCTCACTTTATTCGTGCGTCGGTCAATGACAACTGTGAAATTTTTAGAAAATCATGTATTTTACAAATGTTTCTTATTCTTACAGGTATGAATTAAATAACAAACAACAAAATAAAATAAATTATTTTAGTATTCTCAAATGTTTACGTAAATACTTTTAATTTAACGTTAAGACGCGGAGTTACTTTCTCTTCGTCATTGCCAACTTTACTGGGAGCGTGGCAGCATGCCCGTTAAAATATACGCAGGTAGGGGCAGTGGCATTTGACAAAGGTTTATTTCAAAAGTGCTCGCTTTACCGTGTATAGCCTTGATTTGTTTACTGGATGGTATGGTTGGAGTTAGCTGTTCCCGCTGCTGTTTCACGTCTGTGCTGTCACGGAACGTGGAGGGGGGGAACAATTCGGGTAGCGCCTGCCGATGAGTTGTTAGGCAACTTGCGGCGCACCGTGAAATTTCGCTGGTTGCAAACCGTGCAGGCGTTAGAGCTGCTGTTGACCAAAGCCGAGGTAGACGGATTATTCGTAGCAATCTGCGCTCGCACCCAACGTTCACCGACCTCAAACCAGCACGACTATCAAAGTCACATGCCACGCATTCGAAAATTCACCGGACGTTCGAAAATTAATCGTTTGGTGAGTCCGGATGAACCGGTTTATCCATCGGTCCCACCGGCCTAGAAATCTGGTGGATATGGTGGATATGCACCTGAACATCAACCGATGAGTTTTCGAACGCCTTCTCTGAAAAATGAAAGTCGAAAACACACCCACCACTCGTAATTTTTAAGAATTAAAAATTAAACCAAAACAATTCAGACGTATATTTTTACAAATGGGCGACGAAAACTTAATAATTTGGGTGAAATTGTGTTAATACGTGTCTGAAAGCAGACTAAAACACGGCTAAAAATCAACCTGATGTTCGAAAAATGCCTCAACTGGTGTACACAGTTGTGTCAACCACTAATGGATTCATGGATTAATTTTCTAATACGCGGATGGGCAACAGTAAAGAAAGAGTTTGTTTATATTTTCAAAAGAAAATCTTTGAACGCACAGGAAGTTCTGAAAAATATATGGAAAGTCCTTTATTGAAAAACCGTTTCTGTGACTTCACAGAAATTCCTGAAGGTTTTACTATCATCACTTTTTCCGGAAAATTGCGGGAAAATTTTATACGATGTATTCGGCGTCGCCGTACACCGCTAGCGGCTACTGGAATTTATTGATGCATTTTAATGTTATATCAGTCGCAATGTCTCACACACACATGTATGATATACCTCGAAGGAGTCTACGAGTGTTGCTTTATGTGAACGGCGAATTTTATCTTGGCAACTACCGCATACGCGCCCCTCTGTGATTATACGCGACCTCTTCGCGAGCAAAGACTGCAATGCACTGCGACTGTAAAGGCTGTTCAGGATAAAGTGAGCACTGTAGAAATGAACCTTAGAAAAAAATCACTGCCCCTGCGTGCATGGATTTTAATGGGCGCACTGAGTGGCATTCGCCCAGTAAACTTGGTAACGATGGTTGGAAAGTAGTCCTATACTTTGACGTCGAATAAAAAGTGTTAGGTAACCATTTGTGATTACTTAAAATTATTTCTTTCGCTTTCTGTTTATTTTTTTAATCCGCCGAAAATATTTACTTTCTAAATAATTCCACAGTTTCAATCGACCGACACGTGAATAAAGTGATAAGTCCCATTGCTATGTTGATTTTACATAAGGTGGAGTAATACACAACGTGTATACAATTAGGTTTCAAGGAGTGCTTTCAAAAGTGCTCATTTTACAGTGAACAGCCTATGATATCCGTAGGTTTGTTATTTCACCGTGGAATACAGCGTTCACCACACCAAGTGGGAGTGAATAGATTTAGCCGACGATTAAGGCCCCTGCCTAGCGGCTGGCAGCTGCGAAATTTAAATAGGAAATCCAATATTAAGGGAATATCGCCCCAGTGCTTTAATCTTACAGATAGGCGTTTAAAACAAAATTTACTATTCCCGAGTGGTTTTTTTTTTTTTTTTTTTTTTTTTTTTTTTTTTTTTTTTTTTTTTTTTTTTTTTTTTTTAAGGAGAAGTTCCTTACAGCGGAGATGTTTTGAAGGATGTTTGCAAGGGATTTTGTTAAATTAATGGTTTACAAAAACGTACATACTGCCTATCTGTATTGGAAATATACGCTCGTCGGGATCTTCTACAAAATTCGTGAAGAATTAATTTTGTTTGAAATGCCTGTTTTTAAAATTAACTTACTGAGGCAAAATCTCCTTAACATAAGATTTCCTATTTAAATTTCTCAGCTGCCAGTCGGTAGGCAGGGACCTTAATAAATTGTACTTTAAATATTATTTTTCGGATAATTCGCTATCATGAGAACGATTTGATCATTGTTATCTTCAAGACAAAAAAAAATGGGGCGCGGCTGTGTTGGGAACACGGCCGTTTGATTTGCGTGAATACGTCTACGTTGACGCGCTTGGACCCCTTGATGATTATTTTATGTTCCCGGCACCGCTTCACTCGATCATATGGTGTTTTATGGGTACCACTGGATTTCTTTTGAGATACTCTTTCCAACTGCATACGATTTCTGTATTTCTACTTGGCTTTTTGACGAGTACAAGCCATCATTGTGTTAAGTTTTCTTAATTTTTTTTTTACATAAAACTCGTACAGTTTCACCATAACCACGCCACACAAATGTTTTTATACATGCAATCGATTGATCTTGACGAGAGCTGTCGATTGAAACTTTTGAATATAGACGATAGATTCGGAGCTGCAATGCCAAACTCTATCCCCTGCCATTTTGTTATCATCGGATTTTCTGGATTGCCTCCCACAAAGTTTGCAAATTCAAAGACGTATTCACGTCAAAAAGTATTTGCCATATCTCATGCTATTTAACGTACACGTAACTTAATATGTTAAATAATGATTCTACCTATTATTACAAGTATAATTCATAAGTAACTTTAATATGTAGTAATACCTAGATAGTTCTGAAATACGTATTTCCTATTTTTTTTTATTTCACATTCCTCAACTCTTTTCACTTAAATTTGTAACAGGTAGCTTATTTGTCTATATCTACTCAGCTACTGTAAAATATTATAAAAAAATTAACAATTTTTAATTATTTTTCTATTCACGGTTACTTCCAACTTCTCCGAAGGCTTCACAAAGTTCTACTTTTAGAATATTCCTCAACTCCATGCAAACAAAACTCAACTAAGTCTATAGGCTATTCATGGTAAAGTGAGCACTTTTGGAAGACCTCTCATTTGGAATAATAACCAATAACTACATCTTATTTTAATCTTAGACGTTAACTACCTAATGCGGTGGAATAAATACACGGTGTTAATTATACAGGTCAATATTAATATAAAAAGGTGGTCAAGGGATAAAAAATGGATGAAAGTAAAAAGTAATAATAGCGTCAAAAGTGCTCACTTTACCGTGAACAGCCTATAGCCAGTTTTGCTCCACACCGAGTGATATAAGTATGAACAGGAAAATTTTGCGTTTTGATCTATCTATAGGGTAGGCTTCTCGATCCTATGTATTTTCTAGCCTCAGCTTTCTGTTGACTGGCTGCTGCCCCAGTGTATAGCCAGTTTTATCTGAGACCAGATGACACGGGGTTCTGTCTGTTATTGGCCCACATTTTACCCGAACGTTCCTAATAGACTGTGACCAAATTGCAAACATAACAGAGAAATATACAGGCCGAGTCCTCAAAAAGAGACCCCGTGGGATGTGTGTGTAACGGAGCGGAGGAACGATGAAATACAGTCCACGGGGCCTCTTTTAAAGGACTCGCCCTGCACATGTTTCCGAGGTGTATTTTGTCCTGAAATGAATTTGCGAGATTTTACAGTTCCCGAGTATAAGATCCCATCCATGTTCCCTTGCTGGGTTTTAATTGACTGTGTACTCCGGGATGTGTAGGAAAAAACTGTCTGGTTTAACCTCGATGCTCGAGTTTTTAACGGCCAACAACTTTTTTTATATTAACTTGTTTATAAATCACGAACAATTACATAATAAAAAACATAGTATAAATTTATTATATAAAAATTTACTGTAGGGAACATATAAATAATTTATACGTAATCACTAAATGTGTATTTTTTTATATTGCTGTAAATAACACATATTTTATAATTACCAACAAAATATCTTCGCAGTTATTAAAAAATAAAGTCATTTTCCTGTTACCATAAAAGAAACTATAGGTTGTTCATGGTAAACTGTGCACTTTTGAAAGCCCCTTTTTTTAGACGTACCTGTATGCCCATTGCGTATCGTTCCACCACATGTGAAACAAACATTGCAATGGGTCCGGTCGCTTAATTCATGCCTCGATCAACTAAAACTGTGAAATTATTCTAAAATTGAATATTGCATAAATGTGCAAATTCCTATACTTATATGCATTAAATAAGACATAGAGACATGGGAAATATTTCAGGTTTTACAGAAGTTAACCCAACACTTTTAACTCATTGTACAGATATGAAACTATTTTCTCTCCTTCGTTACCAACTTAACTGGGGGCATGTCACTCAGTGCGCCCGTTAAAATATACGTAGGTATTGGCAGTTCACAGTAAAGTGAGCACTTTTGAGGCCCTAGTTACTTTTTCCATGCACCAGTTTTTATCCTTTAACCACATTTTCATGTAAATATTGCCTTGTAATTAATAAACACAATTTGTAGATTCCACCGCACTCTGAAGTTAACGCCTAGGGCAAAAATGAAATATATTCATTCATTATTATTCCAAATGAGAGGGCTTTCAAAAGTGCTAAATTTACCGGGGCCGCAGTGACTGAGCGGTTAGCGGGCTTGCCTCCCACCAAAGCGATCCGGGTTCAATCCCCGGACGGGACATACTGTATTTTCGTATGTGGGAATCATGCCGGACGATGCCATTGGTTGGCGGGTTTTCTCGGGGATCTCCCGTTTCCCCCCACCTTTTCGTTCCGGCGCCGCTCCATACTCGCCTCAATCACCCTCATCGGCTCTCAAGACCACGCTGTTAAGAGCCGCCCAAATCTCTTCACTCACTCTCTTTAACGTGAATAGCCTATAGCAGAGGTGACTTTTTTTTTTCTAAGGTTGGACAGTTTCCACGTCCACAAATTATTTCCGCGGGGTGTTCGGAGTTCGGTCGTTGAGGGTTGTGTCTGTGTTTGTGTTGGCAGGGGTTCACGGTGGCGCTGTTCTACTGCTTCCTGAACACCGAGGTGCAGAACACAGTGCGACACCACGTCACGCAATGGCGCGCCGAACGCACTTTCCACGGCAGTCGTCGATACACGTACAGCAAGGACTGGAGCCCGCGATCTCGCACCGAGAGCATAAGGTGAGCGCAGCCCATTGTGCAGTTTATTCCATAGACGCAAGGTAAGCAGTGCTTACCCTATACATATCGGAAATGTTTGGCCCTTTGTAGTTTTCGCCTTACACATTTAATTCTAAGTTTCCCGTTTTCGATTCGAGAAACCCATACTCTCTGCGAGAAACAGAGTATTAGTGTACACGCATAGTGCTGCTATCTAGTATTAGTGTACACGCATGGTGCTGCTATCTAGTATTTATTTCCACGAACGGGAGTGACGTGTAATAACGCGTGCAGGGTAAGCATCCGTTCTGTTTGCGTCCTCCAGTACTACATTTTTCCTTGGAAAGTGGATGAAAGTGTTCGGTAAAACGGGAGTTTTTTTTTTTTAATATAATTTGTAATATGCTCTCTAAATAATATTCAGTTTAATTGTTATTACATTAATTTCGTTTCCGTTTATATAACTAAAGTTAGGTATTATAAAATGGCCACTACATGTGGAGGGTAAACAAAGTTGGAAGTTGCGTTTGTTAATAGAAATTGAAAATTGGAACCACAGCCCAGCTTACATCAATTATTTGTTGTATTGTAAAGTGTGTAATGTATTATATTTCTTACCCCGTAAAAAACTTCCTCACTACACGCCCCTGGTACAGCCCCTGGTACACACACAGATAGACATACAAATAAAAAGGAAGTGTGGCTGTGTTGGGGACACGGCCGTTTGTTTTGCGTGAATACGTCTACGCTGACGCGCTCGGACGCCTTGATGTATTTTTTTTACGTTCCCGGCATCGCTTCACTCGATCATATAATGTTTTACGGGTGTCACTGGATTGCTTTTGAGATGCTCTTCCCAACCGTATACGACTTCTGTATTCCGACTTGGCTTTTGACGAGTATAGGTCGACATTGTGTTGAGTTTTCTTCATTTCTTACATTAAACTCATACAATTTCACTACAACTACGCTACACAAATTGTTTTTATACACACGATCGATCGATCTGCACGAGAACTGTCGATTGAAACAATCGATCGTCGTAGCTTCTCCTAGTATACTACGTGGAAGTTATCGGACGCAGCGAAACGAACTCAAAATTTCGCCCCCCCCCCTTCCCCCTTCTGAATCTAAATCTTCACTGAACGCAACATATTCTTCGGTCCTTTGGCAATCGAGTGGCTTAATTAGATTTTGAATGTTGACGATAGATTCGGAGCTGCAATGCCAAACTGTATCCCCCGATTTCGTTATCATCGGATTTTCTGGATTACCTTAAACTATGGTTGCAAATTTAAATACGTATTCACGTCAAAAACACAGACATGCATGGGGCCGTGGTGGCTGAATGGTTAGCCTGCTCGCCTCCCACCGGGGCGAACCTGGATCGATCCCCGCCGGGTCAATCACGCGGGAATCGTGCCCGGACGATGCCACTGGTCAGCGGGTTTTCTCCAGGATCTGCCCGTTTCACCCGCTCTTTCATTCCGGCGCTGCTCCATACACTCTAAAAATAAATATTATGTACTTTTACAAGAAAATTCCTTGGAAACCCAGTTGCCAAGGAAATTCTCTGCAAGTTTTCAAAGAGTTTTCTTGTAAAAATCTGCAAACATTTATTTGTAATATTAAAAATGAAAACGTTGTGTTACAATTGACGTTATAGAGAATTGTAGATCCCCCCCCCCCCTTTTTTTTTTCTAGAAAACAAGCTTGATTAATGAATAACATAGAACAAAAAAAAAATATTCCAGAATATAATTTACTAAAAAAAAAATTATTCTACGCTTTGCCAGAACGGGGATTAGAACATATATACGTTGAATTATTAGCGGGTACCTTTAACCATAAGACCAACTAGACTTACGAACTTAAGGTATATTTGTACCTTATATATAATTGCAAGTACGTACTACATATTAATGGACTTATCTGGTTAAGAAGAATAGTTACATTGATATCATTTTAAGTTATATTGTTGAGTTAAGAGATTTGGACGGCGCTTAACAACTAGGTATTGAAAGCAGATTTAAGAGTTCTGTGTAGTTAGGAAACATTAACAGTTAATGAATAATATGGCCGCCACGTTTCATTATGATTATTTTAGTTGTTTTAAGTGCTTCACGTAATTCAAACTTGCAATGCAATTCTTTTTGCACCCATAGTTTTTTTGCACAAACAGCTATGTACGGTTTTAAGTCGTCGAGTGTCCGCCATTTTGCTGACGCTCGTGGAAACGGGTCTGCATAGTACAAATATTTCTTGAAGTCTGTTACAAACACGGCCCTTGTAGTTCCAAAAAGGAGTAGTTTTACAAGAGAAATTTTTGTACTCTTACAAGAATTCGTAAAATTACAAAAAATTTATCAGTAAAAGTCGCACATTATTTTTAAAGTGTACCCACCGCAATCACCCTCATCGACTCTCAAGACCTCGCTCACTCACAAACATGCATATACAGACACGTATAGACATACAAAAGCAGATACATACGGACTTACACAGACATAGACTATAGTCCATTCAGGAGGTTTCTTCAAACCTTTGTGAAACCCTGCTGAAGTTCTACTTGCAAGATATTCCTCCGCCTCGTGCAAACTAACCTCAACAAGTCTGGAGAATTACACCAGAGGGACAACGCACCACATTCGTGCGCCCTCAGTGTAACAGTATTTTGTATAAGGACTATTTCTCACTAGGCGCTACCAACATACCTATTTTCTCCCTGATTTTTATTCAGATGAAGCATTATAATTTATAGATAAAATATGAATAACATTTCAATTTAACAGAGAAAAAAAGTGACTTTTATGAACACAAGTGCAAAACGCTTGTGACACAGGGCGTGTTTAGGAAATAACTAAACACGTCATACATGGGGAGATTTTTCAAAGGTTTGATTCAGAAAGGCCGAAGAAACCGTGAATGGACTATATCAGCCAGTGTTTGGGGAGATGATTAATTACGGTGAGAACGTCGTTCCATCATATCCCATGCGTTTTCAATAGGGCAGAACTGGCAGACTCACATCTTGTACAGCCTATTGAAGGCTGTTCACGATGAAGAGAGCACTTTTGAAATCAACCTTAGAAAAAAGTCGCTGCCTCTGCCTGCATCCTATTTTAACGGGCGCACTGAGTGACATTCGCCCAGTAAAGTTGGTAACGATGGATGGAAAGTAGTCCCTTATTTTTATCGTCGAATGCAAAATGTTAGGTAACCATTTGTGAGGAATTAAATCATTTTTTTTTTGCTTCCGGATTTTTTAATGCATCGGAGTTTAAAAATGAGCAGATTGGAAAAATATTTACTTTTCTAATAATTTGCCGACCTCCTGCTTGTGGCGCAGTCGGTTTGTGCGCCGCCGATCTGGCGTGCTGGAGGCTCTGGGTTCGAATCCCGGGTAGGACATGGGTGTTAATTTAAGTTAGTTTATAAGTTAGTCTGTAAGCCGTCCCCTGCTAAGCTTTCCAGCATAAACCGGGAGACGTTAAAAAGCCCAATACAATACAAGTTTCTAATAATTTCACCGTTTGACTTAACCGATGCATGAATAAAGTGACGAGGCCGATGACAGTGCTAATTTGACGTATATCGGAATAATACACAAAGAGCATACAAGTAGATCCTACGCAGGGCTTTCAAAAGTGCTCACTTTACCGTGAACAGCCTTTATCTGTCAGTGCCGTTCATTGTCCTGCCCCATTGTGTAAAGCTGCTGGAACGTGCGTTAGACGCAGTATGAACTGTGTCTTTTTTTGTCGCTTGCGAAAGCGGCTCTTTAAAATTTCTCTTAAAGGGAACTACAGTACGCGTTTTGCACTTCATTTTTCGGGGGGAAAAAGGGGGGGGGGGGGATTTGAAACACAATGGCCTGTAAAAATATGTAGCTGCTGTAACGGGAGATGTTAAGTAACGATAGAAGCAGCCTCGTCGCTTCTAGCAGACAGCCAGTACGGTGTTTAAATGTATTTTCTATGTTCTTGTGAATAGGAAAGCCGTGAGTAATTTCGTTTACAGTAACTTGTTCTTATTAAATTTAGCGCATAGATTTATAGAGCACCAGCAGCCCACCATCGCTTCGCTCACGTTTTTTGGAGTTATTGAAGTGCATACCTACATATGCGACTACCCGTGACTACCTGCGACTACTTGCAACAACCTGCGACTACCCATGACTACTTCCGACTACCTGCCATTACCCGCGACTACCTTCGACTACCCGCGACTACTTGCGACTACCTGCAACAATTGCGTCAACCTGCGACTACCCGTGACTACGTGCGACTACCCGTGACTACCCGTGACTATCCTGCGACTACTTGCAACTGCCTACCTCTAAATACAACTTGTGACAACCTGCGACTACCCGTGACTACGTACGACTACCCGTGTCTACTTGCGACTACCTGCGACTACTTGCCTCTACTTACGACAACTTGCGACTACCTGCAACTACCCGCGGTTATTTGCGACAACCTGTGGATACTTGTGACTACCTGCGAACACTCGTGGCTACTTGCTACTACTTGCGATAACTTGCGACTACCTGCGACTACTTGTGTCTACCGTGAATACCTGCGACTATTTGCGACAACCTGCGGTTACTTGTGACTACCTGCCGTTACTTGTAACTACCTGCGACTACCCGCGACCAGTTACGAATTTTTTTATATTAGGATACACAATTTCTTCTAACATTTTTTCATCATTAATGGTTCTGGTGGATCATGTTTAGAAAGCAGCCTAGTACGTCATTTTTCTCCAACTTGATTTTAACATTTTGAAATTTCTCAATGATTGTTTTAGTTTAAATTAAACATATCCTATGTTCATCTGGAAGCATGCAGCTTTCTAACAGTGAAAGAATTATAAGAATCGGCCATGTAGTTCCGAGTTTAGCCGTTACATATGCACAAACTCACATTACCTCTTTATAATATTAGCATGTATTTATGTATGTGTGTGTTTTAGGGAGGGGGGGGGGTTGATCACCAAACGCATAACTTCACGACAGAAATGGCCATAAAATGTATCTTCACTTGTGTCCAAGGCTCCCATTTGGAGATGGAACCACATAAATTATTTCCAGTACAGAATTTATTATAATATACATGTATTCAATGTTACCTTTTTATAATGTATACGTAGTGAAGCGATATACGCATATAATAAAAATATATATTTACAATATTTTGTGAAAAACACGTTTAATGAAATTAATTATGCGGAAAATCCTGGTAGTCAAATAAGCCGTTTGTTTATTACAGTATAGAGATTTTTTTTTTTTTAACATAACATGCTGCAACTTTCGATGCAACAAAGATTAATTTATTTCGTTTTCTGGGGACGTGCTTTCGAAACAAATTTGCTATGGAAGCTCACAAAGGGCCAGGCGAGAAGGAAAAATATTTCTAACATGCCGCAGAGAATTAATATATATTTAAGTTAAGTAGCAGTGATATTACGTCTATTATATTATTATTTGTATTTAGAATTATAGCATCACTAGAACTCCGTACGTAAGCGAATATTCGCACAATTGATTAGTGTGTTGCAATCATACAAATGGAATATATTAAAGGAAATGTTTTTTTACAGGTAACAGTTGAACTATAGAAACATTTCATGCGCGAATACCAATAATTTATTAGAAGTCTCGACGGTGTGTAAAAAAGTCAATGCTTGTGATCGATCGCATTACAAAAGTTTCTGTTTCCCAGCACTGTGGTTTTTTTTGGGAGAAAAATGTTCTGATAAATTATATCATGAGGAATATTTTTACCTTTATTTAACGCAGTGCCCTTTATGGTTTATTTTTCGACTTAAAATAACTTTCTCCAAGCTGTTATGTAAAGTATAATCAACTTTTCCATCACCATTCCGGAAGGTCGTAAACCCGCCACTAGATGTCAGCCTCATCGATTATATATATATATACACACACACACACATATACACACACATACATGCATACATATATACATATACATACACACGCACACACACTTATCGTTAATAAAAATTTAAACATTTTTGACATGAATACGTCCCTGAATTAGCGACCATAGTGGCTGCCAGAAAATCCGATGATAACAAAATCGGAGGATACAGTTTGGCATTGCAGCTCCGAATCTATCGTCTACATTCAAAATTCAAAATCCAATTACACCACTCGATTGCGAAAGTATCAAAGAATATATTACGTTGAATGATGACTGCGAAGCATTGCTAGCTAGGAGGGAGGGGGGGGGGGGGGGGGGAGAAGCGCAATTTCGAGTTCGTTTCACCGCGTCTCATAACTTCCGCGTAGTATAACTTTTGACTAGGAGAAGCTACGACGCTCATTTGAGTTTCAATCGTCAGCTCTCGTCAAGATCAATCGATTGCGTGTTCAGAAACATTTGTGTGGCGTGGTTTAACGTGAAATTGCGTGCGTTCAATGTAAAAAAATTAAGAAAACAACACAATTTCGGCCTATGCTCGTCAAAAGCCAAGTCGAAATACAGAAATCGTATGCAGTTGGAAAGAGCATTTTAAAAGCAATCCAGTCATACCCATAAAAACCCATCTGATCGAGTGAAGCGGTGCCGGGAATGTAAAATAAACATCGAGGCGTCTGAGCGCGTCAACGCAGACGAATTGACGCAAAACAAACTCCGTTTGTTTTACAACAAGTAAGTGCAAGAATGAGATAATTTGTGAAATATTTACTTTTCCATTGATTTTGCAGCTTCGTATATCCTACGAATGAATAAAGTGAGTTTGTGAGTGAAGAAATTTGGGCGGCTCTTAACATCGAGGCCTTGGGATCTGATGAGGGTGAAGCGAGGTAAAAATGGAGCAGTGTCGGAATGAGAGGACGAGGGGAAACGGGAGATCACCGAGAAAACCCGCCGACTAGCGGCATCGTCCGGCACGACTCCCACGTGTGAAAATCCGGGAGTGACCCTGCCTGGAATCGAGCCCCGTTTTGCCTAGGTGGGAGGAAAAGAGTCTAACTGCCACACTACCGTTGCCCCTAATGTGATCAGGTTTACGCAACTGCGATTTTGATTGTTGATTCAACACATGGTGGAAGAGTACGCAATGCGCATACAAGTAGATCTTAAAAGAGTGGTATTGACCTGCACGTTTTTTTTTTGTGAAATAGTTGTTTACGCGAATATGCGTATCTTTGTAAATAAATTTTCTGCAAATACGGCTTTTTGTCAGAAAACATAAAAATAAATAATCCTCATTCTTGTAACGTTTACGTATGCAAATTTTAGTGCGAGCGCACCTTACAGAATTCCAAATTTATAACCAGTCTTGATCTTTTCTCAGGGTTCTATTCTATCCCAGTGTGTAAGGATAATAGATAAAAATTAGCTTTTTCTATAGACGGAGTTGGTTTAAATCTATCATTGCAGAATGCCAATGGGGTTGTCCTCTTCCCCTTAACACTTCATTGATATCCTCTTAGGACCCTTGCACTGGAACACAGCCATAGCTTATGTTGACGATATCTTCATATTAGGGAATACATTTCGCTAACATCTCAATAATATTAGGAAAGTGTTCCAAAGGTTATGTCAATTTAATGTAATGGTTAATGTTAAGACATGCACGTTAGCAGAGCAAGAGATAGATGCACCTATGTATAAGACACAAATTTAAGTAAGCATTTCGGGATGCATTTACCCCCAGGAATTTTTGGTGATCGACAATCTCAGAATGGATGTTATATTCGGTGTCGATTTCATGAAATAATGCGTCATTCCATTTCTAAACAATATCTTATTTATTCATGGAAACAACAATAACAAGATAGTTCAAGTACCCATTTTTTCATCTTACTTTTGCCGTATTAAGTGTATTCTTGGAGGAAAAAATTCGTGATAATCGTCAAATATCGCATTTTAAAGCTTGCCCATGCAGTCTCCTTATGATACGGGCGTAGTTTAATCTGTGGTCTTTCATCGCGTGTAATAAAACCCCAACTGTTACAGATCTAATTTTCACGGTACAGCATCACGACGGAAGCACTGCACGCCTTGCGCATAGGAGCGATGAGGCACTATGCCTGCGGGTTAGTGTCGTCCGTATTGCTCCCTCGCTTCTTGACCTTGAAACTCTTCACTGAATAGTTCCTGTACTGGTGTTTTGATGCGACACAGCAAATGTGACAGGTTTTTATCACAACGAGACTGTACAGCTAACATTTCCTTATCTGCACTATACTTACAAGTCGTTTCCGCTACATTGTTGTACGAGCCTTATCAAGATTTCTGTTAGCTCAGTCGAGTCCCCATTGTTATTTTTACCACCCTCCTTCTACCCTACCTGAACTCCTAATTAACTTCCTCTTGCAGCTTAAGGCCATGCGGCAGTATTATGTTCCCTCGGGCATATTATGTCCTTTTCCTTTAGTTCACCCTTGGTAATCGGGTTTCTACAAAAGAAAATAATCCAACTAAAGTGTAATCATGCGAGAATATTAAAATTCTGTGATTTATTCCACTACGGCCTCGTAAATGAAACACATTTGAATTTCTGTTTAGTTCGTTGTTAACTAAACTTTTCAATCCTTACTTTGTTTCGTCTTCTTCCGACCGTCGTGTATCCTTCCGCCGCGTGTTATAATTAACTTTGCGAACTACTGTAGCTATAGGATGTTCACGATTAAATGAGCACTTGTAAAACTACGTTTGAAAAATTTCACTGCCCCAACCCACATATATTTTAACAGGCACACTCACCTGCATACGCCCAGTAAATTTGGCCAAGTAGCCCCATTCCTAAATGCTGAATTAAAAGTGTTAGGTACACTGTAGCGTCACAGATGTGTGTTGGTTGCATTATACCAATCCACGTGAGGAAGCCAATTAAAATTTATATTTAACACGCCTGGTGTTACTTATGGCCACGCGTATGGATATTAATTAGATCATGTGACATCTAAGACTGCAACACAATTTTTTCTGAAAGTTGATGTATGCAAAAATATCAATCGAGTAGTATAAGATATGTACATGTGTGTATGCCTCGGCGTCTGTTCATCAAATATTATTTAGCTTTTCTTCTTTTAATGCGTTGATGGAACAAGTTATTTCCATTTGACGAATTTGCGGTCATAAGATTCGAATAATCCTGGAGCCCCATCGTGTTTCACATCATTCTCTCAAGAAAGGTACTTTTATAATGCGTTTGTAATGTTCTAATTTACTGAATGTTCCTAACAAAACAACGTTTTGTTATTTCTGACTGGTGTGGCGTGATTACACGAGAACGTTATAACGGCTATTCAACTAGCATAGACAAAACTCATGAATCAATGTAACAATTTTACATACTACGAAACAGTACTACCGTCAAAATAAACCCTCTGCATTCTAAACCTATGCACATCAAACATTTACGACATTTACATCAAATCAAGGACATTCATAGTATCATCATACCATTGGTAAAATTGAAGTGTTACAACACATTTCCTAACACTTAAATTTAATTAATTTTGCTTTCTGGTTTTTTTTTGTTTTTTTTTTTTTTTACTGCATATGATTGTAAGAATTAGCAAATGTATCAAATATTTATTTTCGTGATAATTTCACAGTTTCACTTGACTGACCATGAATAAAGTAGCCCATGGCAATGATAATTTTGCAGGAATATGGCGAAAGAACACACACTGTGCTAGCATACAAGTAAGCAGTATTTGAGGCCCTTCTCAATTGTATTTTTCAGCCAATTTTTATGCGTACGCCACTTGTTGGTGTCAAAATTGTCATGTAACTAATAAATACAGTGTATATATTTCAACACTTTCAAAAGTTAACGTCTGAGAGGCTACAATAAAATACAATTATTTGCTATTATTTCTGTAGCAAGGACCTTTAAAAATGCTCACTTTACCCTGAACGGCCTATAGTAGCCATGCGTACTACGCAAATTTTACGCGACAAAACATAAACAGAGAAAATAATAAATTGAGGGAAATAAAAACTATACATTTTTAACAAGGCGGTAAGTCATAGAACTATAATTTTTTTCCTAAATCATGGCCATCGTTAGTAATAACTTTAAAACATGTGCATTTTCGGGATGGGTAATTTTTTTTTTAACAAACCTTGATTTAATAAGTGATCGTTTAACTATTAATTAGCTGTAATTAATATTTCGCACCTAATGCGTGGGAAATTTGGAGGCAAACTTAACGTGCAAAATTAAGCTCCCTTTATATTGGTTCTAAATAGGGCACATAAGATTTTTATTTATCTTCTTCGACGTTAATACGTCTTTGAATTTCCAACCATAGTGGAAGGCAATCCAGAAAATCCGATGATAACAAAATCGGGAGATACAATTTGGCATTGCAGCTCCAAATCTATCGTCTACATTCAATATTTAACATCACTCGGTTGCCAAAGCATCAAAGAATATGTTACGTTGCGTGACGACTGCGAAGCATCGCCCATGGCGTGGAAAAAGGGGGGGGGGGGGGGCATAATTATTAATTCGTTTCGCCGCGTATCGTAACTTCCGCGTAGTATAACTTTTGACTAGTAGAAGCTACGACGCTCGTTTGAGTTTCAATCGACAGCTCTCGTCAAGATCAATCGATTTTGTGTATAAAAACGCTTGTGTGGCGTGATTATGGCGGAGTTTTATGAGTTTAATGTAAAAAAATTAAGAAAACTTAACACAATTTCGGCCTATACTCGTCAAAAGTCAAGTCGAAATACAGAAATCGTATACGGTTGGAAAGAGCATCTCAAAAGCAATCCAGTGATACCCATAAAACCCCATATGATCGAGTGAAGCGGTGCCGGGAACGTAAAATAAACATCAAGGCGCCCGAGCGCGTCAACGTAGACGTATTCACGCAAAACAAACGGCCCTGTCCCCAACACAGACAATTCCAATTTTTTTGCTATGGAGAACAAGTGTTGGGTTGAGAGATTTGAGCGGCTCTTAACAACGAGGCCTTGAGATCCTGTGAGGGTGAAATGAGGTGAGAATGGAGCAGCGCCGGAATGCAAGTGCGGGAGGTAACGGGAGATCCTCGAGAAGATCCGCCAACCAGCGGCATCGTCCAGCACGATTCCCACATGCGAAAATCCGGGAGGGTCCCAGCCGGTCGTTGAACCCGGTCCGCCTTGGTGGGAGGTGAGCAGGCTAGCCGTTCTACCACCGCGGCCCCTGCATATATGTGGGTAAAGGCTGTTTACGATATAGTTAGCACCTTTGAAATAAACCTTGGAGAAAAGTCACTGCTTCTGTCTGAATATATTTGAACAGGCGCACTGAGGGAAATGCGTCCAATTAAGCTGGTAACAATGAATTGAAATTAGTTCCACATCTGAAAGTCGAATAAAAAATATTAAGGAACCGTTTGTGATAACTTAAATTATTTCTTTAGCTTTCTGTATTTTTAGTGCATATAAATGTATTGCTAACGTGATGAGGTCCATGGCAATGTTTATTTTACGTAGGGCGGAATAATACACAACGTGGATACAAGTAGATCTTAAGCAGGGCTTTCAAAAGTGCTCATTTTACCGTGACTAGACTTTATGTTGTTTCATTCGCTGGTCGCTTATCTGTGCTGCGCAAACTTTACTCGGGAATCATCAGACCGAAAAATCCTATAATAATGATTCCTGATAAAATACGGCGGCATTGTACTGTTCAATCAACACTTATGTTTGGAATAATCAGGGACGACTGTTTATCTTTTAATTAATATAAAATGAAGTTAGTTAAAACAAGTACGCTTATAACTAAGAAATATGTTCGGCTTTGAAGAAAACATATTTTAATAGGGGGTAAATGTAAAATGCAAAAATATTCTAGTTTTTCTCGCGGAGCATCTCCGAGGAACGAGCCAGCTCCGGAAAATTCTCGTAGATTCATTGAAGGACGAGTTAGCTGCGAACCGTGTACGTTTAATTATAATATACAGGCTGTTCACGGTAAAGTGAGCACTTTTGAAAGCCCTCGCATTAGGAACAGTCATATAATATATTTTATTTTAGCTGTAGACGTAAACTTCCGAGTGCAGTGGAATGTACGCACTGTGTTTATTACTTATATGGCAATGTTTATTTAAAAAGGTTGTTAAAGGATAAAATATGGCTGAAATAAAAAAAGTAACTAGGGCCTCGAAAGTGCTGACTTTACCGTGAACAGCCATGGAAAATGCTGAACCATCTACATAACTGCAAGGAAATTACGTCATCCCATTCTATCTGTTCTAGAGTAAATCTGGCTACTCACTGGGATGTAATCTAGTTGATTTTTCTTCACACTTTTTGCATAAAACCTTAAAAAAAAAAAAAAATCACCCCGTGTATTGAGCGTGTCTTTCTTTCTTAAATATTCCCTGTATCACAAGTGTCTTATACTTGTGTTAACATAAACATATCTTATTTTTGGTTAAATTTGACTTTTTATAAAATTTTATCTAGAAAATATTATTCATCTAATTAATTAACAAGAGTTAAAACCAAGAGAAAATTTGAGTGTCTATAATGCCTCGTAATAAATAGTTCTTACGCAAAATTTTTATTTCACCGAGTGCGCACGAATGCGGTGCGTTGTCCCTTTGCTGTAGTTTTCTGTACTCGGTTAAGCTTTGTTTGCACGAGGAGCGGGAATATCCTGGAAGTAGAACTTCAGCAGGGCTTCAGCAAAAGCTGGAAGTAACCCGTAAATTAACTATAGCAGACGACAGACAAAAATCCGGCGCTCAAGTGCACAAACGACTGTGCGATACAGCCAATAGGTCACGCAGAATCTGGGTCACGTGCTTCGAAAGCTTCTGCAATCACGAGGCCATCTGGTTTTCCAATTTCGTTTTTTTTTTTTTTGCATAGTGGAACGCACATGAACTCAAGCACGAACATCCAATTTTTTTCACATCGTAATTTTTTCATATGTGAAGTGCGTCGACTCGGAGCGATTTCATCCCAAACCTTCGCCAATAAATAAATAAAAAACATTGATTTTATGTAAAGCTTAATAATCTGAAGAACACTTTGAAAATTTAACGGTCACTACGAATGACAGTTTGAAGCAACAGTGGTTGTATCCGAAGAATATAAAATAGCGAATTTTAATTTGTTGGAATGCTGCAAAAAAAATATGAAACATCATACAGGGGAGAAAAATTGAAACGATTGGAACGCTTCAATTAACGGACAATTTGATGATCGTGTAACTTGTGACAGCTGCATCAAATGGGATGTCGGAAAAAGGAGTTCAGGACACTCAAAAACTCACGCATCGTACCGATAAGCATGATTCAAGTGGTTTGTTAAAGAGGAATTAAAAATAATCATCTACGCATATTTCTGAAAGTAATAGGGATTTTTCCTGGGAAATCAATTGTACTTTCTTATTGGCGCCATTAAAATAATTACCGTATAAAATACTATTATTCCCGGGTCCGCTTTATTTTTTAAATTATCACGCTTTCAAAATGTAAAATTTTCGAACTTTTTCGTAAACAATCAAAACGGTTTGCTATTGGCTAACGTGCGTGTGACGTAGTTGTACATGTTTTGGTCTCGCGATCTTAACGTCAACATACATGCGAACGTATGTTCGGCCTATTGCCATCAATTACAGAGGCTATATGAACAAGGGATGAAATAGTATTTTTTTTAACGTATGTTTCTTGCAAAAGCTAATTATAATTTTAACATGATTTTGCTTCAATTATCGTTTGAAATGTAGTCGGCGTTTCAAAACACCTGTCTAGTACAGCAATAGGCAGTGAATTTAAACTTGTATGTAAACATTTTATTAAAGAATTTTACTCTCACGTATGACCACTTCCCTTTTACACTCATGCCGTTATGCTTCATTTAAATATTTTCCTTCAAACAGATAACTCACGATCTCAAAAACGTGAAGCCTTTTGTGAGCACATTTGACGAACATTCTATTTCCGTGGGTATATAAATTAGTAATGTCATTTTGGAATCCCGGTTTTTTTTTTTTTTTTAACTAGCCATAAAATATGAGGATAATATTAAGCTTACGTGAATGACAGGTGTTTTATTAAAGAAATTATATAAACGTATGTTTATGTAACGGACATTAACAGGTGCATATAACCTCAAATTACGAAGCAATTATCACTGGGAGCTCCCGTTATGCGCGGCCCGGTTCTGGGGGGGGGGGGGGTGTTGTTGACCCACCTCATTCTTCCTTTCTCCAGGCAGACGCGCTCACTCGTGCCCTTCCCCCGGGGGGTGCAGCCGGGGAATGATTGGCATTGGCGAGACCTGGCTGGCGTCACAGAACCCCCCCCCCGGGTTGGAGAAGCCGACAAATGTATAGGAGGCGTAAGAATATTCTGATAATTAGGACCGTCAGTGCAACGTGAGATTTGGCAAAATTTCTGAGTGACGGCCCACGATCCTATAAATACAAGCCACAGCTGTACTTTTTTTTTAAATTTATTTCATTAACCCTACTTATCAGTACAACCATCCAGGGTGTTCAATTCTATAAAGACTACTACAATTTAACAAACAGTGCATATATATATATTGGCTTTTTTTTTGCGGAGGCCGTCTGGCTGAGTGTGGAGTGCGAATTGAAGTGCGAACGACTGTGAGAGATTGCGGGACGACGGCGGGCTATGTATTCGTGGTGTGAATGCACGAGAGGGTGTGATATCCGACTAGTGAAGGCTTACTGTGCGTCAGGACGCTCGGAGAACTCTAGAACATTGCGGACTGGGTGAGATCTGGACTAAACTGAGGTGGGACTGAATAATATATGGTACGGACTTTATTGTAAATATTGGAACTGTCAAATATGGACACATAATTTATAAAATAACTGAATAGGTTTTGATACACTGTATATCGGGACTGATATTTAATTATATAATTTCATTCAAAACCACCATCCCACTACCCCCCTCTCTTGGGAGGGGGTAGTGGGATAGGGGTTTTAACATGCACACCCTAAAATAAGGTACTTTTGTGTTTACAGAATCATAAAACGCTTGCGATACGTAGAATATTTAGGGAACAACCAAACAAGTTATAGGTGGGGTTATTTTTCAAAGATTTGAGTCAAAAAGCGTGAAGAATTCGTTACTATAGTAATTGGGGTCACGCCTCCACAGGCGAACCGGGGTCGATCCCTGGCCGGTTCACTCCGGATTTTCGCACGTGGAAATCGTGCCTGTCGGTTCCGCTGATCGGCGGGTTTCCTCAGGGATCTCCCGTTTCCCCGCCCTTTAATTGCGGCGCTGCTCCATACTCACATCACTTCACCCTCATCGGCTCTCAAGACCTCGCTGTTATGAGCCGCCCAAATCTCTTCACTCACTCTAACCACTTTGTAATGCAGTTTGGTTAAATTCAAATTGGTAAAAATGTTTTATTGATATAATAGCGCATATCATGTAAAAATTAGGATGTAGACTAACACGTTCTTCGCTGTTGAACACGTGACTTTGGCAATTGTGTTTCTTGGGGTAGGTCAGTGTTGTGGTACGTGCGCAAAAGAATCAAGCTAGGCTAAAAAAAACTTTCCGTCATCCGTACGTCAGTCATCCGTCTGTATTTTCGTCCGTCAGTTGAAAGCGACTCTCAACAATTTGCCGTCCGTCGATCCTTCTGTTCGGCAAATTCTCAGCGTGGCAACTTAACATCGCGATATTTCTTTCGTAGAAGGTATATTTTAGTTGGAAATACATTTTCAGGAGAGAAACATTTTGGGGAAATAATTTTACTACGTGATAAAAATTTATACTGGATATCTGTTTACGTTTTAAATTCCTGAATTCACCACCAAGATAAATAAACACATATTCACCGCCTTGCATTTTATTCCAAAGTGCGTATTCGCCTCTACGGAATGTCGTCAGAAGGCGGTGGCCCATTCGTCGGACAGTCGGACGTTAAAGTTTGAGGAATATTTGACGGATGGCCGAATAGAAAGATTGGGTTTGTCTGTGCTGGGGACACGGCCATTTGTTTTGCGTGAATACGTCTACGTTGACGCGCTCGGAAGCCTTGATGTTTTTTTTTTTTTTTACGTTCCCGGCACCGCTTCACTCGATCATATGGGGTTTTATGGGTATCACTGGGTTGCTTTTGAGATGCTCTTTCCAACTGTATACGATTTCTGTATTTCAACTTTACTTTGTTAAGAGTATAGGCCGGAGTTTTGTTAAGTTATTCTTAATTTTTTGCATTAAACGCTTACAATTTCACCATAACCACGCCACACAGATGTTTTTATACACGCAATCCATATATTTTGACGAGAGCTGTCGATTGAAACTTAAAAGAGCGTTGTAGTTTCTCTTAGTCGAAAGTTATACTACGCGGGAGTGATGAGAAGTGGCGGAAGAACTGAAAATCGTGGTGCCTCCCCTTCCCCCCCCCCCCCGGTTCTTCGCAGTCCTCACTCAACGTAACATATTCTTTGATGCTTTGGCAATCGAGTGGTGTAATTGAATTTTGAAAGTAGGGGATAGATTCGGGCGACACTAACACGCACGTATTAGTGCCTCGTGGCTCTTACGCGCAAGGCGTGCAGTGTTTCCGTCGTGACGCTGTACTGTGTAAATTATATCTGTAACAGTGGGGTTTTATTACACGCAGTTGAAAGCCCGTATTTTTTTTTTACTTTACTCTTGCCGCTTAAGGAAACCTCACGGACAAGCTTTAAAAATGCGATATTTTACAATCTTCGCAAAAAAATTTTCTCCGAGAATATACTAAATATGATAAAATTAAAACAATAAGGACATAGATAGTGGTTTTTTAATCTTTTCTGACAAAAAGTCGTATTTTCAGGTCATTTATTTACCGAGATATGTGTATTCGCGCAAACAACTATTTCACAAAAAAAGTGCAGGTCCTTTAACTCTTAGGGCCTCTATTACGATCTCTAGATAAATGTGTGGAATAGCTATTCCATAGATAAGCTATTTGATGGAAACCCTTATTATGAACATTTCATTAGCTAAGTTATCCTTCAGATAAGTAATCCAAGGTTTTGGTTCGTTATTGTGTATGTTGGCAATAAAAATCGCTATATTTGTGGCATTATAGCTTATGTTCAGTTGTCAGTAATGAGTGCGAAATGTGTTTTGCATGCATAACATATATAAGTTATATGTTAATGGTTCTTTAACAAAGGTGAATTAAATAGAAACTATGAACCAAACCCAGGCAAACAACATATTTGTTCATAATTATTACTGTCGCTGGTGATATCAATCCTCTCGCAGCTTGCTTAATCTCCGTACAATTTATCACAATGCACGAGACTCGGTTTCATACAGTTCAAGATTGAGGTTCGTGCCTGTGTTTAATTTATATATATATATATATATATATATATATATATATATATATATATATATATATAGACTGGAAGGGGGAAAATATTTTTAATTTCACAAATTTCAAGGAATCCTATTCCTTGAAATGACATTAAGCCTAGCGGTAGTATTTTATTTCCGCTTTCTTGTCATTACAAAATACAATTTCCAAAACTAATCTTCTGCGTCGTTATCCACATTCGCCGGGTTTACTTACATTTTGCAGAACTATTCTGCATAACACTCAAAATAGCAAAAAACTTTGATTCATATTTTATATAGCCTCCAAAACCAACATGCACATTTGCAAAACACCACCATCTGATGTTTGAGACACCATTTTGAAGCTTATCTAAAGGTATAAATGCTTGCCTAGCACTGGAAATGATAAGTAGTTTAACCCCTTGATAACAATTCTAGTTAGCAATAACTAGAGGTCGTAATACACCATTTTGCACGAGCTGGTAGTTAACCTTTAACCTGATGTGTAACTAAGAGGTCGTGATACAGGCTCCAAATAAGCGGTCTACCTCATGTGTGTGCGTGTGTGTGTGTGCGCGCAGGTTGTTCACGCAGCCGGCGGGTCACGGCCGCAAGCGGGAGTCGACGGTGAGCGAAGTGACAACGACGACCCTGGTGGGAGGCGGGGGAAGCCTCAACAACGGCCGCTGCAGCGCCCCGCCGAGAACGCCGTGTGAATGGCGGCCGCGCCGTCGAAGAGAACGGGAGGCAGAGCGGAGAGGGAACAGGTCTTCCGCCTCGCGTCGGGGATGTTCGTGTATTTTCCGTGGGGCCTCGGGACCTCCTCCACTACCGACCGGCCCTACGACTCTGATAAAAACTTCTCGTTGTGGAGCGCGAATTTGTATCCCGGTACGAAACTTGTCTTCTTCGCGAACAGTGGATGAAATGCGTACAACTCGTTTCAGGCTATTAACGGTGAAGTAGGGCCTTCCCAAAAGGTGATAAAATATACAGCACGATTCTCAATTAGACCGATAAACTACAGGAGGTGATTCTTCATGGAAAAGTAAATGGAAAACATATGTGACACTTTATACCTAAACCGAATATTAAGGCAGGTATGAGCCCTTAAAAAACGTTATTTTGAACCGTGTTTCTGCAAAATATCGGCAACGAAGTAAAATAAAATGACAAGTCTGGGTACATTCTATTGTATGTTACCTGGACCTTCAACGTAAGAGCCGATATTTTGCACAAATACGGCTTAAAATCTTTTAAGGGCTCATACCTACCTTAATATTCGGTTTAGGTATAAAGTGTCTCGTATGTTTTCCTTTAACTTTTTCGTGAAGAATCACTTCCCGAAGTTTGTCGGTCTAATTGAGAATCATCCTAATAACATTGCAATGTTTATATTAAAAAGAGGCGGAAAGATAGGAATTAATTAAAAGGAAAGATTTAGCAGGGTTTTGAAAAGTGCTTACTTTACCGTGAATAGCCTATGCCATCCTTCGCCGTTGCATCGTCTTCTATCAGTGCGACACCACGTCGGGTTTGCATGAAACCCTCATTTCTCAACGAAGCTAATAAGCGTGCCGCCAGTATGTTTTCTTATACACAGCCCTTAGAGAACCAATCCATAAGAAAACCAGAAAAGAACTATTTAAAGATTTCTGGTTGAAAAGACGGACAAACACATGACTTCCTTGGCGTTGCTTGTATAACTTATTTGTATAAAGGTTTTTAAACTGTACACAAATAAATAATTGAAATTTTATAAATATAGTCACCCAAGAAAAATGAACACTGATACTGTCTTGAGATATCATATGGGCTCAAGATAATTATACATGGTACCATTTTAAGTGTAAAATATAAATGACCATTAAAAACTACAACTTGGTTCCAATAGAATTCCACATACAAGTGGTTCGTGGGAACAATTGCAATGCAAAACTTGTGCCGTGTCACCTAACCAGAAATCCACGTGACTTTGTGCTCCCACTCGAAATTTCTGGTGTCGTCATGACAAAATTATTAATTCTTGTGTATTCTCACATTCAGACAACTCTTTTATAACTACCCTTATTTAAAACATGAGTTTTACGATGTATTTTTCATAATTTCGGCTTCTCTTAACATGCTTCTTAGTACTGATAATTTATCACTCTTCTCGCAAAATACAAAGTCTGAAATTAATTATTTCCTCATTTGTAAGCGTACTCAATTGACATTTTACTACAGAGTCAGACATTTTTGTAAAGTCCAAAAAGACTTAAATGACTTTAAATTCCCCATCTTTACACTTTAACCGTTTTCGGCTGTCGTAAACATGGATGATAAATATTTAATCAGCCGAATATTTCACACAGAAAATTTCTGCAATGTATTTCTGAAATTCCTAAGTGTTTCTACCTGCCATAGCGTAAAAGACGTCATCCAAACAATGGCCAGACGGGCCAGAAATATTATTTTTTTAAGACGAATTTTAGAGTACTTAACTGTGAGCTGAACGTCCTTAACAGAATCCATATAATTCTGTAATGTTCTGCCACGACAGTTACTATCTAGCTCGAGCTGATATCGTGACGGTGCGACAGTAACTGCCATGCAGTTTACACGGCAAATAGTAATGCGAGAGTAGCTCTCGCGACAAGGACTATCGCGTATTGCTGTCGCCGTGTAAACGCTCCCTAAAGCAAGGAGATCTAACTATGACCTACACTCTGCTGCCAGTCGAGATCGAGTGCGCAAAGCCGTCGCAGACCATCATGCGTGTGGTCATGAAATGTAACCAAGTAAGTTATTTTGTAATTTTAGGTCAAGTCTACAAGTACACGATAAAGTGAGCGCTTCAGTAACGAACCTTGGGAAAAAGTCACTGCCCCGGCGTGAATATATTTCAACGGGCGCACTGAGCGACCCTCGCCCAGATGGACGGAAAGTGTTATGTAACCATTTGTGATATCTTCTATTTATTTCTATCGCTTTCGGTTTTCTTTTAACACTTCGAAGTGTAAAAAATTAGGAGATTTGTAAAAGTATTCACTTTCTAAATAACTCCGTAGTTTCATTTGACCGACGCATGAATAAAAAGTGATGAGGCCCGCGTGGCAATGTTAATTTTGCATAAGGCGGAGGAGTATACAACGTGTATACAAGTGCATTTTAAGCAGGGCTATCAAAAGTGATCATTTCACCGTGGACAGCCTACAGTACCCCCCCCCCCCCCCACGCACGCTGCACACGTAGTTCTCCTCGCCCAGCTGGTGTCGAAGTGGGCAGGCAAAACTGGAGCGGAGAAACGTGCATTTATGAGGCGCGTGCCTCAACCTACAAAAAGGCATCGTACCCCAGACGGGGACGGAATGGTACTTTAATTCAAGCAACTGCCTATGGATGGAGCACTGCGCCCGACTATACAAAGTGGAGAACTCATTTTAAAAAAACTAGTAGACACCCCATGAAAATTGTCAGTAAAGTGCGATTTATGCTGCATAAGAAAGAAGAATGTATATATTTTGCAACATTATAAAATATTTGACTGAAATATACTTTTTGAATGTAAAAAAAACGATTGATTGAAATAGTCTGTATTTTTAACCATATTTAAGCATATTTCCATTCTGGATGCTTCGGAAAGCAGAGTTTTCAAGAAAATCTTCACCATGGAATAGCGTCATAATGTTTACTAAGATAGTGTGTAAGAAAATTGTAATTATAATGTAGGAAATAATTTTATGTGCGTCCATTTGTCACGAACATTTATGGCTGAAACTGACGTAAATAAAAATGAATTATAAATTCGATATGTTATATTATTACTAAGAATTGATTACACATTACACATGTTATGACCATTTTTCTTGAAGAAGATTTGATTGTAAATTCTGCTTTCCGCAACATCCGAAACGGAAATGCGCTTAAATTTGGTTAAAAATGGTGTACTCTACCGGTCGATCTTTTTTTTTTTTTTAAGAAGTATAATGTAGTAAAATGTTTTATAACGTGGCAAAATATGTGCATTCTTCTTTCATATACAGCGCATAAATCACACTTTTCTGACAATTTCGATGTCTGTACTGATTTTTTGTGCGCGTTCTTCACATCGTACAGTCGGGTGCAGTGCTCCATAGGCAGTCGCTTTACTTCCACCGTAAGTTACCACGTATGCTGTAAATATTATTTTCGAGTCTTGCTAATATACATGGTTGAAAACGGCTTCCTCAGACTGCCGTATCTTAAAACGTATTTACTATATGAACACGAGCCAAACTACGACAGGAGCCTTTGTTGAACTTTGCTACAGACTTTTCATCGATAATATGGCAGGATCGCCGCTGCGAGTCCCTTAAGTACAACACGCATCACTATGAGAACACTGCACGCCAGTTCAGAGCCCTGCGCGTAGGGGCGATGGCGCTCTTGTAGGGCGTGCCAGTGTGACCCTTATAGCTCCCACGCTTCTCGGCGAAAAAAAAAAAACAGAGAAATACTATTCAGGCAGGTAGGCATATTCTTTAGTTCTCTCTTTCATTATTATTTTTTCGTGTATTCATAACTGAGTTTTATTAGGTGTCTTGTAATTAGAGTATAAATCAATTTTTAAAAAAAATTGAATTTGAAATTGTGTATCATAGCTCTAGGCGAGGGTTTTCTAGAACGAAAATACTCAATTCTCGCGATGACCTTTACTTTCTCCGTACACGCTAATGCGCGGTGAAAGAAGCAATATCTAAACATATCTTCCAGCAAGTTTTCGTTTCTTGGGGTAGCACCGCTCGGGAATGCCTGCACAGCTAAGTTATTTGCAAACTTTCTTAAGGCCAGGTCTCCCATTAAAAAAAAAAAATCCTCTGTACTTTTGTTTGGGTAATCATTTGTCATTTTCTCTTAAGAGGATAATGTAACTGCGCGTCCAAGGTCGAGAAGCGAGGGGAGCGATACGGGCGACACTAACGCTCACGCCTAGCGCCTCATCGCCCCTACGAGCAAGGCGTGCAGTGTTTCCGTCCTAACGTTTTATTGTGTAAACTATATCTGTAACTGTTGGGGTTTATCACACGCGATGAAAATACACAGATCAAACTACCTGCGTGTAATCGTACTTTTCTCTTACCGCTTAAAAAAAAAAAAAAAACTTTATGGGCAAGCTTTAAAAATGCGATACGTGAACACTTTCAAGATTTTTTTTCTCCGTTATTAGACTTAATATGATCAAAGTAAAAACATATTATTTCCTGAAAATTCATTTACCGAGACACGCCTTTTTGCGCAAACAACGATTTCACAGAAAACGTTTCAGTACGTAGGACCCTTAAAGCGACGTTACTTATCACGAGTTTTCACATGATTTTTTTTTTACATAATTTTTACTGAGTCATTTGAGGATTATTTTTTAAAATGTGTGTTGCGATATTAAGCATTATTAGTTCAGTTTTATGTCTGCACTGTAGGGCATGGCAAAACAGCTAAAATTTTAATCTACAAGAAATCACGTAAAAAGAATGGCATTACCCTATACGTGTATGTCTTCATCAATGATTTAGCAAGTGGGACATTTCCGTATTTTGGACCGAGTTCGAATCAAACATTTGTTATTATTCATAGGAACTATTTTAGCATTATACCTCTTTATTGTAGGCCCTTTCGGACGCTTGTTTGTAGCACAGATACTTGTAGAACCGTATAACGCTGTGGCGAGAGACCCCTATTTGCAATCCTACGAAGAAATTTGGCGGTATTTCGCACCATCAACGGCCCTGCGTGCCAAGCCTGCAGCAGCTGGCGTCAGTTTTGAAGATAACTATTTCAAACAAAAAATTATTCTACGAGCAATTTCTTAAGCAGTGTTGCCACGCGAAGACATCTTGACGATTGTTTTGTTTAATTTTTTTTTCTCTGAAATTTAATATCGAAATTAACCTAGAACACAAAAAAAATACATATTTTCTTTTCCAAAACTATTTTTACGTTGCAATATTCTTTGGGAGAGCGGCATCAAATTTTTTTTTATATAGTTATCTTAAAAATTGACGCAATTAGAAGGAATTTCGTTTTATATTGATTCCCCGTTTGAAGTTTGCGGCAGCCAGCTTGGTAGCACTGCAGGCCCGTTAAATACGGTATAGTCTATCCAGGGTTCTTCGCCCTTTTTGAATCAAACCTTTGAATAATCGCCTCATATATGATGTCTTTAGTTAATTTTTTAATACGCCATGTATCACAAGCATTTTATACCTCTGTTAACATAAAAGTATAGTATTTTCTGTTAAATTGAAGTGTCCCAACATTTTATATATATATCAATTATAATGTACTAAATTTTTATAAAAACGAGAAAACATGTGTGTTGGTAGCGCCTAGGAAGAAATAGTTCTCATACAAAATATCATTACAACTGAGTGCGCACGAATTCAGTGCGTTGTCCTTTGATATAATTTTCTATACTTATATAAGTTTAGTTTGCACGAGGCGGAGGAATATCCTGGAAGTAGAACTTTAGCAGGGCTTCAGGAAAATGTGAAGATTTCGTGAATGGATTATAGCATTGTGTAAGTGGCAAGTTGCTCTTAATCGTAGGCATTTCCCATTCATTGCTCGAATACGCTTTTGCAGTAAATTACCGCTATTGAAATCCCTGCTTAATTTATTTCATGAACCTATTGCGTGACCTACCATAGACACGCGTGAAAGTTAAAGTCGCTATGAACGCTGTGACTGAGCCCATGCGTTTGCTAAATGAAACTGCAGAGTGTTTAAAGGCTGTTCACGATAAAGTGAGTACTTCTGAAATTAACCTTTGAAAAAAGTCACTGCTCCTACCTGCAAATATTTTAACGGGCGCACTGGGTTGGTAACGATGGAGGGAAAGAAGTTCCATATCTTATCGTCGAATAAAAAGTGTTAGGTAACCATTTGTGATAACTTATATTATTTATTTCGCTTTCTGTTTTTGTTATGCAGCTAAGTATAGAAATGATCAGATTAGTAAAATATTTTATTTTCTAATAATTTCACAGTTTCACCTGACCGACGCATGAATAAAGTGTTGACGCGCATGGCAATGATAATTTCACATAAGGCGGAAGAATTCACAAAGCGCATACAAGTAGATCTTAAGCAGGGTTTTCAGAAGTGTTCACTTTACTGTAATCAGCCTATAGAAACATTGTGTTGCTGCCAAACCAATTATTATTGGAATGTAATAAACATAAATGCTGGAATCACATATCCCCGACAAGCACACAAAACTAAACAGCCGATGAATTACAAGGCAGATCTGACGTAAGCCAGACAAATTCTGTCGCCCGACCAGCAATTTTGGATTAGAAATTCATATTTTCGTTGTGTCGTGCGGCACAACGCACAGAATGTACAACCTTGCAAAATGAAATTGTATGGTAAGCTTTCCCTACAATGACAAATATGCAGCTTAAAAGGAGAAAAAAAAACTTTTGAAAATTACTGTATTTAACTCTTAACAATTACAATTTTACCTTCGTATGCTTTAGCGATAACACTTTGTCACCATCGCGTATTCCAAATTTCCCGTCTGCTCGCCGGCTTATGAAACTAGTGTACATGGCTAATCAGTGCCTTCTAAATGGCCCCTGAAAAACTTGAGTCAGTACACACTGTCGGGCTGTAAATTCGAGCAGTCAAATTGAAAACATCAATGTTGTGTCGTGGCGCGCTATGTTCGACGGGGCTATGTGACTCCTGCATAGCAGTAAGATAATTTAAATGGGCGCCATTTTATAAAACTCGTCCGCTTGTACGCATGAAGCCAGCACAATCAGTTTCCATAATCGCGAGCTCCGTGACTTCGCACGTTTCTTACGTCATGAGCCGTATTTTCGGGGTTTGAATCGGTAACAACGAGGTGGTTTCGCGCTCCTGTTCGCCATTTTGTTGTGGACGCGCGGTGACCGGGTAACCTGTGTTCACCATTTCTGGCTAACCGAGTCGGGAGCGCGTTAGTAGATTTGTTAACCGGATGTTGAATTTAAAACGGATGAATATTCGATAGTTCGAAATGAAGACGGTGCCTCATTTCGGGACGAAAGCTGTAAAAGTTTTGTTGAAATGGGTCGGAGGTGAGTGTAACAAACGTGGATAACCTCAATCTGTATGCAACGTACATTTGGTTTAGTTAGGGCCGTGTCTACAATCGGCATTTCCTGTAGACGTGTCCCCGAAACTCGGCGTCAAGTGACGTCACATTGACGCGGTCCGAATGTGGTCTACAAATGCGTTGTCCGAAGTGAGCTTTCAGAATCTGACACTAGATCGCACTAAATTCGGCATTTTGTTTTTGCGTAATGATGTTTAAATTTGCTGTATTATTGTTTATTATAGTTTACGAAATGATCGATTTGAATATTTATTTATAATAAACGCCTTGACGGTTTTTTTTTTTATAAGTTCGCCAACTGACATCAAAATTTAATTTTTAAACTTACGTTTTAAAAGTTTTAGCCATCAAATAAAATTGTCCAGACCGCACGAAGTCATCCCTAATTATTTATTACGATTTCATCATATTTGTTTTGAGAAAGCCCACCTTGCACATCCATTGTTTACATTAATGACGTAAACATTTCACGAATGAGCGCGATAGTATTTGAAGTCAGTCTTCTTTTCCCATCATCTTAGGACACAACTTCGGACAAAAATTCAGTTTTCCGATTACTTCAACTTAAGTTGCCTTGGGACAGCGCCATGACGTCAGAGGGTCAAGTGCACCAATCAACGCGTCGTTGTCCTACGACGCAGGTTGGGATGGCCCTTATACTTTTGAGTCTCAGTGAAATTTTAATAGTTGTTTTCCTTCGTCGTAACTCGAGCTGCATTTCCGCCATGCGAGTGTTATTATCTTCAGGTGAGAAGTACACGTTTGTGTCTGCATTCAGATACATTAAAACTTCCGTGCCTCCCATGTCTATTTCTGATGCAGTTAAAACGATTGCGCAGTTTTGAAGTTCCCTCCCGCTGAGATTCGCCGTGTGTGTTCACAATAAGCATTCTCGCGATGTGAACATTTCGTTGTGAACGCTGGTGACCAGCCCGTTACCACTTCAACCACGAAAATACGCCTATGGTAAAAACCACGCGGCTTATACTAAGGTTAGCCCACTGTTTACATAAATAAATGATTTTGACTTCGCTGTGATGCAAATACTTTCTAATCAGGTTACGCGAACTGTATTTATTACTCGCTTTCCTGTGCTACTTCGTACGCATGACATGTAGGATTTGGAATCGCTCTTGGGAGGAAGGAAAAGAGGACAGCCCATAGACAAAAAAGAAAGGAGAAATGACGGAACTTTTTTTTTAACAATGCTTTTTTTTATACAATAATCCTTAAAAAAAAAAGCTTAATCCAGTACCTATGTACATTCCTGATCATCATATTTTCGGAACCGTTTGAGATATCTCGATGAAACAAAGACTATCCGGTCGGACAGACTGACATGGAAAAAAAATTAACATTAGATATGGCTTAGTAATCAATTATACTATATGAAAAAATTATTAAAAGTGGAAAATTCAAAAATCACACAGGCACTTCTATTTTATTTATTATTTTTCGTAGACGGGAGGGTTTGTTGAAGGACCAAGAGTAAAAATTATCATAGTTTGAACACATGATTATTGACAGTTTCATGGGCGATTCTTAAGCCAAAGTTGGGAGTATGCGCATAGAATGCTTTGTTATGCTAACGGAACACATTCTTGTTGTTCGCGTGATTTCGGAACGCTTGCCGACGTGACGGCGAAGGATGGTCTTGCGTCATCAGAGACACGTGACGTCGGCCGCGAGTGCAGTGCGAGTTGGTGCGTAGATGTGAACGCGTGCAACTGGAATATGAAGACTGGAGCGAAAAAAAAAAAAAAAAACCGGCGTGTTTTGTCAGTTTCTCGATATAACACTCAGGGTTTAATTGGACTTTTATCAGTTGCTTCCGCGTATCTTCGATTAATCGATCACTTTTGAAATCAACCTTTAAAAAACGTCACTGTCCCTACCTGTATATATTTTAATTCGGACACTGTTATGCGTCCAGTTAAGTTGGTAACGATGGAGGGAAACAATACACATTTTTCTTTATTTTTCTTTTTAATCCATTTAAGTTTAAGAGCTAACAGATTTGTAAAATATTTATTATTTTATTTTCAAAATTTTACTTGGCCGGCGTATGAATAAAGTGATCTGGACTATGGCAATGTTAATTTCACATATGGCGGAAGAACACTACATGCACACAAGCATAACTTAAGCAGGACCTGCAGAAGTGCTCGTGTAAGGGCTAGTAATGATATAATCGTATAATTTTATAATTCGAATGAATCGATCACGATTAATTTTTTTTTAATCGAATAAATAATCGGTCAAAATAATCGATTGTCTTGTTCTAATACGTACATAAAAATTGACGGCAAATACTGTCTGATCTATACATTTGTTTAAAACTATTCTCATCATAAATCTTTCTGTAAATTTTTTATAATTTCCGCTATTTAGAAAATGTGTTCTATTACACTTTATATATATTTTTTTGTAAATGTGAAACATGTAGTTATCTGCAATGTTTGGTTTTGTTTAAGTACAAACAGCTGAAAATCGTGAATAATCGAATTGTTTTAAAATCGTTGATGAATCGATAGTAATTAAATAACCGGTTATTTTACAAACGATTATCCCATCACTTCATTGCGATGCTCCGGAAACAAACAAAATAAAATATCTGGCAGGAAACTAAAACAAATACCTACTCTTGTTTCATATGAAAGTTTCTGTCTTGACGTAGTAGAGTGTTCCGGGTTTCTGATTGGCTAGAAACCTAAGCACAGCGATAGTAACAAACGAAGTTTTAACTATACTTGTTACTAAGACAATGTTTAGGGGAGTGCTGATGACTGCGCACGATTGTAGCTTGTCGCATTGTTTTACACTGTGTTTATCTCGTGTGCGCATTAGATCTACTGTGTTGCGTTCGTGAAATGTTTGTGTCAACTGTACCCGGGGCCCTAACCAGATGACGTGTTCAATATCCAGGCTTGATCGTGCCACGAAAAACACAAAGTTTTCCTTTATTTTGTCCATTACCCACGTTGACTACTAAATTTAAATACTGAAAAAATAATCACGCAAATAATGGTTAGAATATCATCAACGAATAGGCCTATAACCATGGAAACAGAAAGCAAAGTTTTTTTTTCTCCCCATTACGTGAAAACAGAAAACAAAATAAGTTTGAATAAACTATGCATGCGGACACGCATGAAAGAATACATGTAGAGATAGGGAAAATAAAGTACAGTTGATAAGAGCCAATGAAATCCTGAATGTTATTCAATCGTATCATTGTCACTGAACTTTTACAACATTCGTGTTACACCATGAAAACGAGATATAGTGTGATAATGTTAAGACTTTAAAGAGAGTGTATATATTTGGTTTAGGAATAATTGTAAATTTACTTAAAAATTCTTATGTGTAAAAATATATATATATTTGCAATATTGTTCGCGGTTTTGCTTTTCCTCTCAATGTGTAACAAGAGACAATCAGATAGCGGATTATTGACGGCAAACCTACTTCGTTTGAAATGTGTGTATTTACTATTTGTAATTGTGAAACATTTTCCTTGTTTCTCAACCATTTTCCCGACAGCGCATGGTTTGTTCGTAGAATGAAGATAAACTCTGTTTACAGGATGCATATAAAGAATTGTAACAAACGTCCGGATGTGATTCATGGGATCAAATCAATCAGAAGTGGTAATAGGAATATACGGCCTACAAAGTGTTTTTATTGACTCACAGGCGTTTTACACTGTGGTAAAGGCTGTTCACGGTAAAGTGAGCAATTTTGAAATCAACCTTAGAAAAATGTCACTGCTCCCTGTAGTATATATTTAAACAGGCTCACTGAGTGACATGAGCCCAGTAAAGTTGGTAACGATGGCTGGAAAGTAGTTCATATATTAACGTCGAATAAGAAGTGTTAGGTAACCATTTTCGATAACTTAATTATTTCTGTTTTTTTTTTTTTAATTCATGTAAGTGTAAAAATTAGCAGATTTTTAAAATATTTGCTTTTATAATAATTTTACAGTTTCACTTGACTGACGCATGAAAAAAGTGATAAGGCCCATGGCAATGTTAATTTTACATAAGGCGGAAGAATACACAATACAGGATGCTCGATAATTCCCCTTACAAACTCCTAGGACTTGTAGAGGGGACTGAGTAGACTATCTTTTGAATAGGAACCCATATCCGGCAACGTACCGTTTCCGTGCTACAACCATTTCAAATCAGATATATCACTCCTCCACTTCTGCTGAGGGAAAGAGCAATGTCTCGGATGTGCCTGTGTTGGTATGCAACCGGGTAGGCAGTACATTACTTCAGACAATAACCTGATGGCACGCGACGTCTACCCTGCCTCGAGCCCCATTCACGTGCCTTTGTTGTCTCCGATAAAAATGGCTGAGTACACGTTTGCGGGATATAAATACACGAACCTTGTGTACGGCGCAGCTGAGTGTAATGGAAGAGCAGTTCGTAGGCTGTATCAAGAGCGTTATCCACAACGTACGACACCATCGCATACCCTTTCTGCCGCAATTACGCAACGGCTCCGAGAACGAGGTGCATTCGCCGCCGACAGGAACGACTGTGGTGCTCCAAAGAGACGCCGCACTCCCGAATTGGAAGAGGCTGTACTGCATCACGTTGGACAGAGTCCGTCAGCGAGCACGCGAACAACTGTGCGTGCATTGGGTGTTGCTCCCAGCATCGTCTGGGAGGTCCTGCATCAGCAACAACTACATCTTTACCAACTCCAAAGGTTACTTCAGCATTTTGTGAAGCCCTGCTAAAATTCTACTTCCAAGATATTCCTCCGCCTCGTGCAAACAAAGCTTAACTAAGTCTGGAGAATTACACCAGGAGGACAACGCACCACACTCGTGCGCACTAAGTTGTTACAGTATTTTTTATAAGAAATATTTATCACTAGGGACTACAGACATACCAATTTTCTCCCTGTTTTTATTATAGTTATTTATAAATGACTCAATATAATTTATAGATAAAATATGAATAACATCAATTTAACAGAAAAAAAAAAGAACTTTTTATGAATACAAGTATAAAACGCTTGTGATACATGGCATATGTAAGAAGTAACTAAACACTTCATACATGGGGAGATTTTCCAAAGGTTTGATTCAAAAAAGGCTGAAGAAACCGTGAATGGACTATACAGTCTTTGCGTCCTGCCGATTTTTTTCACAGCGTGTTAACCTTCTTCACGGGGTTCCTGCACCGCTGCACCGACGAGCTCCTTTGATTTGAAATGGTTGTAGCACGGAAACGGTACGTTTCCGGACAATGGGCTCCTATTCAAAAAATAGCCTACTGATTCCCCTCTACAAGTCCTAGGAATTTGGAAGGGAGATTTCCGAGCATCCTGTATACACGCAAGTAGATCTTAAGCAGGGTTTTCAAACAGAGTTAATTTTACCGTGAACAGCCTATAACACGTGTCACTATCGCCACGTATTGTGTTATGTAGGGAGACGAATGTGCCACTCCGCGCACGAATGCATTACAACACAAGAGTTCACGTACTTTTTTTTTTTTTAATTGTTCGTCGGAGGCAAAATTAGCTTCCCATACACAGGTGGCGCACGTCGTAGACGAGTGCTGGGGCAGAATCGTTGCCGCGCATGCGTTACTGCCCATGGCACATCCTGTAACTCATTAACTGTGTGTTGTATAATATGTTCTTGGGAACATTTTTGCTTATATCTCGGGCATCGCTTCTCGAAGTTTGTTAACAATAGTTGAGATCCTACATCCTGTATATTTGAAGAAGATATGCAGTCATTTGGGGTGACTGTGTTTCGTCAGTTCAACTGTGTACCACCTGCCTAATTTTAAATAAAGGCTCGAAGAATTCCTTCACATTACCCGGTTCTTTGCATATAAAATAGTTAGCAGTAATGTATATTATTTTATGGACGCTTGAGGGGTGTATCAGAGTTCGTGAGGGATGGAGGTCCTTAACAAAAATAAAAGAACTAAATTTAATAGGCAACTGTTTTTATTCTCAATGCCATATACAGTCAAACATATTTTATTTGCCAGTCTGGGCGTCCTACTAACTCTTATTATTCTTATTGAGCGCAAAATTTAATTACTATCTACATTTCAATTAAAGTCTTTATCACAGTTTTTACTCTTGCTAATGTCTGCTCCAATTATTTATACACGTTTAGTTAAAACTGTCTACTACGATCGTCCCGAATGACTTTTCACTCACGCATCCAATCCACAGTCCCTGCAGATCAGTCCCACTCTTCGCTGCACACAATCTCGCCGACGCACTCTCGCAGATCGCTGCAGTCGTCCCTCGCCGCTCTGAGATCCCCCAACTGCCGTTTAAGGTCGCACGAGACACCAATATCTCGGCTCTCGATCACTCCCACCCCTCCCCCCCTTCTCAGCAGATGCCACGCACGTGGTATTTATACTTGAAGGCAGGTGCCGTCTAGAACGTTCTCGGCGATCCAAGTTGTTCTGGGAATGGCAATGTTGATAGCGATGACGTTCCTGCGTGGTAAATGGAGAAATGTGAGCTGCTCAGGATCAGCGGGGCTTGAGCTGCGATAAGTTTATCTGCGCGTGCGGAGGCGTCCTTTATGATAGGCCGCTCGCTTCGTCTAACGTTACAAACTTGGCCTCCAGTTCTCGTCGCTTTCTCGCGTAAAGGAAACACCGGGCAGCGACATCCTCAACTTTGTTCGTCCAGAACAAACTCTGCAACGTCAGCGCCTTCGTAGAGTGCTAGTCGGTCGATGTGGACAGCATTCGGCTTCGACCGAGATCCTTGGCGACAAATCCGAAAGACCACATCATTGATCTTATTCAGGATCTCCTGTAGGGGCCTTCCCAACATTTCTGAAGATGCGAGTGCCCTTTTCTTCTGTGTGGGTTGTACAGCCACTCATTGTCCTTGAAATACCTCGCCATACATTTCCATCTCATACCACGATTCCATACTGTCACTACTATATGGTCGTCTGTCTTTTACAGAAGGTATAATCCTTTCATTATCGGTTTGAAAAGATGAAACAACACCAGAATTTCTCCGTGCATCTTCCTTTAGACCATGGGTTCCCAAACTTTAGTTTACTTAGGTTATCATGCCTCCCTTCTGCAAAAAAAAAACGACCCCCCCCCATCCCCCCATCTTAGTCCGTGTCAAAACTTCTTTATTATATGGGTAAAACAAAAATTAATAAATGTCTCGTAGGTTTTATTTAATCATTAAATTTTAATGTTTATTGAACACAAATGGTGGCGAACAAATCAATCAATGTGACGGATAAGCTTGCATATTTTTAACAAGATTCCCAATTTTTGGTTGAATAGAAGACATTGCACAACGTAAATCACTGGCAATATCTAGTTTGCGTCTATAATTTGCCACCCTCCCCCCCCCCCACCCTGAGCATGTCGTCATGCCTCCCTCGGGGGTGCACCCCCCCCCCCCCCACTTTGAAAATCACTGCTTTAGACCATGTATACCAATCGGAAAAATGCTGGCACTTGTGTTGGATGCTGCATATTGTGGTTTGACTATCGTCTGACGTACCCTGAAGAACTGGTAGCTCCTGTCGACTGCCTCACTCCCTTTCTCGAGTTGACGCAGCTGATGCTGTGACCCACGAACCACTCCCTCCATGGGAGTGCCTGCTATCTTCAGAGGTACTACTGAGAGAGGTCATCCTATCACTGGCTTCATGCGGCCATCGTCGACAAATGTAGTTTGAAAATAGGCCAACAGATAGAACCACGTTCGATTGTTTTCTTGGGAAATTAAAACAACATTATACGCACTTGTATTATTATTCAGTCAAATTCGTACAATAAAAATTCACATTGCACATATAGTTCTATCTATAATAGAAAATACGCCTACTTCCACGACTGAGAGAACTAATATTAAAAAATATTAGTTGCTAATTTTCAAAATAAGATGTTATGTCGGGCATAAAATAAAAATTAATCGTGCCAAGGAACATATGTGCACCCTATGGAAAAGAAAGGAAAAATATTTTTTCTGCGTAATGTTACGTATGTTAAAGTATTTAAATAATTATAAAACATAGGAGAAAATCTCATTTGAACGGTATTACAATTGCAAAATCTCCGCTTTACATTGAGCATAAATACAAAATTTGGTACAACATTCTTTTATATGGGCAGTCAATCATAATAGTCACGATCTTTTCCCCCATAAAATTTCCGCTCCAAAATACGAGATTTCCTTTGAAATTCCACAATACTCAGAACGCGTTTACTCGCTGATAGTAGCCATCACGAAAGTGTGTGAAAGTAACTACCATGATAGGTCATGTTTACACACACGATCGAGACATGCTGTAATAGTTAACCTCAGGTGGGACACGTTCGACAACACGCGTGTAAATACATTGGCAGGCCCTACATTTAAATCCTTTTGTCAAGAGGTTGTTTTTGGTTGGGGTAGTTAAATATCGTGACAGGATGTTAATGATATGTAAACATATATTGTTCCCGTGGTTTATGACAGTAAATATGCTGTAAATATTGTCGTGCCATACCTATACGATAATTTACGTCCTGCCATACCGCCACATAGTGTAAGAACCACGACAGATATTAACAGAATCAAAATAATTCTGCAGTGGTTCTGTCGAAGTGAAACACGTACAAATTTTTGACCCGCACTATCACGATAGTGATGCTACACGGTTCACGCCACGATAGTTACACGATAGTAGCATGTTCTGTCACGTCAGTTGCTATCAACTATCTAGCTCGAGCTGATATCGCGTCGGTGCGACAGAAACTGTCATGCAGTTTACGTTGTGATAGTAATGCGGGAGCAGCTCTCGCGATAGGAGCTGTCGAGCAATTTTATAGCCGTGTAAACACGCCCTTAAGCTATGATAGTGAGCGGTAAATGCTCTCTTTTAGAGTGATTTTAAAAACCTCGCATAAAATTTCACTTGAATGTGAGTCAACATACTTATCTTTGTGTGTGTGTTTGTGCGTGTGCGTGTCTGTGTGTGTGTGTCCATGACCGCTAACGGAAGCGATTCTTCTCGTTCTCGACCCCAGTCAGGACTAATACCCCCCCCCCCACACACACACACACACACACGTGGAATGTAGGGGTATAGATTATTCCAGAATTACACTTTAATAAATACTTTCGGGCCAACATTTCCGGCCACGTCGCATCAGCTAGGATCGACCCACCAACAGAGTCAAAAAAGGAAACAGTGACGTCAGAAAGCAAGTAGCGCCCCACATCACCGGGGCTAGGGGCAGTCTTTATCCTACAAACGGACGGCGTGGTCCTGCTGCTGTGCTCGGCGTCGGTGTTCATGCGCCCATCCCCATCGGACCTCGAAGTCATCCGTCGACGGCCACCAGCTACGCCGGGCGATCCACGTATCCTCCCCGGCCAACCAGCACAGCCGAACAGCGATGAAGAATATCATCCGAGATAGGGATGGGCATCTCGTAACATTTCTGGTGCAGGCGGAGAAAAAACCTAGTTTTCGATGCAGGGAAATTGTCAATGTGACCGGGCGTGTGAATACTTACTTTGCGAAAACGACGAAGGCCTCTGGTTATAACACCAACAATGTCTAAAGTTAATGACTATGCCAATACTTTTATTGATGATGATTATTTTACAAAATCATTTTAGGTACTTAATTTTTACCATTTCGCGAAAGCAGTTGTATGTTTGACCCATCGTAAGTTATAAACATGGCACGAATCCTCTGCTGTTCGCATTAATTGTTCGTTCGTATTCAACCCAATACTAAGAGGATTTCCCAGTAAATAAAGGTTGGCCCACATGTCTTGTCACTCCCTGCAAATGTTTTGTCGCCCATACATAACCAGTAATAATTGATCCCGTCAGAAACAGCTGATGTTACCAACGCAGTATCGGCCTTGTAGGAGGAGCTTCCTTGTGGAATAGTCTCTTGAAGTCTCGTCGCACATTCTTTATGCTCTTTCCAGTATGTGGATGTTCATTTGCTCAAACACTAGCAACAACAACACTGTAGGGGCTCGTGTCAGCCATCTGAAATAGAGAATGAAATATCATACACAACTTAAAGGAAAATGGGGTGACAAGGCATTTGGACCATTCTGTAGGTTGAAATGCCTCAAGGTCAAAACTCTGCCATAAGGAAGCATCGCGACGACGATGGAAGATAACATACACAATCTTCGTATGCGTTCCGTCACCTCAGATTGTGCGAGCGGTGACTGTAGGATTTCAATACAGTAATCTATTAACGAAAGGTACAGCATTGTTGCTATAGCTTTAAAAATCACTGTTTTACAGAATAAAAAATATCGTAAATGGAGGGCTACCTACAAAAAATTTTTTTGCTCACGTTGGACACTTTATTTATGTTTCAATAACCAGATTCATAAATTGGCAAAACAGAATATTGACTTGCATTTGTCCTGAAAGAAATGTGTTTCCATTGAAACATTACACTGTTTTATAAAAAATTAGTATATAGGCTGTTCACGGTAAAGTGAGCACTTTGGAGTACCTAGTTACTTTTTTCCTATCATACCTTTTTTTATCATTCCACCACTCTTTAAAGTAAATATTGCCATGTAACTCATAAACACAGTGTACATATTTCACCAGATTTGAAAGTTAACGTCTAAGGCTACAATCATATATATATTTATTGACAATTATTCTACATCAGAGGGCTTCAGAAAGTGCTCACTTTACTGTAGACACAGTTGATTACAATGAGACATATATGAGAACTAGGTAGGTCACGTAATGAAACCAGTCTCCCAGAAGACTTATCTAGGGGCGACGTGGAAAATCATGCGTTCCACTCATCTGACCCCTTTGCATGCCACAATGGAATTTTCGTGCTCATTTCAGTAAACCTGGTCTTGCATATGTACTCGTGGATTCCTCAACTACGCCGTTTATTTTCAAGTATGAAATTCTTATCGCCCAAGATGAAAATTTTAATTTACTTTTTGTAACAAGGTTTATTGTCAAGCTGCGCCGATTCCTCGGTATGTTTTACAGAGCTTTTAAAGTTGTGGGTATTTTAACAGAAACAAATAATCAGTCATTCTCAGGCAGGAGATTATGGGACATGGCTTTGATCAAATTTTTCTCCTCGCACAGAAATCCTAACTCTTGATGGCATCCTGAAAAATTTCCTGCATCATTCCTCGGGTGTTTGGTAACTGTCGAATTAACTAAAGTCTCAGAGCCAACCAGATACAAACTAAACTGGCCATTTACTGGCCTCCTAGTTACCCGAGATAGGATTACTCAAAATTACCTGTAATAAGCCGTAAACACAAAACTAATCTCGGCAGTCTTGCACTTTATTGCATGAATGCAACACCTTAATGATTATAACTCCTGAAGACCCTATACCCCTGGTCTAAGCTGCTGAAGCCTTCCTGTCGAAATAATTTCCACCGTGAGAACATAACCTCTTCATTGAGATGTCAAGTCCTCCCAATCTACACAGAGACTTCTACCGGCCACAACCAAAGGAGGACGAAGAAAAAAAATACCTCACTGGTCCCATGTAAGATCCTTCCACCCAATCAAAGGAGCCATGACCTGGGGCATTTGAAGGACGATGATACCCCAACCATGGCTCAACCATGATAACGCCATCCAGCAGGACAGGTTTTGAGACAGTAGAAATACATAGCAAAAACCATTTTCTCTGTGCTTGATGTCATACTATACCTGTTATATTTAATGTTGTTAATGCAATCGGTTGCATGTCAGCAATGTTTCATATAAGGAGGTATGTACCCAGTATGGATGTGTCCAAAAATTTGATCAAATTAAAAAAGACATTGGCATGTGATCGCCATAATTATGGTGTTTCAAATGCCCAAAAATTGCAAATTTACTAACACACTAATTATTTCTGACTTCATGTCTATGATGTCTATTTAGTTTTCTACATCTCATCCACACTGTTTATTTTCTTATCTACAACCTCTCCCTTGCTCGCTGTAGTCTAATTAACACCATGTACAGATTACCTATCACTAGTAATTCGAAAACTGAAATTTGCGCTAACATTTATTTGTTGGTCACGCAGCCTTTCAACAAAAGCTCGCATTTCTTCTATTTCACCAGACATTTTCCTTTTTACCATTGACAAAATTCCACAAATTATTAGGCTAAAGTATTATTTTATTTACATAACTATCTCTTAACTGAAATGTCTTCATCCCAATTCTGATACCAGTGCTACTAATATTCCATAGTTTGTTGCTGTATCCATGTTCTTTAAAGGATTGATATATTTATGAAATAAAAGCATTGCAAATAATATGTTTTTATAAACCCTTTCTGACCTTGCTGCGTCCTAAATTGAGGGTGTGGCAAAGCAGGATTCCCATAAGACCTAGAAATACCAATCAGAACACTAACAATGGCAAAAGCCATGCAAAAAACAATTTTTCCATGCAGTGTAAGGGTAGTTAAATGTTTGAAACAATTTGTAATAGAAACAATGAAGTGTGGTCATGTTTTTTTTTTTTTTTTTTTTTAAGTACATCTTTTCAATTATTCTTTTCATTCATATTTCACAAATATTTCACATGGGAAACTTCTTTGGTTATCTTTCTTACATTTCATATTGAAGGGTAAAACCATTATTTTCTTTTTCCAAAATATGGTAATTTTATACTTAAAACCATTTATATAAAACCCAGGTTGCCAAATATATAGAATAAAATGCAACCAAATTCATGTACCAATATTTTCGCGGTTATTCAGCTAATACTTATTCATTTTTCATATATGTTATATTTATGCTCCTTACTGGCCATATTAATACGTAAATACAAACTGCAAAAGGCCATCACTAAATATATTGAGCAGGTGACCCCAAACTACCATAGTTACAAATGGTTCTACTATATTCCCTGTCGCACCTACATTTACCATTGACATTATTACATCATTTTTAATTCATACACCAGGAAAGAATCCTTTTGGTAACCCATTACTGGGTTTTTTATTCGCAATCCCAAGTGGAGGGGAGCAACAGCTAAGCCATGCCAAACTTAGCTCCAGCGAGTAAATATGATTCTTGCACAAGTCCTAAACTTCGTGAAGTTTCTCTAAACAAAAGTCATCAAAACAAGGAGTTTCGCATATCTCCTACTTAATACCAATGACTGGGACCATAATCAACGATTATTGTCAAATATTTACAAATGCTTACCAAGGTTTGCAAATGTTTGCCCATGGTTTCTAGTGTTTACCACTACTTTACGACTCGGTGACGACATAGCCACTAAAGTTTGGTTACAAAAGATAACAGTATTGGATTTTTGGCTAAAAGGCCAACATTTCTCACAATTTAGAACTTGGAATTATTTTGCAGCCAACAGGGCCCTTGCCTAACATCAGAGTGACGTAAATGACCTGTTCTCTTTAGGAGCCTATATTGGTAGAAGCTTGCCCCTTCGAGGTCGCTGAACTGACCCCGAGAGCAGCGCTTACCGGCATTAAATACACCGCTCCGCCCTCTTGCGCTACCAATCAAATTAATTTTCCTCTCGAAAGCTGCTTTTCTAAGAAATCGTTGGGTTTTGAATTACTCTTGGGAGGGTTCAAGCGATTCACAGCCAATGGCAGAAAACATTACCATTTATGGTGACCTATGCAGCGGATGCCAATTTCCCTTAGGGGGTATAACACAATTAAATTTAAAACACCCAATCATATTACAATGCCATAAACTTCTGTCCTCTTGACCAAGATGCCGGAGATATCATAATGAGACATCACTTTTTCGGCGGCGCATGCACCATCCCAAAGCTGGTTACCAAGCTTGCTGTCGACTGTGCTGCGCTCCCACAACGAATCACTGAAACATCAGTCCCCTGCACACTTCTTTGCCACTTTGCCAGGAATTGTTGTTTCTGCACGTGAGAAATAGGCACAGATATTTACAGCTATTTTCCCGGTACCTCAGATATTTTAAAGTATTTTTTAGTGATGTGAAGCTGACAAGAACATCACAGTTTTATTTTATTGGTGTTTCAAGCCACATCGGAAAGTTTTAAACCTCGAAACAACGTGTGAGAAAGTTCGTGCGTAATGGGCCATACTCTGCACAATTCAACAGGTTACCAGGCAGACACAGTAAGAACTTTTCAAGGGCATGTACTTCGTGGTCACAACCCACTAGTTTTAAGAGTATTTTTACTTTGTTTTACTAGTTGAAAATTATTCACAAACGTGCGGTGATGGGTCGCCTGTCACATCTCCCGCCCCCCCCCCCTTCTTAAAGGGGAGTATTATCCAATAGAAGCAATCCATCCTAGTTAAGAAGAGGATGCCAGGAACCCAAATCGAAGTGCCTAGCTTCGAAGTAGGGCCAGCATTTCTTCTACCATTTCAGATCAGATAAGAAAATCCACATCGTCTCCGTTAAGATGGCTCCAGGAACATCCAGTGGATCGCCACCGAAAAAGAAACAACTTGAGCTAGTATTGTCATCATCAGGAGGAAAGAGCCCCGCCTCTGCTCTATCAGAAATGGGAGTCCCCATCGGGAGCTTCCCAAGTCAGTTCTGATAACTTCAAGGGGACAAGGGGATCCCTAAATATGTTTCATTCAATATTGCCATATTGGACTTTCATCAAAAATCCCCTTTACAACTATAGGGCACTTAACTTATCGTAATATTTATTATCAAACTAGTAATATACACAAAATACAACAATTAACCCTCTTAAAACTATATGAGCATGGACAAAAACGAAATGAGCATGAATTATGGTCAGCAACGCCCCCGAGGGAGCCCACTTCTTCTACACCCAACTTAAAAACAAGATGATCAGTTACACAAAAAAAAAATTAAAAACCACTACTTTACTGAGTGGTACACATTTTCAGCTATGTCACATAACACTTCATTACAACTTGCTTTAGTGTTACATCTTCCAACTTGACAGTGATGGGAGTCAAGAACCTGAATATCCTGAAGGGTCCCTGGTACTTTGGCGCAAGTTTAGCACTGAATGGAACGACCTTATTACTAAAAAAATGTGTTTCAACAATTACTTTGTCTCCTATTTTGGAAGTCATCGTACCACTAGAAAACCCCTTCCTGTGGCTGACAACTTACTATGATACTTCTGCAAACTCTGTGTAGACTCTGTCATACTTCCTCTAAGGACTTCTTACTCCCGAAATCCCGGCAAAAGCTGTGCAAAACCCCATGCATGAATAATTGGATGTAAAAGCCTTCGGCCAAAAAACACCTCAGAGGGAACCTTCTGGGTCGCATCACTTACAACATTGTTAAATGCTAACGACAGTTGGTATAAAACCAAATCTCATTCCTTATGTGTTCCGGTTTGAAAAACTCTCAGAGCTACCTTCAAATTCCGGTTATATCTTTCCACCAGATTGGCTTGTGGATAATACGAGGTGATTTGCACCAACTTAATGCCTCAAGCAAAGGTTAAATTTTTCACCTCCACCAACACAAAATAGGTGGCATTGTCGGTAACAATATTCATAGAAGATCCAAACACTGGGAAGAGGCGATGACTCAATATTCTACAGATTTCATGGTACACAAAGAAAAAAAAAACACAAATTTTCTAAAACTATCCACAGCAACAAGTATGGATGTAAACCCTGAAGTCGTGCGGGGCAAAGGACCAAAGACATCCAGGTATAATCGTTCCCAAAGGAACGAGGCAACCTTTGAACTATATGGGCTGATATTCTTGGCATTACGGGGCTTCGCCCTCTGACAATCCAGACATGCCTTCACCAGATCTTCAATTTCACTGGTCATCCTAGGCCCTTATCCTGGATACTGTTTTATCCTGTCCCAAATGTGCTCCAAAGAAGGCATTATGATAATATTGGAATATTTGCCCCTGCAATACTGAAGGGGCAAATAAGCTAAATTTCCCTGTTTTGACGTTCACAAAACATATCAGTCCTTTCCGAACTTCAAAAGAATCACCTTTACAAAAATTATATCTGCCCTGATCTGCTTACAGTCAGGGTCAATTCTCTGATGGTGTTGCAAACTAAGGTTATCCTGACGGAAATCTTGGAGAGTCCCGACTTGTCCTCCCTCAGTGCCTTCAATATCCCTATATGGATTGTTTGTGGACACCAAGAGGCCTGATTCTCTTCCACCACCAATATTCCCACTTGTATCTACACACGACACCATTTTACTTACTGAATTGTCTCCCGAATCACAAGGAGAAACATTGTCAACAACTTTAGAAACACTATTACGAACATGTTCGATTTGGCAAGCAACATTAACCCGGTTTGCACAAGGCAACAGAGGAAAAACACTAGAAACATTAGAAACATGTTTGGCAAAAACACTAAACCTGTTAGCAAAAGGCATCACAGGAAGAACAGTATTAACAGAATCTGGGGGCTCCACACAAAATCCATCCGAGTCAAACATCCGGGATAGCACATCGGCTACCCCATTGTCCACTCCCTTTATGTGTTGAACAACAAACTTGAAACACAAGAGTCGCACTAACCAACGAGCCAACCGTCCCACTGGTTTTTTGGTTGACAAGCTGAGAGCCTGGTTATCTGTGTGCAAGGTGAACTCATTACCTTCCGGATTATCTTTGTACTTCTCCATGCCATATATGGCAGTCAACACGTACTTTTCGTAGGCTGGGTATCTCTGCTCAGCAGGATTTAAGAGTCGACTAGAATAAGAAATTGGCGCCAGATTCCCTTCTGCCTCTTGGCATAGAACAGCCCCCAAAGCCTTCGAACTAGCATCGACTTGCAAAATTAACTGTTGGTCAAACTGTGGCAATTGGAGAATGGGGGGAGTAGCAATTTTCTCCGTAAGTAAACAAAATGCATGATTCTGAGCATCTCCCCAAACAAACTCTACCCCTTTCCTCTTTAAGGCATTAAGGGGCTCAGCTATTTCGGAAAAATTTGGAATAAAATCCAACCATACCAAGAAATCTGCGAACACCATGCAAGTTCTTAGGGGCAGGGACATTTACAACAGGCCCAATCTTTTCAGGGTCCATTAACAAAGTCTCTTCAGATATAACAAACCCCAAATATCTCACATAGGTTTTTGCCCACGTAACCTTGTCGGGATCCACAGTCAGCCCCGCCTCTCTTAATGCTGTTAAAAACAACCTCAGATGTTCTAAATGATCCTCAAAATTATTACTGTACACACACACATCGTCGATGTACATGAACAGAAAATTGTACTGATATTTACCCAGTACCTGGAAAAGTACTCGAGACATTGCCTGTGGGCTACAGTTCGCACCCATCGGAAGTCTCTTCCATTGAAATTGCCCCCAGGGGGTAACAAACGCCAAGACTCCTCTAGAGTTTGGGTAAAGATCTACTTGCAAAAAGGCCGAATTAAGATAACATATAGAAAAGTATCGGGGCTGCCCCACATGCTGGAAAACACTCTTTATGGTGGACAATGGTTAAGAATCCACAAAGATCTGTTTATTAACCTTTCTATAGTCGCATATAACGCGATAATCCCGAGGTGTTTTCTTAGAAAAAAAACACGGTGGACTGGAAAAATTACTTTTCGAGAGCTCAACCACATCATCCAGCTGTAATTCGTGGATGATTTTCCTAAAAAATGCTTAATTTAGAGGGCCCTACTCGGTAAGGTGCTGATGAGACAGGCTCCTGGTTCCTTAACCACAACACTACGGGTTGTTTACTATAAGGCCCCAATTTACTGATGATGACATCACTAAATTCCTGGCGCAATAATTTCAAGCTTTCCTCGCAGTTACTCTCCCATGACTGAACTGTCTTTACCGACAGATTAACAGTGTGAAACCTCTTTGATATTACTTCAATTACCTGAGAACTACAAAAGGAAAATTTTAATTCTTTGTTGACAACATCTAAAACAGCTTGGGTTTTGCCCAAGAAATCAATTCCCAAAATAAGGTCATGTGAAAGACCAGACAAAATCGTAAAAGTAAATTTCCAAGAAAACTGTACAACCTTAACCTTAACTATTGCGACACCACGTGTGTTAATCATACTGCCATTGGCCATTGAAAATCTTATTTCTTCCCCCTTATACACCCCAACGAGCCCTTTTGGTAGTGACCTGAGCAAAAAATTTCAAAACTATTCATCCATTAATGAACAAGATCATCCTGAATCCAATAGTGTAGCAAACACAACCTGGCCTGCTATTGCTACTGGGATATACAATAAACCATGCTGGTGCTCAAATGACATAACCTGCACTGCTGACTCTCTCTCATAACCTTAATTTTTTTCTACCGGACAATTGATTTTAATATGCCCCTTCTGATGGCAACTGAAACAGGCTTACTCCTTAAAACGATCCTCTTTCCCAGTATTTGACTTCCCCGCCTGAAATTCCCTTGGTCGTCCCTGCATAGGTTGGGTCTGTGAATACCACGATCGTTTTTTAACTTTCTGGCTTCTCCCAGCCTCACTCTGAAATGAGCTTCTTCACAGGGATACCCTACCACTTGCACTATTCCCAAGATATACTTTACAAACTCTAGCACAGTCTGATCGGGTGCCTGCCTATATTCCAACAATGTCAACCGAAATTTGGCAATTTCCAATTCGCTAGAACACTCTTTTAAAGATTCCTTAATCAACTGGGTCATCTCCCAGTTTTCCTCACTGGCCTGTCCAAAGACTGGTAGTAAATTATCGGGAACTCTAAAGAGTGCAACTGTATACAACACCTGTCGCTCGCATAACTGAAGATTAATCACTGAATTGAATTTGTGAAAAAAATCTAGCACTGCTTCAATACTCAATTTAACTAATTTGGGAATTTCAGCTACCGATTCGGTATTTGTAAATAGAAATTGCCACGTTAGAAACTGCCGAATTCCCAGCATTGAATTGACTCGCCTCCTTACTCACCAGGGCCCAAGCTTTTACCCTCAGTTCCTCTATCCCGTCACTATCCTCTATCTACCGCAACCCCAGCCTCTCCTACCATATGCATTAGGGCCATTTTTGAGAGTTTCTGAATGCATCCAGTAGTCATGGTTGGAATTAATATAAATCCTATTAAGAGTCCTACCACTGTTACCATAACCTATCACTACTATGGTCACACAATGTATGAAATACCACAATTCAATGTTTCTTTTACTCAAATATCACAACCCGAGACACACTGAACATAATCAGAATGCGCAGCCTTTCTGACCTTGCTGTGTTGTAAACCAAGGGCGTGGCAAGGTAGGAATTGCATAAGACCTAGAAAAACCAATCAGAACACTTATAAAATGTCACAAACCATGCAAAAAAATTCTGTACAGTGTAAGGGTAGTTAAATGTTTGAAACGATTTGCAATAGAAACAAAGAAGTGTGATCATGGTTTATTATTTTTTTTTTTAAGTACATCTTTTCAAATTTTTTTCATTCGTATTTCACAAATATTACACATAGAAAACTTCTTTGGTTATATTTCTTACATTTAATATTGAAGGGTAAGATTGTTATTTTCTTTTCCCATATATGACAATTCTATACTTAAAAACATTTACATAAAACCCAGGTTGCCAAAAATATATAGAATAAAGTATAAATTCAGGTACCAATACTTTCGCTGTTATTCTGCTAATACTTATTCATTTTTCATATAGGTTATATTTATGCTCTACTGGCCATATTAATAAGTAAATACAAACTGCAAAAGGCCATCACTAAATATATTGAGCAGGTGACCTCAAATTACCATAGTTACAAATGGTTCTACTATATTCCCTGTCGCACCTACATTTACCATTGACATTATTACATCATTTTTAATTCATACACCAGGAAAGAATTCTTTTGGTAACCCATTACTGGGTTTTTACTCGCAATCCCAAGTGGAGGGGAGCAACAGCTAAGCCATGCCAAACTTAGCTCCAGCGAGTAAATATGATTCTTGCACAAGTCCTAAACTTCGTGAAGTTTCTCTTAAAAAAGTCATCAAAACAAGGAGTTTCGCATATCTCCTACTTAATACCAAAGACTGGGACCATAATCAACGATTATTGTCAAATATTTACAAAAGTTTACCAAGGTTTGCAAAGTTTACCCTTGGTTTCTAGTGTTTACCACTACTTTACGACTCGGTAACGACATAGCCACTAAAGCTTGGTTACAAAAGATAACATTCCTCACAATTTAGAACTTTGGATTAATTTTGCCGGCCATCAGGACCCCTGCCTAACGACAAAGTGACGTAAATTACCTGTTTTCTTTAGGAGCCTACATTGGTGGTTCAAATAAAGTGCTACTTATCTCATGGCAGATGCTTGCCCCCTCGAGGTTGCTGAACTGACCCCTAGAGCAGCGCATAGCAGCATTAAACACACCGCTCCGCCCTCTTGCGCTACCAATCAAATTAATTTTCCTCTCGAAAGCTGCTTTTCTAAGAAATCGTGGGGTTTTGAATTACTCTTGGGAGGGTTCAAGCGATTCACAGCCAATGGCAGAAAACATTGCCATTTATGGTGACCTATGCAGCGGATGCCAATTTCCCTTAGGGGGTATAACACAATTAAATTTAAAACACCCAATCATATTACAATGCCATAAACTTCTGTCCTCTTGACCAAGATGCCGGAGATATCATAATGAGACATCACTTTTTCGGCAGCGTATGCACCATCCCAAAGCTGGTTACCAAGCTTGCTGTCGACTGTGCTGCGCTCCCACAACGAATCACTGAAACATCAGTCCCCTGTACACCTCTTTGCCACTTTACCAGGAATTCTTGTTGCTGCAAGTGAGAAATAGGCACGGATATTTACAGCTATTTTCCCGGTACCTCAGATATTTATAAGTATTTTTTAGTGACCTGAAGCTGGCAAGAACATCACAGTTTTATTTTATTGGTGTTTCGCCACATCGGAAAGTTTTAAACCTCGAAACAACGTGTGAGAAAGTTCGTGCGTAATGGGCCATACGCTGCACAATTCAACAGGTTACCAGGCAGACACAGTTAGTACTTTTCGAGGGCATGTGCTTCGTGGTCACAACCCACTAGTTTTAAGAGTTTTTTTACTTTGTTTTGCAAGTTTAAAATTATTCACAGACATGCGGTGATGGGTCGCCCGTCGCAGATTGAAAAATCTCCAAACTTCCTATATCGTCAACAATGGTAATCACTTGCTATTTACACCTAATTTCACATAATCGTACTTCACTTCACACAAATTAACACAATTAAACAATTAAAAAGCAGTATTTATTATTGAAATTATATATCTGCTATCTAACAGTTCCAGTACTTACATTCCAGTCGGTATTAATCGTACGTTAAAGTTCCAACTTATTTCAATCCAGATACCGTCAATCCTACAGAGAACACTGAGCACACTCGTACACATGCACACGCTACCTGTAGGGCAACTTTCTGTCCACAAAACTCGTGTACTTCGCTCGTCGCTGCCAATCATTCGCACATCTGCTGCAACCTCTATCACCTCCGACATCGGACACCTTCCTTGTCACTGCTCACCTTGCTTCACCAGGTGGCTACCACAAAGTTCCTAGTGTAACTGGCACTGGCCTTACCATACCTCCCCTCTAGGTGGTGGATACCTATTTTCTAATAATTACATTTATCTTCCGCAAAAGATAAATCGGCTTTTTGATATGCATGGCTCACTGGGAACTTTGCACTTTTGAAACCGCCATGCTGTCCGAAAGGTTAAAAAGAAACACTACACTAAACTACTCACTCATACACTAACTACTCGCATTCCGTGCTTTGTCCTTCATGTTTTATTTTGAGCACTGCGGTATCCCCATAAACAGCATTCGTGGCCCAGTGCTCTCGAGTGCATACGGACTCAGTTTTGGGGAATTCCTGGTAAGCCAGAAACATTTCCCGCCACCTCGCCCCCGAATGCAAAGGGCATAGTCTAGCCACACTGCAGTATTTCGTTGATGGTACTCATACACACACACATTCATTCCAGTACCTACGCTCTTGATATTGTACGCGATTCCTGCCCTTCATTCGTAGAGTTCTTTCTGAATTCACATTTTGGTATCCATCGCAGTTTTCGTCATCGGTGTTTCCCGAGAATTTCTGAGGTGGCTGGCTACCACAGAGAGCCGCCCGCCCACCCACCTTTTGTGACACTATTTATAGGGGCTGGTGCTCTGTTAAGAACAAACTTTACACATTGGCCAGTGACGATAACAAAATTACGAACTTACTTTCTTCCAACATAAATCTATTAATATTCAAGTAATCGTTGGAAATCTTCATTAGCCAAGAGCATGCATGCAGGTGTTGAGAGTATCCAGAAAGAAATAGCTCGGAACATCTTTATTCCTACTTACAATTCAAAGAAGTGTTAACCTGGCGGCTCTTCAATAACTTATATATATATATATATATATATATATATATATATATATATATATATATATATATATATATATATATATATATATATATATATATATACACACACATCCATTTTAAAGCTTTTTTTCAGTGCAACCATGCACAGTAGGTCACAGCTGCTCACTCCAGCAGGTGGGAGGGGGGCACCACCCCCTCCGACGATGTAGAGGGTCCACCCAGTGAAGGGGCGAGGAGGGTGGGTGAAGCACTGCGACCTAATCCTCCTGACATGGCGATGTGGAAGGCTCACTGAGCATGGTGAAGGTGGAAGGAGTCGTGTGCAACACTTTCATCACTTATGAAATGTATAAGTTAACTGAATAAAGTTAGCCATATGATTTTAAAAGTCACATAGAAAAAAAATCGAATCCCACTATCTGATTTTTGTGTGGATTAGAGACAAAATAGATATAAAACACTAGGGACAATATTTTTTTTTAGAATTTGAAATAACAAGAAATAATTTATGTGACGTTTCTCGCTCTTGCTCATGGCCGAGTTCACAATGTCCCATAGGGAATGGGTAGTGTGGGTAACCATTCACTGTACAAAATCACCCCAGTTTGTGTTTCCATTCTGATCGCATTCGAGAGGAATCACATCGTAGGGCTGCAGGAAGCGATATGGCCATTTCACTCTATTGTGCACCATTCTATTCACGTGGATATTACTGTAGCAAGCCGTTGCTGCCAATAGATAGTGCGCACATGCAGGATCTGGGCGACCACAACGAATCACACGGAATGAGAACCGACAGATTTCCCAAAATAAGGTAAGTGACCCAACCACCACGATTGTGGGTATCCAGCTAGCAGTGATACCCACTCTCCTGCCTGTGAGTGTCAGTACCACTGGCAGACGGCTGCATGATGGAGGACTGGATGCAGACAGACTGTTATGACGACTACCCTTAACACCACGCAAATGTCACCACAGATACCCATGGTGTTATGACCCACCTGTCAAGGAGCTATGTAGAATGGCAGCATCTACTCTTCAGTAATGAATCCTGCTTTTGTTAATAGGCCACGATTAATGCATCTGTGTGTGGATGCAACATAGGCAGTGCCAAAATGAACAGGTTTTTGTCACATATCACACATCCAATTAGCATGATGGCATGTTGTGGGGTGCGATTTCATGCGATGCTCGATCACTGTTGGTCTCCATAAGCACTTTGGCACTCCAACAGTACAGTCATGTGGTCATGCTACCAGTGGACTTGTCATTTGTGAATGTTCATGCCATTGTTCTATTTCAACAGGACAATGATCATCCCCATAAAGCTGCCATCTCAGTAGCATGCTTTGTAGCTATGGGCACTCTATTGTGGCCAGTCATCTCACCAGACCTATCCCCAACTGAAAGTGTGTGAGATGCACTTGGCCACTCTATCACTATTCCACCCCTACATCAATATCTGCGAGCGAATATTCTAGCTGCATGGCATGGGCATCACACGACACAATTAAGGACTTTTATAATTTCTTGCAGCAAATATGGTGGGATATGTTTGTGAAAGAGGCAGCTCAATACAATACCGAGATATTTGTGGTATACATGTATATATAGAAAAATGGCTATTGTTCATACGAGTCTCAATTTGTAATCATGTAGTAGAAAAATTATAATTTATGCATCATAAGGGTAACATTTATCTAAGTATAGTTTGGCTGTATTCAGATGATGGAAATCCATCACATATTTTTGTTATTTCCTCTGTAATGTGTATATGCATTGTGTATATAAAGTACAGTGTTGGCTTGTTCCATATCCTAATTTCATGTTTTGTTCTGTTTTATGTATCGTTTAGTGTTGTGCCTGTAAAATGTACTTGTTGATCTGTTCCATATCCTTGAGCATCAACAGTTCAGTTGGGATCTACAAAATGGAAAAATAAAATTAATTCAAAAATGAATTTCATTTTGTTGGTGAATTTTGTGATCCTTCCAAATAGCATTGCAATTTGACACTTCCTTGTGTGTGAAACTGTTTTTTCGGTGGTGAGTGTATTAAGCATATTACACTGACACAGGATTCCACAGGAATGGTCGTACTTGTTGGCAGGGTGGCAATGGTGTCATGCTGGAGGGTCGTAGAACTTCGTGTTGCGATATTCCTCGAAGTGTACTTCATTTGACCTGCATCCTGATGGGGGACTAATAATCTGTAATGTTACAGTCTCGAACAACCAATGTTCCTCAGAGTTACCTCTTTATGGCATTATAGTGGAGTAGTCAAATTATGTTGGGGGGTGGCTATGGCAGAGAGTGCATTCCAAAAGCACCTTCGAGAATGCCAATGTTCAACCCTTTCGGGCGCAGCAATGTGTGAGGTGGTTAGAGTATGAAAAGCATATCGGCATGTAGAGGTTGTCAACAAAGGCTGAAAAACATCCCCAAGAGAGCATATGAATCTAAGACAGGACTCGAAAAAAAATAAACTCCCTTACCCCCTTCACACAATGCAAGGATCAATAAAAGGGTCTCTCTGGAAATTTATTTATTTACACCAGTTGGATATAACAAATAACATTTACACAGTAATAGTATCCTTGAGGAAACAGATTGCTCCAAGTTCAGACAAGCTCAATTAAGAACTAACATCAAGATGGGCAGTAAGGGAACAAATATCAGATAAATAAACACAGTCTTGCCATAGTACTAAACAGACTGTTCACAATAACTATGTCTGTGTGATTATACTGTAGGCAGAGCAATACTACATATCACACAATATTTATACATATACTTTGTAGGCAGAAAACATGAACAGATGTAAGCAAGATACAATTTATAACAGGGAACATAGTATTAAATCATAACCATAGCAGTCGTAATTGGAAATCCAAATACAGTTTAGACACACAGGTTGGAAAGACGAATCAAATTATCATAACCACTAAGAGAGCATGTTAGTAAAATACGAGCAATAGAACATATAATTTGATATCCAGTTACAGTTACCTACTTAGGCCAGTAAAGTATTTCAGGTTCCTTAAACACAAAGAGAGAGATTTGCATAATGATACTTAGATAGGATAATTAGCTTAAATGATAGTAACATCATAGTTTTTCAAAACATGGACGATGGGTTAGTTTTATATTTAAAAAAAAAATAGATGAAATTCAGACAATACGACAAAATACTATACCAGTCATTAATGGCTCCAATGATCCAGTCTTTCACTTTCTTTTTAAATAATGCTTAATTTTTTGTATCTTAAGTTCTTTGGGGATAGAGTTATATAACTTGTATCCAGAAAAAGTGAGAACAGGCAGACCATAATGAGTATTGACATGATTTAAGTATAGAGTATCGGGTTTTCTGGTTGAGTATGTATGCAGCTGTCCTCATTTGAGTTTATTTTCATAGAGCATTTGATGTATTGTGATTATGATATTCAGTGAATAGAGGCCTCGAATAGGCATGCAACTTTTAATATAGATATCCTGCGTGTGATGGAACTTGTACAGTCCAAATACTGTTCTCAGTGCTTTGTTCTGCACTATCTGTAGAGGTCTATGGACACACTGTCTAGCTATACCCCAAACAAGGCTTAGGTATTGGAGGAAGCTATGCATTATAGAATAATATGTAAGTAACATAATCCTATCAGGGACTTTGCCTTCTTATAAATTTCTTATAGCACCTAGACCACGTAGATTTTTTTTAAGGACAAACTTACAATGGCCCTGCCAAGTAAGGTGTCCATCAATAATTAATCCCAGGTATTTTATGGTTTGTGATTCAAATATTGGCGTATGCTGAACTTTTGGTTAGATAGTAGGTGTAACTGAACGTCTGTGTGATTTAAAGATAACAAACAATGTTTTCTTGTCAGTAAAGATAAGTTAATTTAATCCGAAGAATTCACTCAATATATTCAACTCTTGTAGCAGGAGTTCAAGAGTTCTGTCAATATGGCTATTATGTTCATAGAAAATGATAGCGTCATCTGCATAGGGTTGCAGCTCACCATTTAGTTCAGGGTCAGACATTTCATGTACGTAGACAAGTAAGAGGAGAGGTCCAACTTCACTAACCTGTAGTGCTCCCTTAATCATCTTGCAGTAATCACTTTGAATACCACACACTGATATGAATTGTTTCCTATTAGCCAGGTAACTCCTGATAAGCTGCAAGGGGACTCCTCTTACACCAATAAATTCAAGCTTGGTAAGCATTAAATCGTGGTCAACCCTTGGCCTTGCCCAGGCCTATAGATAGTACGACAGCATAGCCTCACTTGTCAATTGAAAGTTGTATTTTATTGACTAAATTGATAGTGGCCTGTCCTGCATTATGCGAGGGTCTAAAGCCATATTGCCCCTTAAAAAATAGTCATTATTTCGATAAATGTTAAGCAGTCTTTTGTAGATTATTTTTCAAACATTTTTTTTATTGCTGCTGAGACAGACATGGGCGATGATTACCTAGTATTGTTTGACTACCTCCGTTATGTACTGGAAACATTTTAGCATTTTTCAAATAGGCAGTAGTATTTGCAGACACAGTTTACCAAGGAATCAGGTGTACTGCATGGTATTTTATTAATCTACCTGTAATGCCATGGTACCCCGGACAAACACTTGGTTTAACACCATTTATAAGGGATTTGATTTCTGGCTCATACACCGGGGTCAGGAATATAGAGTTGCTAGCCATTGTAATAGTGTTTAAATTTCTTGTACAATCATGAGGGTATCTCTTAATATCTGCATTTAAGTCAATAGCTACATTTGTAAAATACTCAGAGAGAAGTAGCAATGTCGGCTGGCTCTGTTAGTGCTATATTGTTTTTGCTCATTATGAGATCTATAAGAACACTTTTTTCTCTTTCTTTCTGAGACAAAATTAATATTTTTCCAGGATTTTTTTTTTAAGTTACCGGAGTATTCCAGAAGAATTGAAGCATAATACTGCCTTAGACAGTCTCTTTCTAGTGAAGTTAGTCTATTATTCTATTTTCTTAAGCTCGCCTTAATGTGTAGGTTAAACCTGTTTTTTCTAAATTTTTGTTATGTCTGTCACGATCTTGCACAAGCTTTCTCAATTCAGGAGTAACCCAGGAACTGGACCATTTTTCCTTAGTGGTTAGAGTTTTTGTAAAAGTGGCCTCATCAACTGCAATTTTTAAGTTTTTCATGACTACTTGTAGCATTTTCTGGGGGTTACCTAGTTCTAACGGAATTTGTGTAAACTTATCTTTAACATTACATAACAATGCTTTGTAATCAATGAGAGATAAGGTTTGTCACTCGGGCATTTTTGATATTTGAGGGGAGTTTTGTTATAATCAAGTTATGGTCACTCGCAGAATTAGCAACTGTTGCAGTTGAGACTGAAATAGGCATACATTCTACATTAGAAGGTACACGGTCAATTAGATTACTGGTACTTTCAGTTTCCCTGGTTGGAGAAATATTATTGCACAAGGTATGCCCTAGTGCAGTATAGATAACTTCCATAGCACTTGAAATTGGGACAATCTCAGCAATAGTTAATGTTCATATCGCCAATCACTACTGTTTCTCCGTTATGTTTGTTAAGATCTTCTCCCAAAATAGCCATAAATTGATTTACATTTGTTTGTGGTGGTCTGTAATATCCACCTATATTCGTACTCCGTATGCCCTGTGTTGATTTCAACCCATACTGAGTAGTCACACACCCAGTTTACATTCAACAAAAACATTAACGCTTTAAATAGGAACACAGCCGACAGCAGGAAATGAAGACTTATCTTACCCCTTTTCTTGCATAGCTTTGAATGCGTCATCATGATTAGCTATTCGAATTGTTCGGGCTGACTCTGTCTTCCTGATATATATTTTACAGTCTTTTGTCCACATGAATTAAAAACCGAGTTGTTTCAGATCCTTTGCTTCCATTAGCAAAAATCGGTTTTGTTGAGTCAAAAGTATATTGACCTGGAAGGTGCGTCGACCCCAATTTCTACATACTAAATTGTGCGCTTGGTATTTGTGTTGGGCAAGTTGTTCTTCAAGCCCCTGTTGCAGAACTTGACTAGTAGGTTTGGTGATATATTCTTGTTGAAGAATGGTAACCTATGGCAAGCATCTATAACTCTTTTTCTAAATCCACATTCAGATGTTTTTTTCTAAATGGAGGACTATATTGGTGGGGTTTTCGTCCTTTGTATAGGAAATACCACGCAATTCAAGGTTATTAATTTTTGAGTACTGCTTGAGGTCTTTATTTTCATGCTTTAATTCATCAACATCATGGCGAAGATTCCTTACCTCAGTAAGCACATTTTCAAAGTCATTTTGTTTTGCGTCCATTTGAGCCTGTGTGAAGATAATAGAGTTTTTAAGTTCTTTGTTTTCATGTCGCAGTTTCCATATTTCTTCCACTAAGCTAGTAAGTCGATTCAAAATTGATTGGCGAGCCACTTTCTCATCCCCTTTGTTTTGGCCATCCCTGTGCGCATTGCAGAATTTACAGAACCATTTAGACTGCTTATCGGCATGCAGAAGCTCATACTTATCTTCACGTATATGTTCAAACAAACTATATGGAACCATGATTTGCACTTTCCATTGCACCCAACAGCCTTATCACCATCATTAAACTGTTTTCTGCAAGTACCACATTTAGCCATTTACCTACCACATGCCAATTTGTATTATTGGATTTGTATTTTTTGACAAAATAACATTTTTACTAAAAACCTTATATTTTGACCAAATAACATTTTTACTAAAAACTTAAGAAACTGCTGTGGCTTATTATACATTTTAGACGATTTGCTAAGAATTAACATTTTGGATAGCTGCATAGATCAAATGCGATATGATTTTAAATGCAACAGAATACTCTATACAAAAAGATGGTTTCTGAAAACAAATGAATCTTCATTTATGGGCATATTCGGATTAAAAAATTATATAAACTATTGTTTTACATTTGTTATTTGACAGGCTCTCACATCCCGCCACATCAGCATGTATCTGGGCTCAGTTGAAGGGGTGCTCCGAAATGTATTAGTCACTACGTTCACCTGGAGGATTTCAGTGTGTTTTAGGGCTGGGCCCCCTATATGCGGGGGTAACTAATGTCTACTGGATAAGGAGGCATGCATCGTGTCATAGCAGGGCATTTAGAAGCAATGGTCGCAATTGGGACCACGACACTTGCCCCGAAGTCAAGAAGATTTGGATGGTTAGAGCACAGAAAAAAAACATCATAATAGAGTAGGGTGAAGGAAAATAACTGCGACAGTACATGCAGAGATTTAACTGCAGTAATTAATGTTCAGGACACTGATACAGAGTAATTTATTTAAGTAAAACATGCATGAAACTTGTATGTGAAATGGTTGGTGATCTGAAATGGGACTGGCTGACAGCTCCAGCCAATCAGAAGGGAGCTCAGACATTGCAGGTTTCCCCAGTAGGGCACTGAATGCTACTAGCAGCGACAATTGGGTAAAGGCTGGCACAGCAACACTCGCAGCAGTAAACTGCACAAACCCCCCTCCCCCAAACACTTGTTGCATGTGGCAGATAACTGAGCAGCTCTGTCATTTCACCTACTCCATCGTCGCTCTTATGCGACAGCAGTATCTTTAACATCATTTGTGGAGAGGGGAGTAGAAGATCCGGAAGCCACCCCCTCCCTTCCTCCACAATAATACATCGGTCTTGGGTGATCTCCAATAAGAGCTTGGTGGAACATCCAGGTACCAGTAATGGTGGCTAGTCGCTGACCCAGGATGAAGGCCGATGCATTCCAATTCTGTTCCTCATGCATCTGCAATCCACAGACCACAGGATCCAGTGGTGAGGTTCTTTACACTTCTCCTTGTGGCACCTTGAAATCCCCCTCCATGCCTTGACCATTGGGCTGTTTCATACACGATGTGCTTCGCCATATCGTACTCATCTACCGAGTTCCCCGCCACCCCAATTACGCCACTTGAGCACTGGCCAGTTGGTACGCTGACTGGCATTTGAATATTACCAGCCAGTCTAGAGCCTGGGGATCACCTACCCCGAACCTGAGAATGCGTCATAAACGTGCGCAGCATTAGGTAACAGGAGGTGCAAACTGCAAAAATGAAGATCCACTTTTACGATATTAAAACTACAGACTAAGAATATATTTAAATATTAATTATAAATTGTCTATGCTACTTTAAATATATTTTTCATTTTGCGGTAGTTTCAAACACACAGACTGCCTAGTGGAAATATGAAATGGGCTGGATTCCATTTTATCTACCTTATAATATGATGCAATTGGGGGTGTCACTGCACCCTCCCCACCCCCCTTGTGCACGCCAATGGAATGCATCCAGTTGCGGTTGGTCGCCATACTTGAGCTGTAATAGCCATACCACGCTTGCAGGGCCTCTCGTGTCTGCTGGTCACAAGGGGGGGGGGGGGGGGGAAATCCTGGCGAAAGAGCACCTACGAACATGATGTTCAGCCCATGACAGCGCAACTGGAATATATAAACTAAGTTTCAAAATAAATAATATATTATAAGCTGTTCACAGTAAAATGAGCATTTTTGAAAGCCCTGCTTAAAATCGACTTGTATACACGCTGTGTGTTCTTCCCCCTTTCGTAAAATTAGCATTGCCATGGGCCTCATCACTTTATTTATGCAGCTATTAAGTGAATATGTAAAGTAATTAGGAAAGTAACTATTGTTCAAATCTACTCATTTTTGCACTTCGTTGCATTATAAAATAATAAAAGCGGAAGAAATAATTTGCATTAACACAAATGGTTAGACTACCTAACACTTATTGTTGGTCCTTAATATATGGAACTACTTTCCCCACTTTACTAGGCACATGTCACTCATTGCGCTGTAAGGTTGATTTCAAAAGTGCTTACTTTAGCATGAACAGCCATTAGTAATTTGTTATTCGTTTTCAGTTACCTGCTATAAATTGTATCTGATAATTGCTATGAAAGCTGGCGTTTTTCAGTGCTTTCTGGGATTAAGGAAATCTGCAGGTTGTAAGGTAAAATATGCCCGAATTTCTCAATCTTCCCACGGAGACTAACGTTTGTATGGAAGTAATGAACTTTACATGTGAATTAAGGTGCCATCTACTCGATATGCGGGGTTCCTACTGAAACATGGCGGAACAGACTTGTCATTATTTCTTAGATATGAGAAAATTACACTTCCGGGTTATACGATTCAACACTATGTACCTACGAAATGAATTTTATGTCAACTAACGGAAACATTGATATCTCTGTACCGTTTTGTTTATATAATAAATAATTTATACTACTTTGTCAGTTACTTGTGCAGTGCTATCACCATTCCGTCTCTGAAAGATGTTAACAGGAGAACGAACCCTACGAATTACTGTTCCTTCTTCAAAAACTACATTAATATATTTCCACATTTTGTGGCAAATACTTATGTAAAATAACTAAATCGTGCCGTAAGTTTGTTATTTAAACAGATTATCTATAACTACTTTATTAAAAACCCTAATCGTTGAAACTGTGTAAGAAAACAGTGGTATATGTCGGGAATATAGAATCTGTTATGTTGGTACGAAGTAAGTGTTGTGTTTTGAGAGGGACTACGATTTGTGTTGTTGTGCGACAAGAAGTAATGTAGTGACACGATTCCAGGTAAAAATAATCGTTTGTAGTTTGTTGTTATGCTGCGATTGTAACAAAATAGTGACGTTTGAAGAATGAATTGTGTTAGCGAGGGTGAATATTATAGCGTAAGTAATTACGAGGCAAGTTTTATGCAAGAGAAAATAACAGACCCGCCATTTGCAAGAAATTCTTGTATGTAGTGTCCCAATATTTAATTTTTTAATGAATTAAAACCAGTTGGTAAATTCTGTGGCAATGCTTTTTGGCAAAGTGTATATTGTGACGTGTACCACATAATATTTATTTCATAGAGTGTGTTTCTGTAAATTAAATCATAATCAGTCGTAATCGCACGGGCGAGTAGTCTGTGATGCAGCAAGCGACACCTGGCGTGGCTCAAGTTACACTGCTTGGATAATTATTTGCGAAACGCACGTATTAATGGAAGTTTTGTGTTGTAGGATGGATGCTACGCTGCAGTCCCATCAGTACGTGAAAGGAAACGATAGTTCGCTCTCATTAGAAAAGAACATGACTGTGTCGACAGTTTGCGAGTCGTCTGAAAAATCGGAGCTTTTGGGATCTGTCACCCATTGTCAAGAAACTGACGGCTTGATCACAGGCCAGATAAGGTCTAGTGCGAGAGTTTCCAAGAAGATGCGACTGGATTCCGTGTGCCTGTCATTAGCTCCAGTGATTGATAGAAAAGGTATGTTCAGTTCCTGCCATTGTACAGGTTGAGCATGTAAAGTAACACCATTTAAATTTTTATCTGGGTATTGAAGCCATACAGTTACACATTCTTGTGTTTGATAAATGACGAGATTTTAAATTGAGGCAGTAAAGTTGGCCTGGTAAAATTCCAGAATAGGGGCTTTTTCGAAAATCGGGAAAATAATACCTTGGTATGCTAGATGTGATCATAATTATTAAGAATTTTGGTATTCCTGAAGAATTAGGGCTGTTCTTTAAAAACAATCTCAAGTGGTATAATTCCGCTGTAGTAATAATTACACAGAACACAAATTTATTAGGGATATAAACATTTGACCAATAGAAACTCAACAACGATAGTGGGGAGGGCTATGAAGATCAGGGAAATTGTGGGGTAAAACTAGTGAAAAATATGTCTATAATGTAATATTTATTCACGAAATTACGTTAAATTTCAAAAAGACTTAATCGAACACTACCTAAATTGACAATATTACCAATACAAGCCACAAATATGATAGTGGAGAGGGTTGTGAAGATCAGGGAAATATTGAGGTAATAAATAAAAAATATATACATTTTCATAATCAAATTTTATCACACAATTTCCCTCCAGTTCATAACCCTCCCCTTTATTGTATTTGTATTGGTAACATTGTTAATTTAGGTAATGTTCAGTTCTATCTTTTTGCATACAATTACACATGTTTTCATGATACAATATTACAAATAGCACGAAAATATGTTAAAACGCAAAAAAAAAAAAAAAAAAAAAAAACACATTATTTTCCAGTGCAAAAGGGGCTATGCATAAAAATCATTTCTGGGGAAATTCCAACCTCCGCTGATGCACGATGCTTCACATCACCACAAAAAAAAATTTGCAGGCGCACCTTGAATCACTGTTTATGGGATTTACGTCCCTGCTCGTGCTCTCGCTAAGTGCGTAATGTTTGGCTACACTTGAAAATAATTCATACATTATCAACGCTCTTGATGTTAACTTTAATTTGGTTAGGTCTTCCACATTTGACGTTACTCACCGTAATTAACACACATGCAATGCTACACAGTAAATTTATTAATCCTTGAAATTTTGTAAATGGGGCTATGCTTCAACATCACTTATACGTATTGACTATCGCGAAGTTACCTTTAATTTGGTTAGGTTTCCCACTTTTCACATTACTCCGCGGCAATTAACAAACACGCGATACTACACAAATAAAGTCATTGGAACGACATAAAGTGCAATACTACAGTAAAATTAATTATGATACTCACCGCTGGTAAGCGTGTGTATTATATTTGGTAATTTGAGAGTGTATGGAGTATTGTCAAACAAGTATTATAATTTCACTTTTCCCACTAGTATTTTTGAACAGTTATTTAACACATCTAACTGAATTAAATGTAATAAAACACGCTTTTAAGCATTCTTGCACACGTAAGACACTTAAAAACTCTAAACGTCCGTACAGCAACTTCTCAGAATGCAACTGTGACGTGAACAATCGACAAATCTTCATACCAATACTACTTAGTCATCCTACACAAATCCGTATAATAATACATGTACCGTAAATAACATGTTGCCGGCCAAATGTAATCATACTGAGCAGACCGCTTGTATATTTAACTATTTTATTGGATGTTCTACTTAATATATGGTCAAGCCCCCGTAGATATAGATCCGCAGGTAAGCCGTAAGTAATTTATCAGTTTTACATGTTCTTCCGGCACTGTTTTACACCTGTTGTTTATACCTGAATAACCTTATTACTGCGGCATAAATATACTGTGTAAATTACACTTTGAACATTGATGCATTTCGAATTGTAATCTCACATTTAATAGAATTAGTTAACCCAATATGCATTTTTTTTTTTTTTTTTTGTAAATTATACGTGTTTTATAGCATGTATACACTAATCTAGAAAACCTTCCTCCCTATCACTTTTTTTTTTTTTTTACAGAAAAGTACTTGAAGCCCCTCCAAAATTCCTAGTAATTATGATTACTAATACTCGTATCTAACATATCCAGGTATTATTTTCCTGACTTTCGGAAAAGCCCCTATTCTTCAGAATTACCAGAATTCTGGATGGGCTCCACGTAGTTTGCTGTAAAAAAAAAAATGTGATAGTGAGAAGGGTTATCAAGATTGCTGTGTTTATGCAGTGTAAAAGACGTATAATTGAAGTCCAATATATTTATATCGGGTTGCTGAATTGTATTGCATTTAAGAATACAGCTTGAAATTAATCTTTAATGTGTAAAATGTAATTTATGGGGTATATTTATAGCAGGATGCTGAGGATATACAGGTAAACAACACAGCTATAGAGCATTGTCATGACATTCTGTAATTCTGGTTACCTGATTTATATTCACGAGAGGATAATACATGTAATATGTTACGTAGGTAACATATTACATGTATTATAAATATACATATCACTTGTTCAGAGAGAGTGTTTGTAAAGAGGCGATGTGTAACGCTATGTTACTTTTCAGTACACTGTGACCACTGAGACAGGAAATAAATGTGTATCGAAGTTGGTTGACGTGAGGTGGATTGTGGGAAATCGCCGGACGTTATTACGGTTAGATTTTTGTCCGGTTGGATGTTTAGGATTTGCGAATGCTTAAACATGTGTTTTATCGAAATTTGTTTTTTTGTGGGTTAAATCTAGTAATTGTGTTTAAATGACAAGTGTTTCCATGCTATTATTGCAAGGGAATAGTTAAATTATAATGTTTTGTGCTGTGATAAGTGTGTGTGTGTGTAGTATTATGTAATGGATCCACGTTGTGTTGTGCCTTATCTTGTACGCCGTGTGAATGGCGTTAGATTATGTAAGTAGTAAGTGTACGATAGTGGGCAGGGTGACGAAGATCAAGGAAATTGCAGGGTACGAGTGTAAAATATGTATGTTTTTGTGATAAAATGTTACCCCCGCAAATTATCTCCAGTTCATAAGGCCTCTCCACTATCGAATTTGTAACTTGTATTAGTAAATATTTTTCAATTTCAGGATTGTTCGGTTATATCTTCGTGCAATTAAACGTGTTTTCGCAATAAAATATTACGATATATCAGGAATATCACAAAAAAAAAGTTTAATTGAAAAACGACCTAACCAAACTATACCGAAATTAACAATATTATCAATACACACTCGCACACTCACCCAAATGTTACATTGCAATTGTATGATATGCAATAGTAGCCCCCTCACATGAAAAAATAGTGTGCAAATATAGCCAAACATTATACACCGAGCCAGAATCCCAGCGCCAGCAGGAGGGTCAATCCCCAACACAGTGACTCATGGAACGCTGGCAATTTTATTTTGGCGGCGACGTGAGGCGTCGCGCATCAGCGAAGCTTTGAGTTTCCCCAGAAATGATTTTCAGGCGTAGCCCGTTTCCACTGGAAGTTAATGGTCTTTTTTTTTTCGTGCTATTTGTAATAATTATTGTAATATTGTATCATAAAAACATGTTTAATTGCAAGCAAAAGGATAGAAATGAACGTTACCTGAATTGACAATGTTACCAATACAATTTACAAATACGATAGAGGGGAGGGCTATGAACTGGAGGGAAATTGCGGGGTAAAATTTTATCATGAAAATGTATATATTTTTTATTTATTACCCCAATATTTCCCTGATCTTCACAACCCTCTACACTATCATATTTGTGGCTTGTATTGGTAATATTGTCAATTTATGTAGTGTTCGATTAAGTCTTTTTGAAATTTAATGTATTTTCGTGAATAAATATTTCATTATGTACGTATTCTTCAATAATTTTAACCCCACAATTTCCTTGATCTTCATAGCCCTCCCCCCACTATCATTTTTGGGTTTTCTATTGGTCAAATGTTGATGTCCCTAGTAAATTCGTGTTCTGTGTAATTAGGAGAGTGGAATTATATCACTTTCAGAATTTTTTTTTATCAAAAAAGTCCCTATTCTGGACCCTAAATAGTTGATGAAAGTTTTAGAAAAAAAATAAATGCCATACCCGTATAAATCACAAAAATAAAAACCTAAACAGACTTTCAGAAATTTAATATTAGTAATATAAATTTACCAAGCAGAATAGAATACTTACTTAATCTGTGGAAGCACGTAATAATGGTGTATTATGGGAAAATAGTTAATTTGTAAAATGTGAATGAGAGGATTAGACATGATCATTGATAATCCTTCAATTTTTAGATGATAGTAAAATAACCTAACGTGGAAATATGTGCGAGACTAGGACACATTAACTGGCCAGTGTTCTTTCATCGCATTTCTGTTGGCTGTATTTTAAACATTAATGTGTAATATCGACCAAATGCTGATCAGTCAGTCATGTAGTGTTTAGTACCGTGAAATGGGTGGAGCATGAGTATTTCACCTACAGGCTGTTCACAGTAAAGTGAGCACTTTTTAAGGCCTTGTTAAATTTTTCCTTTCAATTAATTTATACTTTTCCGCCACTTTTTAATGTAAACAGTGCAATATGACTAATAAACACAGTGTGTACATTTCATCACTCTCAATAGTTGTCTGAGACTGCAATAAAATATATTTATTAGGGGTTAATGCCTTTTGTGAGGGCCTTAAAATAGTGCTCATTTTACCGTGAACAGCCTATACAAATCCTATGCTTATGTTGGGAAATGTTTGCATTTGTTGGTAAATTAAGGATGTTAAGTACTTGTACTTTTCAAACACCATTCAAGTTTTTCTGCATTTTTTTGATAGTTTTTTCTTTAATATTCTTGTTGGTGGGATTTTCTTACTTGTGCATCTCAAATTGTGATTTCGTGATGTTAAATTAGATAATATGGTTCTTGATACAAACATTCAGTCATTGGAAAGTCCTTCAATTCACATCTGAAAAATGTCTTTGAGTCCTGATTAGAAGTAACAAATAATGCTTTTGTGTGTGTGTGTGTGTGTGTACGTGCACGCATGCATGTATATATTTGTGCATGTGTGTAATATGGTCTTACTAAGTATATTTTTTGTAATATTTGTTACAGATAAACCGAAAGATGAGGAAAAGTTAGATATTCCAGCTATAAAGGAGAAACCTGACAGCAAAGAAAAAGTTGAGCCTAAAGAAAAGCCCGAACCAAAGGAAAAGCTCGACTCCAAAGAAAAGGCAGAACAGAAAGAGAAAACTGAGCTGAAAGAAAAAGCGGAGCCGAAGCAAACTGATAACAAGCCGAAGAGGTTGACGCAGCTTTGGTCAACCGAGGACAAGAACACGTTCTTTGAAGCACTTAATGAGTATGGGAAGAATTTTAATGCCATAGAAAATTACTTTGCCACTAAAGCAAGTAAAAAAGGAATGCCTGAAAGCATGGCAAAAACCAGGCTCCAAATACGCCATTTCTACTTACGGACATGGCACAAAATATCAAAGTACCTGAAATTTCCAGAAAATACAGGTATTGATATTATTTTATAATATATGTTTCACATTCATATACAGTGTCGTTTATATATGTTAAGGGTGCACATTCATACAGCGAAATGCATATTTTACACTTTTCAAGGGACTGGGTAAAAGTGTGTGTAAAATGCAGGAAAGTGTAATACAGGTTTTCCGCTGTATTTAATGACTGCCAGTGGTTGTAAAGATATTCAAAATTAAATAAAAAAATTCAGACCCTTCATGTAAAAATGTCGCCTATTTGTGTTAAGATGCTGAATTAACAGGGACAGTTTTACAGTTGAAGGCAGTTATCTACCTAATGTTTGAACTGTGTTTCTGCATGTTTGAAAAACGTGTTTTTTTTAGGCTAAACTATAAAACGTGTTCCCAAGATGTTTACTTATGAAAAGAAAACATACCCTACAAAGGCTGGGTGGGTAAATTCCAGATATCATGCATGCTACAACTATTATTTAGGAGCCCTCCGTCATCAACACTGCTGTATCTTGAAATATACTACCCGAAAACAAAACTATTAGAGTAGCTTGTATTGTACTTGGCCACAGCTTTCCACTAATAAAATAATAAAGGGTGTCCCAGCATTCACCTACCATTGTGAAACATGTGCAGTATGTTCAACCATTGAAAATGTGTATCAACTATACAGAAAAGAGAAAGATACATATCTGCCATTTGTGGCAATGCACAGCACAGAAAGATTACATGTCTGCCATTAGTGAAAAAACACACATAATTATTTCTTGAATATTACTCCAGTGAGATGACATCTGTCCAGGTTCACACATTAGCGCACTCAATGTAGCACGTTTTCTATAACTGACAACAATGTTGTTGCCAGTATAGCATTAATTTCCCCGGAAATTCCCTGTTTGAGTGTGTTCAGATCTGGCTGGCGTGTTTGAAGCACTCGGCAATGGCATCACTCGCCGTACAGGCCTGGCCGTATCACGTCACCCCCATGCTATGGACACACGAGTACTAGGCACGTCAAATTGGAAGGTGGACGCTGGGACATTCTGTAGTCCCATAGGTGCATGCTACATGTTAAAAACGCTGCGTGCCAGTTCATAGCCTTTCGTGGAGCAGCAATAGTGCAAGTGGCAGCGAACCCTTATAGCTCCCGCAGTTCTCAGCCCCAAACGTAAAAAGTAGCTCCATCATGTCAGCGTCAGTCTTAAGGTATATACTAGGTCATTTATCCCCTATCTTGTGTTTTAATCACATTTGCATCCAACAGTGTGTTATTTATACTATATTACCTATGTTTTCCACTCAGGTCCAATTTTGACTTCAACAGTGCTAGTGTAATTATGTGCAAATTCAAATCAGGGGCGTATCTCATCTCATTATTTTATTACTGTACGCATTCAGGATTCTATATTACTTTTTTTGTTATTTCTCTTTGCTCAGATGCGCCCCAAACTTCTTATGCTCCTGGGAACGTACTCAGATTACCTTTTTATAAAATCAGGCCTGTTTCCACTGTCGTCATTCTTTGCTGTGCCAGCATGTTCCTGTATTTTGTCCTCTCTCCACTAGATCTTTATCACACTCCCAGTGTCCTCTCTCTTGCACTCGCACAATTCCCATTTTTATGTGGGGCGGTTTGAGTGCTTGCTTCCTACCAAGGTGAATTAGATTTGATTCCCAGGGCTGGACTACTTCAGGACTTTTAAATGTGTGAATTGTGGTGGACGGCGAGTTTTCTTGGGGGGTTTCCCAGTTTCCTCTGCTCTTTCATCTCAGCACTGATCTGTATCCACCTTGTTTCATGCTCATTGGCTCTCAAGACCTTGTTATTGATAGATGCCCAAAACAGTCTTCTCATTTGACATTGGAGCCATGGTGGTATAGCGGTCAGACTACTCTCCTCCCACCTAGGCCAAAACCAGGTTCAATTCCCGGTAGGGTTGCTCCCCGATTTTCACGCTTGGGAATCATGCCGGATGATGCTGCTGGTCGGCAGGTTTTCTCGGAGGTCTCCCATTTCCCCCACCCTTACATTCCTGTGCTGCTCTTTACTCGCTTTGCTTCACCCTCATCGACTCTCAAGAGTTAAGTGTTAAGAGTTGTCCAAATTTCTCCATTCCACTCTCATTTGACATCCTCGCCCCATCCTCTACATGTGACCACATCATATTCTAACGTCATTTGTAATGTCACTTCCTTTACAACCTCATCCCTAATCACAGAATTAAGACAAAGTTTTATTCCATTTGGAACACACACACACACAGTTTTTTGACTACTGGCACCAACGCTCTGCGATAGGTAGCTGTAACTGGAAGAACCAAAGTGTAGCAATGTCAACAACTGTCCCTAAGCCAGAACCCCCATAACAGAAACTTTTGTATTTTTCCATAAGTTTTTGCATGCGGATTTACTGCATGCTTGCTTGTAACTGGCTGTAACACATGTAATCATTTTCTGTCCTGCTGTGGTCCTGCATCACTTGCAGTGCGTTACTGACATGTGTACATGGTGGTGATTAATATTTTTGTCCAGATATGAAAAAAGTGACTCAAGAATTGTACGGGTTAATCAACTACGGAGAAATGCGCAAGAGGATAGGCTTCATAACTGAAAAAATTTGCTCAAAACTAAATGAGTTGGTCTACAGGGGCACTATTCACATTCGCCTGAGAGGGAAAATAGTCCGCATAAAAACCCCAATGTGCCGCATACTGCGGAAAATAAACAGGCTTGATGGTGAGTCTATAGTTTGTATTTAACACAAATGTGAACTTGTGCTTTCATTGTGTGTGTGTGTGTGTGTGCATGTGTTAGTTTTGTAACTTTGTAAGTGTGCTAATTTTGTATGGTCTGGTAGTGGTATAGTTAAAATTTTGAAGGAAAAATGTTTGTAGAGGAGTTTATTTATGGCTCTTTTCATTTAAGGTGTCATGCTCATGCGACGAGTACACCAGGTGGGTAATGGTTAATACTTAATTCCCTATATGATTCTGTTTATGACTCCAAACTTCAGGTGTATCAAGGATAATCTTAAGTTCTCATCATCTATATTGCTGAGCCTTTGATCAAGCTACGTACAACACAAATTTTCACGAAAATTATGTTCACAGGTTTTGTGATTATTGTTTGGGATTGATAAACACTGGAAAATTAAATTTCTAAGAAACAATAATTATTATGTAATGTTGAACAAAATGCAGATTTAAAATGTTGCAGCAGAAATTAAGAACATTTTTATATACAGCACATCTAAAAAGATACATCCAATTTCACAAGACTATAACTTTTACATGCAGCCTCATGAAACCTTTGGATAAAATTTGAAATATGCCCAAGCATACATCTAAACTGTACTAACACTTTTCTGTACTCGTGCGAGCATGTCGAGTGTTACCGTAGCCACTGCTGTTGCTACGTGGCGTAGCAGTTTGCTGCCCGCAGTTGTTGAAAGGGGAGACACGTATATGGAGCCTTTCGCAAACCCCACGAGAAAAATAAATGCTGAGATCAGGTGACTTTGGAGGCCAGTGGTGCAATACATAAGCCCCTTGCTGCCGATCCGTCGTTCAGGAAACTCATAGTTGAGAAATTCTCTGACATGCAGATGCCAGTGTGGTGGGACTCCGTCCTGTTGAAAAATGGAATTATCTGAATGTTCTCGTAATTGTGGAAACAGCCAGCTCTCAGACATATTGAGATATGACATTCTAGTCACTTTTTTCTGCCGTAAGAAACATAAGGTATACCTGCTCTTGGGAAACAGCATAAAACATCCAGCGTTAGAGTGTCTCTTTCATGCTCGACTATGTTATCTGGCAGCTGTTGTCCCCATATTCGTACGTTGTAGCGGTGCACTTTTCCACTTAAATGTAACATGGTCTCATTGCTAAATACCAAACTTGAACTAAAGTTTTCATTGTCATCTCCATGCCCAGAATGAATTTTAAAAACTCAAGATGACAATGTTTATCACCATCAAGGAGGGCTTGTAGCACTTGAGTCATGTATGGTTTGAAAAACAGTTGTTGCCGCAAAACATGTCGGACAGTCATATGTGAGATGGCCAGCTCTCGGCTGCTAGGACTATTGCACTTGTGTGGACTCCATACAAAACTCTGCCGGATGCGCTCTACATCTTGTCCAGGCGCACGGGGGTGACCTGTGGACTTTCCCCTTGTGTAGACAACTGGTCTCTTGAAACTGCTTGTGCCACCATTGGATGATCTGTGCAGTAGGAAGTGCAGTGCCATACTGTCAAATAAAATCTCACGCTGCACACTTATACCTAACTCACACTTGTTGAAACTGAAAATGCAAAACTTTTTGTTGCTGTGTTATCGCCATCCTGGTGCATACTGAACGAGCGTGCTAGCAATACCAGCTGTAGCACCACCAGAACAACAGGGTTACACCTTCTGGTAATTTAAGTGAATCAGCGACGTGCAACAAGCGTCACAGAAATCTTTATATTTCAGTGTGTATTATACAGTTTGTTGTTAGGCCATAGCCTATCTTATTCATGTAAAACGTTATAGCCGTGTGAAATTGGATGATTCGTTTAGTTACATGTTGTGTGTGTGTGTGTGTGTGTGTGTGTGTGTGTGTGTGTGTGTGTGTGTGTATATATATATATATTTCTGGAACAGTTGCAGTTCACGTAATGAGGTTTTCGCTTATTGAAACTACATACGAGGACAAGTCATTTGCTGCAAAGTGACTATTCGTAACACATGTATGGACAGAAATAATTATACCACATATGATTTTTCCCCTGAAAACATACATTTATTTCAACATCATTTGATAGTACGTGCAAAGAGGAATTTGGTGATATATTGTATGCAATGGAAAGTAATACAGAAATGCCAGTTAGGTGGGCCGGTATCATAGGGCAGTGGATCTGTACTCACAGCTGTAAGCAACGCGGTCCATGACTCATCCCCGTAATCAGTTATGGTAAGTGGTATTGCAGTGTGTGGCTGAACGTATGCAATGAAGTTCACGAATGAGGAAAAACTGTATGCTCTACTTATTTACAGTGAGTGCAGCAGAAATGCCAAGCAAACCGTCAAAATGTATGGCGAAAGGTATCCTAATTGGAGGTCCATCTCACGTAGACTATACGAAGAATTGGCACATGTCTCTTGTCAAGAGGTGATTGGAATGCCACAACACCAGTGCGTCAAAAGACTGCTACAGACGAGACACATCAACACGATGTGTTGGCACATGTCAATGCAAACTCCCACATGGGTATGCGAGAACTTTCCAGGTTTGTATGAATAAGTAAACCAAGTGTGTTACGGATACTGCAGCAACAGAAATTCCGTCCATATCTCATGGCTCTTCATCGGGCATTACATGAAGGTGATTTCCAGCAGCGTGTTCAGTTTTATAGGTGTTCCGATGTCTGTAAGGGATGACAGAAATTTTCTGAAGAACATACTACTTACCGATAAAGCGACCTTCATAAACCTTGGATGCGTAAATTTACAAAATATGAACTATTGGGCGACAGAGAATCTGCGTTGGGTCCGCATGTGGAATATGTGGTTTCAACATGATAGTTGTCCTGCGCAGTTTGCCTTGGTGTTAATGAAATGTTTCCAATCTTGTGGTTAGGGTGGGTGGTGTTGTAAGATGGCTAGCTCGCTCCCCTGATCTCACACCTCTCGATTGTGTCCTGTGTGGAACACAGAAAGATAGGGTGTACAACACAGTTCCTACGATGCCAGAAGACATGCAAAAACACATTGTGGCAGCTTGCAGGGGCATTACGCCAGAAACACTTCAGGCCGCTAGTCGCGTGCTACATGTGCGTTTGCAGATGTGTATTGCTGTCGATGGTGAGCACATGATGTGAAAAGACCTAATATAAAACGTTACAACTGTAACTCTGGTCGTTAGTCCTATGCATGCGTTTGCGATTGCATTTCTCCTTTAGTTGATTTGTTCTATTTTTTTAGTTTGTCGTGCATCTGTACACACTCATTACTCAGTACAGTTAATTACTAGGAAACAAACATCCTGTATTACGTTGGTATCCAAGTAAAATGTAATGTATTGATATCAGACATGCACTCAAATTCCCAGTCTTCCCTCCACTGCGGTGCTCTCCTTTGTCCAAAGTAATCCTACGCTGCTATAAGGAAGCTGTCCCGCCAGGATGAGTCGCGGTGCATGTTGCTTGCGTACAGCTGTGAGTACAGGTCTACTGCTTCAAGCCACCAGCCCACCTAACTTAATCATATTTGCACATTATTTCATGGCCTTTGTGTGTTACTTTCCATTGCATATGCTGTATCACTGAATTCCTCTTTGCACATACTTTAGATCCCATGGAAATGAAGTATATTTCCAGGGGAATAATCCTATGTTGTTTAATTATTTCTGTCCATACACGTTACGAATAGTCACTTTTTGGCAAATCTTAATGTGTATAGGCCACACATTTTTACAAAAGAAATGACTACAAAGAGTAGGGTGCTGCTTAATTATGAGATATTGGCATTAAAAAAAATTTTTGCCCCAAAACACTTGCTGTTACCACACAACCACCTGGCTATTTTTAGAATGCCCCCTTCACCATTTCTCTTGTTTCTAACGCTCTCTCTCTGGCCGTATGAGAGAGCCTGCACCAGCTTTGTGTGTATGTGTGTGTGCGCACACATTTTTTTTTCTGCCGCCATAAAGACACGAGACTGTAAACTAATTAGTTTGACGTCCGTCTCTATAGTTTTCTGTTGTTGACAAAAATTCAGTGAAGCCTATATGTGAAATATTAATTATTACTAACTTTTAATCAAAAACTTATGGTACGGCCTACACATGCACGCTGCCTTTACATGCCAAAATACGGTAACTACATATATACAATGGAATTTTAAGTTAAGAATTACTTCGTAGAGAAAAAATGGAAAATTTTCGTTCGTACTTTCCATTTTAATAATACTTTGTAATGCATTTTTGGTTAATTACTATTCTGGTTAAAAGTGTTTCAGTTAATTGAGCTTCCACTGTAGAACTATTGTATTTAGTTATGTAGATTTCAGTGTAAATAGTGTAGTGCCATCTGTTTTCCTATTTTCAGAGGATGAAGAAGTTGTAAGATTACCTACTCGAGTCAGTATAGAGTTGAGGCCCAAAACTAATGATGCTTGGCAAAGGGTTCAGTCAGTGGCACAGAATCCCCGCATGAGAACCAAACTGCCACTCCAGAGGCGACTGTCGTCCCTTCTGTCGTTCCTGGACATCAGGTGGCAGCATAATTGTGCCAGACATGTATCCTTTTAAGAGTATTTTACCACCAGGCAAACACTCTGTCTTTTTCCTGCGTGTCTGATCAGATTTCTACATTATTTTCATTATTGTGTATTAATTGAGCAGTCTGATTTGTGGAATTTAAACAGGAGAAAGTGTCTGAACATAGTATAATTCAAAATGTTCAGTGTGTTTGAAGTTCAATGAATGTATGTAGATCAGAAAGGTACACTTCTGTAACCACTTGCATTATATTATATTCAATATTTGTATAAGCAGTCCAAGGATGGCATCAAAAAATATTCCTCTGTGAAAAGCAGTTTTTTTGTATCACTCTTAGAAGTTGAGATTTCACTTCAATAAGATCTGTGGAAAATTTTGAACATTAAATAATTTTTTTTGGACAGAACCTAACAAAGTTGACTAAAACAAAAGTTGTTGAGAAGCCAAATGAAACAGTTAGTTGTTGAGAAGCCAACTGAAACAAAGTTAGATGTTGAGAAATATGTGTACAAAAGTTGTATCTTATTGTGCTAAAGCCAGTATACTAGTAATTATATTACCGGGCTGCATGCTTGCCGGCCTCCCCCTTCTTTTGTTTCTCTCCCCTCCACCATTCTTCCTCCCCCTTCTCCCAACCCCTTCCGCCTCCTATTCCCCCCTGCTCTTCCCTCCCTCTTTGCCCTGATTCTGCTCTTCTTTCCCCCTCTCTTCTCCCACTTCCTCATGCCTTACCTCCTTTCTCCCTCCTCTACCCTAGCCTTTTGCCTCCTCTCCCCTTTTCCTTTCTCTCATCACTCACTGCCCCCCACCCCTATACCCTCTCTCATTCACCTGATCTACCACTCACCTCCTGCCCCCTGCCACTTCCCCCCTTTTCCCCTCAGCCCGTGTCTTCCACCCCCCCTCCTGCATCCCCTTACCCCTTCATTCCATTTCCCTTCTTTATTTTTCCCCTCTTTTCCCTATTTCCCTGCTTTATTTTACCCCTCTTTTCCCTATTTCCCTGCTTTATTTTAACCCTCTTCTCCCTATTTCCCTGCTTTATTTTACCCCTCTTCTCCCTATTTCCCTGCTTTATTTTACCCCTCTTCTCCCTATTTCCCTGCTTTGTTTTACCCCTCTTCTCCCTATTTCCCTGCTTTCCTTTTCCTATCTCCCCTTTCCTTTTACCCTCTCTCCCCCTCTTTCACTACAGGCGTGTCGTCTAGTCCAGTGACAATTTGCATCGCTAGGGCAGTAGGTTGTAAGGGCCATACTACATACCTCTCCATGCTCCCAACCAAAGTTGCTGCATAGAGCAGTGGGCACAGGAAACTCAACAGATGCCAGACACTACAGGCTAGGACATCACACAACAAAGTAAAAGATTTTGGTGCGTAGTGCAGGCTGCTCCTAAAAGATTAGCCTTTGCATTATGCTGTAACAGCAGGATAAGGTTTATGTTGTCAGATTTATCAGTAGTTAGTGGATGTACAGATAAAAAGTGTAATTGTTTGTCAATGTAACAAATATTTTCTAAATTCTTGAATATTTGAACTTGCAGAAAATTTGTTTCAGTATGTATGATAATCACCAAGCAGATTTCTTGTGGGAATTGTAATGAAAATGTGGAGCCTTGAATATCAACTTCAGCATTTCAAATTTTGTATGATATTAGTTCTTTAATGTTAGCAGCATGATATTCACATGTAAACCCTCAAACATTCCTTAGTTAAGAAACCCAGATAGAAATGTTGAATACTGCCATTGCCACTGCAGATCCATCACACAGGCTCAAGTCGGACCGGGCCGAGCTTAAAAAGGCAAAACAGGAGCCGTTGTTAACAATTGGCCCGCGGAGAGATGCCAACATAAGCGTATCCGCCGTCAACCTCACAGAGTACCTGACCAGCCTCAACGTGTGTCTCAACACGTATCACGAGCGCTTCGGTATGCAGGTAACGTGCTGGACTGGTTTATGCACGGCCGTGATGGTTGCGGATGTGACGTTAGTATGGTGTGTTCATGGGCAGTTGTACAATTTTGAAAGCCCTGTGTAGTTTCTTTCTGCCATTTTTGTAGCCTTCCATTGCAAGAAATATAAATTAACTTATTGTGTGTGGTAGTGATAGGGATATGCATGTGCAGTTTTGTCATGAAATTGTGTTATTTGCAGCCAAAAGTGGTGATATTTTCAACTGAAGGTGGTGGTGATGTATCTTCTTCCTCCAACTTGCATTGCTCTAGTAGTTGCTTTGTAACTGGGAAGTGTCAACAATTTGCCTCTCTCGAAAGTATGCATATACATAGGTGTATGTGAGCATGTATACATACATGCAGCAAGGTTGCCAGCCCGGTGATAGTTGCAGCCGAACACACCTTTGAAAATTTCTTAACTGCAATTCGGGATCCAAGTTGAGGCCCACCCTAATCCAGAAATCCCACTGTTTTATCCTCTTTACATAACCATGCAGCATAAACCCCAAAATGTCATTTGTATGCGAGTTGGTGGCTAGCTCCTATTCTGGCAGCCTTCAACCCACTGGAAAATTGATATTAACCAGACTGAGGTTGAGAAGCCCTTTGCTCCGTTGAAACTGTTGTAAGATGCTTTGCCATCAATAAAGTAGTATTAAGTTTGAATATGAATAACCAGCACTGTGGCAGGTATTATTATTTTCACGAGTTTGCACACTGTTGTAAGCTTTGCCTCTTTAGTTGCTGTGTGCAGTGCATTACAGGTATAGGCTGTTCACAGTAAAATGAACACTTTTGAAAGCCCTGCTGAAGATCTACTTATATGCATGGTGTGTGTTCTTCCACCTTATGTAAAATTAACATTGCTGTGGGTTTCATTGCTTTATTCATGGGTTGGTCACGTGAAACTGTAAAATTATTTAAAAAGTAAATATTTAAAAAATCTGCTCATTTTTACACTTCGGCACTTTTAAAAAACACTTTTTATTCGACATTAAGATATGGAACTACTCTCTCCTCCATCGTTACCAACTTTGCTGGGCTCATGTCACTCAGTGTGCCGGTTTAAATATATGCAGGTATAGTAGTAGTGACTTTTTCTTAGGTTAATTTCAAAAGTGCTCACTTTATCATGAACAGCCTTTACTTACTTTATGAGTGTGTCAGGAGAATTTTATCTGTGGATTGAATGAAGTATGTTCTATGACGGCGATGCCCACGAATGTACATCACAAATATATTGGGATGTTACAGACAATTTTTATATTTCACTACACTTTCACAAACAGAACATTCTGAAATCATTGCATAGTTGTCGGCACCTGGTTTTAAGCCCAGAAAACACCAATTGGGTTTACGTTCTACTTGCACCATGGCTCATGTGCAGTACAAGTATACTTTGTGTGGTTTATAACATGTTCATTGTCAATTATGCCCAAAGGTGAGATTGGTATACTTCGGTCACGTGTTGATCACGCTAGACAGCCGTGAAGTGATCTCGGCATCATTGTGAACGTTGATACTTGAGTAGTGCATTGATGTTGTTTGGTGTGTGTAATGTAGTCATTGTTTAGTTACCAAAAATATGGATGAGTGTACTATATGGTTATAAAAGGAGTAAAACCGAAAACAATATACTGTTGGTCGATGCAGAGCTATAAAAAATTACTGGGATGACGACATAACATTGGATGATAATGTCGACATCAATGATTATACCAACTGCGACTGAGGAAAGCGACAATGAATGCCCGGAAGGAAATGGTGGTGAAGCTGAAAAAATAAGAGGTCCGTCTAATGCAGTAAATACAGAAGAATCAGTTGACTGGCAAAGTGATTCTGCCTCCCTGTGTGTTCATTCATTTACAAAGCAAGAAACATTACTAGTTGGTGTGATTGGTAATGTACTTATTGATTAATTTAAACATTTGTATGTGCTTCATTGTGTAACTATGCAAACCAACCAGTATGCCGCGAACTGTTTTTGTCGAAGGAAACAAAAGAAAAGTCACAAGTAACTTCCTGGAAAGATGTTGAGGAGTTTGTAATATTTACGTTTGGTGAGTAGAGGGAGCATGTGGGTTCTGGCTCAAAAATTGCAAGAGTGGCACAAGTGCCATTTCATAAAATTGAGGTTAGGTAGTGTTCCTCCTGCCTACCCCCTCCCCTGTGCTGTGATTGGCTGTTGGTTGATGGTGCGATTACCCCTCGATCGCCTGCAAGGTGTGCTGTGATTGTCGATTGAAACTGGGAAAAACCATCACAAGGGACATTTGGAGTATAGATGTTCACTCTTCGGTGGTTGGCAAGCAACTGACAAGGTTGAGAGCTTATTAAAAGAGGGGTGGGGACACATGTTGACTTGTTGACTGCTGGAGCGAGACAATGAGGTTGGGTGGGGATGGAGGACACACGTTGACTTGTCCACTGCTGGAGCGAGACAATGAGGTTGGGTGGGGATGGAGAACACATGTTCACGCCTTGGCTGCAGAAACACAAAATGACGAGGGTTTGGGGTGTGTTTCAACAAACGATGAGAGTCTCTATACAGTTTGACATTACTTGAATGTCCTTCGTGACACTGACATCACAATGGTCGCTGTACACTTCTTCCTTTACTAAGAAAACCACTCACAGATCTTCAGTTCGTTGCCAATTAGCATTGACACTTAGTCAGAGGTTCGAGTCCCCAAGCAGACATCAACAAGCCGTCTCCTCCGCAGCCCCAACGTGGCAAACACCACATGCCTAGACGGCACTTCAAACAATACAACTTGTGAATTACGGGCTTGTGACTCAGCTCCAACCTTAGATAACCTCTGTGTTAATGTATGTAGACTTTGTGCAGTGTATTTCTCTATCTTACAATTTTAAAGGCAGTGTACACACAGCAGTATTTGCTAAAAAATATTGAGTAGAAGTAGATTTTATCTTATACAGAGATATTTCCACTTTAGAAAGAACCCAGACGATGATGAAACACATTCAAGTGATAGACTTTATAAAGTGAGAATACTGGTAACACATTTTTTTAAAGACAGAATTAGTGAAATGTTTTACCTTGGTCGTGAACACAGTTTAGATGACTCAATGGTATTGTGATATGGTAGATTAAGTTTTCACCAGTATAATCAGAATAAATGCCACAAATATGGCTTAAAGCTGTATTTGTTCCCTACTCCTGGGTGTATTGTAAAATTTCTAATTTATACTGGAATGCTTGTCGAAACTGGTGGAAATGGTCATGTAGTAATGGAATTATTGAAAAACGGCATATACGTGTGGAAAATTCTACGATATTGCCAAAACATTACTTGAAAACTGAACCCATTGCACTGGTATGTTATAAATGGATGTAAAACATACATAACGAAGATAAGTTCAGTAGATTACAAAAAGGCAAAAAGTAGAAAAATATGCAGATGGCATCATGATTGCAACATGGAATGACAAAAGGATGTATGCTGCATTTCCTCTGAATACAACAGGGAAATGGTACAGGTACGAGACAGAAGACATGGATTGAAGTTCAAGCCCAGACCCATAACAGAATACGATCATTATATGTCGAGAATAGACAAACAGGACCATATGTTTTCGTACTATCCGTTTGAAAGAAATACACTTCAGCTGGCCAAGTAAAATATTCATCCTTGTCTTGCAAGTGATAACGTTGAAGAATTCGCATTACCTGTATAATATGTATTCAGGGAAAAAATACAGTTTTGAGAGTTCTGCATTGCAGTAATGAGGTCATTGTTGCAACGTTTACATACACCTTCAATACCTGACACATGTCCAGTTGATGGCCATATTTTGAGTAACAGAAATCATGTGGTAGAATACCACATAAATACTATTATAAAAAGGGACAGTGCAAGAACACTATTTACATGTGTGCAACCTGTCTTGTGGAACTTAGCTTTTGCCTAGACTGCAACAATTTTTTTTGAACTTTTCTTACATTCTCTGTAATACTGTATATTGTCGACATTTGTTCTTGTGAAGTGTAGTAGTGCATTTGATTATTCAAACTTCATGGACATATTTTCTTCTAACAAAATATAATGCCTTCGGGCATGGTACCGCTACGTGTTACAATATCTTTGCATAATGTCGGTCATGCGTCTAGGCATTAAAACTATAAATAATAAGAGAAACAACCAGATTACAAAAAATCCTACTTATACGGGTCACTTAACAAAAATAATGGTACACAGTACTAATAATCCGACGATGCAATCGGCATCTGACAGATGTATATTGATGTCATGATCAGCTGTGAACATGTTAAGGAAATAATTAATTTGTGTTTTTGAATATGCTGTATTGAAGCTACAATAAATAAAACCATAATTACTTTTCCATGTTCTAGTGATGCTGTTTTAGCTATATGCCTTAATAGTGGATAGACATATTACATAACATTATTTTTATCACAGTTTTAATTTTCATTTGTGTTTTCATCACAGCTCCTTTCCTGAAAATATAATAAGAAAAAAAGTTATAGGTACAAGAGAAAGATGAATTTTTTTTGGTACATAATTTATACACAAGTTCATTTTTGCCTGCGCCTTGCAGTCACTTGAAGATCCAACTTTCGGAAAGGGCAGTGGCAGGTCGTCCACATCTAAGAAAGCCACCAAGAAGAGCAAAGGAGATGGCGCGTGCGCAGCAGACAAGAAGCTGCCCGCAGATGTGCTGTCTGCAGCTAAGCAGAAAGAGTCTTCGGGCCCCGTAGTGGAGCCTGAGTCTTTCACCACCACCAACTGTGCGGTGGTCGTGGACTCTGACAACAATGCATGCGACAGCGACCCCAGGCTAGGTGCTAGCAGCGCCACGGACATGGCTGTGAACAACATTCTGTCCTTGAATGTTGTTGAATCTGGTAAAGTTCCATTTTGTCTATAGTCCATTCACGCTTTCTTGTGCCTTTTTGGAATCGAACCTTTGAAAAATCACCCTAGGCGTAACATATCAACCTGTTGTGTTCAATCACTTGTATTCCAAAATTATATAACCCTGTGATTAACTTTAAAGTACTGTGTTCTACTTAGTATTTTCTATAACTTGTAATATTATTTCGTATTAAATACGGATTAACAACATCGAGAGCAGCGATGTGTTGGCAACAGCCGGTAAGAAATAGTTCAGTTACAATAATCTTTAATCTCGTTTTTATGTATACTATTTGTAAATTAAATGTTGCCAATTGATATATTTGTATTGTTGGGTAGCACTGATGGAAACACATTTCATTGCTGCAGTTAAAAATATCAGCACAAATTACCGTGCCTAGGCTCTAGAGTGACACAGCTTTTTTTTTTTTCCCAGTGTGTGTGTGTGTCTCTCTCCCTCTTACGCTCTACTCTTTCTCCATTCTTCTCTCTACTCTTCTCTCTCTACTCTACTCTTCTCTCTCTCTACTCTACTCTTCTCTCTCTCTCACTCTCTCTCTCTCTCTCTTCTCTACTCCTCTTCTCTCTCTCTACTCTTCTCTCTTCTCTCTTCTTCTCTTTCTCTCTTCTCTCTCTCTCTTCTCTTCTCTTCTCTTCTCTCTCTCTCTCTCTTCTCTTCTCTCTTCTCTTCTTCTCTTCTCTTCCTCCTTCTCTTCTCTTCTCTTCTCTTCTCTTCTCTTCTCTTCTCTTCTTCTCTTTCTCTTCTCTTCTCTTCTCTTCTCTCTTTCTCTTTCTCTTCTCTTCTTTCTCTTCTCTTCTCTTCTCTTCCTTCTCTTCTCCTTCTCCTTCTCTCTTCTCTTCTCTTCTCTCTTCTCCTTCTCCTTCTCCTTCTCTCTCTTCTCCTTCTCCTTCTCCTTCTCCTTCTCCTTCTCCTTCTCCTTCTCCTTCTCCTTCTCCCTTCTCCTTCTCCTTCTCCCTTCTCCTTCTCCTTCTCCTTCTCCTTCTCCTTCTCCTTCTCCTTCTCCTTCTCCTTCTCCTTCTCCTTCTCCTTCTCCTTCTCCTTCTCCTCCTTCTCCTTCTCCTTCTCCTTCTCCTTCTCCTTCTCCTTCTCCTTCTCCTTCTCCTTCTCCTTCTCCTTCTCCTTCTCCTTCTCCTTCTCCTTCCTTCCTTCTCCTTCTCCTTCTCTTCCTTCTCCTTCTCCTTCTCCTTCTCCTTTCCTTCTCCTTCTCCTTCTCCTTCTCCTTCTCCTTCTCCTTCTCCTTCTCCTTCTCCTTCTCCTTCTCCTTCTCCTTCTCCTTCTCCTTCTCCTTCTCCTTCTCCTTCTCCTTCTCCTTCTCCTTTCCTTCTCCTTCTCCTTCTCCTTCTCCTTCTCCTTTCCTTCTCCTTCTCCTTCTCCTTCTCCTTCTCCTTCTCCTTCTCCTTCTCCTTCTCCTTCTCCTTCTCCTTCTCCTTCTCCTTCTCCTTCTCCTTCTCCTTCTCCTTCTCCTTCTCCTTCTCCTTCTCCTTCTCCTTCTCCTTCTCCTTCTCCTTCTCCTTCTCCTTCTCCTTCTCCTTCTCCTTCTCCTTCTCCTTCTCCTTCTCCTTCTCCTTCTCCTTTCCTTCTCCTTCTCCTTCTCCTCCCTTCTCCTTCTCCTTCTCCTTCTCTTCTCCTTCTCCTTCTCCTTCTCCTTCTCCTTCTCCTTCCTCTCCCTCTCCTCTTCTCTCCCTCTTTCTCTCCTCTCCTCTTCTCTTCTCAAAGTTTGTACCACCTGTGTACCAGTACATGTATTCCTTTTGTTATTTCTAATTTCAGCATGTTTCATACTGATTGCAGCAACTTTTAATTTACAACTGAAACAAGATTTTAGTGTTTAAATATACCCAGTGCCTTACGAGACGGTTGGCAGTGATGTGGTGAAATGTCTATGGACACTGCGTGTTTCTGAACAAAGCGTCAAGTTCGTACTGGTGTTTTTTAAACTTCCTAGGCAAGTTACAATGTTGTGATAAATATGTTATTCCATGGCAGTAATAAATATACTGTTACTTGACTTTCGTTAACCACAGCGTGTGAAATGGCATGGGTGTTGCTGCGTGGTGGTCGTCATTTGGCTGGCCCTGTGTTTGTGCGTGATTTCAAATATTTGATGTGCAATATTTATACGTTTTAACTGTGAACTGGTTTTATAACAAAGTTAATTATTTATAGCCACGTCTGTTCATTTATCACAACGTCGTATCTTTGCGCTAGGTGTTTGAAACACAGTTCAGTAACGAGCTTACGTTTCTGCAATTTGAATGTCTGCCACAATCCCTATTAAATGCCCAACCAGATAAATTTAAATAAATAATAAAATAAACCTAAAAACCAGCAAGTACCAATGCATGTAAATATTAGCAGAATAAACTTTACTAGGCCTATATTTTTGCATGTTCACTACTATCTTTTAAGTTTGTTAATGTTTCAAACAATAAATATGCGACACGGGTTGCGTGCTTGAATTACTGTGTTGTTTTGTTGGACTAGTTGTCGCTTCATTTAAATTTTTATTCCAAATAAGGTAGGTCTTTTAACAACTAACCTAACTCATATTAATAACAACAGGTTAAATACTACTGTTGTTTCTGCCACAGTTTTAATAAACACGATCGTGGCTAATTATGAATTGTGTATAATGTTTAACGTGCTATATCGTGTGTAACAAATAGTTATAAAGCCGACCCAAATATTATTATTATAGATCTAAATTGTGAACATTCGTAGGAAATATGACAGCATTCTTTGCACAGCTGTAAACAGCAACCAACGCATTTGACAGTTATAAAAGTAGAAGTCATATGGCAGTGTTTGTGTTTACGTTTAGCAGAAGGATACGTACTCAGTAACCCAAAGTAGATATTTAGCAAGGCTTCAGAAAAGGCCGAAGTTTGTGAATCAACTATATAGCAAAATTTGCAAAGTCTTGAACTAATTTTACAAAACTCGTGTTATTATAATATATTTGGCGTAATGCTATTATGTATGTGTATGTATGATGTGTAATGTATGTTATGTAAGCTATCTAATGTATGGTATGTATATGTAACGTATGGTATATATGATGTGTAATGTATGGAATGGAATGGAATGTATATTCACATCTCATGGCCTGGTTATAATGATGACCTTTGTGATATGTATATTACTTGTGAGTGATAACACACTGGACTTATTCAGGAGCACCCAGTTTAGATTCCTGGTCTGGCCATCCTGAGTGTGGTTTTCCAAACTCAAATGCAGGGATGGTTCTTTAGCACAGGCGGCCGTGGTCTATCCCTCTCCAATCCCTGCTTATTTGAGCAACTAGTTCCATTCTTAAACGACTCTGCTGTTAAAGATGATTTCTTGCATTCCTTCTTGAAAGTCCTTGAATTTACTGGGTATTGTTTCCCACCACAGCCTTTGTTACTTCTTCGTTTTAGAGCAAACGAGTATCTTCAGTTCCCTGGCCTTGTCCGGACATCCTTTTTTTATGAATGGTAACAGTTAAGTTCTACAAGTACTTAGTTATTACATTATCATGTGGACCTCGTAATAAAAAAAATATTAAGTTACCTTTTATGTTAGCACTGTTTTTTTCCAAAAATAAATTTCACTACTCGTGAAGGACAATAATATCAATCTTGTTTAAAGTTAAATTTGTTTGAGTTTGTTAAGGAATGAGCTGTAGAAACATATTTTCTCTTTTTAATTTAGTGCATTCATTTATTGTGTGTGTGTGTAGGGGGGGGAAGGAGGGGGGTGCTCTTAAAGGGAAAATTGTTTCTAGTATTCATGTGGAATGGTAGGTGCATAGTAAGGCCGGAAACATATGGCACTGGAAAACGCCCGTCCCCGTTTTAACATTTGCACCGTGCCGGACCCGGCCCTTACTCGTGTGTCCTGCCCAATGCCTCCCCATGTATCATCAAAATTGCAATGGCAGGACTCGGCCCGTGGAGCTTGTCATGTGTTCCCGGCCTAAGGGTGGTGAATGGCATCATGACATTCAAAGCTTTACCCATTCAACTCCAAAATTGCTCATTTATACTATACATCTTTTGGGTATTCTTGAAGTAATAATTTTCATTACAAAATTTTAACATCAGTAATTCAATATACCTTGACTGGTGTGTTAAATTAAAAATTATATAATTCCTATAGACAGCTACTTTGAAAACCCCGGGTCTGCTCTTGCTTGTTGCCTTATGGTAAAAGTTGACAGCTGTCCATGAGGGTATACATTTTCCCTTAGTAGTATTTTGTTACAAGAATATACTAGGCGCAATTAATTAGTCACTTGCCATCCGACTCCGGGGTCCCCAATTCGATCTCACGCTGTGGGCAGGTTGGAATTTTTCAGAAATGGGGAGGGGTTCTCGTGTGGGGAGCATGGAGGGCACCGCCATGGTGTGGGAGTTTTCTCGTCTCACTCCGGCCGGAGCAACAGGACTGTCCCTCAGATAAGGTAGCCGGAGTAGAGAGATTTGGACGGCTCTTAAAGTAGAGGTCTTGAGAGCCGATGAGGGTGAAATGAGGCGAGTATGGAGCAGCGCCAGCATGCAAGAGTGGGGGAAATGGCAGATCGCCGAGAAAACCAGCCGACCAGCGGCATTGTCATGCTCGATTCCCACATGCGGAAATCCGGGGACGACCCCACCGGGAATTGAACCCCGTTCACCTAGATGGGAAGCGAGCAGACAGGCTTACCACTACGCCACCGCGGCCCTAAGACAGTCAGTTCTGCTTAGTGCCAGTGTTTGCTCACCTGTTGTGGTTCTACCTTGGGCAGGAACCACTTGTGGGTTTTCAGTATTCTGTTTCGTCATATACGGTGTGATTTCTGCCCTAGTTTTTCACAGGAGTATTATTGTCGAACAGTATGATCACATCTATAACCATCCATTAGAACTTTGGAGATTTTACATGATTCAGTCTTAACGAGAATGTTGTCGCTTAGGCAAAGTTCGCTGAAGTAGCCTTTAGACCAGCTTACATACTAAAGGCCTTGTGTAGCCCACTATGTCGAATCCTTTCATTTTGTGCTGATTTAAGTTTTATGAAGTAAAGTTATAAAAAATTGCTACAGCAGTAATGTAGTTATTTAATTTACTCTGTGGTACAGACATCAGCATAAAATTTAAAGTCACAGATAGCACGATGTAAATTTTCTTTTTACAACTACCAGACGACAATAAATATTAAGTACAAAAATATTAAACAACTTGTAAGACGTACATTTTCTATAGTCTTAATAAATTCTCAATAATTACTGTGAAACTAAAATTATCGTATGAAAATGAATTTCTGCATTAGCAGTGAAGTACCAATCTTCCCAGTTGAGTGGCAGTTGGCAAAAGTTCTACCTAAGTAAATAAATGTTTTGTTTATTAACTACCAAGGTGAACAGAGTTCATTTCATGGAGAGGTCACTCACAAGTTTTTGCATTTGGGAATCATGCGGTACACTGCCGCTTGTTTGTGGGTTTTTTCCTTATATTCAGGTGCTGCTCCATATCCACCTCTCTTCACCCTCTTCGGCTCGCAATAACTCACCAAGACCCACCCAAACCTCTCAATGCCACTGTGTTGAGCAACAAGATTGTTAGTCGTCGGATAGGAAAACTGGGTATTTTCCTGACTGTCCCGCACATGGTTGCTGATTCTAACCTGGAGAGCACTTACATCTGTGGATGTGTGATCCTGTCGTCAGCCCCCAGTGGAATTTTGGGAAAAAAATGAAGCAGTATTTATATAGGTTTTTACACAGACATCATTAACTGAACGTAACATCACAAGTGTGTCATAGTTCCAAACATTTTGCCTTAACTGCATTCATTTGTAGAATTGCCACACTGTAATATTTACCCTTACGTAATAAAACACTGTAAATTAGCTTACTCTGAAAATATGATGCTTCTCATATTCAAATTTTGATATAAAAGGAACAAACAGTGTCTTCACAAATTGTTATGCACTGTATTTTTGAGACTATTTTTATCTTGGTGCTTGTGTATGGGAGTGTGAAAGCCAAACATCTTTTACGCAGTAAGTTTCCCTAAGCTAAAAGCTAACATGGCTTGGTTGCCGGTAAAGGGTGGACCATGCTGGGTTTGAGAGAAGCACTGGTTCATGGCTAGAAATGTAACGGAAAAATTATTAAATGAGTTATTCATGTCCGTGGGTGCCAGTTCATCTATTCACGGGTTAGCACGTGGACGGTTATTCTCGGGAGCAGGTTTACAGCCATGTGGCGGTCCCCTCACAAGCATACGTTAATGTAAGAAATTTAAGAAAATAGTTCATATAATTGAGCACGTGGCCCTTGAGTGGGCCAGACCCCGAAGGTATGAAATTTAAAAAGCAAATAACCAAGATTCAGATACACTGAAGATGTATATTGACGGAACGAGATTGCATTCAAAGTACAATATCACTGAACCTTGTGCCTGCCGTCTGCCAAAGTGGTAAAAAGTTCTGCTAAGCACGCAGTAACTTTTGACGCATGCCAACATGCTGCGCAGCACACACGTGCTGTCAATAGGCGACATTGCCCCATTTCAAGCCGAGAGCTCGTGGCAAATCAGTAACGGTGGCAAAGTAATTTCACGTACCAAGCAAGGAGACTCCGCGTGTTGGACAGCTGCATACATAAAAGCGATTAACTCGTTTAACTATGAAATGTAAGGCCCGCCTGGAATCCCGCATGCAACAAGCGCCACCCCCGTAAATAAATTAAATATTTTCGACGAACCAATACCCTATATTTAGCTGTGGAAAAAGTTCCAGCAAACACACGTGATGGTAGCACCCCTGCGACCTTGCGACGTCACAACCCGCCTGTCTCAGGAAGAGGTGTTTAAATTTGTCGTCTTCTCCACGCAGGGAGATAAGAAATGAGCAGCGCCATCGCAGCCCTGATAAACCTACCCCTGCACTAAAAGGTTACTCTACTCCGCACCCCCGGAAGATCGTTAATCAAGGGATTTTTAGTATATAAGGAAGTCCAAGAGCAAGCCCTGGCAGAGACACCGAGCTCGCTGGCCGCGTAGGTCAGTGAGAACTCCCTGGTCTGTGGAAGACCTCTCTCTTCTCCTCAGCCTGCGACATGACTCAGCCCTCCAGAAGCCTGTTACACGATTTCAAACCACCTCTGCAGAATGCGAAGACTGCAGTTTGGATAAGGCTCGTCCACACCTGCACCCTTTACCTCTGTCAACTTCCATGACTCTGCGTTAGCAGGTTGTCGCGACTTAGTTTACCCATCTGGGAAAATCGCTGTAAATTGTGTAGAATACCTTTCTGCATTTTTATTAATTATTTGTCAGGCTCAGCTTCGCCTGTTTCAGTACGCAATTCACTTTTAATTACTATTTAGATAGTTATTTAATCTTGTATAAATTAGCTGGGACTTTCCACGTTTCCCTAATTAACGTAATAAAATTTACGTAACTTCAAATTGTCCGTTTACCGTCATTTTAATGTTAATTCCCGAGTCATTAGTAATTTTACTTTTCATGTGTTTTAGTAAATCCCGCTGGATATTAACAGTGAGGTGCACCGAACTCTACAGGAGACTGAGCTTGCAGAAAGCCGTAGTCTGCCCAAGACACACCACAGCTCCTGGGTTTCCGGTGTTCCCGCGCCTACCTTCAGTGACGTCCCAATACCAGACTGCACTTCTACACGTCAGGGCCTTGGGTGTGGCTGCCCAAGTCGCCCCCAGGACCGTACGTTTGCAGAAGGGTCATGGGACAGAACAGATGAATCATAAGAAGGGTGGGGTTCAGTGTCGTAAATGACATAGAGAACGCAGTGCCTTTGAGAGAGCTCTCAAATCCAACCCCACTGATGAGGACACGAGCGAGGTCGAACCCCCACCTGTGGAAACTGAAGCAGCACCTAGACCGATATCATCTTTCATCCCCCTAGATCACTGGTAACACTTAAACAAATATTTAGGCGCCTGTTGGCCGTAATACGACCGGGAGGGAACTCGCCCTACTCAGCTGGAGCCCTCGCCCTCGGTAACAATCCTTTCTATAGCCAAAGTAGACTCTCCGAAGGACGAACTGAACAAGTGCCTAATTAAGTTGGCTTCGAGGAAAAGGGTCTGGGTTTTACTTCCGCCTAAGATAGTCCCCAAACCCCGCATCTGTTACGAATTACGTTCCCTCACGCCGGCCTACTCGGCCCACATCAATAACTCCCATCTCTCCAGCCAGACCATCCACCCCCACGATCGCTTAAACCGTATCACACCTCATACACCCCGGGACAACTGACGTCCTGCCTGTTGGCAACCGTAATAGTGAGGAATACAGAACTCCCTGGGCGGGAAACTATCTCATTCCACCTTACTCTGGAGTTTGATTCCCCTCTTTACTTATGGTACCCTTCCATTAAGCGGCCATCCGTGGAATCTAAAACCACCACGACCCACCGGGCCGATATGCACGTGCGGTATGCTACCCTCTAGGCCCCGCCAAGAACAGACTGAAGAAGGTGGACAAGACATCCGGCCACCTTGCCGAGATCTCTCGCCAACATCGAGAGGGAATTTAGTTTAAACATACATTTGGTCAAATGTACACAAGAAAACACTAAGAAACATACAATTAATATAGCAATTCCAACAAGTCAAGTTTATTACTTATAGTCCCAGAGTTTGTATATTCACTTGTGCCGGAAAAATAATAATTACATGAACGAATGAGCCTGCAAAGCATGTAGAAGTTAATTAGAAAATATTGCAAGACATTTAACATTGGTACTGACACTTGTAAAGCTCTTATTAAATTATGAACATTATTTAATATTACGTGAAAGAATTTGGTTTTAGTCACGTGGCATGGCAGATGCTGGAACTGCTAGTATCTTTTGTGTTACATACTAACACAATTTAAGAAAATGAAATATGCCTTTTTAAATAAATGAAACTTGACATAAACAGTAGAAAATTAATATAAAATTTGAAAAGCAGCAGTTAACTATCTGGAAGTCGGCGAGATTGAGGAAGGGGGAGAAATGTTTTGGGTTGTAATGACATTGGAATTTAGGCTCTAAGCGTGGGAGTGAATGTAATTAATTATAAGCTTGAAAGTATGATCATGCGGGCATTTTTATTTTCAAAGGCAAGTTGTCATTTCTAGATGATGTAAAGTCAGAGGTGGCATTGGACGAGCAGCTGAAAAGTGAGCTGGAGGAGAAACCTGCCAACCAGCTTGCGGCTTCAGCCACCTCGCAAGACTCTTCTCAAGCAGATGAAGAGATCATAGCGAGGATACGGAAGGGTTGGAATGTGAAAAATGCCAAGACTACCACCATTGGTGATCTCTACCTTATGGTATGTTCACATCTGCTTCATATTTATGCATATTAGGAGAGAATAGAATTAGCTAAATTTGTATAGTTCTTGTTAATGAACCCTGAGTCAAGGGGGTGGGTGGAAAATATTATTTTTTGTTTATTTTAGGCTCTGCAATAGTTGTCTAGTTTACGTTTTCTTGTTTCCTTCTTTGTAACATTCATGGTCTCCTGAAAATTGTATATAAGTAAAATAATTCTCACAAAATGAAAGTAATTTTTACAATAAGTAGTTCTGTGCAGCTAACGTAGTGACTTGTGTGAACAAGGATAAATTAAAATATGTTTAATATCTAGTACCATAAGGAATTTGTTGTGTGGTGCTAGTTCGGGTTGGAATTTTATTTTATTCGTCTATTTCAGCTCCTGCCCCATCATCAGAAACAGTAAGCTTGAAAAGTTGCAACTGCAGTGTGAGTTAATAACAATTTTTTTATGCGGTTATTGACTCCCTAAGAAAGTGTTTACTGGAAAATTAGGCTTTGATATATATTTATATTTTGAAAGATTTAATGAATCGCCCTAATGTTTGTCTTTCATGGAACTGGCACAAAGTGTAACTAATTCATTAGTAGAGGTGGGAAATTGTGGTTTTATTATTTTGTCATTTTGATGTTTAAAATTAGTGATTTTGGTGTTTTGTGGTTTTATAAAAAAAACAGCAATGTTGACTATGTTTACTAGAAAAAACAAAAAAGGAAAGCACATCTAGCTCAATTTTCTAAAGTCACTTAACTCAAAGATAATACATATAAACATATACACGTGATTCTTTTGTTTAAAATGGCTGTTCCGCTTAGTAAATGTATCCTTGCATGTATGCAATGCGACGAATGGCGGCCATCTCTATCAATTGCCATTCACTTGTACGGCCGCTCTTCCATCTTGTGCGTTGAGTCGCGGAATCGTTTCATTTTAGTCGTGATTGTGAATAATGCATGTATGTTACTGCAATGATAGGAAAGTATTCTATAAATAAATAAAGGATCTTTCATTCTTTATTTCGCTAAGTAACTGTAATTATCAATTTGAAAGCGGTGTTTTGTGGGAAAATTACATAAAAACCATACGTGAAGTCTTTGATACATATACTGCTGGTAGGTTACGGTTGTCCTGCGTTGTTATTGACCTGTTTAGAAAGTAATTTGATTTCGCCTTTAAAAGAGCACTACACTAGCAAAGTTTGTTTAGAGTTGTAACTGAATTATGTCATTACATTGCAATTATGTCGTACTTTTTCATAACAAATTTGTTTTTTTTCGCATTTTATCGTTTTAAAAAGTAAATTTCGCATTATTTAGTGTAAAAATCTTTACACCATTTTTTCCCATCTCGAGATACTAATACGCCAGGCAAGATGTTCCATTGTAATTACAAGTTTGGCAATAAGCATTTAAAAATAAAAATTTAGTAGGGAAGCAGGAATGACTTACCACACAACCTGTTGGAATAAACTGCAAGACACTCCCCAACAATGCTACACCTTCTGGAAAATGCCTCGAATAACCCCACTTTCACAATGTTTCCTTTCACAATGTTTCGAGGTGATTATAATAAAATTATTGCACTCCAATCTCATGTTTACTGTACATGTGAAAAATTGTGTTCAGTTTATATTTATTTTGTGTTGAAAGTTTGGAGCTAACGGGAACCTAAATTTGGATTACTGGTGGGACGACGTCTCTACTGACGGCACAAAGCCTCTTGTTGGGACAGAGTTGTACGATGGTGAACAAATAAAACAAGAACTTCCCCAGAAACCAACGCCAAACCCTCTTGCAGGCACGCTGCAGAAGTTGATATCCATTGCAAACCTTGAGACCCTGAAGAAGGCAAAGGTGAGTTAAAATAAATATTAATTTCATGATTTTATTTATTAACACTAATGCTGTGTTTGCAATTGTGTCTTTGAACACTACCTACTGAGAACGTGGTGCAGTACTAAACTAACTGAAACAAAGCATCTTTAGACACCAGTGCGAACTCCGTTGAGTCTACTTTCCCGTGCTACCCAAACTGTGTCAGAAATAATATTCAACTACATTTCCAGATTGCACTCTATAAGAAGAATCACCATGGAATACCTAGCCTCCTTTGTCACTGTTCCCGACTTAGCTGAAACTACGACTTTTGGAAAAGCAAACTATCTGTAAATACACTTAAAGTTACCACTGTCAAAAGTCTTAAGTTATTGGAAAACTTGTTATTTTTCTTCACAAAAAATACAACTAACTAATAATAAAATGTTCCCTTAATATAGTTTATTACTGTCTGAACCATTACTTTGTGTACGTACTATATAATAAAAGTTTCTTAGAGTAATGTAAACTTGTTATTGTCATATAGGCTTAGTTTTCGTCATAAAATGTTGGCATTGATAATTATATTCTAGGCATGTGCGAGAAGCACTTTTTTGGTTCAAGACGAGATCGAGAATTATTAAAACTACATTTGGTCGCTACACAATATTGTTATTTTTTGTGTGAAATACATTTCCTTATTGATCAAAATTTTTCTCATTGTATTCTGTCTCAATTGTGGGACGTATTTTCAAACGTCGCACAAGACCACTGGTTGAGCCTATTGGTGTTTGTATTTTTTTCTGGCATGTGTTGCACTCTCCTTCAATACCGTTTTATCTGTTAAAAAATTTCCAAACAATTGCTTTGGTACCACTCATGTTAGTACCTGTATTTTCATCAGAATCACTTTGACATTTTGGTTTCACTATATCTCATGCTTTTTAATGGGAAAACAGCACATTTAAATTTTAAATAGCAATATATGCATCACGAACTTGTCCTTCAATATAACACACACGAGCCAATGTATCTAATCGGCTTTAAAATATAATAAAGTAAATATACGTTCTACTTTTGGATTTTACTTTTATGCACAGTAAATTTAAATTGTTCAACCAGTGAAAAAATACCTATGGATTAAATGATTGTAACTTGTAAGGAACGTCTATGGATATGGTGTTGCTTTGCACCACTAACTGATATACGAGAGTATTGTGAATGTGTTATTTTGTTTAAATATCTGCTTTGGTGATATTTATGCCACCATTAATATATCGTAACGTGATGAACTGGTAGGTACTTTGTAAATACAGTTTATTAATGTATGTTCCGTGCTGTGAATAAAGAACATTTGCCACAATTCTTTCGTAGAAGGAAGCAGGAAACTATTAAGCTACCTTGATCAAAAACAGTATTGTATTTAGTACAGTTTCTGTATGCGAGCCTAGACAGACTCTTCAAAATGTTTATTTAAAAAAAAAATTGATAGTTGAAAAAGTTTGATTCGAGCTCGAGATCGTAATTTTGTCTTGATTCAGTCTCGAATGTTCGAGTCTTGCCTGTTATTTACTTCTGGTTATTTCAGCTGTCCCATTGTAAACAAACAAAGCTACACCCCTCTGCCACTTGCAGTGGCGATTGGTAGCTGCCAAAAAGCTATGTTGATGTGCAGCTGCAGGTAATCTTTCATAAAAATAAACCCCACAGAAACAACACAATTATCAATATTACTGGCTTACAGTCTTATGTTACTTTCTGATAAGTGTGCGACATCCATGCTTAAATGACCTATTTTGTTGCGGTTGATAATTTTTTTCCAATGCCATACCCATCATCATTCACTTCAAATATATTTCCTTTTTGATACAGAGAGCTTTATACAGTTGTGACATTTACTATCAGTTACCCCGTGTGCTGCTGACTTCACAGACATACTAGCATCATTCATCTAAAAAATGGTATTGTGACAATCTTTCTTCGGAGCACTGAAAATACTTAGGTAGACATATGTTAGGTTTTACACCAACGCATGGTTTGTGCCGTTGATACATCATTGTAGCAACTGTTGAATATGGCCCAATGGTTTTTGTACAGTAGGGTAGAAGCGTCACACCAGAACCATGGGCACAGACAGTTATCAATGTATGGTGCATGCGCTTGTCGCAGCTAAACAGCATCGGATAATTTTGAAAGGAAGTGTGGGGACCAACCTGTATAAAAATTAAAAACAGCTGTAAAAAATATGTCACATACTGTATGTGTTTGTATAATACATACATTTGTTAAGATGTGAAATACTTTTATGCGAGTTCAGATGCAGTGTGAAGGTGAATCAATCGAAGAACACTAACCCACGGAGATATGTTTACCTCAGGACTAAAATAAGTATCGGAGCTCATATTTGCACCAAGCGAGGTGGCACTGGACTCGTATTCGGGAGGACCCGGGTTCAATTCCCGGTCCGCCCATCCTGATTTCGGTTTTTCATGCTTTTCCAAAATCACTCCAGGCGAATGCTGGTATGGGTCCCAAGTAAAGGTCATGGCTGATTCCTTCCCCAATTCCTCCTCCCTGTGCAACTTGCACCATCTCTAATGATCTTGCTGTCGACGAGACACTAAGCCCACTTACTTACCTACCTCATCATTGAGATTGGAGTGTGGTTTCAACATGCTGTGTGTGGCTTGTTGCCAGGTTATATGCCCCTGTGGGCATGTGTGTGGAGGGGCCGTGAACCGAAATAGGGTGACCCAGAGGATAAGGCCACGTTTGGAAGCTGCTGATGTAAGTAAAATTTTAAAAAGATGGCTTTTTCTTTATATAAATTTTTGTAGAAAAAATCTTAAACTATTTAAAATGTATGTAATATTACGTGAGGCTTTTTCTCACTAAATGTGGTTAAGCAATTTGAAGTTCGGGAAATTGAACTTAAAAGTATAGTGAACTCTCAACATTATGACCCCATGAATAACAGCCCCTTCAAGATGATTTTTTTGGGGTATTGTGAAAAATTTGGTTAAATACAATGGAACCTTATTATAACATCCCTCATCCTATCATTTCCGTGCTTGATAAGCTGCTCTCACTTGTTCCACAAACATGTTTTTCAATACAAAATTACAGTAAAAGCACGATATAGTGCAGCTGTTGGAGGACATAACTCAGGCCCGTACCTTTTCGCGCAATTCCAGGAGTGACCAAGTACAGTAGCAAAAAAAAAAAACCCAGTGTTCCAATGTGACGTGGCACCTATCTGTCAAACACGGGGCAAGTGTTGTTACTTACCACCGTAACTTGTGAAACGTTTAGCCCCTTCGTATCGGAAAATGATTTTTTTTATCTTCATCACTGGACTTGACAGCACCCAAGGGAGGGAAAGAGAAGAGAAATGTGGTGAGATGAAGGGGGTCACGTGTATTCGTGCAAGAACTGCTAAAAAAAATACTGCATTTTCCAAGCAAAGCATGTGCTTATTCCGCCAAGGGTGGTTTTCACTGCGAGTTGTCACGCGGGTTGGGGAAGGGGGTTCACCCCCCACCTGCTGGGTCTGGTTGGGAGGAAGTGAGGATGAGAAACGAAGCTCACTAAACTAAACAGAGGTCGAAAGCACGCTTACAGTGCAGATGGGATTTATCAGTGCCAGTGCCTCTCGTATTGTGAAACATGTCGCTTGCTCGTCTGAAATGCATTTTCAAAAGGAAAACTAAAACAAAAAAAAAAGTGAATTATTTGTGGCGTGCAAAGAAAGGTCGCTTTTCTGCATCAAGCCTTGTCCACAAAAGCTCATCCGCTCTGATTTTTTTTTCGAAAATGGGAAGACATACCATATAGCTGGTATATATACATTATAATCAAAGTGTCTACATCATAATTATAATGATTATGTATAGCTATACACCGTAGGAGATTAATTATAGGCCTGTAAATGACTTAGCATTAATTTCGAGGCCCGTATCAAATTTAGGATTTTATTTTTTTCGAAAATGGGAAGACCTACTGTAATAGCTGCTATATACGCCATACACATTATCATTATAATTTGACGCATGATTCTCAACGTACTAAATAACAATTACGACTCATTGCTAAATGTTCCTTCTTCCATCACTGCAAAAGTGGAGAGAATTTTCTACATGAATTCTTGCCGCCCACTATACCAGGCAACAGGAACTAATGAGCGGATTCTCGTCACCTGAAGTTTACGCAACCTGGCAGGTACACCCCCTCCCCCCTTGCACATGCTGAGAGACTACAAGCTGCCTGACACTGGGCAAGGTCAATCGCCGCCGACGAGGCACGAAGCAGAAAGGCTGACGAGCCAGGATGTTCACCCTCCCCGCAGCCTGCGCTGGCAGCCTACAAGCTTCACCTATATAAGACCAGACACTACCGGGCTCGGGCAATTAATTCCTCGCAAACTCTCTCATGACATCCCAGAGCACTAATTCAGTGCTGGGAACTTCGGAAATGCCCCCAGTGACTACTCACCACGCGTCGATTTCCATCGAACACGTACACTTAATTTCACTTTGTGTCTTCCAGACACCCTTTTCTTAGCCAGCATAACTTTAAATACTTTTGCATTCGTCTAGAACCAGTTATTCCCCTTTTTTTTTTTAAATTAGAACTAGGTTGCCTACATCTGGAACCGCGGTTAGCTTCAGCTCTCCATGATCTGATAGGAGGTAGCACGGGTCACGTGTTTATTGCATCTCCAATAAACACCAGTTGCTCACTACCCTTCTACTTTTCATTTACAGGGCACTTGTCTGTGTGACTGTCCGGGACAGAATACGACATGCACCACCAACAGGAACCCAGAGTACGGACATCCACATTAGGTGGCTACCTGTGCTGGTGGGGTGAAGCAGCAATGCCCCAACCACTAGAAACATCTTCGCACAGGGAGGGGCTACAAGCTCAAGTTATCTCTCATTCAGAGCACTAAGTTAGTGCTGAAGTAACCTTAGCCTGGGGGTTGCTGCCCTACCTAGTGCGAACACACAACCAATAGAGGCTCAGTGGCCCACAAGGCTCCACGTCCCTGATCAGCCTGCATGCATGGGGGATCAGTGGGGACTCCTATCGAGCTCGTGCCAGCAAGTCACTATTGGGTTACACTTAAACAACCGTTCATGTTTAACTGCACTGCGTAGGCTGTCAGACCGGTGTGCCATATGCCTCACAAGGTGAGGACTTTGCTCACGCTGCTATCAAACCGTGGATAGTATTACCCCGTCGTACGCAGGATTGACAGGTGGAATAGGACAGTGCCGCCAAGCTGAGACGACAAGCAGTCGCGCCTGCTCTGGTTCTAGTAATTGACTTTCCACCGTGTGTCCTGACCGGATCTGAAGTGCGCCTAGGCTGGGACAATCTCATCTTCTGGTCTAAAGAAGCTCGTCTGGGGAACATCCGTTCCGGAATCAACCAAATTTGTCCCGCATAAAGTCATACCTACCTCGACTACAACATCCAGGAGCAAGTAAGTTCTAGCCAACACCCCTCGGCTCACCTCAGCTATCTAAACCCAGTTAATCTGCTTTTGGTCTAGCGGTCAAAATCCTCAACTAACGCGCCAAGTCAGTCTAATCGGGCATGCGTCACACTCAAGCAAAGTTTGCATAAAATTTAAATAGGGATGGCAAATACAAAATTACTCGATTTTAGGATACTGCTTACATATGTATGCTATTCGTCACTGGCATAGTTACTAAAATCATCCTTAGGGTATGCTTATCAACCAAAAAGGACTGCATTTGTTTTGGAGTGAGAAATATTTTTTGTATGTGTTTAATTTTTTGTTTTGCATGTCTGAACATAATTTTTGGAAACCTAAATTGTCTTTTCGTAATTGTGATACACATTTATATGTATTATCTGTGATACTGACAAATCTATATTTTGTGGAGTTATTCACGTTTAATACATACGCTGAAACATGATTGTGAAAAAATCCAATATTGTGAAATAGTAAACAAAGGGAGAATACTGGGAGATAGGGAGGGGGGGCGAATTGGTCGCTACCCAAGTATAATTTAATGTGTGGCCTAGTGGACTCGCTTGTAATCATGATGTAGTTTCATTTCTTACCACTAGTTGGTCTACACACAGCTTTGAAGTCTACATATTGATATGTGTGCAAAAAATTGATTTCTCTGCATGTTTTTACATAGTAAATATTCTTCAGTATAAATGAATTTGTAGCGATAGCAAAAGTTTGAAGTTCAAAGTTTTTCTTTTATAGAGCTTGAAATAAACAAACATTCAGAGTTAAAAAATACTGAACTCCATTTAACTTCCAGAGAAAGAATATGGAGCTCAAAATTTTCGGTGTGCAGAAAATGAGATGACTTCAATATTTTAGAAGTCGAAATAGAAACAATGGTTTTGTATATTTGGATAACTATCATACTCGAAGGTTTAGGAAAATATGTGTATTTAGAAAGTTGTGTATCCTATATAATATTTTTAAATCAAAGTTTCAGTGGAAGTAATGATTTGTCAATACAGTATGTTACTCAAGTGACAGTAATGTATTGCTATTACATACATGAAATTTTTAAATTTATTTGTATAACACAACAGATAACTAATATCAGGGGACCTAATTAAAAACAATATTTATTTTTAATATTATTTTAACACCAAAACTATTTTGTAGATTTGCCAGTAATTGCACGTGTTAAATTTCTGTAGCTATGTGGACTTTTTTCTTCCATAGTTTGTTTCAGGAGTGCATGGTCAATCATGAATTAGCAATAATAAATTTACTTGTGTTTAGTTAGGTGTATGATGTGTGTGTCACAGTGAATTATATTTTGAAGCTATAGCTGAGGAACGTACGTGTTTCCAGAGGACGTTAGAGGGCAGCAAGGTGGGGTTACAGGGGATGATAAAGCCCAGCCCCATTCAGGGGCGGGGCGTTGTGGCTCAAGTGCCACTCAGCGACGGAGTGTTCCGGCGGCCACTGCTCGCCCCCTCCCAGTACAAGCCCGGCACCGCGGAGGCCTTCAAGGCCCAATTGGAGGTGACTGGCAGTTTTTGTCTTTTTCAAATATAACTCATAGTAGCGGTAACCCTTTTACTGCAGTGTCATGTACTGGAAAATTTAAACCCATATATTGCAGAATAATTTTTTTGGCATTTTGTTAGGAAGAATATTATTATTTTTTAATGTAAGAGTTTATTTAAATTATTAATTTTGAGCACAGTAAATACAGCACCACCATCCTGCCACCATATCATTCCCCTACTCTTTACCCTAGTGTTCATCATCCACATAATTTATTTCCCTCATTCCTCTCCGTGTCTTTATGGTCATCCCAATTATACTCTTTCCCCTTTGATCCTTCCTCTTCTCATACCATTTTTTTTCCTATATTATTCCCATCTTCCTCAATCCTCATGTCCCTCTTAAAACCTAGTGTCCTATTCCTCCTCCTCCTCGTGATCATTTCCATTTTTCTCTTGGTGATTCTCTTCAGCTTCCACCTCCACATGGTTCTCCTACTCATGATTCTTTTCTTCCTCCTTATGGTTGTCTTCCTCCATCTTATCAGTGATGCTCTCATCCTCTCCCTTGCATTTATTTCCTCCTCCTTATTGTGTTTGTCTACTTATGTTTCTCTTCCTTGTGGTTTGCTTCCTCCTCCCCCTTTGCAGTTCTTTTCCTCCTCCTTTGCAATTTTCTCCCTCTTTGCAGTTCTCTTCCCTCCCCCCACTAGCTGTTCTCCATCCCCACTTTTCTCCTCGCAGGTCTCTCCAACAGTTCTCTTGGTCCCACCCTCTCCTTGCAGTTCTCTTTGTCCCACCTCTCCATGCGGTTCTCTCCTTCCCCCTCTTTCCATGCAGTTTTCTTCCTTATGGTTCTTTTCCACCTTTTGGTTTTCTTCTTCATCTCCCTTCCACCTCACAGTTCTCTTTCTCATCCCCCTTCCACCTTTGCGGTTCTCTTCCTCGTCCTCCTTCCACCTTGTGGCTCTTTTCCTTGTCCCCTTCCAGCTTGAGGTTCTATTCACCCTCCACATTGCTGTTCTGATACTCCTCCCTCTATATCGCTGTAATCATCCACTCCACATCGCTATTCTCTTCCACCCCTCCCTCCACCTGCCGTTCTCACAGACTTCTATCCTTACTTTCCCCCCTCCACTCAGTTGTCCTTCCCCCTGTACTCGCAGTTGTCCTTCCTAGGAATTTCCTTTCCTCCCCATCTCCTCCCACCTGTTCACTATGGTTCATCCTCTTCCCCATTTACTGCGGTTTGCCCTCCTCCCTATTCACTGTGGTTTGCACTCTTCCTCCTTTACATTTTTTTGCAGCTTCTACCTCTTCTTTTTCATTCACTGCAGTTTGCCTTCCTTTTCCTCCCTATTCACTGTGGTTCACCCTCCTCCCCCCCCGTTCACCCTCCCCCCCCGTTCACCCTCCTCCCCCCCCGTTCACCCTCCTCCCCCCCGTTCACCCTCCCCCCCCCCCCCGTTCACCCTCCTCCCCCCGTTCACTGCTGTTCACCCTCCCCCGTTCGATTCTTTGCAGCTTCATCCTCTTCCTCTCCATTCACTGCAGTTCGCCTTCCTTTTCCTCCTCCCTGTTAACTGCGGTTTGCCATCTTCCTCCCCGTTCACTGCAGTTTGCCCTCCTCCTGCCACCGACTGCGGTCTGTTCCCCCTGCCCAATTCCTGTTGCCTGTGGTTTGCCTATCTCTCCCTGTTGACTGTGGTTCACCCTCCTCCCTGTATCATATAGTGCACCTTCTACCCCGTTCTGTGCGGTTAGCCTTCCACCCTGTCCACTGTGGTTAGCCTTCCACCCTATCCACTGCGGTTCGCACACCTCCCCTTTCACTGCAGTTCGCCCTCCTATGCACTGTCCTCCAATTTTTCCATACTCCTCTGCCCTGTTCTCCATCCTCCTGATTCTTCATCCTCCTCCACCCTGTCCTCGCAGTTCTTTTCATCATGGTACTGTTCCTCTGCTTTCTGTCTTTCTCCTCCTTGTGGCTCTCTCCCTCTTACTGAGTACTTGTTGCACCTCCTTACTCTATAACCAGCAATCCTACACCTTTATAATATTTTTTGTTTACTTTGTTTCTATAATTCCTCTGATTTCACTGATTCACCTTTCACTGATTTCTTTTTCATTTCCTCTATTCACCTCAGCAATTCTTCAAAGAAAATTAACCCTTTTCATCTTTTCCAGTAGCTGCTGTCCTCCCATTGTCACCCTTGATTTTATTGTCACATTGTTATTCCTTGATGTGTTTTTTTTTTCTATATAAAAAATTGCCATATTAACTTTTCTTCCAACAGCGCATATAACTGTTCAATTATTCCTTGCACTTTTCTCTCAGTTTCCCCATACTATCAGGTTATCTGCAATATAAACAAAATAAAATTAGAAATAATTTACTTATTGCTGTGGAAGAGGGAGAAGATTTGATTAATAAGTTGTATGGTGTGATTGAGCATTATTGACAGTGCTTAAAGAAAGTGTCACAGTCAGGGAGTTAACCATTATCTTAATGTATAAGGTTACTTGTGGGTTCAAGTATCATACTGAAGTGGTGAAGAAAAGACCATGATAGAATGCAGACCTAGCTCAAGATATCAGCGTACCAGGTCAATAAACTGTTTATTTTGAGGCTCAATAAAATCTGAAGATCCTGACCTTTGTGAATAAAAGTGTAATGTAAAATTTTGAATTAGAATTTTTTTTGTTAGTAATATAAAGTATTTAGTCCATTTTACCTGTGTGCCAAAGTATAAGGTGTGCGCTACTGTTGTATGCATATCTATGCTCTGTAAAAAAATTAAATTGCCTGTCAAATGCAGGATATCATGCATACTGTCATATGCTGAAACATTAACTACGTAATAGTTTAAGCAGAGTTTCCAAGCAATGAATTGGGTTTCCAAACATTTAAAGGTCCTTGTAGGGAGTCACTCATTTAATACATGTAACAGGATACAAAACATCACACAAGGTATACAGATACACAAAAGCAGTTGATTAAAACAACAAAATATAAAAGATTTAATTTAAACATGAATTTTATGATTAGTTATGGGGGAAACAAAATGTTGTGGATCAGGGCTGCCACAGATATTTAAACTAAAATTCTTAATTCAGCTCCCAAAAATCTTTAAACTATAATGTAAATATCACCACAGGTAGAAAGCATGATTTAAAAATTAACATAGGCAAGAACAGTGTACAAAATGTTATGAAGCAGTAACTTGCAAGTGATTTTTTTCTCATTAATTTTGGGGGGGTTGTTTGTAAAGGTAATATCGTGTTAGTTTGCATGACACAAATATCAGTAAATCACAGTTTTGGTTGAAATGATTTTACAGAATAGGGCTTACACTTTGTTTCAGATAAAAATTTCAAGTCTGATAGAATTGTACCAAATCAATCGACACCGATAAATTCACAAAATTGGTTTTCAAAACAGTGCAGCATTAGAACGTTCAAATACAGGTTATAATAACTGCTTGTGGAGTCGCTGAAGTCCCCAATGTGTACACTTCACCACTGTTTTGTTTGCGTATACAATACTTACATAGGGTCTCTGGTAGTGAAATTAATCTGTGCATCTGAGATAAAGGGCACTACATATGTGTCAAATATGGATATTTGCAGGAGTGCTGTTTACCTTGATATCATGAGGGCATATAGTGCCCTCTCCTATTGGCTAAATCACATCTTGTGCTGTACAGTAGCGTCCTGTACTTCCTATGCACAAAAATTAAAAATAGAGAAAAAGTGTATTGCAACAAATTATTTGGAATTTTAGCATCTGCTTTCCACTAATGGTGCAATCATAACCTTCTGGAATTTTGTGGCGACTGCGAGCTGACACAACTCAGGAGAATGAAAGCACATTCCTAACAGTAAAGAAGACATCTTGCTTGTGTTATAAATCTTTTCTATCAAAACTATATTTTTAAAACTGCAAGATTAGATATTAGTAATAAAATACAGTGGTAGAAAATTTTGAGTCGAATATTCAAAATATTTGTAGCTGCACTTCTGTGCTGTAAGCCTGTGTTATTTTTAGGTTACTTATATCAAAACTGTTGTGGAATAGTAATAATTACTTGACCACCACGATACTGAATACAAGGATACACATTCTGTACGTCACAATTTATTGAAGCATTAAATTTTGGATATTGTTGAACACAAATATCAAATTGTGTTTACTTTTGTTAGATTCGTGGAACTTTAACAGTTGGGGTACAATTAAACATCAACGCACCCCAAAGTAAATATCATGTAGTGAACTGAAAATATTATGAGTATATTCAATCACTGTCAGTCTTCTTTGAGAAAGTCAAGTTGTAGAGAAAATCAGTTAGATATTAATTGTGTAAATAATTTAATTTTGTCAATGGATATTTGTAGATATCCATGTGCTTTCAACTTGTTTTCCTGTCTGCAAGTATAAATAAGTCAGTTCCTTAGCGCCTGTCGAAAGCAGAATTTCTACATTCAAGCCGAAACACATTTAGTTTTTGTTTTGGCGTGTTTCACAAACTGTAGTGACATATCAAACTGCAACCATGCAAACACAGAATTCTGTACCTGCATCCTGTGTAATGCTTTAAGCTTCATTATAGATTTAAAGAAGTAAAAAATTTTTGTTTCGTAAATTATTTAGTTGTGACATAGTATCGCCACCCAGTCTTGTATATATTGTAATTTTTAATATCTCGTCACCTCAGAAATTTCGTCCAAGGTTCTGCAATCGTCGTGGCAGGGCTGTGCGTCAGAAGAATGTCGTGGTGCAGAGGCAGCTGCCGCTGCTGCCGAAGGCACCCAACGGACATGCGATGGTCACTCTGAAGGTCATCCCACAAACCGGAGAGTTCATGCCAATCAGCAGCCCAAGTCTCGTGGCGAACAATCCATCAAATGTTATTTTCCCTTCAGGGTGAGCTGATTAAGATTGTTTTCATTAAGTGCTTCATCTCCACTGTTCATATGTTTAAGAAAATACAGACTAACCCATTAATTTATAATTAAATGCTACTAATTCTTTATTCCAAGATCTTTTGCATCAAAGTGCATGTCATCAGGTGCATAGTTTAACAAATAACTTATTTTTGAAGATAATTTAAAATTTTAACTTATTGGTGTGGAATCAGTAGCAGGTGTATTTTCTGTCTGATCTGTCATATGGATTTCATTGAATTTAATTCTTTACTGCTTTAATGAAATATAAAAATGTCTTGTTACTATACACACAGGAAACTTAACAGTTCTTCATGTTATTGGAGGAACTTGATAATTGTAAAAAAAAATATAACATAATATTTACATGCATAAGTCAAGCCAAAGAGCTGTCCATTCAGTAGACAGTCAATACAATTTTTTAAATAGAGTGTTGTGGTTAACACTGGTGATATAAATTAGCGCTATAGTAAATTGTCATTATACCAGAACTTTACTGTGCAGCATCATTTCATGGAGTCGTATATACTCACTCCACAAGCATGCAGTTTTTCTTTCTGAATATGTGTACAGGAACTGACAGGTTGACCATGAAATAGTTAAACCCTGTTGAGATGATTCTGAGTGGACTGAAAAAATTATGCTTATTATTAACCAGGAATACTTTCATTTTTGCAGATATAGAAGATGCACATTTATTCACCTTATTAAGCAGGAAAACTTCTTAGCAGGTTTTTACCATAAAGAAGCACGTCTGTCAGTGGCATCTCCCGTCTATGACCATCATTCATATAAAGATTATTTATAATTAGCATACTGTTAGACAGCCTGCAGTTAAATCAAGTACTGAGGGTAAAATCAGGTTTTTTTTTTTTTTTTACTTTGAGTTGGTTGCTTGTCTCAATTTTGCTCGAGCACCCTTCTCTCTCTGTCGCTATCTGCTCTTGTAGTACCTGGTATGATCTGTACTTTCCTCCACCCCTCTTCCCTTGAATTAAACTCCATATGGCAACAGGACAACATCCAATGTAGATATAAACAGTATTAAATAGCTCTCCACCGTGTTTTAGGTGCCGGAGGGGTCGTTCCCTGAGTTGGGAAGACTTGGACTTGTGAACATTCACCCACGTGCTAGGACTGTCGACAACAAGGCCTGACTCTTGGTGCTCACCGTGTTAAGGCGCTCAGCACTGCGAAACGGTGTCCGTTATGTCAGCATACGTTCCATGTGACCTACACAAAGTAGGGATACATGTAGCCTCCGAACCTTCGCTGACGGAGAGTGTCTTCTGATCCAAATGCCATTTTCCCTGTCTTAGTAGTCTCAGCGATAAAGTTAAACAGGTGCTAACTGACTCTGGGCGCTTGCAGGATCTTACCCCCTCCCGCATCGTCATGCTAAGTTAACTCTCGCCTAAGGATCAAGCGCAGGCATTGCGCTAGTTCTTGAATTCTGTCACACCGGAGATCCCTAAGGACCTCTTCGAGGCACCCACATGTCTGAACAAGGAGATTCACCCCTGGATCTCAAGAGTACCTCAGTCAGCCGGATCAGCCTCCCGACAGCACACACAAGCGTCGAATGCCGTCTCACTGGGTTACCTACAGTATATGCACGTCCGTCAGTCGACCCAAGCCAAACTTCCAACTAAGGTTACGCATCACCCAAGTATCCCATTAGATTCCAGCCCCTAAAGTGTAAGATTGCATTGCCCGAACCAGATTTTGTGCCCGCGGCAAAGCTACCATGCCAGTTCTCTACACAGTATGTTCACCAGTACCCAGTAGGAATTAAGCAATAAACCCATAAAAACCCTCCAGAGGGTGACGCACTGACCTAGAGCTTCACAAAACCAACTCCTCCGTGATGTAGTGAACGTCCAGTCAGCCTAGTTGCAATGCATCAAAGTGCAGATGTTAAAACCTGTAGAGTGGCTATGGTATTTTGGGAATATTATTGGCAGTTAAGTTTATCTTTATTATTACATCATGTAGTAAGAATTGATGTATGAGCAAAATGTTTATGTTGATCCATAGCAGTGTTATTATTAACTAGGGCTGTGCAAATATTGTATATACCAAAATGAAAATGAAAAATTGTAAGTTTCAATATGTTTTGGTAAGAAATTTGGTTGCCAATAGTTGTAACAAAATGAAAATCCTTTATTCTGGCGCGTGACGTCATTTTGACAATAGAGGCACGTCACTGCCTAAGTGGTTTTGGTGGGTGTGAGGACAGACACATCGGGGTGAGTTTGAACTCTAGTTACAGCATGGAACAGGAGCCTGACCAGTGTAGAGGACTTGTCGTGTGGCTTTCCGGCTGGGCAGAAAGTCGGGAATGGCAAGTACAACCTTACGTCGAAGTGGAACCACTGTCACTCGTATACCTGGGCAACTGGTGGCCTGTGGAGGCTGCATCACTAGTGGTGACAAGCTGGGGCTGGCACCAGCCAGGACCTAGTGCGCAGATGGGAAGTGTGACTAGGTGCTACTGGTCACCCTGGGTGGGTAGGTGAGCTGGTGTCCCCTGACCCAGGGGTTGGGGATGCCAAAGGGGACTTTCTGACCCCTAAGGAAGACGTTGATGATGGGGTGAATCTCTCCATCGGTCTTGGTTGGTGGCTCTGAACAAGGAGGCAGGCATCTTGAGCTCGTTCCCGGAGACTTGGACTATCAAGTACAGTTGGGTTGGAGTTAAGTCCTTGCTTGTATTTCGAGGCAGTAGCGACCTACTTATCCCTTCTCTGAATACCACTGCATGAGGACCAGCCCTGCAAAGGTAGAGCAGGTGACATTCATCCCTATATAGGTGTTCTTCCGCACACTGCGATTGACAAACCAGGGCTGGCCCCTACCCCAGTATTCGGCACCAGAAGCGTGGTGGACAGAGTATAACCTTGGCTGATTTTCTATCCACTGAGAGGTTAGAATTCCTAATAGTTGTGGCTCTACCTTTTTGTACATTGGGGTGCATAGAATGGGTATTTTCTGATGTACGAATATCCCGGAAGGGGAATATGCAGTCCCACACTACGTTAGAAAAATTGGGCTTAGAAAACATTCCCACTGTCTGCTGCTGTCCCTTAACGGACCTGATGTCTACTAGGAATGGTTCTAGCAATACTGGGGTTAATATTCTTCAGTTGGGTAAAATGTGTTTATTCCTGTATGGAAATAAACATGGTGGTTTGTACTACCTTGACTCATGCCGCTTATACCAATTAACTACAAACGATTATGACTCTTCACTGCAATACTAGTGTACTACTTCTACATACGTGATATTCAAACCCCGTACCATTTCGTACACAGAAGTAACGGTCTGCCACAATCCTGGAGGGCGGCTGGACACGTGGAGGTTGCGAAAGACAGTGTGTCCCCCCCCCCCCCCCCCTTGCGCGCTGAAAGCCTACAAGCCATCAGCCGCAGACCTCGCCAGTTGTTCCTGCAGTCTTCTCCAAGCACCTGGGTACTGGAGTCTAGAGTACTACGAGACCTTCAACCGCCCTAACAGTCTTCAGGAGTCACCAGAGGCTGCCATAGTTGACATCGCCGTAAGAGCTCTGCAGCCCCACTACCGGACGCCCCAGCAACGCCAATAGCTACCAAAAGCTTTCTGTAGCAACAATACATACCACACGTAATTTTTCTTTGTCTCTTACAGACATGCCCATTTTGAGTTAGATCTGTATCTAAGTAATTTTCGACAGTTTTCACTTAACTTCCCCAACTAGCTTAGGACCAGGTCACCTACACCTGGCTACCGTAGGATTACTTCCAACCACCAGTCTGCCTGGCGGGAGAGCACGTGTCACTGTGTTTAATAATCACTGATTTGTTTCTCTTGCCCTCAAGTCTCATTCATAGAGTAATCTCTTACCAATTACTGGGAGAACTTCGAGCTGAGTACCGCCGACCGGAAACTGGAAATTATCCTTATTACGAAATTAGCTACAACTGGAGACTCCCCTCAGGCCGCTCCCAAGTTGAATACACACCCATTAGACGGCCAGCTATTTTATTCCTACCAAGTATACAGGTACAGAAGGAGTAGAATAGACGAGCCACGACCACTAGCAACACTTTTCAATCAGGGAGAGACAGTACATTTGAGTTGTATCCCTACCGGAGCACTTAGGTGCTACCTTGGTTGGGATCGCACACCCAGTGGTAGTCTTGGCAACCCACAAGGCTCCAACGCTTCTGATCAGTTCGCAACAGTGGGGGATCTTCCGAAGCACCGGAACTCGCGTTGGCAAGACTGTTGCCAGGCAACACTAATCTAGCGTCATCCGCGTCCGTGGGGGCTCCTTTCGAGATTCTCCGTAGTTAAACCCGCTCTATGCCATTTCAGGTGAGGCACAGCACCAGAAGAGAGGAGCGAAGAGTTGCGCACCTTGCTGGTCTAACTCCGCTAGTCGACGAGCCGAACAAGATTGTGCCGCTTTACTCCGGTCACTGGTACCATCTACGTTGACTGAAATTAGCCCCGCTACTTTCTCATCAGCACCGCTGCGTTCACACTCAACCTGTCATCCAATGGTAAGAGAGTTACTGAACAAGACTGAGTACTGGCTAGGCGTCTCCAACAGTAACTTCTGGAGCAGGATATCCGAGAACTGGAACTGCGAGCTCTGTGTTGTGTTACGTCGTGCCCTTGCTACCACACTAGTGGAAGACTAGCGACTTAATCAGCTATATCCCGCTACCTCTCGCCCGCAAACTGACAAGGCACCAACCCATCGTCGACTACGACTAGTTCCGAAAGAGTTGCAAGCCAGACCAATCCAAGGGACTCGTAATCCGTAACATCGAGAATTTCGCACCAACGCGTAAGGCCACTTGCCCAACCGTTATATCCAGTCGTAAATAAGCTTAAGCCAACCCGAACGCACAACCGACCAAAGTGCAACCAAAGCCACACAATTGTGATCCAGCCTTAGCTAATCGGAGATGCGTCAAATAAGAGTTGAACTGAAGTTGGCTACGTTGTCCAGATCGTGACCTGGTTCTAAGCTGGCAAAGTAGGAAAGCTAAATGGCTCTTAAAACAACTCAATTTAACTAACTATACGTGTTGTCCTGAAGGGAACGAATGTGTGAAATGTTTCACGACTTAAATGAGGGGAGCTTGTGAAGTAAGTCTCCGAGGTGTAGAGACGTCTACGAAGGCCTGGGTGGCTGAAGATGATCCCAGCACACGAGGTAGTGGAGCGAGCCTCTGCTAATGGTTTTTTCGGTACCAAAAGTGCAGTGGAGGAGCAGACTGTCTTTGCAAGGGTCGTGCACTGGTATTTATGCTCTCCCGGCTTACTCCTCGACTGGGTGGAGGGAGGTGCCATCCCTCTGTGTTTTTGATGTCACCGGCTGGCCGATGCTCCAGCTGTTGCATAGATTATCGATTAAAACTACTAGTGCCATCCCTCGGTGCACTATAGTACTAAGTGGTCTTGACGTGTCATTTCGGTGGTTCGGCCGGTAACTCGTTTATGCTTCAGGATATTCATCTTCTACCATTGGGAAAACTCCGTTGGGGTGCATCGGGAAGGTTAGCACTGAAGTCGACTTAATTAGGTTGAAAAGATGGCATGCGTCAGTTCCGATGAATACTTGAGTGTTTAATGAATGTTTATTTAGCGATTAAGTGCACCAGCAAAAGTAACTTTTGTCTTTAAATTACCTTTTTTGTTTTCATTAATTTATTACTAAAATAAGTACATAAAATAGATAATAACGCCTGCGTATCTTCAAGTATGTTGGTTTACTTTTGCAATGAATTTGTTTTATAATCAGTAATTTGCTAAAACATTATTTGTTAAACCTTCGTAAAGTCTGAGCTCTTATGAAGTTATTTTACATTTTCACAATAGGTAGTGAGATATATTTGATATTGGTTTCGTGAGAAAATGTGTCTCATGCTCACATTTGTCTACTGAAGAACATACAGTGAGCAGATGCGTAAATCAGTTGAAGCCACTTTACTTATGTTGCTTTTGTGTGTGCGAATGTGTACACAGCGTGACAAATGTGCTACCTCAGCCGCCGACAAGGAGTCGTCACATTCTACCCGCAGTGCCAGTCGCCGCTACCTCCGTCACTCCCGCGACTGTGGCAAACATCACAGCTTCCCTCCCCTCAGTGGCCACCTCATCTGCCCCACACGTTGTGCAAGGTACTTTCAAAGCCCTGTCCTCAGCTGTTGTACACAGTGTTGAGAAAAAATAAGAATGTATTGCATGGTAAATAAGTAGAAATACATAACACTGAAATGCATGTTAATATGCCCCATAACTGTGAAATTTTAATGCAGGCACAAAATGAAAGTAAATTAGCAGAAAGACTGTAATTTATTTGTAAAACTTAATTATTTAACCTAACAAATTATATTCTGAATATTAGTAAAATCTCATAACTTAATATGAATAAAGCCTCAACTTTTACTTTTCGTAATAAAGGTACTCTATGCTGAAAGCCTTAAGTTTATCAAACCTTTACAACATGGGCATCATGAAATAATGGCATAATTAGTAATTTCAGTGAATGAAATTAATATTTAATTACAAAGAAATATTTTTGAAAAAGTTAGTATGAAACAATACTTCGTAAAATACGAACATGCACAAATTAAATCACATCTTGCAAACGTAAAGTAATGTGTGGCATGCAAAAAAAAGTATGCACTGCCTACTTATTGCTTTATTTTTAGAAAAGCACACCACTTACTCTTCACTAATATTGTGAAACCTCATTAATACAAACTTGAAGGGACCAAAATGCGACCACTTTGTAATAACGAGGTTTGTTTGGCCGAAACTGCAGACTTTTTATGTTGGGACAAGCCCCAAAACCTAAAAATTCTGAATTTATATTTAAAAAAAATGTAGCTTTGATAACAAAATATCTCTCTCTGTGGTTAACACATATGATTTCTATGCACACAAACAGGACGTTTCCACAGGTTAACTACATAAGATGTTTTCCTCCATGTAGGCACAAAGAGTTCTGTCACAATAGAACCACACTCTATCAATATCAGCATTCACCTGTCCAAAGTCTGTGTACCCAAATGCATATTTTTTTGCTGGTACTAAAATTTGTCATTAATGTGGTTATTTAAATCACTTCCCAGAAGACTGAAGAATTGCCACTACCAGAAATTTATTGTTCAAATGTGGAGGTTAATTGTACTGAACTGTTATGAGAACCAAAGTTGGTTAATGTGTTTGTATTAAACATATAGAATTTGAGACTAATAATTTTAGTGGGACATAAAAAATACTTTGTTATATGTATTGCCAATATTTTGTTTTAATCAGCTTTTACACCATGGAATTACATACCACAGGTTCATGGGACCACAAAATTAATTTGCTATAACCAAACTTTTGCTAACTATGTTCCGCTGTAACACTGAGGGAGTTTATCTTTAGAAATAAATTACTATTTCAGTTAGAAATCCTCTTTACTTTCCCTGCAAGACACATAACTGGTGAAGAGTTTGCTCTCTGCTTTTCAGTTCTAGTTCTTCAGTCAATTTCAACATAACCACAGTTCAAGTTGTTAGAGAGGATTTCACATTCAGAACACAACTTAGAGCTACTTATTAATTACTTTTTCACTAATACTTCCTAACTCGAATACTTACTATTAATATACCGTATCATGTCTACCTGTGATTGTTGTGTTAGGTATGGAAATAAACCGAAGGTTTGACGTGGACTTAATTCCTTCTGCTACAGCATCAAGCATCTCCAACCTTATGGAACTGCCTCTCTCCAGTGGCAGTGCGAAGAATGAATCGTCTTTGAAAAGTTCTGCCAAAACTGCCAACGCAAGGCACTTAGCGCAACCAAGCTTTGCTACAGGTAACCATAACGTCCTAATAACACATTTTAGAATAATTAATTAATGTTCATTATTGGGAGTACGGTGATACTAGTTGTTCTTGGCACCGTATGCGTGCATGACAAAATGTGTGACAGATTGTTGGTTTAATGTTGCTCGTCAGTTTCCTAAAAATGTCTTTTAGAACACTTGACCAACTGATTGCTTGTTCACAGTGTTCCTACCGGGCGAAAGTGTGTTGGAGACGTCGACACCTCCACCGAGCCCCTCCCGAATCTTCAAGGATGAGACGAATAGCCAGTGGTTGACGTCGGAAGTGAGTGACATTAGCTACATGTTACAATGACACACTTTTGTGTGTAAAGTTGCACTGCACAAGTACAGTATAAGCACCACTTTAATGAACATTTTTTTAGACTAAACAACTGTTTTGGTCCCAACAAAAGCCTATACATCACATTGGTATTTTGTTTCACTTTAACTAATTGCGGTCGACTCTCGATGTATCGTTATCGTATGTATCATTAAATCACATCCACCTTAATTTTTTTTTGTGGTTCCGGCAAAATTCCTATGTAAAATAGGTCTGTGCGAATATCACTTTTTTATTTCAAATTGAATTCCAAAATATTCCCGAATACAAATATTGAATAATTAGGTCCAAAATAGGCCCAATTATATAAATTACATTACCATAACAAAAATTTGTAATTTGTATTTAACATTTCAACAAAAATATGTTATAAAAGTAAACAAAGTATTTAAATTTGACAAGCTATAGCACTGAAATACCGGCATCCAGTAATTAATGTAGGGTATCAAAGCTAGATTGACACTCCAACATGTTCTATTATTATTGCTGGAGATCTCATTTTATTTTGGTAGAAATAAATTATTAGTTTGTCTTTCATGAGACTGTCTTTAGTTTAATGTCTTTCACGAGTCGGCATTGATTTGCAGAGCTAAGTAAATAAAACTATACCCGAAACCTGCTTATAGACTAACAGAGACCCTCACACTAACATTGGGAAAAATTTTAAAAAAATTTGCAGGATCCAAACGCTCCCACTACTAAGAATTTATTCCGTCACTTTTAACATGGCAATGCAAGTTCCTCGACAACGATCCGTATCTCTAAGCGTTGCTGCGGAACTCGCATTTACCATGTTAAAAGTGACAGAATAATTCTTCGTAGTGGTAGTGTTTGGATCCTGGTAAATAATTGTGATTGAGTGTTTGTTTAATGAATTGTCCACTGTTTCGAGTGTTTATCCGAAGATCCGTTTTAGCATTAAAATACCCGCGAAAACCAATAAAATTCACGAAAACGGTAACCCTGGAAATATCAATATTCACACTTTGAAAAAAATTGAATTTTCGAGATCTCAAAGTATTTATATTCGAAATCGAATTGAATTTGAATATTCAATTATTCGAAAATCTGAATATTCGCTCAAGCCTATATGTAAATAATGTTAACATAAACCGTTTATCGCATGGTGCGTCAATCAAAGTATATTTCGGGTCCCTTCACCTAATATTTCCCACAGCCATCATTTTAAAGCTGGTTGTTTATATAAAGTTTATAGTTTATCTACTGAATAAGCTGCTCCTGGCGAATGTAGATGTTTTATCAAGGTAATGTGTCGCTCAAAATAGTTGCACTTATCTCACTTTTATTTCAAAGCAAATGGTTTCGTCTGGAAATGTTCTGCAAAACATCTTCACGAGGAATTATTATTTGCAAACATGTTTTCTTTCGTGATTAAAGGAGTTTTTTTCCCCCGTAAGGTTGGTGTTTCATTGGTTGTGGCGTAAATTTAACATGATTTTAAAACATAATATTTATTTAACTCAAGGGGCAACATCTGCATGAATAAAATTATACACCCAGAAGCATAAACTTGACTTCCCCTTGTCACCAAAAATTGTTTGAACATCGAGCGACTTGTATTATAAGTGTGAAGTTCATTTTCAGTATACCTCTTGCAGGGAAATCTGAGGATTTATATAAATTTATTTCAAGAATACACACGTCTTTTGAATAAGCTGATAAAATATAAGGGACTATTTTATCCCTTTTGGTGTCTAATAATGGGTAGGTAAGCACCGAGCCGAGTGCAGTGTAACTCACAACAGGAAAAATCAGAGGATGTGCTTCTGAATGATTAGTTATTAAAGACATCAATTATAATTGTCTTATTTATTCATTTGTGTCTCATAATTACAAATTTACTCTGCAGTAAAATATAATGAATTACTTTAAAAGACAGACTTTTGCCACTGGCGCAAGTGACTGGTGTCTAGAACATGTAGCGGTGGGGAGGGTTAATCCTCCCGCGCAACCCTTCCTACGCCAAGCCACTGTGTACACACTGTCCGATCAATAACTTCTCTGCGCTCTCTTAGCTAATAGAGTGTGTGTGGGACATTCAAATTTTAACTTGCATTCAGTGTCATAGTAAGTATTTTAATTTTCAGAGAGGTTGAAAGTTTTAGGTCAGCTTGCATTTGGTGTTGGATTACAATCAATTACATACAGTATTTTGAGATGTTATTTTCTTTATTCAAGCGAGTTTTGGTGAAATGTTTTTTAATATATTATTTACAATAATACTTCTTCGAAAATTGCTATATTTATTGTGTTTATTATCTAAACTTCATTAACAGATCTTACTATATACCGAACATAAAGTTTTATAAGTTGTACTTTATTAATATACATTTCAGAAAACTGATCGACTGAAATCATGCATATATGAACACTTTTTTGTCAGTCCTGTTGAATGCGTCGTGCAGGCGAACACCACCAGAATAGCCTACCACATGGTAATGGCCCTATGTAGAGAAGTCAGAATTGTGAGGGTTGACACATGCTCGAATAGTCTGGCTGGTACGTTGCTCGAGGATTTTACCGCTAGACCAGTAGCGGGGTGGTTTAATGGTATTAAGCTAGAGGCGTAGGTGATTGATGTACATCGTCGTCATGGTTACTGCTGGAGATGCTGTTCGGGATTACAATCGAAGCAGGCGTCCGAGTTCGGCGGCGCTGTCCCGTTCCGCCGGCCTTTCCTTCGTGGGAGGTGCGAGTGCACTCAACTGCTTGGCGGGAAGGAACGCTGCATTTCGTTCGCAGACACTAACAAACTAAACACAATTTATAGTGTAAGGCGGTTTTGGCTTGCTGACCATGCTATGCCACATAGGAATGGACAGCAGGTCTCAAGCTACGAGATATCCCAGCACTAGCAGTGCTGTGGGATAAGGCAACAACTCGAGACTGTCATCCCTCCCTGGGTGAAGGTGTTACTAGTGGTTGTGGCTCCTCTGTGTTCCTCTCCGCCGGCACTTCTATAGTGCTGCGGCAGTTGGAAAGCAACAGATGGCCATCGAATGGGTGTGTAAGAAAATATGACGGACCCCTGAAGAGCATCCATAGTTAAAGTCAATTTGGTTATGTTAAATTACTCGGTTCTTGTCAAGGATGTACGTAACAACCTGTATCTGGACAGATACTCTTAAGAAATAAAAGCTGAATGGTAGGAAACAAAGGTATGTTTATTGAAGTCTCAATAAACATGCGACGTGTGCTACCTCCTACCAGGCAATTGAGTGTTGAAGGTTACAACGCTGGCCAGGTGTAGGCGACCTGGTTCTAATGGAGAACGAGAAAGAATCAGCTAAACTGTTCTAATAAAGATGTCTTGAGGAGACCAAGTGAATTAAAAAAGTGTTGGTAAGCTTGTTCGCTGGTTGTCGGGTTGACTGATCGTTGATGGTGAAGTAGTTGCAGAGGGCGTACTCAAAGCGTCTAAGTTCTCTGGAGGTCCCAGCACTGAGCAGTGCTGTGGGATGTCGCGAGAGATGGAACAAGAATGACTGCCCGAGCCCGGCAGCGTCCGGACTTTTATAGCGGAAGCTTGTAGTCTGCCAGCAAGGAGGGCGTTGACGTCCTTCTGCCCTGGTTGGCATGGGAAAACTCTTGTTAGCGTTTCTGCTTCATCAGTAGCGCTCGGCCTTGCCGGAGGTCTGGGCAGCTTGCCTGCGATTCAGGTGTAGAGAATTCGCCCATAGTTCCTGCAGGGTAAGCAACGTGTCATGCACGTCTGTAGCAGATACTCTGGCGATGAGTCATAATCGTAGTCGATTAGTTGTATAAGCGGCACACGTCAGGGTATTGTCGATCGGCAGAACTGCTGGTGTGCCCTAGGGAATATCTTGGACAGAGAGAGATGTATTTATTATGTTTGCCCGGTTTTCACCTGTACTGTAAAAATTCCCCACTAACAGAGACTCACAGATTAAAGTTTAGATTGTAATTGGAGAGGCCTGAGGAAAATTATTTAGAATGGATGTAACCGTGTGCATGCATTAAGCAACAGAATATTGTCGAGATAACAAGAACAACCCTCTCAAAATTAACAAGAAACCCTTTTAATAATATACTAAATAAATCAAAACGTAGCACTGACATAATAAACCCTTAACACAATTGCAGACAAGACATGTATTGTACCATACACACACACAAGACAACACCCCTACATGGAGTAACATAAAGAAGAACCAAAATAGTTACATAAACTTAATTCAAATATCACATATCTTTCCTAAACGCAGCATTCAAACGATATGCATGGAAATTATTATGTATGCTGGCGAGACTCATTAATTTGTATTGCTGATTATTCAAGCTGTGTAGAGCTACCAAGTTCTGAAATTCCCAGGCCACGTCTCTTAGGTCTCTCCAGTGTTCGTGCAAAGTTGTCTTTAACTATTCCTTTTCAAATTTAAATGTCACGACCGAAATTTTAACATTACACTACATTTAAAATTGCTAAAAGGAAGAGTATTCAACAGTCTCGTGCATGTCGTACTTATTTTTGAGGACTAGATATTGATTACCTCAGTTCCTGAAGCGGAACATTTAAATGGCGCATATCGTAGCTGGAATGGTACTGGTGATATACTCGACTGAAGATCACTCAAATTATATCCAGCAAGAAAGAAATTCCTTAATGAATCCAAGCTATTTTAAAACAATACCTCTCTTATTCACACAATGATAAGGAATCTTTTTATCAATAATTTTTGTACGTAGTTACCAACTATTACCTCTATGTCTATGTCAACCAGTATTCATTAAAATATTTTTGCTAAGTAAACTAACAACTATAATCCAAAATATGTTATTAACTTTACAATAAAATTATACTTTACTGGAATCAAATATGTATGAAAATTAAATTACATAACATGTGATTTCATACACATATAGCATCAGCAAGAAGTGTAAAAATATGTTACGTTTTAATGTAGTAAAATACTTGGGCTTTCTCTTTGACCAGAAATTTAAAGGGAAATTATGAACATATCTTTACTACATTATTCTTTTCCAAAGGTAAACAAACAGGTCTGTGTTCTATGACAACATCTGTGGTTTCTAACACTACAGTTCCCCAAATAACTATAGATTAATTTTGTCAAACCTTTTTTTTTGGTTGATATAAGTTATATTTCTCTTGATGAGCACTGTACTGGACATGGCGCATATATAAAAATAGATATCACCACATTATACTGCCAGTGTTAGCCAATACCCAATGACTCTACCTTCACCCAACCACCACTCCTCAATTGGCCGAGTGTTTCCATGCACGAGCACTGCCAAATGTTTGTTCTGGCATTGTGCATGCTCTTGCTATTAGAAATTGTAGATCTCTTGGTTTTTATTACTGCTTGATGATGACTATTACTTAGTTTTTTTACATTCTGACTTGGTAACATTTTTGTGAAAGATTTTTGACAACCTACGCCATTTATACAGATTTGCGATTCTACAGAATCAGTGGAACTAGGAAAGAGAGCCGGCTTGTTGCACTATATGTAGACTAAGTGAGCACTTCTGATAGCCGTTTGTAGTTTCTTCTTTCATCCGTTTGCATATCTTTCTGCCTCATGTCAATATACGTATTGGTACATGAGTTAATTTAATCTTTACACTAACTACACCAGCCTGCCATGTTTTGCTCAATAAATATAAAAGCAAGATATAGTAATTTATGGTGAATAACATAAACGATAGAACACTTTGTTTCAGTAACATGCAGTTAACATTACAAAAATATTTTTCATATTGAAGTTTCTGAAGCTATTTGTACATTTGACTTTGGTAGACTAATGAAAAAATTACATTTGTCCACTGTATTAAAATGGTAACAGTATTTTCAGATGTATCAAATTGTCCACTGCAGTGATACACCTCTGAAAACCGTGCCACAATCCATCAACAACAGTCGCAAGGGTGGGGTTAAACCTCATGACCATAACTTTGTCCCTATGTCCAGTTGGTAACCTTACAGGTAGCGATTTTCCTGAGTATCTCTGGACATGCAAGGTCTCCAGAAAATCAGGGTGGTTGTATTCCCTTGGGACATCAAGGCCTCTCCTTATCAGATCCACTATCTGTAATCCGAGTTCTTCCATCCTTTTCTGGTTTTTGAGCTTGAGGAGAGTTTCCTCAACCTCAGCCACTTGTCGCACATTTCTTATGTGGAGCTTTTCCCGGACAGGGTCCATAGTTTTCAGCTTCTCATTTACCCTGCTTAGGGTAAATGAGAATGGTCCTCTTACTAGCCTCTTCTCCTTCACAATCTCCGCAAATGATTGCGGTTTCGTGAGAGGTTTTGCAGCCACCAACCTTGGTGTTTCCTGTTGCATGGCGAGAATTGCCTTCATCCCACGTTCCTGAGCAGCTGCAGGTCCAGCACAGCCTTCATCCTTGTCATCCTTTGGAGCAAGTAATTAGCCCATTCTTTGTTTACATTCCTTCTATCGCCTGTGACATGTTCCACCAACTCTTCCATCACTCGTGATAGGAGATGGTCTGCTCTCTTCTGAGGGAGCCCTCTCACCTCAGTAGACTCCTGTGAGGGACAGTCACTTGGAACAGACTGCTGCCCCTTTAGCAGTCGTCTTCTGGCTCCGTTTGTAACAGTCGAAGATCACTTTCTCCATAACTTGGTATTCCTGACCACATGCCATTGGGCACACTTTCTGTAACCAAGCTGCATCCTCTTTGTTAGGAGGCAAGACTTGGACCCAATTTGTTTCTGAGTCCAGAATTTTTTCCACATAATGAGCCGTGCTCTGCTCAACTCCTGAAGGAGTGATAACCATCAGAAAGCCCTTGCATTCTGTTATCATGCCCCTTTAACACAAGGAACTAGGAGTCCTTCCTGACACTCGCAGGTGCCCTTCTTTGAGCACTGGTGAGGTCCCTAACCTCCGAGGCTTGGGGTCGTTGACCACTGCCCCACCCGGTAATGTCTTATCCGCTTAGCCGGCTAAGGATGTATAGCAAAACACAATATCTCTTTGTCACCGGTTGACTTGTGGCCCTAGCAGCGTGGCTTTTTTTAGGACGAATTCATTTCAGTCCAACTCACACCAGGTGGTGGTACCCTGACAAAACCTGGTGAGGTGGACAACACGAAAATTACCACCCTGTCTGCGAAGCTGGATAGCCACCTCACTGATTGTGCGGAGAGTGTAAGCAAGCTAGGGTATTTAGCCAACCTGGAAGTGGAACTCAGCACTAATATGGCAGGGATGTCGAACAGCACTCTTATTCTTGTCCCACGTCAGCCCCTTGGGTGTGCGGCCCAATACAGTCATTCAGCGCATGAGCAAGTTGGAAGAGGCTCTTCTGAACCTGATCAAGCGACAGGCCACCCACTAATTATATATACATTCAACATTCTTTTTCAGTGCAATGTCTGCCCCCACCAAAGATTTGCAAAACGTCATTGCAAGCGTTCGCAGTGAATATCTGCTCGCCAAGCGGACTCGAATGGAGCGTGATGCTGTTTCGTTGGATGTCATGGGGTCGATAATGTGTGTGCTCGACCAGCAGCAGCCTATTTCCCCTGCTACTTCTCGTATTGTAAGCCGATCTTTTTTTATCAATTTGAATGTTCCAAAATCACACCTCGGCTTAATATTGCTTGTCCAAATTCTAAGTACAGTTCTGACCAAGCATATATAAAACAAACAGTCTATATTTATCAGTATGGCCTACTGTTGCAGCTGTAATACTAACATAATAGAGTGGTCTCAGTTCTTAAAATTGCACAATTTTTGCGTAAAGCGCGCCACTTTATTGCTTTGCCGAATCTGACCTCTAACAAAGTTACGGCGGGCGACAGCACAGCACTTCTCCTCCTCCTCCTTGTTCCCTTCCTCACGTCAGGCCACCATCCCTCCCCAGGCCATGCACACACCTCTCTGCCCCCTTCCCCAATCTGTCCACCTCCCTCTCTCAACACACTACGTGCCGTAACACACTGCTTCTCTCCTTCACCCAGTAAAGCTCATACCCCTCGGCATCCATCATCCCTCCGCCACCCACGTGTAGTCACTCCCATACCACTCTACCTTCCCCGGCTGTCTGGCCATGCCCATACCCCTCTTCTCTTTAAGCGCCCATCTAGCCACACCTACAGTACTACAAGCTCCCTTCCACGCCCTCCCCAACTACACCTCATTCATCATCAGCATTCTAGCCCTCAACACCCTCACCCCTTGTTGGCGCATCAACCACAAGCCGCCCCTTTTTCTTTGTTGTACACTTCCTTCTGGGTGCATTGTACTAGGCTACTCATTGCATCTCGCCAGGCTGAAAATACATCCCAAACGAACAAAATTGTGAATATCTTGTAGGAACTTCATGAAGCCGGCTATATCCAGTGAAATCCATCCACATCGTCTGACTTTGACCCAAAATACTTCTCCCACGTGAACAGGAGAGACTTTGTCAAGAGCACAGATAGTATAAGAACTGCTTCGCCTTGGTCGCAGGAAATACCCCAGACACAAGATACTTCTGCTTGGGATGCAAGATATCTACCAAGGAGATTTAGTGAAAATGCTTCCTTATGCCCATGCCAGTAAGGGGTACAGGTACATTTTGATGGTTATAAATTGCTCCTCGAAGTATGAATGGGCCATCCCTATGAGCAGGACGCATGGTGCCACAACTATGCAGTTAGTTTTTGGTTGAGAGGGGTGCACCGACGTACTACCCTGAAAAGGAATTCTACAACCCTACTTTTCGTGCGCATATGGCGGCGAATAAGATTAAGCAGTACAGTTCATTTGGAGACCTTATAGCTCCTACAGTTGAACAATTTAACTGCTTGCTCAAAATTATGATGCGAAAAGAGTTTTCTTTCAGCAAAGGGCAGTCATAAGTCGCTGGACTTCCTCAGTACAATATAAACAAGCATAGAACTATTGGAATTAGCCCCGTTGAAGTTACAACAGAAAACTCGCAGCAGCTGCTTTGCACAGTGTATGAGAATGACAAGATGTTAGATTCCCACAGACCGAAAGCTAAGGTTGGAGACTTCGTTAGAATCTCTCGAATGAAAGGGACGTTTGGTAAGGCTTATTTCCCTTCTTGGAGTGTGGAAGTATTCCACGTTGGCAAGGCAAGACATGACATTATGCACCTCAAACTTATACTCTCGTCAATATGTGCGGACAGGACATCAGTGGCTCCTTCTATGAAGCGGAAATTCCTGCTACATGGTTCCCACATGATTACTTGGGCGAGAGCATTCTCCAAAGGTGAGGGAATGAAGTGAATGTCGAGTGGTTGGTTTTCCAGCTTGCTTAAATCAATGGGTGCCAGAATCATTGCTTTTGTCTGTGTATTTGAAGTAATAACATTCTTCCTCTACACAAAAGTATCATGTATAAACTTACTATTTTCTGTGTGTGCGTTTTTTCCTCTCATGGCGGCCATCTACTGCATGTCCGAAGAGCAGTGTTTATTTCATGCCCTGTCTGTGGGGGAATTTCGCCTCACTTGTTTTAATTGGCTACACACTATTTCTCTTCCTGACAGCTTGGGAAAGGGTCTTTCTCGCATTAATCCAGTCTTGCCTTTGTTTAATTTCACCTCGGATGTTTTTAAGGGCTCCTATTAATCTCCTGCCTGTCTGGGAACAAACATTATTGGTTTTAGTTTCAGGCAGCGGATGGGGAGTACCTCCTTTTGCCCTGCTAACATGTCGGCAATTACTTATAATCTGGCTCCGTATACATTACTCCATATTGATACTTCTGAGAGCTCAGTAAGGTAGTATGTTAGAGAGGCCCTCCAGACCCTGCCTTGGTGGTAACACAGTCCATTACAGCTGTATGCTGATGAGGGTGGCAGTTGCTGTGATGTATCACACTCTCCTAATTGGAGGTTGAGTGCAAGAGCAAGTTTGCTTTCCATGTACGGTCAACTGGCACATTCGTTTTTACTTCATTTATTTTTCTTTATATACGTAACTGTGTCACCTACCATAATCATCTTGTATGCATATGGAGGAGAAGGAGTATATGCACACTGCTGGCGTGTGCAGGCAAGTGATTTTTTTGCAGGATAGCCCAGAAAACTCTCCACAAACATAGAGTCACAGCTACATTGTAGTGGGAGGTGAAGTAGGACAGGCAGGGGTGATCTGGCACGGTGGAGGGAGGGGCAGGATAGCACAGAGGGAAACCCTCATAGGAACAAATTTTCGTTGAAAGCACTCGGGGACACCCCCGGTATTGGAATGCACTGTCATCATATGAGACTCCAAGATGGCTGGTGTTGGGAGAGTGATGCTTGCACCTGCGCCAGGACAAAATCGAGGGCGGGAGCACAACTCCAAGGTGGAATGCAAGAGCAGTAAATTCCGACCCATGATGGCGGTCGAGGGGGAAAAATGGGAAGTTTTTCCCTGTAGTGAAATTCAAGATGTCGGTCGCCCAGCCAGCCCTCAGCACCATGCCACCTCCTAGAACCTACTAGAGCAATCTTATTTCTGGAAATGTGAGAGGTTTATACTGAGATACTACTGTTGCTTAACAGTAAGTATCAATTATATGATACTCAACACCCACAATAACAGGGATTTTGCAGCTACATTTGTTTACAACATACACGAGGCTGATTGTAAATTGTCGCAATCACTAATTTCTGTCTGTGAAGAGTAAACTTTTGACACAAATTAACAACAAAACCTATGTACAATGGCGCAGGTTTAATGGGCAATACATTCAAGAATACAGCCATAATGGTAGATCATTTGAAGTGTTCTTAAAATAATTTGTTGCATGTGAAAACTTTTTTTTTCAGTTTATAAAGTTGGCTATGTTTGGAACAGTTGTATGTTATCTATTTTGAACACATCCAGGGACAAGACACTTATGCCACCTGACAGGGGAGTGTTGTGTTACAGGTAGTGGACTACTCCCTTAGCAGCCTGCTAGGACATCTGGAGAGCCCTGCCAAGCCATCAACGTTGGCCCACAGCTCCGGCCACGCTGACGACTCCAGGTTCTCCTCCGACGTAAGTGCATTTGCTCTCAGTGGTATTTAAAACATTTTTGTCTAATGAATCCCAGTCCATATCTTTGGTCTTTGTAACATCCAAAAGCATGTATAGTTGATTCGTGATAACCTCGGCCTTTTCTGAAGCCCTGCCAAATTTACACTTTTGGTTACGTATCGTTCCGCTACACGTATATATAAACACTGGCATGTGACTTATCACTATCAAATGTGTCGGATGCTGTTAACAGCAAGCTGTCATATAACCTACGAATGTTCACAATTTAGGTCGGCTTTATAACTATTTGTTACACACAATACACATTAATATTTAGCCACGACGGTGTTTGTTACAACTGTGATGGAAATCACAGCAGTTATTTAACCTGTTGTTATTAATAATAAGCGTTTGGAATGAAAATCAAAATGAATGGACAACCAGTCCAACGAAACGACACAGTAAATTCAAGCACGCAACTCGTATCGCTCATTTATTGTACGTAGCACCGAGAAATGTAAAAGATAGTGGTGAACATGCAAACACATAGGCCTACCATAACATTTAATTCAATCTATATGGTTGGGCTTAGAATTTTTTTTTTTTTTGGGATAGTGGCAGACATTCAAAACACAGAAACGTGAGCTCGTTACACAACTGTGTTTCGAACACCTAGCACAAAGTTACAATCAAACGTTAATGTAAATGATTAACTTCGTCATGGTTAAAACGTATAAACTTTGCTCATATTTGAAATCCACACACATCTGGCCTGCGTAACATCTACAACACAGCCACCATAGATACAAATGACGGCTACACCCTACACACGTGGTGATCACAACACTCGTTACAGTACATTAATCATCCCTGCTATGGAAAAACAAATTTATCACAACATTGTAACATACTTAGGATGTTCCAAAAACGCGAGTACGAACTTGACGCTTCATTCAGAAACACGCAGAGTCATTAACATGTCGCCACACCACTGCCAATCGTAAGGAACCATAAAAGTTGCCCAGGTGCGTGGCTAGGGGAAAGTTGATCAAATTATAGATTCTTCTTTCCACACCACATCTGTCAACCTGCTGGGGTTTGTATGTGTCGCGCCATCACATCTAAAATATGTTGTTGCATCTCAATCACATATTTAAACAATAAAATTTCATTTCAGTTGTAAATTGCACTCTTAAACACCATTATTGTTGCTGTAATTTGTGCGAAATGTGCTGAAACTAGAAATAACTAAATGTATACTTTTCCTGGTACACAGGTGGTACGATCTCCATGACAGAGAGAGTGTGACACGCCCTGCTTCACATATTGAACCCCTATTCCGTATGGGGGAAAAAACACCAACCTACACACGGGAATTTGCGCGGACACTTTTAACTGCACCAAAGAAACGTGTTTCCGTCAGTGCTATCTAACAATACAAATTGGCAATCACGTCGCTGTTGTTAATTCATATCTAATATAAAATAAATACTACAAGTTACAAAGGGAAATTTTCACTTATTCAATAATGCAGTACTTTAAAGTTAAACACAGTGTCAATACACGCTATTGAAAATAAGGTTGCCATATTATGCCTAGGGTGATTTTTCAAAGGTTCAGCTCCAAAAGGCAGAAGAAAGTGTGAATGGACCATGTGTAAAAAACTGAAGGTTTTTGAAGAGAATGAGGGCTGACAGCAATTAGAGGTGCGGCTCATGTACAAACACCCAATGCACTAAAACCACTTCAATCAGAAAAAAAAAAGATGAGAAACATTAATTAAAATATACATGCAATTGAACTCCTAAGTGTATGTTTTTGCAAAAACAACGTAAACCTTTCCTACTCTTATTCAGTTAGCAAGGTGTAGTAAAGGTAAAATAATTACAAGCACAATAAAACCCCTCCTTTACGACCCCATTTCCATTAGGACCCAATTCCGAGGAACCGTAAAAGGTTTGGGTCGAAAATCTGAGGCACGTCTAAAAATAGACACAGTAATCCCTCCCCAACCTTGGTTTCAGTTATGCGTGGATTTGTTTTGTAGATGTTTTCTCCAATGGCGGTACTAGTTTCTATTTTCCAGGCTATGGTAAACTAGCCCTTATTGATGTTAGTAGTGGTGCATGGGCTGCTCACTGTAAAGCGAGCACCTGTGACGGCCTGATTACCTATTCCTTCCAGCCATTTTTTATCCTTTAAACACCATTTTAAATAAATAATGCAGTGTAAGTAATCAACACAGTGTGTTTATTCCACTGCACTTGGAAGTTAACGTCTAAGGCCAAAGCAAAGCATACCTATTGACTATCATTCCAAATGCACTCACTTTACTGTGAATGGCCTTTACCATTGGCACAAGTTTGCATGCGTGCCTATGTAATATGCCAATTTTCTATGGTGGGCAATTGTATTTCTTTCTCGTGGAGTCAATCTTACTTATCTTTATAAGTGGGCTCTTTTGTTACCATACTTTGGCGAGTAGGGCTGTGTGCGGGTAGTATATGCTATGTCAGAAGTTTTTGATGAAAAATTTGGGATGGTTAATATCTCACTTAGACCACACTAAATATTTATATTACAGTAAACATTGCCGCACCTCATAGTGCCAGTGCAGAGGCCAACACATTGATGTGAATTGCATCTATCAGCATGTTTTCCCAATGCCGGACCACTGTTAGCAAGTGAACCGGCCCCTGTAACGACAGCATTGGATGACCGCCATCTTGTAGCGACCGACAGCTGCCCAGCCTGAGAATCTAGCGCCAAGCATGTACCCAGCTCTTGAAAATAAACTTACATAATCTAATCTTTTCACACACTTTCAATGACCTTTTTCATGACAAGGGGTGGTCCAATACATCTTTCTTGGCCATCAAATTAACTGGGAGACGTCCAGCTATTCAAATACACATAGTATATGCCAAAAATGGCAGGGGGTGGGCCAATATGTGTCCAAATTTCTATCATTACGATGCTATTCTCGGGAACCGTGAGAGGTTTTCTGTAACGTGAAACACAATTTCTTTTCTTGTATAAAGTACCCTCGTATTTGACTGCGGTCATGAAGGAAATAGTGCCTACATGCAGTATGTTTATAATTCGGAAGCTTTACGTTCATTACAAACCTATCTATTCTTCTTCTTCTAACATTTGCCATCCAAGAGCTATAGAAATACAAACCTTTTCATAACACCGAAGGAAATATTCTAAATTTGCAGTTCATGGTCTTATTTTGTTTGAAGCAGGCAGACAACAGAACAAACATAACACCAATTATGTGTTTTGACACACGTAAAATTTGAGATGTTTTGTTGTCGGATTATAATTAGAGACAAAGGCTTGTATCTTATATTCCTAAATAATAGTCCATTTTAGCTTCATTTCATAGCATAACATAATTAGGAAATACCTGTCAGTACCATTGGCTGAAGGCTCTCGCTAAACAAATCAGCTTCCGGAAACACTTCTGAGGTGGCAAGAAAACATTTTATCAATGACGTGAGAGTTGGAGATATCCGTGGCAACACATCGACCAGTGTCATCATTCCCACTCGCAACCTTATCGGGATTGAACCCGGATCTCCGTGGTGGTAGGCAAGCAACCCAAACTGCTTGGCCACCGTTACGCCAACATCATTCAGCCACATCGGTTTCGTGTAACTGATGGTGGTCCTTCTTATCGCTTAATTGGTTCCGGCGACATATATAAAATGTGGGTGGAATGCAACATTGTACTTTGTGTTGGCAGGTGGAGGCACAGCTACAGTGTCTGATGAGCGAGAACAGCGTTGACTACACTGCCAAGTTTGCCGATCTGGCTGCGCAGATCGCCGCCTCGTCCGATGCCAATAAGAAGTGAATCCCGGCTCCGCACAGGCATTCATTTTACCTGTTCTAAGCATAACGTCGCTTCCAGAGAACGTGGTTCATATTGAACTGTTAAATCTCACATTGTTGCATAGGTTTTCTTTATACGAGTTGGAAGTGTGAACAGCCAGCCGTTAACCACTCGTGGTGCTTAAGCAAACACTGCCACGGAAGATGATGAACGACTCAAGTATATTACGATAAGTTTCTATATTCTAGTTCCCAATATTTGCTGGGAGGGAAATCGTTTAGCCATGAGATCCTTGTAAAAAGTAATCCCTAGTTGTGTGAATTATCTATATGTATGGAACTGTTAGGTTTCATTCATATTTTGTTGCCTCATATGCAGAGGATTAAAGAGGTTTTATTTGTACATTGGTTAAGAACCTATGCTCACAAGAGAGCTGTGGGTGATGCAATACAGGGGACAAAAAAAAATTCCCATCTCACAGACAGTGCAATGTGCTTTCATAACAATGTAGAGAAGATCTGAAATCCATTATGTGTGTACTTGCCCCCATAACTGTTGTAGGTTCCCAATACAAACCGTTCATATTAGGATTTGCTAATCCTATTACAAGTGATGGCGCACTGCATGAACTTGGGCAGAATAACCACAGCCTTGATTGTTTAACAATTAGCAATTTCCACTCAAGTTTTGATCCCACGGACTTCTACAACCGGTGAAGAAATACGCAGTTACAGCTACATGCACATAACAAGATATACACACTCACGATTGAGTACACAAAGTCATCTTGATCACATAGGTGTTCTTACAACTTTACAGTAGTTTTATCAAATTCAAATGATTGGTGAATAATTCCATCTCCCGAGCCACCTGGGAAAAATTTTGCTACTTCCCCAGGCAACTAGTGGAGGCGTTAACTTGAATGTGCAGGCCAAATGATAAATAATGAGCCCGCACACTGACCTTGAAGGATATTGGCACCGTGTGCCACAATGCATAATTATAACCTGAAAAAAGGGGTTAGAGCCAACCTCCAGTTGTGATGGCCTCAGGAAAGTAATGTCCTGTACCATGATGGCTCACCACTGACGTGCCCAGGATAGCCAAACCGACAAGGGGAGAGTAGACCCCCCAGTTCCTGGAGCTACCCACCCCCACAGTTGAACTACGAATAGTTCAGATACCTCAGTATCTGATGCAGACAATGAAGTCAGACTAATACTCCTGTGAGGCACAATAAATACAGTATCTGGGTTTCTATATACCCTACAGAAGAACAAATACCACATTTACTCATGTATAATGCACCCTTTTTTTTCCTCCAAACTACAATCCTCTCCCCTGGAAGTAACGGCCGAGAACCCTTTGTAATATACACCCAGATGTTGATCGACAACTCCTCCAACACGCGGCTAGTGAGCCATAATGTCTCCTAAGAAGGGATGCGGTAACACTACAAAGAGAAACCTTGAGCAGTAGGAGAAAAGCGGTTCCGGAATTTCGTTAACACGTTCTGTCAGTGTGGTGCATTGCCTCCCCTACACATCATCATGTGTGATGAGACGACTGTTACAAGAGGTAAAGTTGATAAAATATACCAACACGCAGATGGTTAATCCGGTTTGAGAAAGCAGTAGTTCCACTCCTATGGCCAAGCTCCAATAAATTCACTTTTATGGGGAATATTTTAACTGGGAACGCTATATAAATAACAACCTGATTTCATTATCAAAATAGATCCATTTAAAAATGGGTTTCTAGACAGGCAACTAGTTTTTACATTGGAGTGGTAACAGTATACCCAGGTTGGTTTTGGGGACATATCCATGATGTGCAACGGCGTCATCAAAGTGTAAAATAATATTCACAAACTGTAGATAAGAGGCCACTGTACCTGTGTAAATACTGTACACTTGTCACATTGATTAGACCTACGTCTTTTAAAACCATGGTACAAATTCACCTAGGATTGTAGTTCCCTTAATGCAATTCTACAATAGTAATCCAATCACATGTTCCCCACAGTTACACATTTAGTGTATGATGTGCTTCAAATGTAAATATTGTGTTGTAATCAAAATGTAACATACAGCATGCCACATTTTGTAAGCGTAGCAGCAGGACGTCTGTTATGATTAACAGAAGGTTCATCCTGAGGTGTACCCTTTTATAAGCGAAGGACTGAATGTAAGTGTAGAATATCAATGCACAGTTTTATAAGAACTGACAAATAAATCAAGTTGAAAGTAATGCAATACACCATATTCTTACCTTACGACAAACCATACATAGGTTACTATTAGGGCTGGTGTGCTATCAACACAACATTAACCTCAGTGAGTCTGAGCGGTACCTTCACGAGACCGAGATACTTCGCAGCAGGGCGGTACTAACAAAACCACTAGGTGTTTCATTCCAGCAGTGCAGCGGGCGAGAGTTCGCACCAAAACCTCACCGCTGGCGGCAGTCAACCTTAAGAGCCGGCACAGGTATCTAAAATTAACAGTGTAGTTTGCAGCAAGTCCATCGTCTTCTAGAGGTGTGGCCTAGGTTCCGACTGTCTGCACCTTTTCTCATACTAGGAAATTAATCCTCGACACTACAAGAGCTGCCCAGATGTACAAAGTAAACTGACAGAGAATTATACCGACGGAGGAAGCAACAATACATGACTTTACCCTCTGGGTAGAAAATCCGTCATCATTTAACGCATGGGCTATCCTTTGGGAGGAGAACAGTTAACCAGGTCGTAGAGTCGGCGGAAATGTGAGGAAACACCATCATAAACTGCTAATTTGTAACTTTCATTGCGACGCACACCCCTGTGGCTAATGATTTCGGATGAGGCCGGCAGTGTCAAACCTAGGTGATCTTGCTGGGACATGCACCAGTTTAACCATGTGACCTCCACACAGCTTACCTCTACGCGATACTAAAACCCCCCCTCTGGATATTCCATAAGAGAGAGAACATCTCACCCACAGCTTTGTGCAATGCGAGGCACTCCCATTTTTTTTCTGACCTTTACACGATTCAGTACCACAGCATTGCGCGTTAGATGTAGGACAAAAAAAAAAAGGCCATAACAATTAATTTAGGGACCAATGCATAGGCCTTCAGTTTATTACACATATTTACATCATGCCTGGGAATACAGGTAACTTAATGACCAAACGTGGTTTGGTGACCTAGGAAAGTCAAATGTAAACCCCTGGGCAGGGTGAGTCCACCAACAATGACCTACATGTGTATCTCAACCTTACACTTATAATGCAACATTTTTGCTCAGACACCAATCTGCTGGGAAACCCACTCCCTGTAGGTGGGCAAATTGACGTACACTCCAGGTACACCTTGCTCTGCACAACCGATGCCCCACGACACCAGTCCAGCTAGTACAAAGCGACCTTCTAACTCGCAGACCAGCGGGGAGCCACCATCACCCTGCAAATATCACCACACAGTTGAAATCTACAAAAGCTTGCATGCAAGCCACAGTCAGTGTTAATTATGACAAGTTTCCATAAATGCAGACTTAATACTAATAGGGCACATCCATGATTGTTGTTCTCGCCTGTGAAAAGTTCATCTTGCTATACACAAGTGGGCACTTAAATCCAGGTGATGTGGCGTTTCAGCATTCACTGTAAGCATGACATTGCTAAACCACCACACACCTGAGCAACACACTGCAGGAACTATGAAGGATTCCTTCTCACCTATAGGACACACAGCTTTCCTGCCCCCCCCCCCCCCCGTGCGCTTGGAGCCTACAAGCTTCCACTAAATAAGTCAGCTTGACTGCCCGGTAGTATCCATTCATGCTTGTTCCATCCCACAGCATTGCCTCTACTGACATTGTTTGCGACCTGCCGTCCATTCCCGTGTGGACGCACATCCAGTGGCAGCAATGGTGACCCAAACACTTTCACGTATCTGGATCAACCCGCATCGCATGAGTGGAGATTCTATGCCTTCCACTCAATGGAAATGCAGGCGGAACGAAACCGCACCGGCCAACTCTGTATCGATTGCGCCAGTTGAGGGAATTATTAATATCCCTGTGCAAACGCTCACCCGTCGTGCCATCCTGTAGTAAGAAAATTGATGACCTCACTTGCATGTGAGGTTCAGTTGGGATAACATCTCACTTCTCGCCTAGTTTCCTTATCCTATCCAGCTTACATATAGTGCCATGTTTGCATCTACTGGTGGTGACCATAACATATGCAGTAATACTCCCACCGCCTCTATGTGCAAAGCACTATGCTGGCATGCAGTGGAGACATTGAAAAAGGGACGTGCATACCCATAAACGCTATCCATAAGCAGGCCTCATTGTTTGGTGGCCTACTTAAATACATCCAGCCAGTTTAGGTACTAACTACAGCCATTACACTGGCACAAATTGCAGACACGATAGGTAACAAAATGAGAAGAGGAACAGGGATCCTGTAAAGCAGAAAAATTGCTCACTTAACATACCGTGCAGGCATCCTTGCCCGGCTCGCCGCCAGCACATAGGAAGCTGGTACGGTCCAGTTTGTATGATGGCCCCAGCCGAGTAGACCTCAGTCGCTGCTCACACGATGCCCCCGACAAGATTGGCACCTCCACCTGTCGTTGAGTATTCTGGTAGCTGCCCTGTGGTCCAAATGCATTCTTGCCCCAGCCAGCAACCCAGCACCTGTCATGTGGCCCCATAGTATTGGAGATATATAGCGCACAATATAAATGGTACCTGGGATAAACAGATCTCAACCACTTTCGACAATGCATGCATACCATTGGAACTGGCAGACCAAGATAGAGGTGACTGAGCATAACATATAAAGCTTCTACCTTATATATTGGTACATATGCAAATGAGCACTGCCAAATTTGGCATACCAGTGATACTAATGAAAGTTGCTTTGTCGATCAGTGTGTCTTAAAGCCTTTTATCTGTTTAACCTCGCTCTCACAAAACCAAGTGCCCCCCCCCTCCCTTCTTATATATACACACACACATTACAATAGATACCAGTGAATGTTTCGTACACAGTGTGTGATGGGATACAAAGCCACAGCATCTGGCACAAATACTCGGTGATCCAGGGACATGCCTCACAATGGCTCTTAGGGGTCTCTGGTGAGACAGGTAATTGCAAATGATGCAACACTTCTTGGATACAACTTTTAACTATGCACCAAAATGCAAAATATTTTTTTACATTCAGACGCTTTATTTGGCATAACCAGTGTAAATGTGAATTAAATCTGGCAACATTCAATGGCACTGGAAGCCCCTCCCCACATGCGCATGTGGTTTCCAACCCATGACAAACAGCCTACGATGATTCACATATTATGTGCTCCTAAAACAATTACTTTATATTTGGGTGCATGTGTACCGTTTGTTGGTGAAGTCCCTGCGAGGCTCTGGCAAGCACGCAGCATTGATGTGCGGGAACTGTCTCGCGAGGACTGAGTTTTTCAGAGTGATGACAGCAATGTCGTTGTTGAGGTTGGTCGGATTGAAGCGAGGGTGGATCACCAACCCGGCGATGTCCACCTCCACGAAAGGGTATGGCTCGGCCGTACTGTGGGTGTTCCACTCCCCGAGCCGCACCTTGAGTCTCTTGGAGGTGGCCCTATTACCAATCCCACTATGAACAACCTGTATGTTGCTCTCACCTTGAAAGAGCAGCTGCGGATGAAACTTCGCACTTCTTTCATATACAAACACAGTCGCAATTGTTAAGGGAGCTGTGTGCCCCTGCAAACTCCCCATTTCAATTTTCTGTATTGTGGTTCGGCCACCTGGTACTCTGTGTGTTGAGTACCAGGTGGCCAAACCACAATACAGACAATTGAAATGGGGAGTTTGCAGGGGCACACATTCAGTTTTGATGTTCTATATGATGCTACTGGCCATGTATTTAAAGGTGTAAGAAACACCATTCACAGATTTATTGCTTAACCAGAACTGGTCTCTGTGTTTGCTATTGGTATTTACTACCAATGATGTGTGATACTTACCAACTTCGCTTCATCTACAAACAACACCGAGGGGGGGTTTTGGAAGCGCAGAATTCCTACAGGACTTTCCCTGGACCGGGGATTGTTAAGTTTCAACAATGGGGCCAGGTAGACCTCAGCCCAGCCAAAGAAGAATATTCCCGCCAATACACCAGCTGGACAGAAAACCCTCCACCGCGCTCGTTCGCCGAAATCTTGACCAGCCACCATTTGTGGCTCGGCAATGGCTACCCCCCCCCCCCCCCCCCGAGGAACCTGCCAGTTGAGGAATAAGGTCGGAATCACTCTGATGTGCTTGGACGGCAGAACACACGCCTGCTCCTATCTATCGGGACAAGGTACTTGAACCTCATGCTCAATACCTGTCGCTCCCACCTCTCTCTCTTGGTGTAGTCTACCTGAGGTTGCACCCAACCATGGGAACGCCCTCAAGTTGGTTTTAACTCCCCGGCAATGTCCATCCCGTCTTCGCCGCCTACAACTGAGGAGAGAGGGTACCAGTAGGAACATCCTGCACCTGGTTCAAGACCCGACGTTACCCCAGCCCGCTGGGGTCCAACAGCAGCATTTGGGGACAGTTTGTATCTACAGGCAGCAACAGTCTGCTGCCTTAACCCAGGACTGAGTAATCCAGCAGCCCCTAAGCCGGCCAAACCACAAACTGTCTGTCTGAACTATAATCAGTTATGCATCAACATTTGAAAACCCAAATTGTTGGGGATGCAGAGAGCCCCCCCCCCCCCCCCCCCCCTTGTTTACAGTTTTATGACCATGTACATATGTAATTTTAGCACACTGTAATACCATCGTAGTAGTTTTACCCAAGTCACAGGTTTGTAATGATTATCTGTCCAGGATATATGTGATACATGGATCTTGCACAAGGCATTCCTGCCTTTTTTATTTTAAGGGTTATTGTATGGGCATGTGGTTGGCCAGAACAAACCATAGCGTAAGGAGTTTTGACCAATTGAGTATCAACTAATTTGCAATACCATATGGTGAATGGGCCGTGGCAGAGCCCCTCGTTTATTAAACAAACTACTACTGAATGAGGCCTACAAGCAGGTTAACCACAGAGCATCGTGGAAAATATCGGTCCGGGTGATCGGCCCACAGCACCCCAAGAACATAAGGGTCATCATCATTGATGCCACCAAGGTGACGGCGACCCTGCAAGAATGGACGTTCCTGCCAGCGGAGGTTGTATCAGTCACCAGCCCCGCGAAGCTATGCATCTCAAGTATGTTTAGTCATTCCCGTGTCTCTATCTTCCATGTTATTCATGGGCTCATCTACGAGCCAGAACTGACCAGCCTTCACCACGCCAGCTTCCCTCCACCACACCCAAGCTCCATTGCTTGTTATCCTAGCAACGTGCCTGCTCGTCTAGACAATACGGCCCCTTCTGGGCAATGATGCCAGTGATCTGGAACTGTTACCCAAACAAACCAATACCCGATTTGCTTACCTGAGCAACCTTTCTACATACTTAGGCAGGTAAAACGGTGTAGCCTCCACAGGTACACGAAGAGGCGTCGGGAAGAGACATTTACCCAATCCCCACGTGCTAGAGCTGCAGTCAGTGAGGCATAATGTCCTCTGCTCACCACACCCTAGTGCAGAGAACTGATGCTGGGTATCCGCTCACATAGTTCTGCACGGTAGACAACCTCTAAGCCCTGTGTTTTCTCTCACGAATGTGAGGGGTGTGTGACACCAGGTAGCTTACTCCAGATGGAGTGGTCTTGTCAGGGCTGACCCTGCCCTCAGTCACACGAGAGGTTCAGCCTCCATGCCTGAGTAACGAATACTACGATCAACCGGAACAGCCACCAGCAGAATCTGTAGCCTATCTTCCACTTGTTGCTCTGTCCCCGCCAACACAAACCACACCCAGCCAACTTTAATCTCAGAATTATCATCTCACACCACCAATCAGCCAGAACGTCACCCAGGTATACCGCCCAAGGTTCAGAACATGGACAGTAAGATTGGTCCTGCCAGAACAGACTTCGTGCCCTGATGAAAAGCCACCAGGCCAATACTCATGTACTGCACACGAACCTCCTGAATTAAGGGTAACAAAACTACCCCCCCCTTTTACATACACCTAGTTGACAGGGCGTCACACAACAATATAGTAATCTCTATTATGGTAACATGACCGACTGTGCTTAATACGGATCTCCATTCAGTTTCATTTTGGGCAATTTTGAAACATTAACAAGACAACTGGATTGGGGCTCAAACCCAGGTCCTCCCAAATTTAAGTTCAGTATCTTAAAAGTACATTTGTAGAGGTTTAATATCTTTTGATTGTGAATACGTATTGATAATCAGTTTTTAACACGTATGAGCAATATTTGTGACGCCTGCCACCAATTCTTAATCGTTGCTATGCTGATCTGGTTGGCAGTTACCAAAACAATATGAAAAGTGCAAATTACAACACCCCTGGTATGACCAAGACTTAGTTGGGCAAATGGAAACGTTGATCGTATTTCTTACCAGCATCCCCCTGGATTGAAGATGGAAAGCCACTTTGGACAACTCACTGGCAGATTCCAAAACTTCAGTCTGACTTGTTGACTGTGTGGTGATGGGGTTAGGGCAGCCAGTGTTGGATGCAAAAAAGTTATTACTTTACATTTGTACCAAACATGGACATATGTATGAAAAACAAGTGCAAGAATGCTGAGCCTCACCATAGGTTCCTTATGTCGAAGAGAGACACGTAGGATGCTACTTTGTGAGCGGCCGTGATCAGGTGCTTTGGGCCAATGAGGACTGCTCCACCCACATACTTGTTGGAATTATCCAGCACCATGCCGACCCATGGGTACATCGCGAAGCATGCCTGCAGAGATGAGAAGTAATATAAACACGTGTGTTTACAAAGAACAAAATCGGTAGGATGTGGCTGAAGCTAAACATACAGCATTAGAATGCCCCCTAGACAAAGAAACATACTCAATATTCAACGACATACTGCAGCCTAGCTTCTATGTGGCATGTATGTCTGAAATACAATATTGATTCCTTAATGTTGCTTATGTAATTTCCACACATGCATGTACTAGGATATTTATGCAATTTCCCCACTGTTGACGTTAATATGTTTCATAAAGAAGTACACACAAAACGGACAGATGCACTAGTACATTCCAGCCCACCAAGAGAAATTCCGGGCCCCTGAGCAATGTGTGCTGTGGCCTGTATGTAACATACTAGGCATTAGTAATTATGATCATATGGTGATAGAAATTATCACTCCGATTGCATTAACAGTGCACAACTACAATTCCCTTTTCTCTTGGCAGTGTGTGCTGGGATGTTGCTGGTTAGAAACGGGCATTAGGTGCGGTGGTTTGTTAGCCAAGCTGCAAGAAGTTGGAAAAACCATTATTTTCTTTCCACCCTCACAGTGTTCCCAAAACTGAGCTAATGCAGAGTCAAGAGTAACATACAATCTTGGTGAAAAGGGATGCCTAACATGACACAGGTGTGTTAGTGACAAAACATGTAACTGTGCATTGCTTTAGAACAATATTCTTAGTCCAAAATAGGTAGTTTGCTGCGGTACCTGTCCTGGCTCAAGACGGATGCCTGGGAGACACTGCGGCTTCCTTGTTCCACATCCAGACACTTGCGGTTCATCCACACAGCAGAATACCGAGCCTGGAGGACATTGCTTACTTCCTGAAAACTGTCAACACACACAGAGCTCATTCTGCTGCTGCAAATAAAATTACACAGGGCCCTTCACAAACAGTTGTGCAATACACGTATACCCATCCGTTATTCTATATTAACAAGTAATGTATCGTTTACAAACCCTGCATTAATAAGGGAATAGAAAAGATTTTAGCCTCTTGCAAAGATGAAGTTGTACACACATTGTGATTATTGTCAAATGTACGAATTATGTTAGGCATGGAATATTTTGATTTAAGCGGCAGCTCCTAGACGCTTGTTACTCAAATGAATGTGATGGATTGTATATGTTCACCTATGGATTGGGATACTGCCAGATGTACAGTGTAATATATGTCTGGGCATCAGTGTACTGAAGATATTCCATGGTCTCGTGTGCTAGGAACCACTTTGCATCAAGGTAACATTTACCAGCACACAGCTGTAGTTCCCCATCATGTTTCAACAGTTCTGAGGTATGCCAAAACGAACCAGATGGAAGGTGAGCAAGGAAAAAGATTCGTGAGACATGGATATCGCTCAGAGAGACAAGAAAGTAACACATGGTCAATGGGAAATAGGGAAGCAAGTTGAGATGTGGTCAGTCATAAAGTTGGAGGGGGGGGGGGGTGGTGTCCCCCCCCCCCCCCCCATTATTCTACGCCCCTGCATAGAACTATTTCGTACTAGGAATTGGCAACACACCATTTTCATCAGTTACTAATGAAATGTACGAGGACATCCAGGAACATATTTTGAGCTGCATGCAGGTGGGCCATTGTCCCGAAGTAAAGTAAATCACTTCTTCCCTATGCCTGTACATCCACACACCTATAAAATCCTCAATTTATTCCAGGGGTGGAAAGATGTACAAAAAAATTAGTCGCACGACACAAATTGTAATCAGAGAAATGTGCACAATAATTAACCAAGACTTTTAAACCACTACCCCTGCATACATATATTTTAACGGGTGCACTGAGTGGCATTCGTATAGAAAGTTGCCAATGATAGGGTACGAACTACTTTCAATCAAGTGTTGGGTAACCATTTCAGATTACGATTTTTTAATGCACCGAAGTGGAAAAATGAGCACAATGTTATTCGCTTGACCGGCGCATCATGAATAAAGCGACGACACAAGGTGGAAGAATACACAACGTGCTTACGAGTAGATTTTAAGCAGAGCTTTCTAAAGTGTTCATTTTATCGTGAACAGACTATATTATGAATCACAGCTTTCCAGGAGGTTTTTTGCCTGTGTAATCTGTCTGCCCGGATGGATGTAACCCAAATATCGCATAACGTATTGACATGAAATTTTCACAATAGGCTAGATAACCCCAGGATCAACCTAGTCTTTGTTTCATTAAGATCTCAAACGGTTCTGGATAAAATTATGATCAGGGATGTAAATATATACTGGATTAAGCTTTTCTTAGGATTACTCCATTAAATAAAGCATTGTAAAAAATTTCCCTCAGTTCTCCTTTCTTTTAACTCCATTAAACCTGAAAGAACAGCTTCACGTGCCCCTGTAATGAGCACATTGCCTTAATTCAAGTGGTGATTTATACTCACGTTCGATACAATGCGCACATCGATAAGTCCTGTGCCGTCGGAGTGACCCTGGCCGGTCGGCGGACAAGACGCAAGTGGACGGCAAGCACACTTCTTCAAGCCGCCGCCTGCTGCGGGACAGACACGCAGGACAACTCAACACTTCCACAAGCAATATTATAGGCTATGCACGGTAAAGTGAGCACTTTTGAAAGCGCTCTCGCGTGGCATAATAATATTTTACTCAAGCCTTAGACGTTGACTTCCGAGTGTGATGGAATACACACACTGTGTTTATTACTTGCATGGCAATATCTATTTAAAAAAGTTTATTGAAGGATAAAAATGGCTGAAAGGAAAAGTAACTAGGGCCTCAAAAGTAGGTCTACTCACTTTACTGTGAACAGCTTGGCTTTCAATCGTTAATATCTGTTTAACCGTTAACGACTGACGTCAGTCAACTTTTTGTAATCGCCTGGAGCCCGAACATGACTACGAAATATACACAAACGCCATAAATATCAATGCAAACTTAAAAATACGCAACGTGAGCTGCGCACCACAACATACAAATCGATGCACTGAACCGACGAACACCGTTAGTGATGCCACACGCAACGCGATTGTGAGGTAGGCGAGATGCCTTCATCGCGATACAAATTGGTATTCGGATTAATCAAACCAATATATTGAATAATAGGAAGGTATGGCCCGTCGTACACACCTCCATTATGTAAATGAAAGGGGTTGGTACCTTTTGATTGCATGCGACATTTACACCGTTATGTTAAAAGTGATAGTGGATACCATTGGTTGAAGCAGGGCGTCGTAATTAGCAAATAAGCCCCCTTAGTTGTAACTCCCTAGGGCCCACAGTTTCCGTGTAGAATGCAAACAAAGGGCCTGTCCGCCCTTTCATTCCGGTACCGCTCCATACCCACCCTCATCGGTTCTCAAGATCTCGCTGTTACGAAGGGAGCCGAACTCTATTATTTACATGGGGGGGGGGTGGGTGGGTGTGTACGACGGACCATTATTATTTACATGGGGGGGGGTGTGTACGACGGACCATACCTATCGTGTATCCAATATCTTGGTTTACTTGCTCCGTATACCAATTTGTGTTCCTCTAACGCGAATACTTTGCCTAATATCTCACGTAATGTCCTTGTCACCCTCCGGTTTTAGGGCTGCTACAGCCCTTATTATTTGAGATGGGCCATGGGTGTCCTATATCAATCTTCCTCTTTTCAGGTCACGAATCACGTGCCCGCGTTCCCTAAACAAATGGTTAATTCGAACACGGCCTACATACTGTATGTTTGTAATTGAACAGTGTCATTAAGCCTGCCGCTTAGTGAGGGGCGCGCGAGGCACAAATCGAAGAACCATTAGGAGCGACGCCAGCTGGCGAACGTAAGGCGACATCGCCTCAACGCACGACGTAATCCGATCGTATGATTTCAGATAGAAAACAGCACAGTGGACGGCAGTAAAATAATAATCCCGATGTCCTGGCTGTACTATACACGATTAGTCTGGCGTGTTTTTTATTTTCGTAGAGAAGCATTTTGGGGGCACGTTTAATGGTGCCGGATATGCGGCCAGCTTAATTGAAGCTAACGTCATATTATGCAATTGCATTTATAAGAGCATCCCTTATGTCCGCAAACGAGTGTGGTGGGTCGCCAAGGCCGTGTCCGAGTGTCAAATTCGTTATATTGTAATTTTTAATTCTGTAAGTTTCAATTCGCAAGTTGCCGACAGTCACTTGTTTAGCACTCGCAGCAACACATTTTCACATCAACGGTGGAAATTATTTGTATCTAAAATTGATAGTGTAAAACTGGCGTAATATCTCTCAAATCACCAGTGGAATGCTGCAAATATTTTACTAAACAAGCAATAATGACTTTATAAGTTTTGGTACAAACAATGCAATTAAAGCACAACGTTTACTTGCTTTTGTAAACATACCTAGTGTATTTTATGAACAGTTGTTTGTCGTTCTATTTACGCGTTCGCATATGTAGGAGTTTTGAATGTCAACACCACCACGGCGCTGATTATGCACATCCACTGTATACCATTTTCGTAAACAAAATTGGGTCGCGTGATCAAAACCGTCTGCCATTTCGGACACGGCCAGAGCTAAAGATCCACTTCAGACACCTCTGGGAATCGATTTAGACCATAGGTTGTATATGTATTCTCAACTTCTTTTTCCGTTATTAACCTGCAGCTGAAGTTCGTCGGCCGAATTTAGATACATCTTTCATATGAATATATACTTGGCGGTAAATTCAGAGAGACTAATGGGTTTGTTCCTTGAACTGTGCGTAAACATGGCAGGAAAATGTGAGACAATTTCTATTTTACAAAAAAATAAAAGGAGCATGTTTACTAACTTATTTTCTAATACAGTGTGTAATATTGGCTTCCCATACACACACACACACACAAAGTTGTTCGGAAATCTCGCAATCTGTGTACACCAGAACATTCACCGCTGGTGACTTTCCGAAAAACGTAACTGCAGCGTGTAAAACGCTCCGCAGGGACGGAGGTCACGAAGCGGAATTCCGACAGAATAAGACACGAGGTGGAAACGCGTAAGGGCGTCCGAAATCACAAACATACATACATTTGATATGAAGGGATCGAGTGTACTTCACACGAAAAACTCGAGCACAGCCCATGTCACACAGCATAAAAAACATTTATGCCGTACATCATGATAACGTTAACTGTGCAGGGGGAGTTTTGCCTCGAATGATGGGCGCATTTCTAGAGGGGTAACAGTGATGAATCCAGTCGTGAGTAATTTTTGATCGTCAAAGAATGGGGAGAGGTTAGGTTGGAAAATATTCAAATGAGTTCTTACTCTTGAATTTTAACTTTCTCACACGTGTCCCTTGTCACCTCCTGTTATAGGTTGTTCACGGTAAAGTGAGCACTTTTTAAGGCCCTCTTAAATTTTTCCCTTTTACCCAATACCTGGAGCTACAATAACACGTATTTATTAGGGGATAATGTCCCTAAGGGGGTAGTAGCAACTGCATATCTTTGTAATGAAAGTTTATGGCCAGCCATGGTATATGGGGGACTACTTAAGTCAAATAACATTTGAACGGGTTTCAATTATACCTATATTTTCCTACGAGGGATTGGCATCACCAACTAATTACCTAATTTGCCAAGTCGGCATTTCAAAATAATTGTCGAGATGTTCGCTATGCCTTGACTAGTTTTTTTTTTTTCTACATTACATAACGATATGGAGCGGCACTGCCCCCTTAAGAAACTGCCTATGGAGCACTGCACCCGACTATACGACGTAAATAACCCATTTTAAAAAAGTAGTACAGAAATGTGCGATTTATGCTGTGTGTGTGGATATATATACAAGGAAGATGGCACTTACCTGGGCCAGTTCGAGTGACCACACTGTCGTCCGAGCCTGAAGTGTCCTCGAACACAATGTTGTCGCCTTGTCGGGAAGACGGCAGCATCGCCCACATGAACAAGGTCGCGAGCCACGCCGACTGCATCCTGCTGGAATCAAATGCAACATATGACAGTCGAGCCTCCTCCAACTCCGCACAGATTATCTGCACCTATATAGGACATTCACGGTAAAGGGAATGTATAGGCAACCTTAGGAATCGTGTTTATTACTTGCATGGCAATATCTTAAAAGGTAAAATTAACTGCGCTCTCACAAGCGCCCACAGTCCATGGGCCCAGTAGAGTTGGTAATAGTGGATGGGAAATTTTAATGTCAAATAAATTGTGTTGGGTACCTTTGTGCAAACTGAAATTATTTACTTTCCTAAGAATGCTACAGTTTCACTTGACCGACGTATGAATGTCACGAAGGGTTTTCAAAAAATGCTCATTTAACGTGAACAGCCTATGTTGGAATATGTACTACAGCAATTCATTACGGATTACAATTCTATTGACTCAATCACCCCCCCCCCCCCCCCTATTTTTCGTCTACACGCCTACAACCTCAAACGTACGACACTATAAATACTTGCGTGTTTTCACACTGAGCGAGCAGGGCAGTATAACACTTAAACATCCAATTTAGCCTGACTTCCCGTTACAAACGTTCAGGCCCTATGTCACTAGGTAAAGTCGATACTCTTGCTATCTCTGTTGACCGCAAAATACTGTTCGAATCAACTATTTAATACGCACAGCTTGCATTCTGAGTAGAATCCCCGTCTACAAAAACTTAATCGTGTCTTTCACACTACACACAATTTGCACTGTCACAATGAGACTATATTATATTTCTCAATATCATATACACGTACGTTTAAACAATTTTTATAATGAAGTTATTCCTTCCGTGCACACAGTAGTCCGAAGGCGTTTTGAACTTACGCCTAAGATTTAAACTCACGTTAATGGCTTGAGAAATACGCGAGATATTATTACTTAGGGCGTGTTTACATGGCTAGAAATGCGCGCGACAGTTTCTATTGCAAGGGTAGTGTAAACTGCATGATTGTTACGAGCTAGAAGGTTGACTATATATAACTTACACTGCACAAACTACACAATAGTGCGGGTCAAAAAATACATATACTTACTTGATTCTGTTAATTGTTTCATATTAATTCTGTCATATGTTTAATATCCTATCCCAACAAATATCTTGACGTGTAAATAAATTGACACGTCACAATTGCGGCCATTTTCGCTTTCAACTTTTTACAAAGTAATTCTTAAAGATAAATTTCAATTAACGTAATTGTGTATTTTTTATGTAAATTTTTGTTCAACAAAGAATCGGCCAAAACTCCCTCCGCCTCCCCTTGGGAGAAAACCCCCTATATGGTCTACATGTAGGGGTGTCAGAAGAAAAGAGGACACTCCTACATGTAGACCACATGGAGGGTTTTTTTTTTTTTTTTTTTTTTTTTTTGTTCCTCTCTGCCTCGACTAGCTCAAACAGACTAACTTGTCAAATTTGCAATTCACGTGTGAACTGAAAATCTGCGGCGGAGGAACCGGGCCGCGAACCCCGGACCCTCCGATAGCAAGTTAGCCACTCTGCCCCTGAGCTACGAGGGCAGAGCGAGGAAGTCAACTTAACAACATAACTACAGTTATGAAACCAACCTTAGGAAAAAAAATGTCACTGCTCGTGACAGTAATGTTGGAGAGAAGTGTGACGTAGGCAGTGACCATTATTTAGGAGGTTTCGAAATCTACCGCGTGACCAAGTTTAGGTCCTAACTATTTGGGGATTTACTGAGGTGAAGTATCACACTAAATCCCCAAATAGCTTATAAAATTGTCTTATTTCTTTATTTCCCGCCGGTATTTACTGTTCTTGCAACGCTGCACAGTACGTGCACGTGGAAAATGCAAAATCAGTTATTTTAAAACAAAGTTCGTGTGTTGTACTAAAATTGTTAAAAATGACAATAGGATTTATATCGGCTAGAAAGGAATTTGATCAGTTATTCACAAGAAAACAAGATTATATAGTGATACAAAATTACGTTGAAATGCGTCTGTAGTTTCCAACTTTGTCGCATGTAGCGCTATTACAAGCTGTTCGAAACCATCCACCCTAAATTCCTAAACCCTAATTCACCAAATTGGCCGTTTCGGACGCGGGTATAGTCTTCCTGTATTTCTTTTAATGCACCGACGAGTAAAAGATGAGCATATTTGTAAAACAATAACTTTCTAATGATTTCGCAGTTTTCCTTGACCGATGCGTGACTAAAGGTGGAAGAATACGCAACGCACATACAATTACTACAGATACTAAACAGGGCTTTAAAAAGTGTTACGTTTATTAGGAATACACAGTGTTTTGTTTGTTATACAAAGAAATTTGTACTGTATACATTTTTTTTTCCAAGTGAAAATTATGTATTTTGAATACTGACATACAGTTAGTTTGAAAGCCTTTGGATCAATTTACGTATGTACTGTTAATGTGATTATTTCGTTTGAAATTCTTGCATCGTTGTACTACTCTTAAAAAGGAAAATTCCATGCCTCCCCAAAATTACATTATCGCCACGGCCTTCAAATATATTCGAAATTTATACAGGCGACCTACAGGTAACACTTGAGATTTCTATAACATCAGGTCAAATTTCTGTGTTTTCATATTTTTCTTTCAGCGACAATTACCGCTAGGCGGGTCTACAGATAAACGAACTGAAATGCCTTGACTTTGTTTCTTCATAAAGCTATCGCAATTATATTCAAGAGCGGTACTCTGCGAATACGAAAAGGTCATAAACGTGCTCATCTAAATATTGAAATGCTAATTTATTCACATCAGGATGAAAAATTCGCGTACCGTGCAAGACTCCAACACAAATACAGTCGATTTTTTCTTAATGCATTGTGCAGCTACATTGCAACAACATTCCAGCGCCACAGAGCGAATGTTATAATTATTTTAACAACAAAAAAAAAAATAATAATAAGTGGCACGAGGTTGTATGTGTTCTGAATAGTTGGTTTCGTACGACATCCTACTGTGGAGAGTCAGTCATGAGTGTTCCGTTTCTATGATTTCTAAACTACAGTATTAATAATTGGTGAAAAATGGATGAAATGCAACAGGACCAATAGAAAACAAAACTGGTTCAACTGCGTGGTATGCAATAGGAACCAATAAAACACGACAGTAACATATTGAAAATAATCTTAATGCACCAGGAGAGCCGATGACGGTGGGATGCGGTGAGTATGGAGCAGTGCAGGGGTGCAGACAACGGGAGTTCCCCGAGATAACCCCTTCGGAAATCGTACCCGGTGGGAGGCGAGTAGTCTAGCCACTAGACCACCGCGGCCCCTTGGCATTAAAGTTGTTTTACTTAACAATGTTAATAGTGTGTATGTGTTATATTGAATTTTTTTTTTGCCCGGGTATAAAAGTACTACGAGAGGGACGAGGCACGTGGTCCTATTTCAGGAGTATATAACCCAATTTGGGGAGGGGGGGGGGAAGCACATTTTTCCCTACACAGTATTATGATTTGGGTAAGCCATTCCTACTGCATTTGGTCCACGTCCCTCAGACGTAGCGCTATAGACATGCGTATTTATATACTGCATCTATACGTGGTATATAAGTCAAGTCAGAAAAAGCCACTTGTTGGGCGCTTACATGACTAAACCATAAGAGACACCCAAAATTAATTTGCTACAGAATTGTAAGTCTTAAAAGGGTCTGCAGAAAAGTCCGCGACAGTATATGTTTATCTTTAAAGGATGACCCACAGTAACCATTTTGGCTTTTTAATAATAATGGTTCACTTACGAAGACTTTGTGAACAGCACAGTATTAATCCTACGTCAGTTGCATTAAGCATGCAGTGTATATACTTGCTGTAAACCTAAACAACCCGCATATTTGTAAATAGCACCCGAGCGAGGCCGGGGCACCGTAAATGCTCTCGTTTGCAGAGTACTGTTATCAGCTGCTACGTTGGTGGTCATCATGAAAGGAACTGATACTCTAAATTAGTAATTGTCATTTAAAACTTTAATTAAACTTACAACAACATTTATAGCGTAAATTATGTCTCTAAAGTAATAAGCGATTTTTTTTCTTCTTCTAGAGGATTGACTTGTTCAGACACTAAGACCTTTCCAGCCCGGTGAACGTGATGTACGCACTGAAGAAACAGAGTTTGTTGATCAAACGCAGTTTTTTTTTTTGGAGTAACCTAATTAATTGTTTGCAAAGGGGAAATGAAATATTTTATCGTTGAAACCAAATTATTTTGTTGCCCCAAATAATGATCCGGTTGGTGAAGTAAATATTTTATTTAAACTCTACATACATTAAAGAGAACGACGATTCGGTTTGTGAACTAAATATTTGTTTGACTCTACGTATTTTCAACTGTTTCAGTTAATTAAAAAAAATTGGAAGCCCGGCCGGGATTCGAACCCACATCACCTGGGCCGGAGCGCTAGCCTGAGCAACTGCTGATACAATCAGAACAATATTGCGACGCTCGTGCCCGTGGCTAAAGTTATTCTCCTATAAGGAGGCTTTTATGGGCTCATACAATGGCTTTCCTTTCTAATCGCTCCTATAGTCATTCCAGTCGTTTAATTGCTTTGGTTGTTTTGGAGGTAATAATTGTTTTATTTAAGAGTTTATTCAAATTGAATAATTCCAGTTTTGAGAGCAATTTGCTAAATTCATGTCAACTTTTTAATCATTTTATATGGATCTAGAAATAAAAGAATAATTGCAATTTCGCTTAATTTACTTCCAAGGTTAATGTCAAAATATTTCAGGATTCAATGTGTATTTTACTGGCAAAATACATTGTTAACCGATTTTGTATGTACGTTATTTCTGTAAAAGCACAATTCTAAAAATATGTTTTATTTCCCCCTCCCCCACCCACCCCCCCCCCCCCCCAAAAAAAAAAAACAGGACAACGTGTGGAAATTAATGTTTCAAGTTTTGAAGCTGAACTCGTTGGTTTCCTGTTGAACTCTTTCTATTAGGAAGTTTGTACCAGTATTAAGCATCAATAAATACACTAACAAACACTCCTAATTGTCATATACAAGCTCTCGAGATGTATTTTCGAGCCAAGATTATCCAAAGAGTGTCCAAACAAATACTGATCTAGCAGTTGATCCTGAGCAAATGTCCACTGTTTTGGGCCTCCTTCCTTTGGAGCAGAGGAACAAACACAATTTCGCTCAATGTGTCGTTTCCCAAAAAGATACTATACAGTTGATTCAACCAAATATTTTGTTGGCAGTCTAGTTTATTTTGGCTCTACACTTCCGTTAATTCAACTGTGTCTGAACCATCTTTTCTACGGATTTTTTGTTCCAAGTTTTCTCTACTCAACTATATAACTATATATTATTTTGGTCCTACACAAACAAATATTATGTTGGCTGTACTCTCAGCGCACGTAGTCTTTTTCGATGCCTTTACGCGCGCGCCTTCCTGGCGTTGTCGGATTATTTTATTGGCGGGTAATTATTTTTGTACTTATTGTTATTCAATACATAGGTGCCTTTTTGCGAGACTCCATATGCTTACGGTTCCGAATTTGAAGCAGCGACGTATTTATTTATAGATCCTGCAAATAAGTTATTTCTTACGAGTGGCAGACAAACGTGATTTTAGTGTAATAATATTCCAAGGATTGCCTAATGTTCGAGTTGCAGCTAGGAATTAGTGTTTGTAAGTAGTGTTTTTTCTAGACAAAGTATTGCGAAGCATTTGCTATAATGCTTGGAATGTACGTGGTATTATTTAAACGCACTTTCAACTATCTTCTTGTGTAAACATGTGTGTCTATTGATGTTAACTTCGGTAAAAATGTGTGCCTACCGAGTTTTTACTCGCATCGGTACGAACAGTGATATATTTATAGCGTTTTGTTTTTTCTTTAAAGTTAAAATCGTCTAAGATTTAATAATTTGGATATTACTTCCGTATGAGCAAGATTTCCCACTGCCGCATCAGAACGTCCACACTTAATCAATCAGTATAACTTGGCCATAACAAAAATATAACTAGAAATTACATATAAAACTAATGGGCATACTTTCCTCAACATGGATGCAACTAATTTTAGAATAATCTCTTAAAAGCCGAGTTTCGTGGGTAGGACTTGTCGTCTCGTTGAAATGCAAGGGCGAGGGGAAATGGGATATCCCCGAGAAAACCCGCCGACCAGCGGCACGACTCCCACTTGCGGAAATCTGATTCGCCTTGGTGGAAGGCGGCAGGCTAACCGCTCATCAATTGTGGCATACAGGCCTTAAATCGCTCGCATCCATGGTCACAGCCATAGAGTAAATAAGGTGGCAATGTTATTGAGAGGTAGCTAAATTTCTTTTCGCCCTCTCCACGCATACCAACTACTGCATCACTTCGAACTAAAGGCTATTCACGATAAGGGAGCACTTTAGAAATGTACCTTAGAAAAATGTCACTGCCCATGCATGCGTTTATTTCAATGAGCGCAGTGAGTGACATTCGCCCAGTAATGTTGGTAACGATGGATGGAAAGTAGTTCCATATATTAACGTCGAATGAAACGTGTTAGGTTACCATTTGTGATAACTTAAAATTAATTCTATCACTCTCTGTTTTTTTTTAATCCACCGAAGTGTAAAAATGAGCAAATTGATCAACGCGTGAATAAAGTAATGAGGCCCATAGTGATGTTAATTTTACATAAGGCGCAGGAATATACAACGTGCATACAAGAAGATCTTAAGCAGGACTTTCGAAAGTGCTCATTTTACCGTGAACAGCCTTTACGAAGTTGGCGTTACTGAGTACTCACAGCGCTCCTGGCGAATATGCCTTGAACTTCTTTGAACTGTAGAACAAATATAATTACAATCACACGTACCGTTCAATATCTTCAGGAAATTTGAACACTTGTGGACCACCTTCGACAGTGTAATAAAATGAATCATGTGTGGGATCAGAAGATTACGATGTTCTACCAAGAATTGAAACGTATTTCCGAAATTCAAGCTTATCCTGGCGTTACGCTAACGCTATCAACAACAACAATATGACCAGGCAACATAATATAAATTAAGAGGCAAAAATTTATTTGGCGTAAATCTGTGAGAATGCATTTTTTTAAATGTATAAAATACTTAAGCTCCCGCAGTGTAACAACTACGAAACAGTTTGTAATTGCTTTAATGGGTATCTAAGTATTTTACTATAATGAGGGTATGCGTGGAGAGGGCCTGAAAAAATAAGCTAGCCGCACACAAGGGGGGGGGGGGGGGAGAGACACTAGATAGGGCTTACAATCGCGTTATTTGAAGTAAGTGCCTGTGGAAACACCAACATAGACATTTTACCGCTATAAGTAATGGTTTTATGGAACAGATCGGTTTTGAGTAAAAACTATGAGTGTTTTGTGTTTCCAACATACTGATTCAACCTACATATATTTCAGGTGCTGATTTAGTTACTTGCTAAAACGATTAGAAATATTTAATCCGTTTTTGCACTGCTTGTTAGAACCTCTCAAGAATAATGCAAACTGTAAACATACTGTAAATGCTACCCAGCAAGCCAAAAAAAAAATGTAAATAAGCTATTTTATTAAACATTGAACACACAGGTATTATTAACTACTTCAACGAAGCGTGTTTATCACACAAGATAATCATTAAAACTATTATTTTTGTTGTATTATACTAGGTGATTATTTTACGTAATGCGTGTTTGCTGTTGGTATTAATCCAGGCACCTACCACCCACCCACCCCTGGAAAATACTTCAAAATAAGAAGATCGTTACAACATGGAAGTGTGCTCCGGACTTAATGCAGCCCACGCCTATTGAGTCATCAACTGATCGTAACGTCTTGCCTGCACAATCACTCCTACGTGCGGGTGTTTGTTTATGCCGGGCATGCCTCCCCCTCCCCGTCAAGGTTGCTCACGTACACTCCGTGACATAAAAGAGGAGCGGCCGACAGTTTCTAACCCCCAGTATGGCCAGGGACAAATCCGGAGGGGGTCATGGGTGATCCACGGCGTCCTTTCCAACTCGGACCTGAAATAATATCAGCGTAGGCTGCTCGCGGTGAAGTGAGCGCTTTTGAGGGCCCTGCCAGCCATTTTTTATTCCCTCCCCCACCACTTTTTAAAATAAATATTGGCGTGTAAGGGCCGGTTTCACCACGCGGGATAATGCTAGTTTATCGAGATTAACTGACATAATCTCGATTATCTGTATTTTATGTTTCACCACATACATTAATCTCGATTTTCTCTGAATATATAGATAAAAATATTAACCCGCCGATTTTGGCGTGGTACAGGCCACATTATCGGGACTAAACTGTAAAACATAAACAAATACTTTGGGAAGGTGGCAAGAGAGCAAAGCTATTTCACCGAGGATAAAGATAAAATGGTCCAGGAAGTGAACAATTTAATTTTTGAACAGGAAAGTGATGAAGAGGAATTTATTATTGTTCTTCGTCCGCGATGGTTATGTGAAAGAATAAATTATTTTGAACTTTACGATGAAGAGTATTTTAAAGTACGCTTTCGCTTTTCAAAACAGTTAGCTACATATGTTTTTGAATGCATCGAAAATCAAATCAATTGGAGTATCCCACCGACAAGTGTGTTTATTTGAAATTAATTATGAATGCTGAAGAAATAATATTCTGTTACGATCACGCTCGTTTCAAGTGATGCTCGAAGATGTGACGATTTGATGCCAGCATATTGTAATAAATTTGTTTGTTTCCCCTTTATTTCTTATCTGCAGGAACTTGAATGTTCCAGTAACTATTTGAACACGTTCGTCATATATATATATATATATATATATATATATATATATATATATATATATATATATATATATATATATATATTTTTAGGTTATCCCACGCCGCCTTCAAGTTTTCTGCTGTCGTGCAGTGATCACGAGATGTACAATTCAAACTACTCGCAATCGTTTGCCAATATTTCGCTTTATTTCACTGTGGCACAGCATCAGTTCGTTTACTTTCAATGATGTTGAAATATTCTGTTACTAACTCTTAACAACATGTGTTTTCCGTGGAATGAAAAATTTCTGATTCGCTGTTTCCTTACGTCCACAATACCTTCACGGCTTGCCATATACTTATATCTCTAATGTTTACCAACAGAAAATCGCGATCGAGATATTCTTTACGGCGATTAAATCTGGTGAAACACGCTCGACATTATCGAGATTAAAATCGAAGTTGAATCTCTCATCTGGTTAAAATTTTCTCGATATTCCGAAAAGTGGTGAACCGGCACTAAGCAACAAACACGGTGTATTTATTTCACCAGACTCGAAGTTATCTATTGACTATTATTCCAAATGAGAGGGCTTTGGAAAAATGCTCACTTTACCGTGAATAGCCTATAAGCGATAGTAGCCTACAGAGTAGTGCATGAAATGTATCGGCAATGCCATTATTTTAGTGAACTCCATAATTTGTATTGGCAGTTACTATTAAATATGACCACTTGTTTTCAACAACGTACCTGCTTACGAACTTCTCCCATAATCAACCCACAACAGTCATTTCTACTCTCCATTTTCAGCGTTGACGCGCGGGGAATCTCTAATAGCGGGGCCGCGGTGGTGTAGCGGTTAGAATGCTCGCCCTCCCACCAAGGCGAACCGGGTTCGACTTCCCGGGAGGGGTAGCTCGCGGATTTTCCGCAAGTGGGGATAGTGCCGGACGATGCCGCTGGTCGACGGGAGGGAGATCTCCCGATCTTACATTCCGGCGCTGCTCCGTACTCACGTCACTTCGCCCTCATCGGCTCTCGAGACTGAATCCCGCCACACGCCGAGCGCCTCACTCGCACGCGGTGTGCAATATTTCCGTCGGCATCAGAGTCGTCTTTAGGGATGTGCGACAGGTGCATTTAATAAAAAATAATTAAACAGTAAGCATTCGTTTGGTTATGCGATATACATTTCACAATAAAATGTATACGTTCAAACGTGTTTATAGGCCGTTCACGATGAAGTGAGCACTTTATGAAGCTGTTTCATCAGACATAATAACCAATAAATACATTTCGTTGTGGCCTCGAACTTTTGGTTTTGGGTATGATGAATGTATACAGTATGTTTATTACTCACATGGCAGGGTTTATATCACCAAGTGGGGGAAGGATATAAATTGGTTGAAAGAAAAAAGTAACTAGGGCTTCAAAAGTGCTCACTTTATCGTGAACGACCTATATGTATAAAATGTTAAACTCAAGGCCGAGGAGCTCGAGACCAGAGCGTCTTGTTCGAAAGGTGATTGCGTTGCGGGGAAAGCGGGGTTAACTAATTCGGAAGGGAAGGGCCTCGCTTACAGGGATGTTGGGAAAATATCGATATATCTAACTGACGATACTATTTCAACGATACATCGATATATGTCAACGATATATCGATATAAATCGTCGATATATGTAAACGACATTTTATCGAAATCGTAAATAAATATTTTCAAAAAGCACTGTTTTGAACAGAAAAATATAATAAAAAAAAGGAACCAAAACAGGCGCCTCATCTTTCTGTAACGCCTCGTAGGCTCAATTCGTAATATTCCAAGCAATTTTACAATTGTCAAGGCCTTTAGTACGTAAAATATGGATTCCGATGTACCGAGAATCGGTATTCTTTTCATTTCGATGCATATCGATATTTTTTTCCCGATATCAACATCCGCAACCTCGCTGAAGTTCTTGCTGTTGGCTTCGCTTCTTTCGCTAAAGTCGATATTACACGACACCCGCAGCCGTACTTGGTTCTCGCACAAGCTTCTATAAGCCCTGGTGTACGAGCTGGTATACCAGCCGCCATGGAAGATCCGTATTACACGACAGCAGTTCGAGTACTAGTATTTAGCACCCTCGGTGGGTGCGGAGTGTGTGGTTTGTAGTAAATATGAACCCCATTCGTAGAACTGCTACCAGTTAGTAACTTACGTAGGCCTATAAAAATACTAGCTAGCACATCTTAATATTGCTATATTACTGTTCGCCTTTTACGTAAAATGATTGCTTACTCGTACAGTTTCATTCATTTTCTTGGAAATGACAAGTCACTAGAGTACGAGTGTGTTATTTTTAATTCTGACTAAAATTACTGACCAGTTTCCAAATATAGTTGTTTTTTTTTTTTCTCTTTAAATACCGGGATATTATCAGCATGTAAAATTTAACGATAAAAAAAATTGGGTCCGACCGAGTTTTGAACTCGTGCCCAAAAGATACAGTTCCGTAGCAGACGTCGGCACTTTGCCCCCCCCCCCCCCCCCAATTCACCCCTTATTTTTTTTGCTGCGAGTGCTAATGCAAATCAGATAGGAAACTTCACTGTACGCGATGAAAGCCCCAGGGTCCGTGTCTTTGTACTTTTCTCCTACGGCAGGATTTGCAACAGTCCGTCTCGTCCTTCCGTCTCATTCATACATTCGTCCGTCCTCCCAGCCGAGCGACTTACGACCAAAATTCGTCTGTCCGTCGCAAGTCCGTTGCTGCAAACTAATAACAAAAAACGTAGCCGTGGAATGGCTCATCTAACAATATGCACACGTGAATTAACGAAAGTGTTGAGCCAAAATAAATTAGACTGCCAACAAAATACTCTGTTGAACCAATTGTATAATATTTTGTTTGAACACTTATTTGATAATCTTGGCTCGAAAATACATCTCGAGAGCTTGTTTATGACAATTAGGAGTGTTTGTTAGTGTATTTATTGATGCTTAATACTGGTACAAACTTCCTAATAGGAAGAGTTCAACAGGAAACTAAAGAGTTCAGTTGCTAAACTTGAAACATTAAATTTCACACGTTGTCCTGTTTTGAAAAGAAAAAAAAAAGCTATTTTTAAGATTGTACCGTAACACAAATAATATACATACAAAATCGGTTCACAATTAATATATTTTGCCAGTAAAATACATATTTTGACATGAAATTTGGCAGTAAATTAAACGAAATTGCAATTATTCTGTTATTTCTAGATCCGCATAAAATGATTAAAAAGTTGATATGAATTTAGCAAATTGCTCTCAAACCTGGAATTATCCAATTTGAATAAACTCTTAAGTAAAACAATTATTACCTCCAAAGCAATTAAACGACTGGAATGACTATAGGAGCTATTAGAAAAGAAAGCCATTGTATGAGCCCATAAAAGCCTCCTTATAGGAGAATAACTTTAGCCACGGGCACGAGCGTCGCAATATTGTTCTGGTTTTATCAGCAGTTGCTCAGGCTAGCGCTCCGGCCCAGGTGATGTGGGTTCGAATCCCGGCCGGGCTTCCAATTTCTTTTTACTAACTTAAACAGTTGAATGTACGTAGAGTCAAACAAATATTTAGTTCACAAACCGAATCGTTGTTCTCTTTAATGTATGTAGAGTTTAAATAAAATATTTACTTCACCAGCAGGATCATTATTTGGGACAACAAAATAATTTGCAAACAATTAATTACGTTACTCCAATTTTTTAATTCGAGAAATATGTGATCGTGTGAAAGGGCCATGAGAGTATTCAAAGAGAGAGGGAGGAGGGAAAGAAAGTACGTAAGTCGCGTCCGTCAATCACGTGACCAGCAGCCAATCAGAGGTGGCCATTAATTCTTATCCGCCCGTCCGTCAAAACCTTGGCAAGCTTTAAATTTTGACGGACGAACGGATGAAAATACAGCCTTCTAAACTTGCACGTGGTGTTACTCGTTCGTCCCGAGTTCTTTACAAGGCCGTACAGTGTGCGCAGTGTTTTATTTTGGCTGTCATTTGTTTTCATATGTTTGTTTATGTAACTATGAAATTAAGTTACATTTTTTCCTGAAGATTAATTGATAGTTTGGAAACACGAGCTTCTTTCGTGCAATAGTAAAAAAAGCCCCCTCCCCCCCCCCCCCCAAACTTCACCCTTTCATGGCGGGTCTGCCCTGCACACACCTGTGCTAACGTTTATTCTAGTCAGGTTGGTAACAAAACAAGATTTCTTATGAGAGTGTTCGGAATAGCGAAAATTTGCGCCACTAAGTGCACAGTATTCCACAAGATAACTTATAATTAACATTGTAAGGTTGAAGTCAAGTAACTGCCTATGGAGCACTGCACCCGACTATACAACATGACGAACTCGTCGAAAAAGTATTACAGACACCATAAAAATTGTCAGAAATGTGCGATTTATGCTGTAGACGAAAGAAAAAAATATATATATTTTGCAATATTATAAAATATTTTACTAAAATATACTTTTCAAATGTAAAGTAGTTATCGATTAAAGTAGTCTGTATTGTTAACCAAATTTAAGCGCATTTCCATTCTGGATGTTCCAGAAAGTAGAATATGCAAGAAAATCTTAATCATGGAATATCGTCATAATATTTACTACGATTGTGTGTACGAAAATTGTAATAATAATGTAGGGAATAATTTTTATAATTTGTTTTTATGTGTGTCCATTTGTCTCAAACATTTATGGCTAAAACTGACGCAAACAAAGTTAATTATAACATTTATATGGTTCATTATTGCTATGATATTATTACAAATGATCACAGTAAATATTATGACGATCTTTCTTGAAGATGATTTTATTTTAAATTCTACTTTCCGAAGCATCCAAAACGGAAATGCGCTAAAATTTGTTTAAAAATACAGACTATTTTAATCGATAACTCTTTTACATTTGAAAAGTATACTTTAGTAAAATATTTTATAATGTTGCAAAATATGTACATTCTTCTTTCATAGCTTAAATCACACTTTTCTCGCAATTTTTATAGTGTCTGTACTAATTCTTTATGAGTTCTTCACATCGTACAGTCAGATGCAGTGCTCCGCTTTACTTCAACCTTAAGCTACGTGAATTACAAAAGATAATGATGCTACTTGGTTACGAAGTTATTTCATACTTCATTTATGATTATTACAATTATTCACTTTTTTTTTGTACCGTAGAAAATAGAGGAAAGCCGGTACGTTGTCGACACTAGCGCTGTCCTAGTGGCGAAAAGTTTTGGTTGCCAAACTTATAACACCGCAGACTAAAGGAAAATGGCGTGGTTTTCAATTTGAGGTTAGATCACAGCTTGGTAAATAAGTGCTTTGAGATGTTTTTTTTTTTTATACTTCTTCTGGCCAACTTGTAACGTAGTTTGATTAAATCCAAATTGGTAAAAGAAGTATATAAATGTGATAGTGCTTGTCTTTTGAAAACCAAGATATAAAAAAAAAAACACGTTCATCACTGTTGACCATGTGACTTTGACAGCTGCGTATGTTTGGGGTAGGTCAATGTCAGGTACAATATCAGAAGACGAATAAGCGGTCTACCTCATCTTTAGTCAATTGTTCCCAACCTGTAAAGGCTATTCACGATAAAGTGAGCAGTTTTGAAATCGACATTAGAAAAAAAAAAGTCACTGCTCCTACCTGCATACATTTTAATGGGAGCACTGAGTGACGTGCGCCCAGTAAAGTTGGTATCGATGGAGGGGAAATAGTTCCACGTCTAAACGTCGAATTAAAAGTGCTAGGTAAACATTTGCGAGAAATTAAATTATTTACTTTTCTTATAATTTCACAGATGGGGGCCACGGTGGCTGAGCGATTAGCACGCTCGCCTCCCACCAAGGCGAACGGGGTCAATCCCCGGCCGGGTCACCGGACTTTCGCAAGTGGGAAACGTGCCGGACGGGTTTTCTCGGGGATCTCCCGTTTCCCCCGCCCCTTCATTCCGGCACTGCTCCATGATCATCTCAATCACCCTCATCGGCTCTCAAGACCTCGCTGTTTAGAGCCGCCCAAATCTCTTCAATCACTCATTTCACAGATTCACTACTCCGACGCACGAATAAAGTGATGAACACATGCCTGTGTTGATTTTACATGAGGAGGAAGAATACACAACCTGCGTGCAAGTAGACCCTTAAGCGGGGGCTTTCTAAAGTGCTCAGTTTACCGTGAACAGCCTATACGTAGAAGTAAACCTTACCTGTGATTGCCGTATAGTGATCGCGCCAGAGGATGGATCGCAACTGCAAGCAGGACTCCCTCTTCGGCGGGCTTTATGCAGGACGCGCGGACGGCCGATAGCGTCCTTGTCAGCTGCTGACAATCGTGCATTGTCGGCTCCTTCTGCGACCTTCTCCTGCCTACCCCTCCCCCTTCCTTCTCACTCTCCTCACCTGTATAGAGCTACTTTCACGCGATGCGAAGTGAATTCAGTGCGAGACCTCCCGCACTGTGAAAATAATAATAATTAAAAAACTTTCATTTACGGAAAAATTGCTGGTAAAATTTTATCCACAAGTTTCCGTAAAATTACGCAAATCTTATCAATTCTGCAGAATTTTCCATGAATGCAAAGAACCTCTCCGTTAATTTCCTAGTTAATGTTTCTGTACTTGCAATTTAAAAATCATTATTATTAATTAAAACTGTAATAATAAAAATTCACTGTGTATAAAATATATTTTCAACAAAGTTAAAATATTTTATATTTGAGCGAGATTTGAACCCCGCGTCCTTTGACTCTAGCCTTTACCTATAGGCTGTTCACGATAAAGTGAGCACTTTTTAAGGCCATTCCAACAGGCATTAAATGCTAATAAATATATTTTAGTGCAGCTTCGTGCATTAGATTTTGGTGGTGGTGAAATTTATACGCTGTGTTTAATGGTCACATTGCAATGTTTATAATAAAAATCACCAGGAAGATGGAAATTCAATGAAAGGAAAAAATTATAAGCGCCTTAAAAAGTGCCCACTTTAAAGTGAACAGCCTATACCACGTTTACATGAAGTTGTTGGGTATCATTTTGGTTACTATACCACAGTTGCAACTTTATCAGTTCCATTCAACATTGAGTATTTATAAGTGTTGCTGATGCTACTATGGTCTATTCTCGGTTTCTTCACACTTTTTTGAACCGAACCATTGAAAAATCACCCCATGTATGATGTGTTTAGTTAATTCCTAAATATGACGTGTGTCACGAGCGTTTTATGCCAATGTCAACATGAAAGTAGCGTATTTTCCGTTAAATTGGAATTTCACCTGTTTTTATTTATATGTTATAATAATTAATTTACAATAAATATGGGGGGGGGGGGAAACAGTCAGGAAACATGAACGTTGGTAGCACCTAGTGAGAAAAAAAAATCCCATGCAAAATATAATCACAACTGAGTGGGTGCGAATTCGGTGGGTTGTCCTTTGCCGTAACTTTCCAGACTTTGTTTAGGTTTAGTTTGCAATAGGCGAAGGAATATTCTGAAAGCAGAACTTCAGCAGGGTTTCAGGAAAGTGCGAAGTAACTGTGAACTGATTATAATCGATTTATGAAAGAATATGTCTATAGCCCCTGTCACACTGTCAAATATTAGCCTTCAACTATACTTGACACTAAAAATTTGAGGACGAAATACGGCCATCTAATTTTTTCCTTCCGATAAATTTTATCAAATAATCTTGAATGTGTTTGAAGATGTGTAACACTATTTTAGCGAAACTGCGCACTTGTGCACAACGTTTTGCTTGCCGCCATGTTGGGATGACAAACTTTGACGTTAAACTACTGCATTTCTCTACAGTAACTGTTCGTTAAATTAAATATTTACGGAAAGTGTCAATAAATGTATGTAGATAAAAATATTACTTGGGCGCCAAGAGCAGACATTTTATAATGTGGCATGTATGACATTATAGTTAACATACTCTTTCAAAAAATTATTCCACAAAACTTCAAACATTTTAACATAAAAAATATATAATATTCTACTAGTAATAAAATAAAGAATAGAATTAATCATTTTAATTTAATAAAATTATGATGAAATGAACACATTAATTAACGGTAAACAAAATAACCTTATTATGCTACTCATTTTAATTATTGGAAAGAAGGAAAAACATTTGATACTGCCTACGTACGTTCTTCCTTACAAAATGTTCTTTAAGGGGATAAAGGAAAAGCTAGGAAGATAGTAATAAATTAATTAAAATTTGCAAACAGTTGATTAATTTGTTTCAGTGGTAACCAATTCGATCCTGTCTGGCCACTGGGATACAGGACAAAAATTAAATGTCTTTCATAAATAAAATACAGATTTTTAGCAGAGACAGTTCGAACTATTATTCACCTTACAGTTGCTGCAGGATGACAGATGGAGAAAGGACGGAAGCAGTCTGAAGGCGTCAATCCTGGCATAATAATACATTTTACACCGGTAACATTGGAGTCTCCAACATACTACGAAACCTTAAAATTCTAGAAGTCTGAGGGATCAATTGAACATCATCTCCTGGTATTGCATGATGATACATTTAACTTTATAAATACACTATCAACATTTTAATATAGAAAAAGCTGCAACATGTCTAGCTTCTTTTATGAACCAGAGAATACTCTAAACATTAAGAAAAAAGATTTATTTTTTATGTGTTGCTCTAGGTAACTAAGAAAATTGACATGATTCCCAAGAGAATTATTATAAATGGGAGGATGGCCTAGCCTACTAACATTGTATTTACAGATATTTGAAAATAACACAAAACTGAACTAATCAGAAATGTTAAAACAAAATAATTTCAATTTTAAAAAGCTGTAACGTAATAGTTATAAACAAAATTATATAGAACCTGTAATAGTCTTATATCACATTATCAAATTTTTTTTAATTGGGAGAATCTAATTTGAAATATCGTTTAACAAATATTTTCATACTGAGATATTACTTTTGTTTTTCCATGCGGTCCATTACAGAATGTTGTAATTTATTTTCTCTTATTTCGTACATTTATTAGTTTGTTTAGCACACATGTTTCCTGCACAATGAAATTTGATGCCTCTGAGTTCGTAATATTATGAGTAATATTCACTTAAAATAGCATTCATGCCCAGATAGTTTCTACATAAATTAATTATCTTCATAACTTACTTCGTTTCCAGCAATTATTCGTTATTTTGGAGTTTCTTAAAGTCAGTTTTTGTCGTGCAAGATTCTGGCTAGCTGAAACCATCAAACATTACATAAATTTTAGAACCGGTCCAACCTTCAAATGTTTGACGGGAACTCAAGCCATCGAACTTTCTCGGACAAATATGGCGGCGTTTATGACGCTTCGACGATGTCGTAATCGTCCAACTTTATTTGACCAAACTTGTTGGAAGCAGTTTGACGGAAAAATTTGGCAATGGCACGGGCTTTAGGGTTCACGTTATACCGTAAGTCGTGCACGTGTTTTCACCTTCACAACTCCTTTCGTGATTAAGGTGATATTTCTCTTTTTCTTGGGGGGGGGGGAATTTGGTTACCTGAGAAAGGTTTCTAAAGATGCCCCCTTAATACAGTTGTTGTTGTCAAATCATTATAGTTTTCAAAATATAACACTCAAATTCCGACACAAGAGTGTTATAGGCAGGTTCAAAGTGTTGAATCAGAGTCTAAGTGCGGCATACTGCATTTGTGTTGCAAGCTACGAAAGGAACAAATACAACTTTTCCTCTGCAGTTTTTTGGTTTAAACTATTTATTAAATGAATGTTAACAGTTTCGCTTGAATGAACAAATATATATTCACAAGTCTGACACCTATTTTCAACAAAATTCAGAGTGCCAATACTCGCTCACCTGTTTATAGATCGCACTCATACTGCACGCCACACAGATTGCATTAAATGCAATTTGACTGGGAAAAAAAAAATCTAGGAGCAAAGCCTAGAATTAAGACTTTTGAGTGTTCTATTTTGAAAACTATAAGGATTTGACAACTAATAACTGCATTAAGGGGGCACTTTTCGAAAGTTCTTTCAGATAACCAAATAAAATAAACGTGAAACCTCACCTTAACCCGGCGACTTTTTTCGGTGTACGTTACAGATACCCATCAAAATAATCACTAGCCTCGTAGAAAACTCTCCTGAAGATAGCTCCTGCTTTCGTACGAGATCGAGATATTCTCGCGTGAGATTTTAGTATGAGAGTGCCAGCTTGCACGCACTGCATGTTAAGTCGTGTAAGAGCTGCTTAAGCAGGGATCACACGCTGCAAGATGAGTACCAAACTTGCGCGAGATGCCGACCTTGCACGAGTTTGTGTGGCGAGGCTCATCAGATAGAGCCGGTCCTATTTTTTTTTTTTTTTCGTGCAAGGCGATGCAAGTTGCGATCCTATTGGTCCTTATATGCTGGTCATGTGACCTGCTGTGACGTCGACCGTAGAGTAAAAGAAAATCGTAATCTGAGGTGTGCGAAGAAGAATACAGGGAAATAAAATGAACAAATATATTTTGGAGGGATAGCTTTGAAACAAATACCTTGTTGAAGTAAGCAACTTCATATTTTGTATTATAATACCTTGGCTGTTTGGTACTCACCAGCGCTATCAACTAATTTTGATGCGAGACAGTAGTCATCTTATTTATCTGCGTGTGAGCTCGTTTCGCACTAAATTTAGTTGGCGTTCCCGCACAAAAAATTTTCGTACGAAATCTTACGCGGTATGTTATCTTGCATCGTGTGAAGCCTGCTTTAGTACGAGGCCTCCTGTGCAAGCTCCACGGGAAACCGTGTTCAAACAGTCCGCACAAAAAAAAAAAAAAAAAAAAAACTTGTAGCAAACTCTATACTTGCAAGAGAGAAGACGGGAGTCGCCAAGAGCAGCAGAACCGCTTGTTCCTTGCGACTTTCGTCGAAAAAAGGACAAATCCCCATCTCCCAATCTTGTATGAGATCTGTTTTGCACGAGAAATTCTCGTGCGGGAGTTCGTGCAAGGTCGGCATTTTGAGTCGTCGGAGCCACGCGCGCGGAAAAAGCCCTCTCAAATAATTTCGAAAAAAAAAATAATTAAACAGCCCTTTAAAAATTATTAACGAACTCTGCCAATCTCAGTTTTAATCGTCCTCTAAAAGTATAAGCTGTTCACGGTGCAGTGAGCACGTTTTAAGGCCCTCCCAACAGGCATTAATCATTAACGGATATATTTTCTTGCAGCTCCAGACGTTAACTTCTGGGCGTGGTGAATTGTACGCGCTGTGTACACTAGTCGCGATACTGAACAATAGAATAAAGCTAGAAACTGGCTGAGAGTAAAAATTTCGCAGGGCCTTAAAAATTGCTCACTTCACCGTGAATAACCTATAATGTTATTTGGTTGTCGATTGTCCCTTTAGAATTGTCGTGAGTGGAGTGCATCAAGGTGTTCATTGAAATTCAATTTTGGAATTCCCTGACTTTTCCCTATTTTCCAGGCAGAATCTTGCCATTTTCCCTGGCCAATTTTCATGACCGAAACATTCCAACACCATATTATCCCACCGCTGACGGAACAAAAACGCTATCAGTGAAGCAGAATTAAATTGCACTGCAACAGACCAAGCAAGCTGGGCCAACCAGTTTATTCAGTCTATCTATATTTCTCGCGATATACGCCATTGACTTCACACAAAAAAAAAAAAAAAAACATATAAGACCCTACGTGACTTGGCAAAAATGTATCATTGCCAATTCATACATTTGAAAATTGAAATCTTAACTATGCTTATAATTGCATTGCCCTGTATTCACACAGAAACTTCTGCAGAATAGAAAATTATTTACAATTTCCTTGACCTATGTGAAAATTCCCTGACATTCCCATGTTCTTCCTGTGGGCGGACACACCCTGGTGTATCATAAAATAAGGATCATTGTGAAACTGAAGACAATATTGATTTTCGATAAATGCAAGCACTATACTCGCATTACCATCTCAAGAATTAGTACTATTTACTCAATTCGCTGCCCGAGTGTCCGAGAGTATGGTAGCATATATGCAGATAGAGGGCAGGGATTTCTTTTTTCAAAGGTTTATTTCAAAAGTACGGTACAGTAGCTTTTTCCGTACAAGTACGAAACATACAGCGCTCTTCAAAATCGCGCGACGCGATACAGCTAACTGGAAAAAAATTGAAGTTACCTGCCATCTTCCAGGTGATGTCTGGCCACACACAAACTGTGTTAGTTTTGGCAGTATTCTAAGAAGCTGTATGGTACCAGTAAACATATCTTGAAGGGTCAGACTGCTAGCCATCTCCAATCCAGGCCTTACATTTTTGCGTCTGATTGCAGTATTCCCGACTATAAATATCGCACAAACACCGTCTACTCTCTACATCTTGAATCAGAAGTTCTTCAAAACTGATTTTAAAGTAAACAATATTCCACCAGTTTTTGAAACAATGCTTACAAATGCAAGGAGCGCAGAAAATTTTTTTTAACGTACTTTACTATCCGGCTTCTCGTTTCATTCCCCTTGTTTACAAAACACAACAGAAGTTACTTATCTTCTTTTCTATATTCTTGCTCCTAATTGGCTGTTTTCTCCAACGACGCGCTCGTCGTGATCTGTCGATTGGCTAGTTCGGTGTGACGTCACATCGCTTCGAATCGTATCGCGCCGCGTTGCTATATAGTGAAGAAGGTTTACCGTATACAAATCCTGTGCACGGGCGGGCCCAGTGGCGTAGCTAAAGTGGATATCAGGGTGATAAATCACCCCCAAAGGACTCGAGTTAGCGGGCATATTCAGCGACTACCGGCAGCAAAGAAAAAAAAAAATTACACGATCTCTTTTGGAAATATTTCTCTCATTAGGCGATACTTATTCCATGAGAAAATGGCCTGAAATGCATAATTTGGAAGTTAAGGTGCCGGCCAACCTGAAGCATGAAACGGGCTGCAGTGTGTAATGTACCACATTAAAAAAAAAAAAAAAAAAAAAACTTCACTTGTGCACAATCTGTTTGCACGCGAAAAGAAATACGTAACTTCAGATCTGGGCGGAACACAACTCTAAACACATCACGCCTGTTGTAAAAATTGTTTTGAAACGCTTCAATGTGGCCAAAAAGCGACATTTCCAGACTGTTAGAGCTTAAAATATTCTGTGCGTATTCCTAAGAAACCAGTAAAAGGCCCCGCATCGCATTTTACTACAGACTTAGCACCAACGAAATGATACGGTCACAGCTTTGAAGTCCCATAGTAGATACAGTGTCTAAAATAGATTGGTTTTGGCTGTGTTGGGCACACGGCCATTTGTTTGGCATCACTACGTCTGCGTTGACGCGCTGGGGCGCCTTGATATTTTTTACGTTCCTGGCGCCGCTTCACTCGATCATATGGGGTTTTATGGGTATCACTGGATTGCTTTTGAGATTTTCTTTCCAACCGTATACGATTTCTGTATTTCGACTTGGCTCTCTGATGAGTATAAGCCGAAATTGAGTTCAGTTTTCTCAATTTTACAATAACCACGCCACACAAATGTTTTTAAACACTCAATCGATTGATCTATACGATAGCTGTCGATTGAAACGTAAACGAGAGTCGTAGCTTTTCCTAGTCAAAAGTTATACTACGCAACGTAACATATTCTTTGATCCTTCGGCAATCGAGTGGTGTAATTGAATTTTGAATGTAGACGATAGATTCGGAGCTTCAATGCTAAACTGTATCCCCGATTTTGTTATCATCGGATTTTCTGGATTGCCTCCCAATATGGTCGCAAATTTAAAGACGTATTCACGTCAACAGTATCCGTACACCCACGCGTTTAGTCCTAGCGTGTATATTTGAGGCAATGTTAAGCCACAGGCTCTATGCAGACAGGAACGAAATGGTATGCCTCGTGGTACTAGTACACCAACATCAGAAGGACGCGCCCATAATGGGAAATGTGTTGTTGTAATGGTCAAAAAAAAGTATTCGTACAGCGGAGGTGTAACCCTGTCTGGTCTCGTAACGCCCGTGTTATCCACCTCCAGCAGTTGTACGAACAAAGAAGGGTTCCCTGCACATCAATTGGGCAGACTGCCATGGTAGTGAGAGGTAGTGGTCGCAGTGGGGCGCAACGCGAAGAAGTTGTTTCTTTCTACAAGCAAGGCAGGAGTTATCGTGAAATTGCGAAAACCCTCTCCGTTTGTTTGGGAGCTGTCAGTTCCGTACCGAAGAAGCACAAAGAAACAGGGACAACTGAAAACAAACGACGGTCCGGAGGCCCAAAGGTGCTTACGTGCCGCGAACGATGGCACCTTGTCACTTTAGCACGTAAAGAATCATCCCGAAATGCATTATCTCTGGCGGAAGATATCGCCTCAACAGCTACACACACTGTAAGTACTCAAACTTTACGAAATGTATTACATAATGTCAATTTCCATTGCGGGGCAGCTAGGAAGAAATCATATATTTCTGCTATTTGCCAAGTAGTACCATGATAGGCTTAACGAATTTTGGGATACTGTGATTTTTTCCCGATGAGTCAAACTTTAATATACTCGGCGCAGATGGCAAACGGTGGGTGTGGCGAAGGACAAACATGGAATTGCAGTCGTAACACATTATACGTACAGTCAAACATGGAGGAGAAAGTGTTATGATTTGGGGATGCATGCCATCTTCTGGGGTTGGGAATTTAGCTTTTATCGAAGGTTCCGTGGACGCCTCCAAGTATTTAAGTGTGTTGCGCCATAACCTATTGAACAACGTGCAGATGCTGGGTCTGGCAGGGGTCTTTCTGTTCCAGTAAGACAACGACCCTAAGCACACTGCCATGAAAACTGGAGGGGTTATTGTATAATGCCCCACGACGGCTTTTAACCCCACCACAGAGCCCAGATGTCAATCCCATAGAGCATCTGTGGGAGTATCTAGGCAAGCAGGTACAAAAACACCGCCCTTCAAGGAAGAAAGCACGGCAAAGACTTTTGGAAGAGTGATCCAAAATCTCCCGAGAACACGCCACAGCATTGGTACACGAAGTATTAAATAACAGGTTTGCTGCTGCAGTGTACAGGAGTGTGTTCCGTTTGTGACTGTATGAATACTTTCTTTGAGTTGACGATCAAACATTTCGGTATCGTATCAGGTATAGTTTTGTTGTGTGTGTGTACGGTGAAACACAGTACCGTAATGTGATTTGCAAATGAATGTAGCCTTGCAGCTTGGTTGCCCATTATATTGAACCTGGAGCACAATTTATGGGCGTATGAATACTTTCGACCTGAACACACATTTAAATTTGCAACCCTAGAGAGAGGAAATCCAGAAAATCCGATGATAAAATCGGGGGATACATTTTGACATTGCAGCTCCGAATCTATATCTACATTCAAAATTCAATTACACCATTCGATTGCCAAAGGATCAAAGAATATGTTACGTTGAGTGAAAACTGCGAAGCATCGCGCTACGGAGAGGGGAGGGGGCGCAAATTTTTAGTTTGTTTCGCCGCGACTCATAACTTCCACGTAGTATAACTTTTGACTAAGAGAAGCTACGACGCTCGTTTGGGTTTCAATCGACAGCTCTCGTCAAGATCGCTCGATTACGTGCACGAAAACATGTTTGTGGCGTGGTCATGGTGAAATTGTATGGGTTCAATGTAAGAAATTAAGAAAACTTAACATAATGTCGTCTTATACTCGTCGAAAAGCCAAGTCGAAATATATCAATCGTATACGGTTGGAAAGAGCATCTCAAAAGCAATCCAGTGATACCCATAAAACCCCATATGATCGAGTGAAGCGGTGTCGGGAACGTAAAAAACATTCAAGGTGCCGTACACAACCAAACCCAATTTTTGAGTGGCTGTAGGTATAGGTAACGGCGAGAACACTGCCAGTTCAGAGCCCTGCGCGTAGCGGCGATGGCGCCCTTGTAGCGTGTGCCAGTGTCGCCCTTACAGCTCCTGTGAGTTCGTAATAGTAAGTGCAATATTCACTTAAAATAGCATTCATGCATATACAGCTTCTACATAAATTGATTATCTTCATAACTTACTTCGTTTCCAGCAATCGTTCGTTATTTTAAGTTTCTCGACGTCAATTTTTGTCGTGCACGATTCTGATTGGCTGAGCCCGCCAAACATCATAGAAAATTTAGAACCGGTCCAATTTGCAAATGTTTGATGGGTAGCTGAAGATATCCAACTTTCTCAGACGAAAATGGCGGCGTTTATGACGTTACGATGATGTCATTACTGTCCAAATTTATTTGACCAGACTTATTGGATAACACATATCACCAACCATTAAAGATAGAGCTCTTGGTCATTATAATTAAGATTTTATTTTCGCACGCGAGTGAAGCAGTGGTTAACAGGTAGTTGTACATATGGCGGAAGAATACACAATGTGCATACAAGTAGACATTAAGCAGGTCTTTCGGAAGTGCTCAGTGTACCGTGAACAACCTTTACCAAGTTCTCGCTGCTTCCGAACAAGGCAACAACCTTAAGGTGGGGGGGGAGAGAGAGAGAGAGAGAGAGAGAGAGAGAGAGAGAGAGAGAGAGAGAGAGAGAGAGAGAGAGAGAGAGAGAGAGAGAGAGAGAGAGAGAGAGAGAGAGAGAGAGAGGAGAGAGATCATTTTGGTATTATCAATGTGTGAGCCTTAAAATGTATTCAGCATTGATAATAGAAATTTCATTTTTGACATGCGTAGTATATCACTGAGATGGTTGAATATCAACTGAGCAGATTTATTTGTTTACACTGTGAAATACACGGGAACATATTTTTGATTACCTTCTAAAATAACGACAGACGTAACAGCAATAAAAGCAGTAAAGTGATGATCGTCTCTGAAATATAATTAAGCTGTGTTCTATGATTTAACAAAGTCACTTTTGAAAAAATTAATCTTATAGGCGGTTCACGGTGAAATGAGCACTTTTCAAAGTCCTGCTTAAGATCTACTTGTATGCACGTTGTGTATTCTCCGCCTTATGCAAGATTAACATTTAAAGTATATGAGCTTCATCGCTTTGTTCATGCGTCGGTCAAATGAAACTGTGGAATTATTAAACAAGTAACTACTTTTTAAATCTGCTCATTTTTACACTTCTAGGCATTAAAAAAAAAAAAAACACAAAGTGAAAGATTAATATTAAGTTATCACAAATGGTTACCTAACACTTCTTATTCGACGTTAAGATATGGAACTACTTTCCTTCCATCGTTACCAACTTTACTGGGCGAATTTCACTCAGTGCGCCCGTTAAAATATATGCATGCAGGGGCAGTGACTTTTCTCTAAGGTTCATTTCTAAAGTTCTCACTTTAACGTGAACAGCCTTTAAATGTAAGTAATGGCAAGACGTATATAAATCCAAAATGGCGCCTAACTATCCCTCTCAAGTTTTTTTGTAGGGTTTTGCGAATATTCGGTATAGCGAAACGAAAATGAAAAATTACACCTTTCAGTTTCGGTAAGAAATTTGGTTGCCGGAAATTCTAACGAAACGATCATTCTCGATTTCGATTAATTTTCGGATCTTTAATGAAAGTTCATTTAGTGCACCAGCAAAGAGAAGTTTTGACCGTAAATCACCCTTTTTTATTTTAATTGTTTTATTACTGAAATAACTACATAAAACGAACATTTAAATGTAGGCAAGACCCCCTGTCGCAAATACTACATATCCTGCATTTGTTTGGTTTGATTTTACAACGAAATTTCATAACGAATAATTCACTAAAATGTTATGATATTCATTAATTTTCCATTAAGGGTAAAGTAAAACAACTGCCTATGGAGAACTGCACCCGACTATACAATGTGAAGAACTCATAAAAAATCATAGTAATAATGAACCATATAAATGTTATAGTTAACTTTATTTACGTCAGTTTCAGCCATAAATGTTTGTGACAAATGGACGCATATAAAAAAAATTATTTCCTACATTATTATTACAATTTTCTGGCACACAATCATAGTAAATACTATGACGATTTCCATAACGAATATTTTCTTGCAAATTCGGCTTTATAAAGCATCCAAAACGGAAATCAGTTTAAATATTGTTAAAAATGCAGACTATTATAATATATTATTTTTTACATTTAAAATGTATATATTAGTAAAATATTTAATAATGTTGCGAAATGTATACATTCTTCTTTCATATACAGCATAAATCATATTTTTCTGGCAATTTTTATGGTGTCTGTATTACTTTATTTGCGAGTTCTTCACATTGTATAGTCGGGTGCAGTGCTCCATAGGCAGTTGGTTTACTTCAACCGTAAGGCTGAGCTCTAATAACATAATTTTTTTGCTTTCGTTTTAGTTTCACGAAAGTTCATAACAAATCATTAGTTTTTGTTACGTGAGAAAAAAAAAAGGTCACATTCGCACAACCCTAACAATTTTCCCAGGGGAGGCGGGAAACCCATAACCCCCCCCCCCCCCCCTTTTTGACCAAACCAACCAAAAACACTACATTCGTACGGCAAAAACCACTATAGACTGTTCACGGTAAATGAGCACTTTTGAAAGCCCTGCTTAAGATCTACTTGTATGCACGTTGTGTATTACTCCGCCTTATGTAAGATTAACATTGCCACGGGCCTTGGCGCTTTATCCATGCGTCGTTCAAGTAAAACTGTCGAATTATTAGGAAAGTAAATATTTAAAAAAAAAAATGTGCTCTTTTTACACTTTTTATTCATTTAAAAAGCAGAAAGGGAAATAAATAATTTAAGTTATCAGAAATGGTTCCCAAACACTTTTTGTTCGATGTTAAGATATGTAACTAGTTTCCATCCTTCGTTACCAACTTTACTGGGCGAATGTCACTCAGTGCGCCCGTTAAAATATATGCAGGCAGGAGCAGTGACTTTCTTCTATGGTTGATTTCAAAAGTGCTCACTTATCATGAACAGTCTTTAAATGTAAGTAAAGGCAAAACGTATATAAATCCAAAATGGCGTCTAACTCTCCCCCTCAAGTTTTAAGAATTTGTAGGGTTGTTAGAATATTCGGTATAGCGAAACGAAAATGTAAAATTACACCTTTAATTTCATTTCGGTAAGAAATTTGGTTACCGAAAGTTCTAACGAAACGAAAATTCTCGATTTCAATTAATTTTCTTGTTTTTAATGAATTCTTATGTAGTGCACCAGCAAAGAGAAGTTTTGCCTGTAAATCATCCTTTATTTTTATTTTCATTATTTTTAAACTGAAGTAACTACATTAAACGAAAATTTAAATGTAGGCAAGACCCCCTGTAGCAATTACTCCATATCCTAAATTTGTTTCGATTTATTTTGCAACGAATTTTTCATGATGAATAATCCGGTAAAATTTTACGAAATTCGTTAGTTTTCCATTAAAGTTGAAGTAAAGCAACTGCCTATGGAGCACTGCATCTGACTATACAATGTCATGAACTCATAAAACATTCTCCCAGACACCATAAAAATTGTCAGAAAAGTGCGATTTATGCTATATATATATGAAAGAAGAATGTATATATCTTTCAACATTATAAAATATTTCGCTAAAATATACTTTTTAAATGTAAAAACTAATCGATTAAAGTAGTCTGTATTTTTAACCAAATTTAAGCGCATTTCCATTCTGGATGCTTCGAAAAGCAGAATTTAGAAGAAAATCTTATTCAAGAAAGATCGTCATAATATTTACTGTGATCATCTGTAATAATATCATAGCAATAATGAACCATATGTTATAATTAACTTTGTTTGCGTCAGTTTTAGCCATAAATGTTTGAGACAAATGGACACACATAAAAAAAAATTATTCCCTACATTATTATTACAATTTTCTTACACACAATCGTAGTAAATATTATGACGATATTCCATGACGAAGATTCTCTTGCAAATTCGACTTTCTAAGGCATTCAGAAAATAAATGAGCTTAAATATTGTTAAAAATACAGAACATTTTTCTACGTTTAAAAAATATATACTAGTAAAATATTTTATGTTGCAAAATGTATAGATTCGTTCTTGTTTCATATACATCACATATCACACATTTCTGGCAATTTTTATGGTCTCTATACTCTTTTTTTATGGATTCTTCACATTGTATAGTCGGGTGCAGTGCTCCATAGGCACTTGAAGGCCTCGCCATGCATGGACGGATAGGGAATCAAAAGGCTAAATTCCGACAAAGATCTCTGTCATTTTTTGTGACAGTATTTTCATCCAAGTTTTTTTGTTTAAGATTGAACGCATCTACATTTGTAAATCATTCAAATTTTAATTTTTAAAATTTAAACTCACTTTTTAATTATTAATAAAATGTCACAAATTTATAAATAATGAAAACGTACAATTGAAATTTAAAAAAAAATTGAAATCTAGAAGGTGTACAATTCTAGAGTTCGATCTCTAAAAAAAAATATTTAGTTAAAAATACTACCACGAAAAATGACAGCGAGATCTTTGTCCGAATTTAGCCTTAGATTCCCTATACGCCCATGCATGTTGAAGCCTGGCCTTAAGGCTGAGCTCTAATGACATAATTTTATTTTTCGTTTCAGTTTCACGTAAGTTCATGCGTGAGAAAAAAAAGTCATTCACACAACCCTAAGCAATTTCCCAGGGGGCCGAACTTCCCATACTACCTGGGGGGGGGAGGGGGATTCCATATCCTTCACCCCCCCCCCCAATTCGCCAAAACCATTACATACGTGGGGGCCACGGTGGCTGAGCGGTTAGCACGCTCGCCTCCCACCAATGCGAACCGGGTTTAATCCCCGTCCCAGAATTTCCGCAAGTAGGAATCGTGCCGGACGATGCCGTTGGTCGGCGGATTTTCTCGGGGACCTCAAAGTTTCCCCGCCCCATCACGTATACGGCACTGCAGCAGCATGCGCATCGTGTGAAAGTGGCTTTGACCGAACCAGCAGGCGCGATGATCTTGTCATCGCTGATCACTGCACGACGGCGCGTGTCGTTGCGTCAGATGACGGGAATACCGCGTGTAGCGACCTCCAGCGGGCGTCGCCGGACAATGGGGCTCACACTTGTGAAACTGTCAAACAGGGTCGCCATTAGCCCCAGGGGCCCGGCACAATGCCGCGCTCGCGCACACACGGACAATGCCGGTCAGGTCCGCGGGGTAGAATTATTTACTGCCCTGGAAAACCCCCCCATCAACACGGTCGGGTGAGAATGGGGACGTGAGGGACCCGGGACATCCTCTCGGTGCATCGCAGTGACTCAGGATGAAGAGGAGTAGGTTGGCGGAGCTCCAATTACAGTCTGTTCATGGCAAATTAACTGGATTATTCTTAGCTATACACTACACACCTAATATTGAAATAGCTTTCAATAGAGTAAGACATATTTGCCGAGACGTAAACAACGGTTGATTAATACGAACAATCCATGCAAATGGTGCATCAATATTTGTTGTATGTATTTACTTGCATGTAGGACGAGGTTTATATTACGGGTCATATAAATAATCAATAGGATAAATGATCAACAGGAGTACCATTGAATAAAACCCGCTATAATAGCAAATACAGCTCCTATCGATAGTGCATAATGGAAGTGGGCTACTACATAATAAGCATCGTGGAGTGTAATATCAATTGATGAATTTGATAGTACAATTCCCGTTAAACCACCCAAGGTAAATAGGAATACGAACCCTATTGCCCATAAACAGGATGGTTTATTTAAGTTATTATTTATTTATTTTATATATTTATTTTATATATATCATGATATATGGTGAGATTCCTCTTTTTATCATTAAAGATCTTATTAATACTATTTCTCTTATTCTTTCATTATAAAGGTTTATTTTTTGATTATTGATTATTATTATAATAACTGATATTAGAAGTAATATTGAGGCAATAGTTTGAACTAAAAAATAAGTTAAAGCGGATTCTTTAGAATTTATGTTTTTTGTTCTATAATTAGAGGTAGGAATGATATTATGTTAATTTATTTCCTATTCAAACCATGAATCATGAATTTGATGAATATCCATATCAAATATATCAAATAATTGATAAAATAACATTAAAACAACATTATCGCCTCAAAATATCACAATTTTTACATTTTAAAATAAACCTACCACCTAAATTTTGCTTATTATTAGTGGAAATACCATTTAGTGGAAATAAGACCTTGACCATTAGCGGGATCTATTTCAACAATATTAATATTAACAGGAGCTATTAAATTATTTCAACAAGGATCAAACACTACATTAATATTAGGTATAACAATAACAACATTAATCATAATTCAATGATGGCGAGATGTAGTTCGTGAGGGAACATATCAAGGATTACACACTAAAACAGTAATTAAAGGATTTCGATGGGGGATAATTTTATTTACCAAATGCTCATGTTGAAGCTCCTGTTTCTGGGTCTATAATTTTAGCAGCTGATTAATGATATTCAATCAAATAATAATGTTAATAATTGAGTACTATTAAATATAAAAAGCTCATATTCAACGAAATATACTAACTCGTTGAATATAAATAAAATACCAACAGAAAATAAAATAAATCTAATAATAATTAAATAAATTAATAAAATATTACATAAGGAATAACGCCAAAGAATAACTTAAAGTAAAAAATACATTTCCAGACCCACAAGCTGATATTTTAATTAAATTATTTAAGTTAAATAAATATAAACCCACTTATAAAAATAACTAAATTTAATGGAAATCAATGAAGAAATAATAATAAATATTCATGTAAATAACCAACACCAAAGGAAACTACACAAGAATATTATTATTATTATTTTAATACAAAGGGTAGTTTAAAGTTAAAATAGTAGTTTTGGGAATTATTGATAGAATATTATATCTTCCTTTGAAGTTTTAAGAAAATGTTATTCATTTTTGGTTTACAAGATCAATATTTTATTTAAATTATTAAAACTAGTGTTAATTTATTTTATATTACCTTTAATTATATTTATTTGTGGTTTATTAGTTTTTTCTTTTAATTATGATCATTTTTTGATTACTTTATTGAGTTTGGAGTATATTGTTTTATCTTTATTCTGATTTATTTTTTTGTTTATATTTAGTAATATATTTGATATTTTGGCGGATGGTTTATATATTTTAGATAAAATTTTATTTTTTGTTGGGGTGACATGGAGAATATTATTAACTCTTTATTTTTATATACATTTATTTATGTTTAATTGACCTTATTTTAATGTTATAAGATATAGATACCTTAGGGATAACAGCGTAATTCTTATTGAGAGTTCAAATCGACATAGGAGATTGCGACCTCGATGTTGGATTAAGATTATAGTTAGTTGTAGATGTTTAACTATTAGGTCTGTTCGACCTTTAAATTCTTACATGATCTGAGTTCAAACCGGTGTGAGCCAGGTTGGTTTCTATCCTTAAAATAAAATTTTATATTAGTACGAAAGGTCCATATAAATCAAAAATGTTGTTATTTTGATATCATTGTTAATGATATTATTGAATTTAATATTCCAATTAAGGAAATATAATCGAATAAATAATAGCTGCTAACTAATTATTTTAATGGTTAAACTCCATTAATATTTCTGTTTATATAGTTTAAGTAAAAACCTTACATTTTCATTGTAAAATTAAAATTACATTTTTATAAATATTTACAAGATAAACATCTTCCTTAATATCTTCGATATTAAACTCTAACATAAGCTATATAAATTAAATATATATTAAAATAATAAATAAAAAACAAACAAAAACAAAAAATAAATTAAATATACTATTTTGAATCTTCTGATTCAAAGCAGAATAATAAATAAATTTTACATTGATATAAAATTCCTTATCTATTTCCTCCAGTGGAAGTCGTCTGGAAACGCAGGGCGAGTCCTTTAGAAGAGGCCCCGTGGCACGTGTGTAACGGAGCGAGGGAATGAGTAAATACAAACCAGTGTGACAACACATATAGGATGTTCACGCTAAAGTTAGCACTTTTTAAGGCCCTTCGAAATTTCTCCTTTCATCTTATTTCCATCTTCCTGCTGCTTTTTAATATAAGCATTCCTTTGTGACGAATAAACACAGTGTATACATTTTACCACCCTCAAAATGTAATTAATGCCCGATGCTGCAATAAGGTATATTTATTAGTGGTTAAAACCCGTTGGGAGGGCCTTAAAAAGTGCTCCCTTTAGCGTGAACAGCCTATATATGTTGTCACACTGGTCTGTATTTCCTCATTCCCTCGCTCCGTTACACACATGTCCCACGGGGCCTCTTTTGAAGGACTCGCCTTGTAGAAGAAGGGAAATAATGGCCGGTTGCAGCATCTTCCCCGATCCGAGATCGAATGATCCTAGTTCCAAACCAGAATCCAGTTTGATCTTCGTTCCAATGTAAGTGTTGCACCAACGAAATTTCATGATTCTGGATCTCCAATTCGTCGATCTTGGAGAGATCGATATTAAGTATGAGACAAATTTTGTTATTGGTTCGTAATATATGACGTCATGGAAGTAGGCGTATTTTTCATAATTGATATAATAAGATGTGCGATCTTTTATCTGTTTTAAGTGAATTATTGTTGTACGAATTATACTGAATAATATTTAAGTACGTATAATGTTGTTTTAATTTCCCAAGAAAACAATCGGACGTAGTTCTATCTGTTGGCGTATTTTCAAACTACATTTGTCGACGATGGCTGCTGATTTCGGATCGAGATTTCGAACCGTCGATTTCGGCGGTTCGAAATGAACTTCATCTCGATCTCCAGTGCAGCTCTGAACTCGAACGGTGCAAAAGTCGTCAGTGTCGATCTTATATTCGAGCTCAGATCGAGTTTCGAACCACGATGGTGCAACCGGGGTCTAAGAAGGCGCCCCTTGGGAGACGTCACATATGCACGCACACTGCTAGAGGTTCTTGAAGACAACAGGTGTAGGAGGGCGTGCCGCCATTATAGTACCAGCTCCAGCACGGGCAGTAGTACAGCCTCCCTCCCCCCCCCCCCCCCCCCCACACACACACACACGCAGGTTAAGATTTCACATCCCCTACGTCATCAATAACTCTAAGTACATTACGTAGACCAGCAATCATAGAACGCGATGATCTTTAAACAGGTGCTCATTGTCAATATGACACCGTTGCATGATTGTTCAAGTTTTCGTTCCGAATATAGAACTTCCGTACACGTAATGAGGGAGGGAGGGAAGAGATTTGGACGGCTCTTGACATCGAGGTCTTGAGAGCCGATGAGGGCGGTTGAGGTGAGTACGGAGCAGCGCCGGGAAAACCCGCCGACCAACGGCATCGCCCGGCACGATTTCCACATGCGAAAATCCGGAGTGAACCGGCCGGGGATTGAACCCTGATCGCCTTGGTGGGAGGCAAGTAGGTTATACACGTAATGAGGCGCTAGAAATATTTTATGTAAATATTCCTTAAAATCGAAATCTGCATTGTGTAGCATTTTCGTCCATGATACAAAGTGTAAAAACTATACTTTACACATGAGACCATGTTACTTCCCCGCTCTAAAAGTTTTATAAATGAGACATTACTGAATGTGTGAACAGTACATATAACTTTACTCCACAGTATTTATACTTAAAAAAAAAAAAAAAAATGTACATGTAATTTTAAGTATTTTAATTACCCGAACAAAGTTACCGAAATGTAATAATTTCCTTACATTTAATGTAGGGATTGCACAACAGCAGATCTTCAGTACATCTCTACACGAGTAATAAAATTTCCCTGCACACAACAGAAATTTCCATTCAATTGGCAATGTTGGCACTTTTGTAAGCTCTGCTTCAAGATCTACTTGTATGCACGTTCTGTATCCTTCCTGTACCTACGTACATCAACGTTGCTGTGGACCTAGTAACTTCATTCACGCACCATTCAAACGAAACTGAGAAAATATAGAAAAATATACACTAATTTGCAAAAAAAAAAAAAAAAAAAAAATCACCATGAATAAAGGCTGCCACACAGTTATAACAGCCCGACATGTGTCCCATTTGCATTAAATATGGTTTGCTTGTGCGGATGTGCCACTTCAACTAAAACTAAAATAATAGGCATACAATTCTAAGATGCACATTTTCTATAGATAATTATAATGCATAGTATATTCTCCCCTGAAAACGTTTACTTGTGCACTTCACAGATTTACAGTAGTATATCATACACACATGTAGATACGTTATCGTCATAAGTATAAAGTTCGATATCACACTATAATACTCTGTTCCAAAACCCAGTTTCTCAGTGTTCTTCGTTAAATTGTGTTTAAGTACATCCCTACAACCATATTTGTCCATATTTCTCTACATTATCAGCAGCCATACAACCCCAGACTATAGCAACTCCACCGCAGCCATACAACCCCAGACTATAGCAACTCCACCGCAGCCATGCCTAACAGTGGTTTGAATATCTTGGATATCAAGTTCAGTCTTGTACAACAAATGCGGCCATCATTGTGAAAAATTGTTAAACGTACTCTCGTTCGAGAACAAAGCAATAATCCCAGAAGTTCTGATACTTCCCTACATACCCTTTTGCAACGCTAACTTCTTCTTTCGATTCGTCTTACTTGACTTGTGTAGTGCTTCATTCTTGGTGCCCTGGCTCTGTGCCCTACAAGATTGAGAAGTTGTTTTATTGTTATTAGTGTTACTTATTTTCCTAACTGTTCTAGCACATTCGCAGATAATACAGAGGACTTAACGTATCCATCTTTCTTGATCAGTATTATAAAGGTTTCTCGTCAGACATCCAAAAATTTATTTTCCTTTCCTCTTGTCTCCATTTTGTCACTAGGTATTACAACAGTTTTCGGGGGGTGCTCATTCTATTGAAATGTTTCCAGTGTCTGTATAATGTGTATGTTAAATAAGCTTTGTTTTACAACATTTTTGAGAATATTTTTGTTAAATTCTGAAATCGGATCCATTTACATTTCATTTCGTAGAGAATTCTAAGGGAAATCTACAGTCTGGTATTATGCTAGACTAACCACCTGGTGAACGAATGTAATTTGCTGGTCTAGCCACTGTGTGAGCAAAAATGCTATGTTGGGCTAGCCACTCTGTGAGCGAAAGTGTTATACTGACATAGACATCATGTGAGTGAAAGTGTTTTGCAGGGCTAACCACTCAGTGAGCAAAAGTGTTATGCCAGGATAGACATATAGTAAGCGAAAGTGTTATGCTGGGCTAGACACCCAGCAAGTGTTATTCTGGACTAGTCGCCTGGTGAGAGAAAGTTTTATGTTGGGATAGTCACTAGGTGAGCGAAAGTGTTATGCCGGTCTAGCCACCCCTGAGAGCGAGTCTATGTTGGGCTAGCCACTCTGTGAGCGAAAGTGTTATATTAGTATAGACACCATACGAGTGAAAGTGTTTTGCAGGGCTAGTCACTCAGTGAGCGAAAGTGTTATCCTGGGATAGACATCCAGTTTGCAAAAGTGTTGTGGAAAGTAACATGGTGTCCGACTTGAAAATTCGTAACTACTGAACGGATAGACTGATTTTCATGATTGAAACACCATTATGTCACAATTTCTTGCCACAATATTTATATAGCATATTTATTACATAAAATCAAATTTAAAATACAAAATGTACCAGACATGAATTAAGTATGTATGACATTCTAATAATATATATTGCATCATCACGGTATGTAGTTGTATCAATTTTGTACCATGCTGGTGCAGGGAATGGCAGAGGTATTGAGTTATTTCCCACTTTTTCCCCGTAGCAATGTTTGTGTATAGGCGTAGATGTATGTATGTGTACTATGTGGGACGTAAGACCTAAGGAAGCTCATTACTAATCGCTAAAATTTTAATAAGTATTGTTGCAAGTAATATTATGCTGTGTTTCTTTGTATTAAAATACGTCCTTCAAAAAAATCGTGGATGAAATGTTATTAAAACATACAATAAAATTGGGATAAATATTATGGATTATAATACCGTTTGTAACGTCTGATAATTTTGTACTTCGCGATTTGCATTTCAACACATTTTAAGTTAGCATGCAAATCTATCATAAGAGCACACGCACGTTTATTTTGTAAACAACTATTATGAATGTCATGTTTCACATGTAATATTGTTACATCATAAGTTTATTTTCTAAATTTTCTACGTAATATTAATGTACACGCAGCTGCTGAAATGTTTATTTTCCATATGTGAATTGTGGTAAATTAATTATGTTTTATCAGGTTGCAAGTAACTTGTTAATTGTGTGCAAGTTGGCAGCATTTAGGCGCACCTTTTTGAATCGTCACTGTGTTGGAAAGCACCCTGGGTTAAGCCCTATGTACTCTGTATTAATTTGAATATTTAACCGCTGCCGATAATGTGTGGGGACGGAATGTTATATACTCCATCTTGAATTAAGTGGGTCACAACGGCAGCAGGCCAGCGAGTCCTTAGTTCTACGTTAATAATTATAAATTTAATGTTTTAAGGTTAATCAGACCCAAATAAGTATATTACAATTTGAGTGATAAGCTGACGGTACACGGTACTACCGTCAGAAAAGGTCTACATATAAAATAAGTGCCAGAAACTCTACATTTATATAAGGTATGATCCCACCTTAGTGTACAGTGACCGTTACACGTACGTGAGAGTGTTTAATAAACTTTTAAAGTAAACAGCATCATATCCCGACACTTTTCAATGGTCACAAACCGCCTGAGATTTAAACAAGTATCTGATTGCTCTACCGACATAACTATGCTAGCCAGGAGCATTTTAAATATGTAATTATACAGGCACGTAATTTATTGTAACGGCCAAGTGTGAGAACATTGGCGACTTTTATTTTGAACTGAATTAAATCTACTATGCAAAATTTTAAGTGTGTGCAACATTCAAGATGTCTAGATAATATTTATTTATTTTTTTACTTTCAAATACTTTATTCACTTAATTGGCATTAACAGCAGTAAGACAGGGCTTGGTCTGGTCGTATTGTTGATGCAGAAGAAAGTTTTTTTGCTGTCGTTTTTTTTGCCGTTTTGGGTTCCAAGAAATTACTGCCAAGGCTGGTAGTGGTCTGTTGGAAATGTGTTTCTTCAGCAAGTCTCTTACCCAAAAGTATCCTGCTCCCAAGGAAATATGTGATATTGATCCATGTAACAATATGTTGGAAGACTTCTCCAGTTCATGAAGCCAATATGGAAATAAACAGGTTAAACTCGATGGAGATCACCAGGTTAAAGTTGTTGCATTTCGTACCGCGCCTATAACATTAAGACGCCTTGCTAGCCTTGGAAAGGTACACGGTGTCCGACTTTAAAATTTAAATTTTCATAACTATTGAAGAGATGGACCAATTTTCATTATTCAAACACTATTATGTCACAAATGCATGGTACATTATATAATCATATTCATTACTGAAAATCTGATTTAAAATACAAAAAGTAAGAGCCATGGATTACGTGCTTATGGGCATTCTAATAATAGTCATTACATCATCACAGTCTATACTTGTATCACTCGAATGACAGGGGTATAGTGTTATTCCCCCTGTTACCCCATAGCAAACGTTTCGTATATATGTGAATATATGTGTGTATGCATATATGTATGAGTGTGTGTAGTATGTTGGACATTACACCCAAGGAACCTCATTGTATATCGCTTTCAAAGTTTCCAAGGCTAGCAAGGCGCCCTAGTATTATAGGCGCCTGGGGATTTCCAAAGAGTTTAACCTGTGGATTTCCATAATGGCTCTTTGCCAACCAGCTTGTCTCGAACGGATTTAGGATTTCAAGGTCGCGGACTTGTAATATTTCTTTTTCTTCTCTTCGTGTTCTTGTTATCTATGGGTGATTTTGCTATATTAGTACCTGCTATGTTAGTTTTTATTCACTTAGCTCCGTGTCATTACAGAAGACATATCACAATACTTCGGAGAAGTTCTCGTCCAGGGTAATACCCTAGAAACGTAAACCGTTATATTTTGTGGTTTTCTAAGGTTGTTGTTGAAGAATACAGGGCTTGGACTGTTCGTATTGTTGATGCAAAAGAAAATTATAGTTTGTTGTCCTTTTTAAACCGTTTTAGACTCAAAAGACCCAACTCAGAGAGCGAAAGTGTAATGTAAGAGTAGACACTGGGTGTCTGTCCCAGCATAACACTTTTTCTCACCTACTGGCTATCCCAGCATAACTCTTTCGCTCACAGGATATCTGTCTCAACATAACACTTTCGCTCACAGGGTGGCTAGCCCAGCATAACACATTTGCTCACATAGTGAGCAAATGTGTTATGCTGGGCTCCACTATTGGGACCCCACTATTGAGTGCTCTAGCCTTAAGCTAATGCAACACCACTTCTATGCTCTAGCCACTGAACTACTGCGGCCCCATATTGGGTGCTCTAGCCACTGAGCTTATGCAGCACCAATATTGGGCGCTCTAGACCCTTAACAGTTGCGGCCAGACTATTGGGTGCTCTAGCCACTGAGCTACTGCGACCCCACTTTTGGGTGCTCTAGCCACTGAGCTAATGCAGCACCAATATTGGGCGCTCTAGACCCTTAACAGTTGCGGCCAGACTATTGGGTGCTCTAGTCACTGAGCTACTGCGGCCCTACTGTATATTAGCATCTTCAAACAGTCTTATCAGTAGACTACTTGTTACAATATGATACTGATCGTGATGACACTTGCAAACTGCAACTTGCTTATCTATTTGTTTCTTCGCCAGTGGAGACAAAAGGATGGTGGAATAAAACTGTACATAGTTTGCTGGTGTTTGTAATAAAGGAGTTGAGAATAGTACGTAGGTTGGCCTTTACTGATGTTCTGAAAACTATTTAAAGCTTGATTGTGGTTCTGTGTGGTATATCATCTCAGTGATGCACAGGGGACAGTTGAATGCATATTACCAAGGTCCCAGCAATTGTGAAATAAAGTTACTCAACATCACAGACCTGTATATGGTTGTGTATACGGTGCTTCCTGGGCTAAAAATAGCATGTGCTTGAGGTTGATATAGGCATGATTTAGAACTCAAAAGGATTAAACTTTGTAGTCTCATAACTACATACATCCAAAAACCAAGCCTCTGTACACACATGCATATATCTATTATATCATTCAATAAAGCCTCTTGCTCTAAGTTCATCAATAATGGCACGAATCTCTCTGATGACAGAAATATATCCAACCCTCTGTGAGGAAACCAACAACCGTAATCTATCAACTAGGCCATGGGGGTCATCAGAACCATGTGTACGCCTTTGCCTGACAAATGTCGGCACTTCGTCGTCATCAGTAGAATAAGCATCATCGCCAGCAACATGTGTACACTTTAGCTTTGTAGTTGTCGACACGCCATCGTCATCAGTAGAAGACACATCAGCATCACCAGCAGACATGGAGGTCACAGATTCGTTGTCGGTGTCCTGGGTAGCATCTTCGGTTTTCACTTCACATGTTAGCGGTGCAGGTCTAATATTTACAACTTCTGACGATTTGTCTGGTTCATGCTCTGCAGCACTCGTAGTTCCTCCTTCGAGCACTGGTTTGGAACACCACACAGGCCCACATCATGTTATGAGCGCTCAAATGAACGTTGGTTTACATGTCGAATCAGCAGGAAGGTTAGCCTTGTCGTGCAACAATGCATGCTGCCTGGTGCCAAGCAAAGGTGCATTACCAGTATGACGGAGAGTATCTTCTCTACCGAATATTGCACCACACATATGACATGTTAGTAGTAGTGGTCTAGAGGTTGTTGCCTTTGTACACTCGCTCTGTTCACGACAACGTGCATTGCAACTTTTACTGACGACATTGTTGCAGTAATTGCATTGTTTGCCACGTAGTTGTTGTTGATCGATCGTCGAAGTTTCACATGTAGTCGTACCCGATGGCACACACTCAGTGTGTGCCATCTTCAAGAGCTGACTCCGCACACACAGTTTAACAACTGTGTGCGTGAATGTCTGTTGTTGCAGCAATTTATACCTCTTCTTCTACTGGTCGAAGACAAAGCATTGTTTTCATCCTTTCAATAGCAAAGAAAAATAAGTATGTACCTACTTGCTAATTGGCTACTACCCACTCTTTCTCAACTCTACAGCATTTACTGAAGCAAGGGTCCAACCCGAACCCCTGGCTAGCTTTTCTTCTTCCTCTTGATATATCTTACATATACTATCAGCAATCGCATCTGCTACTGCAGATGAATGACATACAGCTACAGCCGAAATCTTGAAAGTTCGGGTACAATATTCATCTTCGTGAGGTTCTGGTTTCGTATAGCTGCAGTCCAGCCACATATTATATTTGAAAGCACCACGTTGTTCTACTTCATCGATAAGTTGTTACTATTAAATTAGGACTCATACTTGTCAGGAAAGAGCAAACATTGTGTGATGTAGTTGATATATTCGGGGCAACCAAATCTTAAAAAAAAAAAGATCCCGGAATCCAGATTGCTTCAGGGAGAACCCATTATCATTAAGCTTCAAAGATGGTGAACAATCTTGTGGTTGTTTAACAGTAGTCTTTCCTTTACATAGTCCTAAATGTCTGTTTAAATAATCATCATGTACATACGTTCTTCGACACTTATCACATTGATATGACCTACGAATAGTGCTCCTCACACAAGTGCTGGTTCTGTGTTCCCTATCATTGTATGCACTTATGTCTTGTCACAATAGTTGCACGGATGTCTTGGTGGGAGCAAAGAACTAGCTTTGTCATTTTTAGATGAACCTGAACGTTTATTTGGTAATCTTCGCCTGGCAGGCAGTACAGCATGACCCTTGCACTCTGTAAGATGCCTTTTCAAGTCGCTATGTCGTCCCAACTGTGATTTACACTTTTCACATGCGAACACGATGCGCTCTAGATTCTGATGACAACCAGTTTCATGCTGGTTATTTTAGAAAAGATCTTCTTACAGTAACAGCACAGATAACTTTCCTGTTCCATCATTGAATAAGAGCACGTTATCCATGGACGATGTTCTCTCTTCGGGGTCTGAACAGCGACTGAGCTGACCAGCCTATTCCGACCTGTTTTAAACCATATTTCAGTGACATCTTGACGAGGATACTATTAGTATCAGTTTGAGGGAAAGATTTTTTTGTGACATGCAAAGTTTCCAATGCAGTGCTGGTGCAGTAATTTATACCTTCATTCTTCTTATCAAAGGTGAAACTATGCTGTAGTGGGTGAGGGAAATCAGTATGTTCCTATCCGTTGAGCGGATAGTACCCACTCGTTCTGAACCCTAGACGATTTACTGATGGTAGGGTCCAACCATTGGTGGTTTCTATTCCTTCAAAATCATACAGACACATTCAATGTCCTGAATGTTCTAGTTTGATTTTCATGGGGCTATGGTTTCGGTTTCCACCCATATATTGTAGATTACACAACCATATTTGTCCACTTCTTTGATAAATTGGTTTATTATATTTTGTTTCATACATAACAGGAATGAGGAAACATTGTGTGATGTATTTGACTTATCCGGTTCTACAAAATCTTGTAATGGTCCCTCGAATGTAGATTGCTTCACGAAAAAGCCATTAACATTAGGCTTAGGAGATGCTGAATAACTTTGAGGTTGTCCATCATCAGCAGTCCCCGTATTCTTCTCCTCTCAGATGAACCCTTACATTGGGCTGGTAATATCTTCACAAAATGCTTTACAGGTAATGCAGCACGACCCTTACACGTTGCAAGATGTCTTTTCAAGTCATTTCGACAATAAATTGAGATTCACACTTTTCACATCCGAACATAATACGACCTGCGTTCTGATAACAACCAACTTCATAATGTCTGTAGATGTTTTTTTTTTTACAGTAGTGGCACGAATAACTTTCCTGTTCCATCGCTGAATAAGAGCATGTTATCCACAGCTGATGTCCACTCTTCGATGTCTGGATGACAAATGAGCTGGCCAATCCTATACTAAAACATCGTATTGCTAGTGTAACAACTGTGAGATTCATGTCTATCACTAACAGTAGCCAGGAGGCACTGCGAGAGCGCACCCTGCCAGAACGTCTCTACCACTGCACCAAAGGCTCCCAGGGACAGAACTACAAGCTTGATGGCGACTGTTGGCCGAACCTTCGTCGGAACGACGACCTCGTCAGCTGCTCCAGGTGCACATCTCTTTCTGTCCATGAGTTACTAAGGGAAGGAATCAGTGTTGGATGCTCCTTCAACGTTCTTCAGACTTGCATTACACTCTGCACATGGGATACAGATGTGTGTGTCTCCGTCCTGTTGTAGATATGTGGGTAGATGTTGGTAGACATGCCGTATTTTATGTTGAGCATATGTCAGAAGGAATTCTTTAGGGAAGTATGCAAGTTCAATTTCTTTGCTGAGTGCTGAAAGTGAGTTAAGCTTTCCATATGCCAGAATAGCTGATAGAAACTTCTGACCACTAGAACAGCATGCCATCATTTTCACTGTGCCCCACGACAAATTTTTGGCATGGCTATGGTGCAAACTGCTGACAAAAAAAAAAGATACACTTCCACGGTTGTCAGAGCTGGAACGACAGACTAACTGCGAATGAGCCAGAGAGCTCGCGTGACTGCGTATACACCAGCATTTTATGTCCACACGCACAATCCTTATCTGACATGGGTAACACACCAACAAGTGGAAAAATATTTGTCATGTGTAGGATTCGAACCTACGCTCCCCACGCATCGAACTGGAGCTTAAATCCAGCACCTTAGACCTCTCACCCAACCTGACAATCTATTTTACAAAGTTTATTGAATTTTATACTATATATCTGATGTGGTTACTTCATAATATGTATATTCCTATTATATATATATTTAATTAAATATTCCTATTTTATATATATATACACACACACACCTATCTTATATATAATAGTACCTGCGTGTTTTTTATTCTGTTGCAAACTAGTATTTGGGTTCTCTCAGAGTGCTCCCATACCACGAAGATGAATTGCGAATACAAAGGTCTGACTTTGACCTCAATGACCAATGGAGCCACGAAATTGTGCATAATCGCTAACCAAAGTCCTACATGAATGGTTGAGTCCTACAACCCAAGGTAACATTTTTACAAGCCCTGACATGGGGTAGAATGGATATATAAGTTAAAAATATTCTGCATTCTACACAATGTGAAGATATGTACTGAGTCCTACACAAGGTGTAACGAAGTTGTCTAAATGGAAAAGAATATTCAGTCTTATATGAGGTAAAAGATATTCAACTTCCTACAAAATGGAAGAAAAAAAAAACTAAGGCCTGCATTAAAAATATGTAGGAAATTTTCCAAGTTCTGCACTAGCAGTAAAATTTACATAACCTAGCACTACATTACATAGGAGTAGGAAATATTCCACGTTCAACATAGGACATAAAATATTTTTAGTGAGTTAGGTGTGCGAAACAAAGTCCCTACACACAAGAAAAATTCTAAGTTCCTAAACGAGGAAAAATTATTATCTAAGTGAATAAACAATTGACCAATCATACTGCACCATTATTAGATTGTTCGAGTCAATCATCGAGTTGCCATATGATTACAGCTGGCCAATTACATGAGACGGTGGTTTTGGATTGATGGATCTGCGGATTGGTGGATCAATGGCCAAGGGTCAAGCTCACTTGTGGCCCAACATGATGGTTCGGTGACATCATAACGTGATGCCTGGTAATAGTCGATTATGTTACATTGACAGATGGTAAGAATGTTTGTGTTGTGGGTTGGTCTGGACGATAAATTTGCTTGGTACACTTGGGTTAACATGGATGGTACTGTTGGTATGTTGGGTGATATGCTTCTCGGTATGTGTCTGTCTTGTGATTGTTGGTGTATGTAGAATGGTGTGGATAGTATGTGTGTATCAGTGAGTCCTGTAATGCCAAGGCATGCTTGAGTTATAGTAAGAGGTATGGGTGGCCAGTGTATTTGACTGGTGTCAGTCGGCATGGTGGATGGTATGAGAAGTTGAATGTTACTGGCATGGGCTGTATGGTGTGTGTGGATGAATGGTTGACGTATGCTAGAGTTATGGTTGGTAGAGCAAGTAGGTTATGGGCTGGCTTCAGCTGTAGAGTTGCTGGGTACACTTGAGTTACGATGGATATTGTATTTGGTGGTGCGGTTGAATTGAATTTTTCATTGGATATAGGAGATGGCTGATATTTGGCTGGTGTTGTCCAGTAGAGCAGTAAGTAATTATTTTATAAGGTCAGTGTAGACTGAATGTTTGAGGCATGCTTGAGTTATAGTAAGAGGTATGAACAATGAGTATATTTCGTCTGGTGTTGGTTGGTAGAGCAAACGGTATGCATGAGTTACAGTGGCTGGTATGGCTTGTTTTTTATGTGTAACTGGTAAAATTAGATGGGCTGAAATGGTAGTCAATATAGTTTGCTGTCACGACTGATCAGTAAGTCAGCGGCATGGTGGTTGATATGGCATGTATTGTTAATAGCATGATTTAGATATGCTTGAGTTAGAGGGAATGATGTGGTTTTGGTTCTATATGTTTTAGTTGATATATATTTAACTGGTATATTATGTTGGCATGCCAGGTTGTATGGTCGGTATAGTACCCAGTACTCCTGGTCAGCAGGGTTACTCATATTTTGTTTCGTATGCTTGAGGTGTGGCCGTTAGCATTTTTATTGATATCGATGGTTGGTATAATCAGGCGGTTTTCCCTTGCGATGGGTGGTATATTTGGCTGGTGCTGGTCAGTAGTGCAAATGGAACGGATGTTATGTTGCGAGCTGATCTCAACTGTATAGTTGCTTGAGTTATGATAGATGGTATGATTAGTGTGTTGGATGGTGTGTTTGAATTTTTCTTTGGTTAAAGATGTTGGTACATTGGGTGGTCTGGTATCAGTTGGTTACGTTGACAAATGGTAGGAATGTTTGTGTTATTGGTTAGTCTGGAGTGTAAAGTGACTTGGGTAAACATTGATGGTATGGTCAGAAGTGTTCCTCGTATTTTTGTCTTGCACGTCCGAGATGTGGTGGGCAGCATTTGTTGTTACTGGAATGGATGGTTGGACAAATCGGGTGGTTTGTTTGACGAGCGATATATTTGGCCGGTGTCTGATGGCAATGATTTTATGACAAGTATGCTAGAGTTACGAATTTTGGTACATTTCCCCCCAATTTTTCTTTGTTTAGCAGTATTGGATGGTGGCTGGGTAAAGGTAGGTGTCGATTTGTATGGTAATAAATTCCTTATTGTCGACAAGCACCTCCCTAGCAGCAATGTTGAAACTAGTCTCGTCCTCCCCTACTCTTCGCCATCTCCTGTGCAACTTATCATCCATACTCGCGTCTACTGTTCGAGAGATATAACACCTATAGAGATTTTGCTAGATATGTGAGGCTAGTCTTTTTTTTTAAACTATTCTATATGATGAGCTGGGTATATTCATTGGTTGACTGGTTTGTCGGTGTCTCTTGCTTGTATTGCCTATCAACATGGTAGTAGCGATGCCTGAAATGTGTGAATGGGAATTCTGTAGTAGTTTGGGTTAACTGCAGGGAGAATTTTTTTTTGATGGAATAGCTTTGTCTCCGAGTGTAACATTCCTGTATGGCTATTAAACAGGAGGGCAGGAGGTATGATGACACGTGAGATTTTTAGTATAAAAGGTCGAAATGTATGACTTGAATATTTTGTTGGTTAGTCTGATAATATGAATTGTATGTTTTGGGTAGTGAGATGGGTAGAGCAGTAGGTAGGTGAGTAGTTGTTGGGTAATTATAGAGGAGGGTGAGTGTTTAGTGTGTAGGTGGTTAGGTAGGTAGAGCAGTGGGTATGTAGATAGGTACGTAGAGTAGTGGGTATGTTGGTAGAGCATTGGTTGAAGTGGTGAGTAGGTGTGTAGAGCAGTAGGTTATTAGGTAAGAGGGTAGATTGGTTGGTAGCACTGTGTTTAGGTGGAAAGGTAAGAAGAGCAGAGGGTTTCTGGCTAGGTAGAGCAGTAGGTAGGTGTCTGTGTGTAGGAACATAGTATGGAAAACAAGATGGCGGACAAGATGGTTGTCGAGCATAGGTCGGAGGTGGAATCAAAGATGGCGGACACATGACCAGAATGATAGATCATGATGGTGACTAATAAAGATGTAATCCAAGATGGTGGATGTCTAAGTGGAATGATAGAGCATTAAGAAATGGAATCCAGAAGGGTGACAGTAAATGACGTAATCCAATATGGCGGCGGTCGGAGCCACCTCCAGAGTCCGAGTAGCCCCTTTTTCCTACTACTTGTAGCATTTTCGCCCATGATACGAAGTGTGTAAAAACTATACTTTATTCATGAGACCATGTTACTTCCCCGCTCTAAAAGTTTTATAAATGTAACATAACTGAATGTGTGAACAGTACACAAAACTTTACTCCACAGTATTTATATTATAAACATTGGGGGGGGGGGGGGGGGGGGGATACATGAATTTTTAAGTATTTTAATTACCCGAACAAAGTTACCGACATGTGATAATTTCCCTACTTTTAATATAGGGACCGCACAGCAGCAGATCTTCCGTACATCTCTCCATGAATAATTAAATTTTCCTGCACACACACAAATTTCCATGCAATTGGCAATACTGGCACTTTTGAAAGCTCTGCTTCAAGATCTACTTGTATGCATGTTCTGTATCCTTCCTGTACCTACGTACATCAATGTTGCTGTGGACCTAGTAACTTCATCCACGCACCATTCAAGCAAAACTGAGAAATTATTAGAAAAATATACACTAATTTGCAAAAAAAAAAAAACCACCATGAACGAATTGCAAAAGTACAACAAAGGCTGCCACACAGTCATCACAGCCCGACATGTGTCCCAATTGCATTAAATATGGTTTGCTTGTGCCACTTCAACTAAAATAATAGGCATACAATTCAAAGATACGTATTTTCTATATATTATAATATATAGTATATCCCCCCCCTAACGTCAAAGTCTACTTGGTAGCGCTGTTGATAAGATAATGGTCTATAAGCTGGATGCTTCGTGTTCAAATCCCGGACATCACAAAATGTTTGTTACTTCGGTAGTCAATTTACGTTACGTTGCAAAAGTGACTGTCAAAGTATGTTTCTTTTTCATAATTATTTCCTTAAATTCAATATAAACAATATTTGATTCACTGCACGCAGTTGGCTGTAACATTCAACCATTCAAATTGTTCCACTGAAACAACCAGTGGTTTTTCACAGATTCTAAAGGGAAACATTTTCACTAATTCGAGTAGGTTAATTTCAGTGCCAATCAGTGGTTTTCACACTAATACAAATTTAAAGTGTATATGTATGTTGCCAAATTATTTTAAAAATTGTAACCTAAGCATTATTAAATGTTAAACATTCGGTAAATTTTCATATTCATCAAACATTATTATTACAGATAAATAATTTCTCCAAGCACAACGGACAATACAGATTACCGTTATCACATTTGTAAAATATTATAAAAGTTAAAATTGCCATTTTAAATTCAATTAACATAATTTTTATATATATATATATATATATATATATATATATATATATATATATATATATATATATATATATATATATATATATATATATATATATATATATATATATATATATATATATAGGATGATTTCTATGCATTGTACACAGTATTATTTTATTCCAATGCATAACATGTTTGTGTCAAGTTCCTTGATATAATGTTGGCAAAATATACAAAACTTGGAGAAGCATCTTGTAGATGAAGGCGGCACCAGAAGATGAATAGTCTCATCAGGAAGCAGCATTTATGTATGAAAATCCCTGTATTACTCTCATAGGTGACGCAGGCTTGCCTAAGCGTTTATATGGTCATTCACACAGTACTCGAGTTTTAAGCATTACAGAGTAAATAAACTACTAAAGAGTTTTATGGCATTCCAATGTTAATTCTGATTTAGTTTTGAATTCTTTCTAGATAGTTTTGTGTATTTTTCTTTAGTTTCAATATTTTAAAAGCATTCCTTGGTTTAAAAGGTTTTCTCTAATTAATATATGTACATATATTTATAGCAATGCATAAGTGCAGCTGTCTACATACGAAAATGAAAAGCAGTACCGACTTTTAGTTCAGAATAGTATGATTTGTCAGCATAATAAACAGTACCATAACGAACATCAATGTAGATTGTATTATGAGTTTCTTTCCCATAGTCTAGTACCTCTCCCTGTAGACATCAGGCCGATATGAGGAATAGCAAGTGACCTAGAGATTTACTAATTACAGCCACATACTAAGTAGCGTATCCCCATGCATTCTGGACGGCCACCCTTTCTGTGCACCATGGTGTACGGAATGGTAGAACCCCAACACTAGGTACTTGGCGCTTACTCTCTCTGCAGCGCTTCTTGTGCCAGGAGTATTCCCCGAGTTGGGAAGACTGGTCTTCCTGAGACACTCACCCCTGTGTTGGAACTGTCTGCCAGTGAGACCTGACTCTCGGTATTCACCGCGCTTCTTGCTGTACACGCATTCAGGACCACATGTGACCTGCTTAAATTCTATTGGACTTGATAGTAGCGATTCTGTCCTTATGCCTTACTCCCATTGGAGTGGTATCCGAGAGTGGGTTAAACGGTCAAACGCTGCCTCAGAACAGCAGCCGGAACTTAACCCTTTCCTCGCTGCACTTGCGCATCTCCCACCGAGGGAGTGTGCTCAAGCTATCCGACACCTGGAGAGGCCTACCGTGCCAGGCACTTACTGCACCTTTCCGACTAAGCGAGGAGAGACACCCCGTGCTTGCAGCGTATCTAAGTGGTGAGAAAAAATCACTTGAGATAGCCAATCCACGCTTTTGAGGAATACAGACCGAGGTACCATCCCGAGTGATTGTCAACTCTCACAAGCACCGAGTTTTATCATACCCATGTCAGAACCACTACTGTCAGGCAGCATGCGTCGCCCAGGTATTCTTGCCAAAGCGAACCCGCCGAAGTGCAAAGTACTGTTCGCAGTACCCGACTTTATGCCCTGCCGCAAAGCTACCAGGCCCATATTATACACTTGCCAGTGCATTGCGAGCGTTTGTTGTTCCAGGTGTCAGGCAGAATAAAAAATCTTAAGTAAATCTGAAATTGTTTTCAACTTTGTCTGTTGATACATGAAACTAGTGTTTTTGTCTTTTCTCTGGGAGTTAGGAATTTTTGCAAGGAAATAACAATTGATAGAAAACACAGCTTATCAATAGGAATAACATTGCCAATTTCTCAAATTAGGTATGTCTCTATAAAGAGCACTTTAAAAATTGGAGCAATTCTTATCCAGAAACCTGCATTGTTGTAGCAAGAAAATAACAGCTATTTTCTACAAAAACAACACATTAAAAAAAATATCACCACGTACTTCTTCGGGTCTCTATACATTACGTAGTTATAGCGTTACTTAACGCCAAAGTGTTTACCGTAAATTATTTTGATATTCTTTTGGGCACATCTGTTTAATTTTATTAAAGTCATACCATTACTTCAAAATTTATTTTTTCCTTATGTGACACAAAATTTATGCAAACCAAACTTTCAACTTAAAATATGGTACAAAAATTGCTTAGATATGTGGAAATATACAGTAAATACAACACATCAGTTCTGGTTTTATAATTACATTCAACATTGGTTGTTCAATGGTGTACAGCTCAGATATTATACCATTTTTCCACACAAATATGAATGATGTGTACTTCAAGTTTTATTGCCCATATCCACATTAAACCATTGCCTCATCAGTTCTGGAAAGGTTTGGCAAACATGAAATTTGTGTTCGGTTTCTAGACTTCATAGAGAGCATCTAACAACGTGGAAGTTAGGTTAGCTATTTCGCAGCAAAAAAAAAGGTGGTACAGTAAACTCTCAATGTATCGTTATCGATGTATCGATAAACTGCATCACCAACAATTTTTTGTGGACCTGGCGAAAGTCCTATGTAAATAATGGCGACATAAACTGCTTGTATCGTTTATTGCATGGAGCATTGATCAAAGTATATTTTGGGTCCCTTTACCTACTATTTCCCGCAACTATAGATTGCAAGCTGGTTGTTTATGCAAATGTCTAGTAACTGAATGTGAAATACTTCACGTGCGCCGCCATTTATAACTGCTCCGTGGCTCCGTCTGACACTGCGGCATGGTGCGACGTGCCAGTCTGGTTTGCTACTTCCCCTACACCCCCCGAGAGGGGAAGTGGTTACCTATAGCAACGAGCATGGCGATCTAGCATCCTCTTCCTCACCATTTTTTATGTCTCACCGGTGCACCTTCCATCCTCCCCTCATATGCATAGAGTACGAGAGGGGAAGCTGGCGTGTCTCTCTCTCTCTCTAAAAAAAAAGGGGGGCTGCACCGCGCAGGCTTGCCTTCACACACCGGCTTAGAGCAAATGTGTGCCTGGCAAACATAGATATTTTATCAAGATTATGCATCACTCAAAATAGTTGTAGCTATCATCACTTATATTTCGAAGCAAATGGTATTGCTTGAAAATGTTGCGCAAAACATTTTAACAAGTCATTATTATTTGCAAATATGTTTTCTTTTGTGAATAAAGGTCTTCCCCCCCTGAAAGGCTGATGTTTCATTGTATCCAGCGTAAAATAAACATGACTAAAACATAATATTTATTTAACACAAGGGGCATCATCTTCGTGAATAAAATTATATGCCCAGAAGTATATACTTGGCCACCCCATGTCACCAAAAATTGTTTATACATCGAGCGACTTGTATTATAAGAATAAAGCTCTTTTCAGTATACCTCTTGCAGGGAAATAAGAGGATTTTTATTTATTAATTTCAATACATACACGTCTTTTGAATAAACTGTTAAAATGTAAGAACCTATTCGACACCTTTTGCAGTCTAATAATGTGTAGGTAAGCAACGAGCCGAGTGCAGTGCAGCTCACGACAGGAGGGGAAATCAGAAGACGACGTTTCGAACGATTAATTATTAAAGACTGCGAAGAACTCAATTATAACCACCTTATTTATTCATTTCTGTCTCAAAATTACAGGTTTTCTTTGCAGTGAAATATAATTAACAACGTTAAAAGATGGACATTTGCCACGCGAGCAAGGTATCACCAACAAGTAGCGGCGTTGAGGTAATCCTCCCGCCGCCACCACCTCCCTCCCCCATGGCTGCTTCGTCATCCGCTGTAAAAACACTGCCCAATCGATAACTTCTCAGCTTGCCCTTGGCTGATAGCGCACGCGAAAAATTTAAAAATTGACTCGCATTCAGCGTCATTTTCATTTTCAGAGGGTTTATACAGTAAATTATATGCAGTATTTTGAGACATCATCTTTATTAAAATGAGTTCAGGTGGAGGTTTTTTAACGTATTATTTATAATAATACTTTTAATTAAATTCCCATTTTTATTGTGTTTATTAGCTAAACTGTATCCATAGATAATGTACAGCTCTTACTATACTAAACATAAAATTTTATAAGGTTAGAAGCTGTATTTTATTGATGTACAAGCCAGAACCCTCATCTACTGAAATCCCGCATGTATGGACATTTTTTAGCAGTCCCCTGAATAATGATAGAGCAAGAGTCAACTGTAGATATAACTGTCAGAAGGTATGTGAAACAAATTCGCTACGAGCACAGGTAGTTAGAAACTGCTAATTTTCTTGTATCTGAAATCCATAAAAATGAACAAAATACACTATCAAAGATTTAAATAAAGCAATTTAATCAATGTCATTTTAAGTATATGGTAAGTAATAAAAACTGACTTCTTTCTACAAAATTTTTTTATTTCCTTTGTATAAAACTTGTTGATTAAAAATGTTCATTTGTGAAAAAGACTGAAATGTTTAAAGACAAAACTGTTTCATATTTACATGCTTCTAGTCAACAGAGGGTGTAAAATGTACACGAAACATACTTTTGACATAGAATTATATACAATAAAAGAAAAGATCTTACCAAGTAAAAAATCACAATAAATACACCAACTAATGGACAATAACTGCAAATAAAGACAAGACAGACTGGAAGGAATAACTGGAAACTCTACAATAAACTATAAACTAAGACACAAATAACAACCACATCGACTAACTATTCATGACCAATGACAACTGAGTATCGGTACTTAAACCACAGACTCTCAAATTCAAAGGGGGTCGGAGAGCACAAGATAATGGGACATCAAAAATCCTTTCGCAAACACTACAGAAGCACTGTTCACACAGGTGGCAGTGACGTGATGTCCAAAGCATCAAAGTAGGAGTGTTTGAGGGCATCCTTGGCAGAAATTCGCTGCACTGGATCATAAGTCAGCATTTTCTACAACAGAACACACCAAGACAAACATGATGGACACAATTTTTGCATCTATAGGCTGTTCATGGTAAAATGAGCACTTTTGAAAGCCTTGCTTAAGATTTACTTGTATGCACGTTGTCTCTTCTTCCGCCTTATGTAAAATTAATATTGCCACGGGCCTCAGCAATTTATTCATGCGTCGATCAAGCGAATCTGTAAAATGATTAGGAAAGTAATAATTTTAAAAATCTCCTAATTTTTACACTTCTATACAATAAAAAAGCAGAAAGGGAAAGAAATAATTTATCTTATCACAAATGGTTACCTAACACTTTTTATTCAACATTAAGATATGAAACTATTTTCCATCCCTCGTTGCCAACAGTAATAAACGCACGTCACTCAGTGTACCCGTTAAAATATATGCAGGTAGGAGCAGTGAGTTTTTTCTAAGGTTAATTTCAAAAGTGCTCACTTTATCGTGAACAGGCTTTACACAGTTTTACTGTACCTGCAGCCGCAAAATTTCAGATAGCAACAAAATCTAATGGTGGGGACATTTTAGTACCAATGCTTTTTTTTATATAGTGTAAATATTATAAAGACTGGAATTTTGTTTGACAGTGATAGTTACTTTTTTTATCTGATATCCAGGTTTCCAGACGTCCTCTGATTTTCCCTGTCAAGTTACACTGCACTCGGCTCGATGCTTACCTACTCACTATTAAACGGCAAAAGGTGTCGAATAGGTCATTTCATTTTATCAGTTTATTCAAAAGATGTGTGTCTTTTGTAATAAATTAATATAAATCAGATTTTCCGCAGAAGTTACAGAAAATTAATTCTACACTTATTTTTAATAAAAGTCGCTCAAAGTTAAAACAATTTTTGGTGACAAGATGAGTTCAAGTACTGTATTTACTCATGTATAGCGCACAATCGTTATAGCACGCACCATGATAATTGCAACAAGTTACAGGGAATTTTTTTAAAAATCAAATTGCACCAAAAATTTGTGGCAACCTATTAGAAAGTATGCAAAAAATTATTACGTTAGCATTAATGTGTGATGACTGTGATATGTTTAGAAAATACTTTAATTAAATAACTTGGGTGCAAAAAGCCGAAATAAAAAAAATTCAAGAAATCTCTCTCTCGTACTACTCAACACTTCCGGCTTAGTTTTTCTTTTTTCTCCTGTCTCCTGTTAGCAGTGACAGGCTCTTTTTTTTCCCGTGCTAGAATGTCACACTACCCTTCTCCAAAAAAAGGATCGCCTCAACCCCACTTCTCCATCTCCTGGACTATGTTCGCTAGCCTCTGCCACGGAAACAAACAGGGATGGCGGAATTATCGACAACAACATCTGGGCGTTTGTTTATAACAATGGGAAGGGGGGGCCGTAAACATGTGGCAGCTCTGGTTTGCGGAGTGACAGGACGCCATTAGTTGAGAAGGGAATGATGGAGGGTGGGAGGAATGGAGTGCGGTTGCGACCTACACATAACTAAGGGTCGCTGAATGGGAAAGAGAGAGAAGGGAAAGGAGTGATGTAAGAGCGAGAGATGAGACAACGGACAGTCCCGCCACTTCCCTCAACATCCCCTGACAATCGACGGCTACCACTCCCCCCTCTATTTTTTTATGTATAGTGCACCCCACAAATTTTTTCCTTTATTTTGGGGCAAAAAGGGCACGCTATACACGAGTAAATACGGTATATGATTCTGGGCATACAATTATATTCGCTAAGATTCTGCTCCTTGAGTTAAATAAATATTAAGTTTTAAAATCACGTTAACTTTACGCCAGATACAATAAAAGCCAACATTGCTGGGAAAACCACCTTTAATCACAAAAGAAAACATCTTTTCAAATAATAATTCCTCGTCAGAATGTTTTGCGCAACATTTTCAGGCGACACCATTTGCTTTGAAATACAAGTGATGATAGGTGCAACTATTTTGAGTGATGCATAATCTTGATAAAATTACGTTCGCCAGGAGCAGTTTATTTGCTCTGCTGCTGCAAGGCGACGTGTGGAAGGCAAGTGAAGCCGGCCTGGCCGAGAGAAAGAGGACGAGATTTATCTTTTGCTCGAAAACTTCCCCTCTCTGTGACAGGACTTATTAGGGGAGGAAGGAAGGCGTGTGGCTGAGCAAGACAGACAGAAAGAAGAGGGGGGGGGGGATAGAGAGAGAGAGAGAGAGAGAGAGAGAGAGAGAGAGAGAGAACATTATGCTCGTTGCTATGGGTGCTATGGGTAACCACTTCCTCTCTCGCCAAAGCCAGACGGCGGCGCGCAAGACATCCACCATTTTTGCTCCATGCCTATCACTTGACTGTCAAAATCAATAAAACATGTAAACAATCTGATGTGTACCCAATTAGACTGACTTGGCACATTGGTCGAGAATTTTGTCTGCTAGACCAAAAGCGGGGTAGTTTGATTTAGATTGTCTGCGTGAGGTGAGGGATGTTGGTTAGTACTTACTTGCTCCTTCATCTTGGACGTTGTAGCCAGGGTAGGTATCATCTAGACGCAACAAATTCGGTCTAGGCCGGACTGGAGATTCCACAGGTGTGCTTCCTTGGTCCAAAAGTTAAGGTTGTCCCAGCCTAGTCGCACTTCGGTTCCGGTCAGAAACCCTTTTATCACAGGGTGACATGTAGGATGTATGTGGATACAAAGTGGGAAGTCAATTACCAGAACCGGAGCAGGTGCGACTGCCTGACGTCTAAGTTTGGTGGCGTGGTCCCATTCTATTTGCCTCTCCTGCATAGAACGTGGTAGTGCGATCCATGGTTTGAGAGCAGAGTGAGCCAGGAATGGTTCTCTATGTTTTCTACCACTCCTCTTCTATTGAGGCATAGGGCAAACAGTTTGACAGCCTATGTGATGCACTTAGACAGGAAGGTTCGACAGTGTAACCCAATAGTGACTTGCTGGCATGAGCTCGATAAGAGTCCCCACTAATCCCCTGCAGTATGCGGACTGATCAGAGACGTGGAGCCGTGGGGACTGCCAAGTCTCTATTGGTTGTACGTTCTCACTAGGGTGAATGGTAAAACTTCAGGCTACGGTCACCGCACACTGACTTAGTGCGGGTGGCGAGAAATAACCTGCGTCTGTCACCCCTTATGATGCGAAGGTGTCTAGTGGTTGCGGCATCGCTGTTTCTCCCCCACAAGCACTGACTTAGAGCTAATGTGTGACGGAAGAAACAAGTAGCAGACTAATATGTATGTCTTCTGACGTGCAGACACCTGAAAGGGTTCCACAGACAGGCTAACTCTGTTTAAATTAATTTCCGGTTCCTGTCGGCGGTGCAGGGCGTATTCTGTCTCCAATCATTAATACAAAGAAATACCCAGGAAATGAAAAACAGAAAGGTAGATAATAATGAGTGTTTATTGAATGTTCAATAAACATGTGACCCGTGCTAGCTCTTATCAAACCGTTGAGGAATGAAGGTACCTGCGGATCCAGGTGTAGGCGACCTCGTTCTAAGTTAAAAAGGGGAATACTGGTTCTAGAGGAATAAATAAATTCAAGTTAAACAGCTAAGTAAAAGGTATCTAGAGGAGACAAAGTAAAGTTGAATGTGTATGTTCGTGTTCATTGGCCGTCGAGATGTAGTAAGTACCCGCAGGGGCGTACTTGAAGATTCCAAGATCTCCAGAGGTTGCAGCACTGAGTCAGTGCTGGATATAGCAAGAAAGGATGCGTAAAAATTACTCCAGAGGCTGGCAGCATCCGGACTTATATAGTGGAAGTTTGTAGGCTGCTGGCGCGAGGTGTGGGGAGGACATGACGTCCCTCTGCCTTGGACATAGACTGGAAGCGATAGCCAGCTAATCTCACTCCTCCACTATCCTCCATTCGCCTAAACCAAAGCGAGAGCACGGCGTGCACACATGTATTGCACAACGCCACCTAAACTTTTTGATCGCTACGTGTCTCATAGCAATGTACGACCCCCAAAGACCTGTGTAATAGATCTGCAATAATAACTTTATATTTTAATAATACTGATGCGTGCTGCCCAACCTATTAATTAACAATGACTACGACTCGTCAATTGTTCCTACTTCCACTGCTACAGAAGTAGAGAGAATTTTCTACATTAACGCTCGGCTGCCTACTCTACCAGGCAACAGAAACTTATGGGCGGATTGTCTTTACCTGAAGGTTACACAACCTGGCAGGTACCTCGTCCCCCTCCACGCCCTACCACAGTCACAAGCTGCCCGGCACCGGGCAAGCCCGAGCACCGCCGACGAGGCATTAAGCAGAAACGTTGACCAGAGTTTTTTGACTCCCACGCCAACCAGGGCAGGAGACTTGCCCTCCCAGCAGCCTACAAGCATCACCTATGTAAGACCGGACGCTGCCGGGCTCGGGAGCTCATTCTTCGCAAACTCTCTCGTGACATCCCAGAGCACTAATTCAGTGCTGGGACCTCCGGGAACTTCGGAAGCTTCTAGTACGCCCCCAGTGGCTACTCACCACGCGTCGATATCCAACGAACACGTACACATATACTTCACTTCACTTTGTCTCCTCCAGATATCCATCCTTTTCTTAGCCAGTTTAAATTGAAATACATATGCATTCGTTTAGAACTAATTACTCCCCTTTTTACTAGAACCAGGTCGCCTACACCTGGAATGGCAGTTACCTTCAGCTCTCCATGGTCTGATAAAAGGTAATGCAGGTCACGTGTTTATTGTATCTCCAAATAAACAACACCCATTGTTCTCTACCCTTCTGCTTTTCATTTACAGGGCACTTGTCAGTGTGACAGTCAGGGACAGAATACGACATGCACCACCAACTGGAACCCAGAGTACGGACATCCACATTGGATGGCTACCTGTTTCTTCCCAACCCCCGAGCATTAAGTCAGTGCTGGTGGGGTGAAACAGCAATGCCCCAACCACTAGAAACAACTTCGCAAAAGGAGGGGCTACAAGCTCAGGTTATCTCTCATTCAGAGCACTAAGTTAGTGCTGAAGTGACCTTAGTCTGGGGGTTGCTGCCCTACCTAGTGCGAACGCACAACCAATAGAGGCTCAGTGGCCTACAAGGCTCCACGTCCCTGATCAGCCCGCATGCATGGGGGATCAATGGGGACTCCTATCGAGCTCGTGCCAGCAAGTCACTATTGGGTTACACTTAAACAACCGTTCATGTTTAACTGCACTGCGTAGGCTATCAGACTGGTGTGCCCTATGCCTTACAAGGTGAGGAGTGGCAAGAGGCGTAGAGAGCGATACCTGGCTCACGCTATCAAATCATGGATAGTATTACCTCATCCTACGCAGGACAGTCAGGCGGAACGGGACCGCGTCGCCCAACTTAGACGACAAGCAGTAGCACCTGCTTCGGTACCAGTAATCTTCTTGTCACTGTGCATTCGCATTCACTCTTTGTGCCACCCAGTGGTCGCTAAACCGAACAGAAACCAGATACGGCTGGGCAAACCCCAACTTCTGGAGCCGTGAAGCCTACGACTGGAATTGCAGCTTCGGAATAGAACAAGCTTGCCGCTATTGGGTGAAACCCTCTTCAACTGCAACGCCCAAAAAGACTAAATAAGTAAGCAATAGCCACCACCCCTCGTCTCGTATAACCAGAGTAAACCACCCCGCTTTTGGTGTAGCGGAAAAATCCTCGACATACGCGTCAGACTTAACCAGCACCAGTCAGTACATAGTTTAACTTTTCACACTTTCGATGGCCATGTCATACTGTCTTTAAGCCTCCTCATTTACAACACATACAAACTTTAAAAGATAGCGGTGAACATGCACACACTAAGCCTACAGTAACTTTTATTCCGCTCATATTTCTATGTATTGCTACTTACTGTTTATTAGAGTTATTGAAATTTATCGGGCTGGGCTTAGTATTTTCCTTCACGAATTGTGTCAAATTACATTACACGACTGTGTTTCAAACCCCTTAGGACAAAGGCACAACGTTGTGATAAATAAACACACGTGGATGTAAATAATTAATTTAGTAATAAAAGCAGTTCACTGTTGAAACGTAAAAATAGTGCTAATCAAATATTTGAAATCGCATACACACAGGGCCAGCGTATCGACCACAATGCACAAAGGCATGCCATTTCACAGATGCAATGATTAACGAAACACACATCACAGTATATTTATTACTGCCGTGGAACACAGATTTATCACAACATTGTAACTTGCCTAGGTAGGTTTAAAAAACACAATGCCTAGAAACGTGATGTGGTAATTCAAAGTATTTTTTGGAGTACGAATAATTTACGCTTCGTTTGGCAACACGATGCCATGCCATGGCTCGCCACGTCTGCCAACTTCTCTTGGTAACTGTCCCACAATCACATCTAAATATATTAAAATATGTATTCAAACATTAAAATGCCTTTTCAGTTGTAAACTACACATTCAAAAATCATTATTTCGCTGTAATAAGTATGAAATATGCTACAATTGAAAACATCTATCATTCTCTGCTTACTAGCGAAGTGCAATTTCCCGAGTGTGAAAGAGAAAGAGAGAGAGACACACTTCGCCCAGCAGTTTTTTAGTTGCTTTCTTGCTCGATAAAACAACACTGTACCATTACGGCCTACTCACAATATTTCCCGCTGTTATTTTAAACTGTAAAAATGAGATGTTGCCATCAGGGCTACCTAGATATTTAAATATTTCAATTGGCACAGCTAAATTTATAAATAGTATATTAAAAAACTAGGTTAAAATAATATTTTAACTGTGAACTATTTCTTACCGGTCGTTGCCAACATGTCGCTGCTCTCACTGTTGTTTATTCATATTTAAAAAATAAATTAATATTACAAGTTATAGAAGATATTAAGGTAAAGGTTCATTTATTCAATAATACAGTACTCTAAAGCTAACCACAGTGTTATACATTTGTGGAATACAGGTTATTGTAAAAAGAGGTTGACATGTTATGCCTAGAGTGTTTTTTCAACGGTTGATTTTCAAAAGTCGCTTCCAGTTGGGAATGGACTATATTTATTAATTTTTGTTACAAAGTACGGGTTAAGTGCAACATTACGACTCAACAACATGTTAATTCAGAAGTTATTACTTAAATAGGACTAAATGCAGGACAGTGAGACGTAAGCAAAACAATGGGTGTAGACAATTTATTTTATTTGTGATTTCTGTTAGTATTACTTGTGCATGCTTACATAATGTACTATGTACTGACTTTGTATGCCTCTAGTACAGTTGACTTATACTTTTTTGTTAATACCTTGTTGTTTAATGATCAGGGCATGAAATTTTCGTCGATGCTACAGAAATTTTTGTTTGATTGATGCGGATTAAATTAAATTTTGAGTTTGGCAAAAACCAACTTTTTTTTAAAGCATTGTTTCATTGGAATTTAGTCGGGACCACAGAAAATGCTTGTTGGACACGGACTTTCGGTTCAAGCGGGTTCCATGGTTCGAGTTTTGACTATATTAGGTAGCAATGTTGACAAATAAACATAGCGCAGTTACTATGCAAAACTGCAACACGATACACAAAATGGAATCTATCAATGTGTACTTGTGGCGCTGCGGCGGCGGCCGTAAGAACTATGTAAAACAGGGCTGCCACCACTTCAAAACAATATCCTTGTTTTCAAGGTAAAATATCATGTAAAAACCTTGTTTTGATATAAAATACACTGTAAAAAATCCTGTATGTTAATAACAGACAAAAATATAGAATTTTTATCAAAATTACTGTTTTATAGCGCTGTTATAGAGTGATCAATATTACGGAGACGCCTCACATTTTCTGTCCATTGCTTTAGTCAATTATTACAATGTTTTTTATATCTCCCCCCCCCCCCATATTCATAAGCTTATAAAATGAAAACTAAGCATAATAAGAATATATAACACATACCACATGTAGGTCACAAGCACCTATACTGTCAAGGTATGCAGAAAAGTCTGGGTTCCGAGATTTCATTTTTATACTGCGAGGCTTTGAATTTCGCAATTTGAACACACACCTCAAACAAAGTGCTGAGTTCAGAGGCGAATATATAAAAATCAAGCTACTTAAGGTAGTACAAACAATAAACACATTGCAATAACGTGCCTATAATATGAAGATAAGCAGATAAGTCCGGGTTCCAAACCTCCATTTTTATACTATGAGCCTTTGAATTTCGCACTTTGTTCGAGGCGTGTGTTCAAATTGTGAAATTCAAAGGCTCGCAGAATAAATTAAAATGAAATCTCGGAACCCACACTTATCTGCATATCTTTATACTATAGACCCATGTTAGCAAAATGCTTATTGTTTGTATTACCTTAAGTGGCTTGCTTTTTAAATATCCGCCTATTAGCTCGGCACTTTGTTCGGGGCGTGTGTTCAAATTGCGAACTTCAAAGGCTCGTAGCATAAAAATGAAATCTCGGAACCCGGACTTTTCTGCATATCTTGATACTAAAGGCACTTGTGAGCAACATGCATACAGTATGTTTTACCTACAGTGGCAGGATTTTTAAAAATTTGCCTAAGAACTTGTCACTTTGTTTGAGGCGTGTCAAATTTTCGATTGGGCGAAAAAAAATCTATTTTCTCTATTTCAGAAAGTTGACCTATTATCATCGACAATGTAGATTTCACTATGCCGAAATCCGTGGCAATTTCTATTTTTTTCCCTTCCATTATCTACAGCATTATTTATAGCAAATAATCAAGATCAAACTTATTAAAAGATGGTAAAATTTATTTGCAATTCAGTGAAAAATACGCTGATGCGAGAACAGGCCAGAGATATAGTGACAGCATTTTGTTGTAGGTAAAACTTTGGCGAAGTCAGAGGCTTCTTATCTGTGCCTACACAATGACGTAGCGCATTAGTGGCAGCGATAAACACTAGTAGTGCTGCGCTTTACGATTTTTGTCTCGTATTATGTGCTAAATATTTTTAAAAAATATTAAAATGAAGTGGATTGTTATTATGAGATAGTACTTTTATTTTGAGTTAGTGAAATATTTATGCCGGCAGTAGTACAACATGATGTTAGACCAATAAAGCATTCCGTTAATCTTGTGGTAGTAAACTGTTTTTTATTTCAGCTACAGCCAACACATCTAGTAACAAAAAAAGTGCTTTGCAAATTAAAATAAAAAGCACATAGTGATATAGTGTGTGCATCAAACTTATGAATTTTATTCTGTGTACCGATAAGTTCTTAGGTTAGAATTATTCCTGGATTGTATAGCAGATAACCTCAAAGTAATCTAATAATCGATTGGAATATTTCTTACCGATAACAATAATGAAAGACAACAATTATCGATTTGAGTTACAATATATCGAATATCTGCGCAACCCCACTCAAAATTAAATCACTCGTGTGCTGGGGCTAGCAGCGAAAATATTGCAGTGTGCATGCAGCTGGGCGAGCGCCTAGATCCTTGCAACGTGGCCGGACGCAGTGGCTTGCTGCTGTCGGTCGCTAAATGATTATTCTGGCAGGCAGCCACCGCCCGCCACTGCTGGCTGCCCGCCCACTACACGGCACTGCTGCCGTTAAAGGTCCGGTTCACATCGTAACAGAGGCCCGGTATTGGGAAATCATGATAAACACGTTACACAGTGTATTTTTGGCCCGCTTCTTTATTGCAGTGTTCCTCTGCACATGTAATTACCTGAAGTTTAAATGCAGCAGTTTGATTGGTATATTTATTTACCCATTATGCACTTTTACTAAACAAAAATCAACATAAATGTAAACTATTCCTTTCACATTAAAAAAACCACCCGCATACAAATGCAAACTCCGTGATTGATTTTGTTTACATGTTTGCAGTGCGGCGCAGCAGCCAGAAGTCAATAACGGAACCAGTGACCTTGAAGTGTCAGCAACCTGGCGCGGTCAAACAAAGCTCGGCCCGTTAGCATTACATGCCTCGTTGAAAGAAACATGCTGCGTGAAATATGAAAGGAAAATTTTATCCCTAATTCGATACATCATAAAATTCGGGTGCGTGAATTGTGCCAGTGCGAGAATTGTGCCAGGAAATATGGTAGTCACTGGAAAATTAGACTCTTCCACTAACAAAACCTGTATGGTGGGAGACTTATTCAAAAGCAGATAAAATTCAAGAAAGCAGTATAAAAATGGATTAAAATTAAGTTCGTTATAGCAGAGCAATAAAATGTAGTAGTAGTAATTGTGTCCCTATTTTTAATTGGTATGCCACAGTATGAGGAGGGGAGGGGGGAACAACTGGCAAAAATCACTGATAATACGTAGCTGCATTCAATTCCAGCTATTGCTTGGTCTATTATGTTTAAATGGAATTTGTTTTCATTTAACAATAACGTTCGACCCACATACGCCAAGTTGCTTGAAACCAAACACAGTTGACAGCACAAATACCAAGCAACGGCTACGGAAAAGCAGAACTGATTCTTAAAACCAGTGTGAAGGAAGAAATGGCGGTATTCTGTTTTTAGAACAATGCGCTTGGTTTGAAAGAGGACGTTAGAAGGCACGGCGGAAGAATGTGACACACGAGAGCAGCACAAGGTACTTCGGGAAACGAGGAGGCGGGGCGAGGGAGTGAAGTTACGGCAGACAGATAACAAAAGCACACTTCTTCACACAGTCAAGAGTCCCGCCGCAAGCCTGCTTCACACAATCTTGCCGCACGTGTTTAAAATCTCAAAATTACAATTTTTCATGGGATATTTTTGTGATTTTTTGACAGTTCCTCAAAAAGACCTCATACCCGTGTTCTCGCAGTTGCCATGGTCGCTACAATGCGATTATACTGTATTGATAGAGTGCAGAGAATAGGGGTTTCTTAATTTTGAATTGCCATTTTTTAAACTTTCCAGGCATATTTATTTCAATTGTATTACATTGTCAAATTCTTCTATAGTGCACACAGTTCAAATCAAAATAGAAAATTTCTTAAAACAAAAAACTTATTAGTATCTAATTACATCAGAAAATGTGTAAAAGTTAAAATCTTACTGGCAATATTTTTTAGTTCTTTATGTAATTGAAGGGTTGGTTTTATTGAAGACTTAGTATGATATTTAATAATTCTTTAAGTAAATTTTTTCCTGAGTAAAGTTAAAATGAGAGCGACTTCTTTTGTTATTAAAGCTAAATTTTGTATATAAATCCCGAATTTTATGGATTTCGGGTTTGTACCAACATAAAAAAAGTCTGCGGTTTTGACCCAACAAACATCGTTATTACAAAGTGGCCAGATTTTTGGCCCCTTCAGGTTCGTATTAATGAGGTTCCACTGTAATTTCAAATCACCTGTTGCTAAAAGGAAAACATACAATTTTGAACTTAGTTTTTCTGTTAAAAAAATTTAATTGTTTGTGGAAACATGTCCCAAAAGACAACCAAGTGCTGTAATTTCCATGATGATTGAATCATTTGGGTTAATGAAATGATTTGGTTGGACCATGGCCAATTATAACCAATACCAACTTTGGGATAATCGACCGATGTATCAGTCTCGGTCCAGCCCTAGTTTCTTTTGACCAGAGTGTTTCTAATTACCCCATTTTACGGAACCTATTGCAATTTGGCCTCCCAGTCACACACGTTTGGCAAGGAACCAACCTGGAGCAGATCGAGCGCCATATCGTCCATGTTCTTGACGTGGCTCTCCAAGTTGTTCTCCGTCCAGTTGGGGAAGGAGGCCTTGTAGTCCGGCAGCTTGGCTACACCTGGCCATAGCTCCTCTGTTGGCGTCCGCAGCACCCTGCAACACACACGATGCCTTGCTCTAACTAAACATTTGCTGCATCCCTTCCCAATCATAAGAGGACTCCCTAGAAAATATAGTCTGTAAATATCAAGGTTCCTGGAAAAAAAAAAAAAAAAAAAAAAAAAAAAAAAAGGAGGGAGAGAGAGAGCCTATTACCTACAGTCACCACTTTTAACATTAATCTTATTAAGTACATTCAAAGAGAAAAAAAAAATAGTTAAAAATTATTTTACAAAAAAAACCTATTACAGTAGAGCTTCACTATAACAAACCTCAAGTTTGTTATAGTAAAGTTCTTTATAATGAAGCGCATAAAAAAAATTTCTTGGAGTAAAATTAAATGCGGTGAAATGTTACTGAAGTGAAGTTAGATTCGAATCTTTATTGCCAACCTCTGGACAAGAAAGTAACTGTAACTCGCGCCGGATAACAGGACGTGCTCAGCGGAAGAACTTCACATGTGCAACACGGTTGCATCGGAAATGCTCATAGGGGTGCTCAAAAGTAGAATGTTCAGAAGCTTAAAAACTGAAAACTAACAGAACAAATTAATAAAACATACCACATGTAGGTCACAAGTGCCTCTAGTGTCAAGATATGCAGAAAAGTCCGGGTTCTGAGATTTCATTTTTATGCTGCGAGCCTTTGAATTTCGCAATTTTAAAAAACAAGTCCCAAGTTCATATGCAAATATTTCAAAATCCTGCTACTGTAGATAACACAGACTTGTTGCTCGCAAGTGGCTTTAGTATCAACCTCCATTTTTCTACTATGAGCCTTTGAATTTTGCACTTTGTTCGAGGTGTGTGTTCAATTGCGAAATTAAAAAAAAATGAAATCTTGGAACCCGGACTTTTCTGCATATCTTAATACTAAAGGCACTTGTGAGCAACATGCATACAGTATGTTTTACCTACAGTGGCAGGATTTTTAAAAATTTGCCTAAGAACTTGTCACTTTGTTTGAGGCGTGTCAAATTTTCGGTTGGGTGATAAAAAATCGATTTTCTCTATTTCAGAATGTTGACCTATTATCATTGACAATGTAGATTTCACTATGCTGAAATCCGTGGCAATTTATTTTTTTTCCCTTCCATTATCTACATCTTTAATTATAGCAAATAATCAAGAATGAACTTGTTAAAAGATGGTAAAATTTATTTGCAATTCAGTGAAAATACATTTAGAGGTTTAGGTAACCACATTTGCAAATTCTCTGTAAAATACACCAATGTGAGGACAGACCAGAGATATAGCGACAGCATTTTGTTGTACATAAAACTTCAGCGAAGTCAGAGGCTTCTTATCTGTACCTACACATTGATGTAGCGCATTAGTGGCAGCGATAAACACTAGTAGCACTGCGCTTTACGATATTTGTCTCATATTGCCACGCCAATGTATTCTATTATCTATGACTGAGTTATCTACAAAAAAAAACTGTTGCGGTTTGTTTGTTTTTGTTTTTAAAATCTAATAATTAAAAAATTAATGTAACGTTGCAGTTTTTTTACATTTTATTCCGATTACAAAGTGTTCGTTAACGTGAATATTGAATAAACCTCCCGTAAATTTTGTACAACTAGAAGTTATTTGCATACAAATGTATGGTGTTTTGGCGGGACCAAATAATAAGTTCGTTATGGTGAAGTGTTTGTTAACTTGAAGTTCGTTTAAGTGGTGCTCTACTGTAGTATGATTTTACTTCAGTTACCGTAAACGGAAAGGTGGGAAAAAGCACGAATTGACATTTAATTTATTTATTTTAATTTAGTTTAATTTATTTTATTTTAATTATGTGTAATAATACCAAGGATGCCAACATCCAGGTGGTCTCATCAGTAGGGACACCAGAAAATAGTAAAATAGAATGCCTGATTTTGGTGCAAAAAATAGTGAAAAGAGGTGTTGAATTTTGATATTTAAAAACTTATACTGGTATTTCAAAATAAAATACTGTGTTAAAATTTCAGTCTTTAAATTGAAAGCGGTATCAATTTTGGTGTTTAAAATGAAAGCAATGCTGAATTTCTGTACAATTTTAAAAATAAAAATCAATAATGAATTTCTTTGCATTCATATTAAAAAATAAACCAAACTTCTATGTTTGAAATTTAAAAAATTTGGGAAAAATTTGTGTTTTTTGAAAGAAAATTATAGCACATGTTCGGTGAAATAGAAAAGTAATTATCAAATACAAGAAACAGCAGTATTATAATTCATGAATTTAAGAAGAAAACATTAATTTAATTAATGTGAGGTTGACAGTTCTAGAAAAGTAGTATGACCACAATGTATCCTTCCACCACAGCTGTTGACACTGAAGAAAGTTTCCTCTTTCCTCATGTCCCCTGTCATGGCACTCACTGAAAGTGTGATATTAGCCAACTTCCATCCAATAATTAATGTAGAATATTATAGTTAGGTTGGCATTCCGCATTTTATTTTTGTAATTTGTTGAGGTTTTGTTAATTTTATTTCGAGGGAAAAAAGGAAACTGTGAGATGATGAGGGGGGACTTTAGCTTATAGGCTTTCATGAGAGAGCATTGTTTCGAGTTTCTTACAAGTGTGTTGCCATTTTAAGTTTCGTATAGTTTTGATGGAGCAATGGAAAATATTGCTTGTATGGAAATATTTAAATTATTATAACTTCGAAAATTATAACTTCAGTGAAAAAACAAAATGCAATATATGCATCACTGTTCGTATTCGTAATTCACACACAGATTGGCCAAAGTTAACCTTACAGTAGAATTTACTATATACACAAATACATAATATTATTCACACACTACCCAAATGTTGAAAATGCTGCTTTTTCAGGCCACATGCATTTGAATAATTATAGGGAATGGTTTACAGATATATTATTTACAAAACACACAAACTTACTGCTTGTAAAATTCACAACCTCTTGAACACGTGTTTTTTTATTGTAATCTTGGCAAGTTTACGTCACTAAAATCGTGTTTGTTCGTCACTAGCATTAAATAATTTAATTGCAGAATCATTCAATAAAATCAACACTGTGTACGTTTCCTGAAACCAACAAACACATTCAATACGAAAATTATATTTTTGTCGCTTTATTGCAGACAAAATCAGTCATTTCACTTCTTTGTTTCCATCTTAATCCACCTAACCTCAAAAACTAGAACAGCCAAGAAGTTTTTCACAACTCAGTCAGCACGCATGTTACACAACTTGAACATCATTATTTTATTCTTGATATCAAAAATGTAGAAACCTTCATGCTTCATCATGCGTTCACAATAAAAATAGTAGCTATTATTGGCATCTCAGCACAAAGATAATTACTACAAAATACTACGAAGAGCAGCTAAATTTCCGTGTTGGCAGTACAATTGATTGTCGACACACAATCAATTGTCAACACATAACCAATTGTAAACAATTACTTATCATATATGAAGGATGTAAACGTCTTCGTGCAAAATTGCGCATTTTGCAAAAAAACCTGGATTTCGCGAAAACTGTGAACGCCCAATTTTGCGGTTCACCATTTTCTGGGGTCCCTACTCATCAGTAATTTACATTATCGAAGGTATCGAAAGTATTCATTCAGTTAAAGAAAAACGTACTACTTAGAACTTCGTAATTTCTATTGTTACATGCTCTCTGATTGGCCGTCATCTGACCATGCCATATTTCTCCTCTAACCAGCAATAGCGAGACGAAAGCAAACCAGGATACTTTTCTTTTGTTTACGTGTTTTATAACATTCAATGCTTACTACCCTCTAGGGAATACGTGAATGTGAATAAAAATTGGAATGTTGAATAACATCAAAAAACAAACGTAATCACACTTACACATGATCTCTATGTCAATAAATTAGTAAAATAGCCATAACTTGCATAACAGATTTTGCATTTCATTTGGGCTCGACAAGGCATTGCTTTTCAAATATTCTAAAACATGTGTTCGTATATTACTGCAGCCAGGGGGTTATTTCTGTAATCGCCCACAAGAAAAAATAACATATTTCTAGCCGGTAGTCACTATACAAAAATTAATAAAGGCAGTAGAAATGCAATAGTTTGATAAAATTTATGCCATGCAGCACAAAAATTTTTATTGAACATTCCAAAATGAAATTTATGGGAAAAGTACTAAAAATCTAAGGTGGCGGGGACTGATCCTCCTTAAGAACAAAATGTCGGGCACAGTTGCTTGCAAACATCAAGGCAGTAAACCCACCTGAATATTCTGAATAGTTGGTCGATCTCAGAGTCGCCTTGAAATAACGGCCTCTTGGTGGCCATCTCTGCAAAGATGCATCCAATCGACCAGATGTCGACAGGACAAGAGTACCTCGTTGCTCCGAGCAGCACCTCTGGAGCGCGATACCAGAGTGTCACCACCTACATAAATGGCCAGTCAGCACCCATACACAGGGAGAGACCACATACAGATGTACACATACTAGAGATGGGACAATTATTGTTTTTTCCTCGATTATTACTCTTAAGAAGCTTGAATTCTTGATTTCTCAATTATCTTAGTTCCAAGAAAAATTGTACATTTCCAAAGTGCACAACAATAAAAACAAATAATGAAAAAGAGTTGGACCTCTGCAGTTCTAATGTGATACTAAACATTTTCTTGCTATTCCTTAAAAATTGAATGGTTTTTGCATTTTCTAGCCAAGAAATCTTTTAAAACTATGAAGTCACACACAATTAATTACAGTGAAATTCCTTACCTACGAGTACGGCCTATTACGAGAATTCCGTACTTACAGCAGTTTTTTAATACACCCTCATATCGTACTATACTAACAAGGTTAAATTATCTGGATACAGCGAGTGAGGGTTTATTTTGTTTTTCTGTTTTTACAAGCGATTCGAATGCATTTCGATTAATTGTATTTGCCTTTTCTAATAATTGTGGTGAATTAAAATTGCTTAAATTGTGCATTTAGTATAATTAATCTCTAAAAACGTATATAAGCCACAGTCCATGAGAAGTGGCAATGCCGCATGCCCTGTCTGAGCTGCGCTCGCATCTTTTGTCAAGGCATTTAGTTAGAACAGCGGCACAGAATCATACAAGCGCGAGCAGATGATTGGTTGAAAAAATGTGGAAGAATCTGCGGCATGCGGTTTAGGTTTCACAAGATGGCTGGTATAATATGGACACTGGCATTTAGTCAGAACAGGGGCACTGGATCAATACGAGCGCAAGCAGATGATTGGTTGAAAATTCGTGGAACATACTGTAGCATGCGGCTCAGGTTTCATTATCGATAAATGTTTATAAATTGTTGGTTTACGTGTGGAGTTAAATTTGCTAATAATGTTTACATGAATACAGACATTTTTATCATCTTTTGGTCTTGCGAGATGTTTTGAAATGTACGTAGTTTGAATATTTTTTTTTGTTTTCCTACTAAGCCGCCATGTTAGAAACAGTTGCATTGCCATTACAGATGTTCACACATGCCTTTTTCTACATTTAGCTGCACGGTAAAATATAAACATTGTGCAGTAATACTAATGAGATTAACCTTTATTTATTTATTTTTTTACTGTAATTATTTCAACTGACGATGTAGAGGAAGTAGCTAGCAATCGGCCACAACACGCAAGTACAGTAGACCTCATTTTAATGTTTACATGCATGTGTCTTGGCGATTCCTTGCATAATTCACGCACCCTTATTATTTGGACTAAAAAATTCTGTAAAAAAGATGTGAGAATAATGCTAGCAAATACAGTATAGAGTAGTGAAATTTTGTGAATAATTTTTGCTGCTGTAATTACATCCCCCGCTATCACATCTGAATATAAATTTCATACGTATGTATTTTAACATTAAAATCATTTTTTAAATATGGATCATGAATTCAGATACGGTTATTTATTACTATATAAGTGATAGTGCACATAATCAAGCTCTTTTTGTAATTCCCGCCATGTTTTTATCAGCCGAGTCATCCTAAGTTTTCTATAAAATTAATAGTAGATTTTTTTTTGTGATGAATCTGATGTTATGAGTACTCGTAATTAAGTCAGTTTTTCACACTTGTATGAACTCTCGAAGGTACAGGATTTCACAATACTTTGCAATGTCTGTAATGGGTAATTTTCTTTTTACATCACAAATACTGTCTTTTGAAATAAATTAAAATTGGAATTATAAAATGATTTGATACTTCCCAGTACGTACACTGGAAAGCGTCCAAGCGTAAATTGTATTTATGCAGTCCTTTTCATGGAAGAAGTGTTTTGTAATGCGAAACGTTATTGAACATGTCACAAAAATACACTGCAAATGCTGTAAATACTGGGAATATGAATACAGTATTTACCTAAAAGGAAGACGACCCCTTCCTAAAAAAATATTTAAACCTGAATTCAAGACTACACCTGTGAAGTGCTGAAAAAATTATTTAGGTTGAAGTATTTTTGCATTAATTTATGACAAACCCTTCAAGAAGATATGCTATTATATGATTAATATGACATATTTGATTTACTTTTAAAGAAAAGTTAATCACAATGAAATAGGTGTGTGTAACTTGGCTGTATGGTAGCAGCATCTTTCTTACACTGTCAACTTTTGTGTGTGTGTGTGTGTGAGAGAGAGACACACACACACTATATTCGTGACTTGAGCCATTTTGCTTCCCAGCACAGGGCTTCTCTTTACAACTGGGCAACATCAGATAAGGGGACCCTTGTCAAAGTTGGCAGGTACAGCCTCAGCAGTATAAAAATACACAAAACCATAGGACACATTGTACTTAATCATGAAAAGCCTTTGTCAAAATCTCATTGGTTTTGAATAGAAGACAATTCTCGAATTGTAGATGACCCCTCATTTTTTCTATTCCTTTCTAAATATCAACATTCACACTTCGAAAAAAATTGAATATTCAAAAACTTGAAGTATTTATATTCAACACTGAATTGAATACGAATATTTACCCATTCAAAGTGGTATTCGTATAGGTCTAATTATTAAACTATAAACTTATATTTTGCAATAACAATCGAAATAATTGAAAATTCATACTTCCTCTCAATTCGCTATGTCGATTACAGCAAAAATTGAGGTAATCGAGAAATCAAATTTCCCACCCCTAATACATTCATTACTCAATAATTGAAATAATGGCAAATTTACTTGAATAGAAGTTGAATCCCAATGTATATAAGACTTGCACTAGGATGAGGTGGGTAGTAAAGAGAAATGCGCGTAGCAATTCTGTAAATTTCTCTAAAATTTTCCTGCACATCATTTCATGCAGTAACATACACTCATTACTTATTCTGTAAATTTCTCTAAAATTTTCCTGCACATCATTTCATGCAGTAACATACACTCATTACTTGGGCACTGTACTTTCTTACTTTATCAGCATCCCGTAGTGTTATGCACAGCAAAAATTATATAGCAATCACAAAATACAATAGAGCACATTTGACAGTGGAATTTTCCATGTGACCCAACATTCATGTAAAGATTTTAAGTTTAGAGTAAGTGGCGATAATTGGTAATTGAGAAAAACACGCAACTTTATTTATCCTTTGAAACAGTAAACAGTGTGATGGCCCAACAACTGAAGTCTGCAGATGAAGCAACTGACAACCAGAAGGGGGTTGGAGGTGGGGTAACATCTTCGGGAGCCTGTGGGCGATGATGCTAAGCAGTGGTAGAATCTGCGGGGAGGTTGCTGCGACGTGGCAAGTGTCTGGTGCCGCCTTCTGAAATGCGTTCACAAAGAGGCCTAGTGGTCAGCATCCTTATGAAAGTTCTCCGGAATTCACAAGATGGGAGAGAAGGGTTAACGACCACGTACCCTGTAGACTTGTAGACCTTTCAGGAAACTACTTCCGAAGCGCGTTCACAAAGTGGTCTAGTGGTCAGCGCCCTTATGAAAGTTCTCCGGCCTTCATAAGCTGGGAGAGAGAAGGTTGACAACCACTTACCCCTACTGCTACCTTTGGCCTTTGCAAGTTGGAAGATGCAGCGACTGTCCAGAGCCAGGGTTGGCTCTTCCTTTTATACTAAATTTCCAAGCTTGTAGGCTCTCAGAAGGGCGAGGGGGTGGCTAGCCTCTCTCCACAAGGGTTGAATATTCCTGCTCTGAAGAGGTGCCTTTCATTCCTTATCACCTCGGAGAGAGACTGGAGCTGCTGGAGTGGATTGGGTGCAGTCCTCCAGTGGCAAACCGAGGCACTAGCCTGACCTTCCTGTGGTTGGCAATGATGTCTCATGTCTCAGCCAAAAGTAAAATCCCATGTCGGGGTAGGGCAACAGCGTGACGGCTTCTTGGAGTATCTTGGCAAACAGTACGATTTCAGGCCATGTGTCTGTAGTTTCACTTGACGTGCGCCAACATACCCTGTAGGCATGTGTCCTGTTGTAATGTTGAGGAGCGATGACTTTCCCCGCTATGAGTGCCATGCTCAAAGATGGGGCGAAGTCGGAAAGTAGAGTGCACATTCCCAGTGCGCAAAACGTGTAGTCCATCAATTTACAAATCTAATTTATGTATCAAAATTTGGTTCAATCCTGCAAACTTGCAGATAAAATGCTTTCATTTAAATATTAATTCAATTTTAAGGTTATTCTTGAACTGTAATTTCACAGAATTCCCGTAACAACTGTTTTAAATATAATACTCCAGTTGCCTGAACATTTGTACATACATTTAATAAAGAAATACCTTCAATTGCACCTCAATGACTTACTGCACTAGCATTATACATCCTTCTGAGCCTCATTGTTTTCAGTTATCTTTCTAGCCTCGCACAGGGTGCTACCCAACTGCTCACCAAAACTATTGCCAGTGACCTTCAGTGCTTGTCAGCATTATCCAATGAGAGCCGACATTAAAACTACTGGCAAGTGAAATAAGCGAGAAACGGAAGGCAGTTTTAGTAAAAACAATTCTGTAGAGTATCCTTTCTTTGTTTTTTCTATTGGCTTCCATAAAATTGTCAAATACGATTAAACTCTATAGCATTTAATTTACGTCCCATGCCATCTTAACTAAGCACCAGTATCAATGGGGCGAGTACCTCATGGGTGTAGGCCCGGAGCGGTATGCCGAAGGCGCGGCCCAGCCCAAAGTCGGCCACCTTGATGACGCCGTTGCTACCAACCAGGAGGTTCTGGGGCTTGAGGTCGCGGTGGAGGACACGACGTTGGTGGCAGAAGAGGATGGCGCGGGTGATCTGGTAGAGGTACGACCGTATGCGGTCCGTGTCGAGGTATTTGCCCGGCCCTAGCTGGTCCAGGTACCGCTTCAGGTCCATCGACAGAAACTCAAAGATAAGATATAGGCGAGGCTCCTCCATTAGTACATCCACCAACCTTGGAAACAACAAAACTTCCCATTAATAACCTGCACACAATTGAAGACACAAATGGATGCAGGTGTCATGTTACAAAATACAAAATCAAAGATCCGAGTAAATTGGCAAAGTTTCTTAAAAACTATATTTTTTTCTCCATGCTAGTGTATTTAAATTATAGTAAGACAAAGTGGTTATTGATGGCTGACAATGCTATGTGAAAGATAACACCATTCTTGAAGGAAAATAGTTATAGTATTTTCACAAATTGTAACATAACACCTTCAATTAGTCCCCTTCACAACACACTATTGTACACACTTACTGGAATACACAAGCCCGTGTTCATGCCTTGTCTATCGTATGTGAAAATAGCTTAACTACAAACACTTTTTCCACTACCAATGCACTACCAAGTGGTTTACTTAAGAAAGTTTTCTGGAATGTAACCACTTTTGCTATAACACTCAATGCTACTGTCATGATATAAATTTGTTTTCCTGGCATTCAGTTAATTTATACTGCATACAGGGAATGCAAATAAGAGTATGTACATAATCCAAGTTGTGAACGGAGCATCTGCCATGTGCTGTCCTCCCCCAGAGCAATAAAATGATCAAAATATACTTAGAAACTGGTGATGGGTCGACTTTGTTCTGCTTTAATAAAACCTGATGATGTAAGACAATCCTGAGTTACTCTGGCGACGAGATTGTCCAAGTGCTTATCCACAACTGTCTATGGTTGTTTACTTAACGTTTTGTTTATATCTACAATTGTTTGTGTAGAAACATCAATTATCAGTATTACTGATTTTCCATAAAAACTGGGGCAGAAATACAGAGTACATTTAATTAGTTTTATTCTGCAAAATCGTTTCACCTAATAATAAAACAAAATTCATTATCAATAAAATACTGTTACGGAGAATTTATGATTGAGTTGAAGCACTATTCAAGTATAAAACTTAGGGAAGGACCAATACAGATACAAATTATCAGGGTGATACCACGACCATCAGCATCATCTGAATGCTATTTGCCAATTATTATTCACCGATTAGCAACACTAACACAATGTTAAATATCCCGGCATGTTACATCTCGTAAAGCATTTATTTACCGCATCCACTAATAAGATAGTATGTACGAAATGGAAAATATATTCTGTACAATTGTTTTTCGATGATTTGTTCCCGTTGTTTATATTTTACAGTATTTCCTGTCTGTGCATTTGCCAAAGATTGTGTGCATCATTCGTTTTAGGACACTACGTGAATGCAAAACAACTACGTTAATCGACAACTGGTGCTATTGATACTCAATAGTATTGTTTACATCCTGCAATAATTTTTTGTTTTATTTTCTTCTTACATATTTACTGCATTTGTAGATTGGAGGCAATGAGAAAGCAACTTGTATTATTATTCTTCTTATGGGTTTACTGCACTGCTAGGTTGACGGCAATGAAAACGAATCACACATTCTAGGGCACTTTTGCTATTGAAAATTAAAAGTTAAAGCAAATACACTACATTTTGACGGACGTAATTATTATTGGAAATGGTTGGCTGCGGTTTTGGTTATAGTGTTAAAGGTCTGAATAAGTCTCTGCAAGTAATAATTGACAAAAATTGTCGCAAATATATCAGTTCTCATTTAAACCAAGGGTTGAGCATGGCTCGGCCAACAAAGGAATACTTAAGAAAAATATTAATAATAATTTTAAAAATTTCACTCGATTTCAAATGAATTTTTAATATTAAATTGATTTCAATACGTTCTTTTTAATGACAGCTTTAGGCTGTTGGTTTAAACAAACATGCATGTTGCATCCAAGTCTGTACAACTTTCATGAAAATTTACATTTAATGCATAAACATTCAGTTTAGACCACGATAGAAGTGGACTAATCCCTGGACGGAAGTTGATAACAATACCTTATACATGTGCCAGGACTGGCATGATACCAAAGGCAAACGTAAGTGAATGGACATGTGGACAATACAAAACATCAATCTACACACATTCAGGAGTTTTATTGGTATTGACCTCCAGAAGTTCAAGTACTGGTATTGTATTTGCTTTGTTCTTGTCCAGTGTCTTGTATTGAGTGATTATCTATGCACATATATCTGTCACACCAAGGATTATCACAAATTCTCACAACCACCACAATTATTATTATATTTCTCTCCCTCCAATTATGTACATACCTAAATATTTTATTATTGTTAGTTTCTAAACCATTTCAACGTTCTACATGTACGGATGGGCAATAAACAGACGGATTAACTACGGATTTACAAATTGCTTGAAAGACGGTCAAAATATTGAAAGACTGCCTGAAAGAGTGATCAAAAGACTGACAGATTGAAACATTGACCAAATGGTGGATTGACGGACAAGAAGAACATGGAAAGTCAAAATTTCAATCATCCGAGATGGCCTCGTAATTTACAAGTCCAAGGGCCTAACTTTAATGGTTTCCAAAGACATTGTTGACGATGTAGTCAATACGCTGGAGTCAGCATTGGTACCACCAAAGACAAAGTTGCGATGCTGGTAGCAGACACCCTATTTAACAAATGATTCATCTTTATACTGGATATTCAGAAACTCAATGCCCATACTCCAGACACAATTTCTTTAAACCAATTATAATACAAAATCCGTACAAAATTTATATTCGGAAATGTATTTTTACAAGTCCTAAATCATGAACAGCAATAAGGATAGGCCTACTCTATTTCATACTAGTGACCAGATCTGCAACAAACCTTCATGGAACAGTCTCACTGAACATTAATAAACATTTACATGTGAAGTTCCCTGAATTAACTTCATGTACTGGTATACACTGTCCACTGTAATGTGAGCACTTTTGAAAGCCCTCTCATTTGAAATAATAGTCAATAAATATATTTTAGCCTTAGACGTTAACTTCCGAGTGCGGTGCAATATATACACTGCGTTTATTACTCAAAAGGCAATATTTATTCAAAAAAGTGGTTAAAGGATAAAAAAATGGCCGAAACGACAAAGTAACTAAGGCGTCAAAAGTGCTCACTTTACTGCGAACAGCCTATACATAGTTACATATAAGAATACTCAATGCAGCAAACATGTTACCTGACAATATTTGGATGTTGAAGTTCCTTCAGGAGCGAGATCTCCCTTATTGCAGTGGATGGCACTCCCTCATCTTCATTCTCCAATCGAATTTTCTTCATTGCAACCATTTCTCCAGTTTTTTTGTTCCTTGCCTTATACACGACACCATAAGTTCCTAAAGCACAAAACTACAGTTTACCTGTTCAACGTGTCTCATTTCCAAAAGTATAACATCAAGACTCTGAGCTGATTAAAAATAATTGATGATGGAAGATGATGAATTTGAGATAATTTTACAAGCTCCCCAACTTCACTTTCCCCCAAAGAAGTCGTATCCTCAGCTAAGACCAAATACAACTGAACGCAAATAAAATTGTCTATGTGGATACTGGCTGAATAGATGTTTAGTACATTTAATATTGATTAAAATAAAATACACAATTTACCCTTTATAAAAATGTGTAATTAAAAATACAAAGCAAGTATTTTATACTTTAGGTTTTATTTCCATCAATACACTACCACAAGACTTAGGATACATTAAACACCAAACCCACAAAATTCAAAACACCAAAAGTTTAAAAAATATTCCGTACAGACACTTGTATAAAGTACGTAATCATTTAGACTACAGAATCATCTGAAGGAAAGGTTTCTCCCGACAAATTGTTCTACATTTTACTTCTGCTATGCCACCCAAATTCCAAATAGGCGTATGTGGTTGCATTAAATAACACTACGTAATTGGCGTACAAAAACTTTTCCAAAATGTTATTTTACAAAAAGATTACAGGTTCTGTAAAACATATTTACGTATAAAATTAAACTTAATGTACACGTTAAGTTAACGGGAAATGTTTCAATTCACTCCAATGGTCATAAAAAAAAATAAAAAAATTTAGAAGATACGCTGATTTTTGTCCTGTATATACCTTTTTACATTAACAGTTTGTAAATTGCGTGTGTAGCTCAGTGGATTGGTGTGCAGGTCTGCATCACACAGTCTTAGATATTGGAGTTCAAATGTCCACAGTGTATGGGTTACAGGACGAAAGTTAAGTTTTTGCATAAATAAAATAGGTACGATTTTCGTGGAGACAGTTCAAATGATGTTGAAATAATTAGATGTGGTCACATTAAAGTTGCTGCACGATGATCACTGGAAACAACGTCAATCCCAGTACAGTAAAGCCTTTTCACCGGTGATGTTGGAGACTTCAACCTACTCCAAACTTAATATTTCGGAAGTCTCATTGGATCTCTTCAATGACCCATTTCCAGTTACAACTTTATCAACATCTCCTGATTCTGCATGATGATTTATCTAACTTGACACGTGAAGCTATCTGCGCTTTTATGTAGCCCACTCCACTCTACTTGCGACTGCACCCCATCTTGGAATGCAATAATCCTTATGGACCAGTCCACAACAACTAATGAAGGAAGAAACGGAGACGGGACACGTGTCTACACAAGCGCCTTGCGAACAACCCCCCTGTTAAGTCTCGAACACGAGATCCTACAAAGCAAAACTACACGTAACGAGGCGTCAACAGTGACACCCTGCCACTGGAGAGCAAAGCGCCACATGTTGGAGCATTTATTTTATATTTCAATATAAATACATACATTGAAATATTATAATATTTAATCAACGCAATTTGATTCTCCAGGAAATTACTGGTAAAAAGTACTGCATGTGAAACCAACGTCACATCAGGGAAATATCAGGAAGTCTGCTCTTTCTGCAAGTAGAAATTTCAGCGCGAGTTCAACTTTTCGGCAGGGCCTGTGCAGAAAACAGGAACAATTTCTGATTGTCCGTACTAGTGTTCTTCTCTGTTCGACACGATTGGTGTATAGCAACGATAAAATAATCTTTGCACAGCTTTGAGGTAGGAAGGTAGGGGAGGCGCTGTATTAACTGCTGGTGCTATACATACCAAACGGACAACATAGCTGTCCTGTTAAATCCCATCGACACAACAGGTAATATGCACACGAGTTGCCCCCGCCCAAACTTTCTCGGCGGCTGTCACTACCTAACTGAACAACCTCACCCCTTCATGCAGGGGCAATGGACTCTCCCAACTCGATTTGGACTTCTGCACACTATTTTCTCGTTTGGATTTCATTATGCAGGTGAACCAAGCAAATAAATCAAGGAAATGTGTTGAGAGGTGTCGGACACCGGAAAAGGTGAACCGAGATGGAGCAGCTGCAGAATGAAATGGCAGAGGAAACAGGAGACACCCAAGAAAACAGACCAACAACCTCTGCCGTGTTTCCCCACACGTGAGAGTCTGGGTGGCCTCATCAGGAATCGAATCTGGTTTGCGTTGTTGGGTGGCGAGTAGTCTTAACTACTACACCCAAATCAAGAACATGAACTCTGAAACACTTAATTGTACACCACCAAAACCACAATTTTACTGTCAACTCATTTTACATACCTTCTCCAATCTTCTCGATTTTCTGGAAATTATCCATGGTTTGAATTTCTGAAGAACACCAAACCTACAATGCCAAAATACAATGGATGTAGAATATAAATATCAAAACCCTTAACCAGAGCTATTCAATTATTGACCCGCAAGCAAAATTTTTCATGAGCTCTGTTAACCATATGATTTTAAATACAACTGCTTAAAGGCTGTTTATGATAAAGTGAGCACTTTTGAAATCAACAAGTCACTGCTCTCACCTGCATATATTTTAATAAGTGCACTGAGTAAAATACACCTAGTAAAGTTGGTAACAGTGGAGGGAAAGTAGTTCCATATCTTAACGTCGAAAGAAAAGTGTTCGGAAACCATTTGTGATAACTTAAATTATTTCTTAAAATTTCTGTTTTTATAATGTGCCTAAGTATAAAAATAGGCAGATTTGAAAAATAATTATAGTTTTCTAATGAATTCACAGTTTCACTTGACCAACGCATGACTTAAGTGATGAGGCACATGGCAATGTTAATTTTACATAAGGCGGAAGAATACACAACGTGTACATACAAGTAGATCACAAGCAGGCCTCTTAAAAGTGCTCAGTTTAACGTGAACAGCCTATAATGTTGATTATGTAACTAACACTAGCATAAAACCTGTAATAAAACTGTACATTACCTGCATTTCTTCACATTACATCTTCATCTTAAACTAACATTGTACCTGTAAGTGTCTGTGGCAAGACTGTAATACGCGAGTGTGGCACATCAAGCATTGTAATTATCTGTAAGCAATCTGATGGAAACTAATTGAATGCCCCATATCAACGAAGCACACAGACACATACGTGTGCACATTCTCGCCACCTCAGAGAATGGATGAGTTTACATGAGATAGGGGTGAAGCAATGGAATAACTGTTACTGCATAAAATACTATTATTATTTTATACATTTCCATCATGTTACAGTACGCAACAAAAAGCTACTGTTTTTGACTAAGATAGTTAAAATTATTCAATTATAAATAAAACGTGATATGGTATTGGCCCAGGAAGACACTATAATCTTATTCAAACACTACTTTTGTTCACGTGGTTTGGTATTCTGCTAGTTTAGCACTACAACTATTTTTACACTAGTTAGAATTTTTTACTAGCAGTACTTTTTTGTATGCTGATCAGATGGCAGTAGCAGTTGCTATTTCTGATCTTGCTAGCAGAACAAGCAAGACCATAGACAGGACCACCAAATTAAAATTACAACCTTCAAAGTCTCAAGTGTGTTTGTGACTGCGAATATTAATTTGCTTTTACACCGATTGGTGACGGAGAATAATGAAGTCACATTTATCCTGTATAAAGTTATCCTGCATAGCCAAAATTTCTGATACGTATAAACTACACTGGGGCAATATCAATTATCAAAGTTTTCCAAATGAAATTTATTTATTTATTCCGACATGCTACATTTCTGCTGTTTGTCGTTTGTGTTGTCCCAAGAACTGCTCGCGCAAAATATCCCTTTCTCTCAGATAGCAGAAATAGCTTATGCAAACAAACCTACTGAAAAATACTAAACAAATATGGTGTGTGGCCAAGAGTCTGCGAGAACACAACTTCATGTTCTCTGCGCTCCTGCTATTTAACACGCTCTCTTCGAAAAATTTAGACAACCGGAGAGCATTCCCTCCAACGTCATTATGACTTGTTCGCGACAGTGACAGTACAAGAACACACTGATTCAATTGACACTGCCTAAAGGTAAGGGCATGTATCAATTTAAAGAATACTCTTTCATGAAGGCACTCTTTCGCAAAAACTGGCAAGAGAACTGCATCACTCTCTTACTCTGCGTGAGACAATCTCCTCCTCTCCATTTTCTCTTCAACATTATGCAGACAACTATTGTCAAAATGCACAAAATCACGTTAAGCTAAGATCACCGTCATAGCTATTGTAATATATATATATATATATATACATATACATATACACACACACGCACGCACACACACGCGTTCACAAATATTTATAGGCCTAGCTTTACAAGAATAATTGTTATTGCTTAAAATATTATTTTTTTTAAATATATTATCATCACGTTGCAAGAGTGACAAAAATATGAAACTTTGACACAAATCTTTATATCTTTAAAAACATGTATTACTTTTCATGTCCTTGACTAAAACCGATAAATAAATAACCTTCCCAGTCATATATACATACACTCGCAATTAGGCTACCGCCCGGTGGCGAGCTCTCTCAACTCTCCTTCACCCAACCAACTCAGTTTCCACTCCCTTCCTGAATTTACCAACCCCTCTCACAGATACCAATTCCTCCCTCAACACATTCCATTCCCTCACAGACCTCACAAGCGTGGACTGCCTACCCCGCTCCGTTCTCCACCCTCTCTGAAGCTTCTCACTGTTGTTTCCTCTTCCCCTAAACACCCCCCTTACTTAGCTTGCAGTGTAGCCCTCCCCATCCTCCCTCTTCATTCACCACCCTGTACATCCTGACTAACCATTCCTCCTGTCCTTCAATGAGCTGCACCCCATTTCTTTCATCATCACTGATGGCCTATAGTTCCCTTCTTCCTCACCATCTTACCCCTGCCTTCTCCACCTACCCATCACCCATCTTGCTGAAATTATTCACTTACTAGTAAATTCTATATTCAAAATATGAAAACTTAAATCTGGTTTATGGTAAGACTGCGAGACAGATAGCAAGTGCGCAGCTTCGTGCTCTCACGGACAAACTGAGGGCACCAAAAATGTATTCTCTCGGCAGCATGTCATAAGACAGACCACATGCATCAGTTGAAGTATTACATCCAGGTTTACCAGTTTGTGTGCTTCTATCCAAGATACAGGCCACGACCGAATACACAGTATTAAGAACATGCTATCCATGGTAAAGTGACCATTTTTTTACAGCGCTCTTCAGAATTACTATTTGGAATGATAGTCGATACAAGTATGGTGGAATACAAACGTGTTTATTACTTGTATGAAAATATTTATGCTGTCAAAGGCAAAAAAAATAGCTGAAAGAAAAAAGTAACTGGGACCTCAAAAGTGCCCACTTTACCGTGAACAGCCTATAATTGACATTCTTCCCTTATTTCCACTGCTCAAGACAAACTTATCAAAATAAATTGTGTATGAGTAACATAGCGTGTTTAGAACAAGTATTTTAACAACCAAAATTTATATATTCATACTCCCTAATGAAATAAATCAAAGCCAAGTAGATCTGGAACTCACCAGCAACAAATGAATAATCCTATTTTATTCTCAAAAAGTCCAAAACAAAGTAAATGTTTTTATCCCTTTTGCAAGCGCTAACGGAAGATTTTTGAAACTAAACAATTGAACAACGCACTAAAAACCAACATTGAAAAACTTAAGTACGCACAGTCGACTACAGTAAGATGTCATTTACTCAGGTTGGGAAGCTCAATGCTTTCAATTTGGCAACGAAACTTTTTTGCCACTGTACGTGTGTTCGCAAGGTTTGCTATTTTGCTAATATAGAGCTATTTAAACTAGTTTCCACGAGTATTCCAGGAAGGACATTTTTTGTACGCTGTTCGGGGTGGTATAAACAGTTACTATTTGTGCTATGAAAAACAGGCATTTCTGCTCTTGTCACCGAAGTACAAAGAAATATCAAAACGAGTGAGGCGGAGAAAAATTAACTCAACATGTTTTTAAGAGCGGTGCAGTACACGTGGCCTTCTCACAGTGTAGGCTCCGAAATGTTTGGAAAACTAGGTGGCATTTCTAATACAATCAGACATACCACACTACAACCATCATGTTAACACATGTCCTGGCATCTAAGCCGTAGCAGTTCGTGTCACAGGTGTTCATTCCCCTTTTACATTTGTCCAAATCTACATTCATCCCAGGGGACTATTCACAAAAGACGGTGTTACACATCTCCTTTCCATAGATTCATCTGTAATCGTTGCTGGTAACTTCAACAGCCAACATGTTGCGTAGGGCTGCCATACCATTACCTTTAGAGGCATAGGACTCCATAACTTCATCATTGATAAATATAATCTGTCTCTAACCACCAACCACACCCACACACCATCCCCTGAAAGAAAATTTCCACCCTTCAGTCATAGACTTGTTCATTGCCACTTCCAACATTCAACTTTCAAATACTGTCTCATCTAGATTCTGACCGTTTACCATTATAATTACAGGAAAGCTAAGTGTAAACTTTTCAAATCCACACAGTATGAATACATCAACCACACAAACATTCCTCGTACACCTGCCGATCTTATGAACAAGCCGTCATTCACCTCACGGAATCCATTCGTTACCCAACCTGGTGCCGCCATTCCACACTGCCGCCATCCTCTTCCTGGACTTCTCTTCCCGCCGCATATCACTGGTCTGTAGTAGAGACCGAGCTAGGGGGAAATGTTAACATACACGATCAAACGAAGCCCTTGATAAATATCATTACCTCTGCAGACAAATTCGCTGGACGATTTCCACATGGGCTGCCCAACAACAACAATGCAAAATCTCACCATTATCACTCCAATTAGGAACAGCTTAGGAATTTATAAAAAGGCTTCGCAGCCCGAAAATATACATGCCTTCACACATGCAAATAGAACAGCTGAAAACCCAGCTGATAAAGCTTACCTATTAACTACATATTTCTATACCACATCTCATTCGCAAATCCCGGCTCCTGGATATCCTGGGCATGAATCATTACAAAACACATCCCAACCAATTCATTCACCTCCCAACGATGGCAGACTTCTTACCTCACCAAGCTAGGTCAAAAAAAGACATATAAAAAATCCGACTAAACGTGGCGATAGGTTCTGATTACCTTCCAGCATTCGGTTCTCCGACGAATGTGGGTAGATTTTGACAGTGTGAGGGTGTTGGTTTGTTCGTGGTTTCTGTGTTGTGGTTGGTGGATGTTGCTGTGGTTTCTTGCTGCCTCTCGGTAACTTGCGGCCAGATGTGGACTGATGTTTGTCCGTAGCTCCCAGTTGTAAATAGACTCACTGGTGTTACGTCGGGTTATGGGGTTTGCAGGGTTGGCGATACTGGTTGTAAATTCTGTGGAAATATGGTTGTGGAATGAAATGTCAGTATTTTCAGTATGTATTGAGCAGATGCTATGAGTGGATGAGGTGCTGCCGTTAAGATGTTGACTGGACACTAGGTGTTTATTTGTTTACATCCACCAGATGTGCCTGTGGGTGTGTGACAGCTGCTTGTTGACATCTGCTGCAGCTGTGCAGTTGTGACAGGTGAACTATGCTCCTTGTGCCGACAGTTGCTAATCTGCTGTTATACATCACTCACGGAACACCACATTGCAAAAACGATAATGCTTGTTAACATTGCCACTTCCCCCCTTACAACCTACATGACCTGTGCCATGTCCCCACTACCTCAAGGCTGTTTGATAGCTGCACCACAGCTCAATAACGACGAACGCATGCACACTCGACTCCAAGGAAAGTGCAGTGTAGTGTCACATGGGTAAATGTCTGCGAGTGAAATCAGGACTGAGCAGAGGCAAGTGTAGGTGGGTGTAGAGAGTTCAGTGCAATGCCTTAGCGCCACACACTGTGCCGCATGGATTGATACACTTACCCACACAGAGACTCGCTATTAAGTGTGATATTGTTATAGGGGTTTTGTAAGTAATCTAATGTCATGCACACTCCTGCGTGTGCCATTCACAAGCAAGGCAATAACACATTTTTCATTAAGTGCAGTGCTAGTGTATTTTGACATGTTTTTGTAATGTACCAATTCACACGTGCAACATATCCAACTCACCCGTGCAGTTTTTACAAGTGTAAATTACTAAGTGTTAAAGTTGCATTCTTTATACACTGTTATTTTGCAAGGTAAGAAGTACAGTAGTTTTTTCATGTGTAGCACATGTCTAGCAATAAATTCCATGTAGCCCATCGGCCGCCAACACCGGCCCGCATGCAGTGCTGCGAAGTTAGTCATAATCAAGCATCATGGGAGTGTGGTTGCATGTCACCAGGACTCAAGTTTTGCGTGCCTGGGCAGCATTCAACTTTTGTATCATATCATTTAAAGCAGTAGTGTTAAATTTTACAGTTATTATTTTGTACTGCCCTCCCAGGACACCACCACCTTATTCCCCAGGGCTTGCATCGCTTGGGGAAGCATAAAATTTTATGATACTTTTTGTAGGCTTCGTGCCAATTATTCCGTGTTACCCATGCTGGCAGGTTAAGCCTGGCACCATTTTAAAGTGTTGGCCCCAGAGCCATGTTTTCAGTAATGAGTAAACGACCATATTGAGAACATTCATGTGTACTTTATTTCATTACCTATGGGCTCTCCAGGGCATGGGCTGACATCTTTCGATATTAGGCTGGACCATCAAGGAGGAAAAGAGCTTAAGTGGAAAGGATTCAAAATATACTACCATGTTGTCTGGGGGGCACCAGCATCTTAGCAGAGAGCACGAGTTCAATTCGGGCCTGTGGCTGACGACCTGAAGAGGGTTCTCCTTGATGTCCGATGTCTTAATCTCGTAGTTGCAGAATTTGTCAAATTTATTCCTGTATCCATTTCCAATGCCTCATATAGTGGGAATTATTAGGGCTATTCACATATGGCCATACTCACTCCCGGGCTGGTATAGGCCGCCTTACGCCTTATAAAATATATTATGTACAACTTAAGCGGTCAAGAGGTGACCAAAGAAATAAATACAGTCGGGAAACTCACATGACATGAACTTTTATTCCTTTAAACCTACGAACAGAAGCACTTACAATACTGCCCCGCTAAAGTGGGATGCACATTGATACTGAAAACGGCTGCTGCAATACCTACATGAATTTCCAGGTAATCACGTCCCATATACAAATTGACCGAGTTGTGGAATGGTGCACACCCCGGGCTAAGCAAAACAAAGGTTCCAGTTAATTATATGGCAATACTATTGCAAACTACATGATCTTGTAACAAAGTGGTGAAGTGCCAGGGGAGGGCACACTGCATGACCATCCCAAGCGGTAACTAAGAGGCGATTGACTACCATTGCAGCAGGCTGTAACCTGCCAGGCACAATCCCTCCACCACTGTGACACGTGGTCAAAAATTACATGGAAACACATAAACAAATGAGACGTGGTGGTTAAAAGAGGTCCTGAAGGAATATGAAGCAATTAAATCATTACATGATTAGTCAGTCTTGAATAATCAGAGGAAACAAACTTTCATAAAAACATAAACCTAACCGTACCACATAAGGTACCCTAACCTCATTTCGGTTCCTTACGTTTTCTCTGTGCAAGGCCCTGCATGTCCCGGGATTCCCCTACATTCATTTGCAACTTAATATTTTAATACATAAAAAATTTCAACACAAGACTTCAAAGGAAATTCAAATGAAAAAGAACTCTTATTATTATTCGGCCGCATTTTGGAATGTGGGTGTTACATTACGTTACCGTGTTCATGGTTGCAGCCGATGTAATACAAAACACTGACTATGTCCAGTATTGGTACTGGATAGTACTGTTCCATTTAAGATAATATATTTAAACAAGAAAATAAAGCAAGCACAAGGAATAAATGGATACTGAAAAATACATACAAAATATTCCACATGCATGGAGTCTTACCACATGACTGCGTGGTTTGTTTGCATTTTGGTACATTGCGCACATTAACATGCTTCACTCAAATAAAACACAAGATACAATAAAACACTACAAAAACCCTTTAAAATAAATATTAAACATATAAGCACAAAAAATAAAATTTATTGTATCAATGGCCTGGAAAATTATGTTAACACATTAAGAACACTCATTAGCACTGAAAGAACAAAACAATTGCAAACAAACACTGTAGGGCCACAGAAACAAATGTAAACAAAATGTAAGTATATTTTATACAGCATGCCTATTCGAATCATACTGAGCCGCGGACACATCATTCTGCTGTACTCACATGTGGATGGTGGTGGTCAGATGGCTGGGCGGGTTTCTCCTCCAGACGTGATGAACGGTGTAGGTATCACAATGTGCCACACATCAGGCCCTCACTATACACGCCAATTTTAAAAGTGTTCATGTAAAGGTTTATTTAGGCAAAGGGTTATGTATGTTTTCGATGTGTGCAAATAAACATAAGGGGTGTGGCTAGCCCCAATAAGCATGGCACAATGTGCAGATTAATTAGTCTCGGCAAGCTTTTGCTAAAAACACAAGATATTGGGTGTGAGACTAACCTGGATAAGTGAAAGGCGTTGTACGTATTGGATAATTCATTTGAACAGATTAGTCAGAGAAGCATCACCCAGGATTATGCATTGGTCGTCGGCCGAACGACCCTGATATAAGAGTCAGCTCTACTGAACAACTCACGGCAGTGTTCATCAATGCCTGGCACCTCCAGTAAAATCACTCCAAAATACCTATTTTTAAATTTTCACTATTAATGCTCCTAAAAATTCATCTCTATCCATTGAGGCACCACGGCACCATGTCATATTGTATGAAACTTGGTGACTTGTTTTACCATTCTCAGAAAAAGGAATCGCAGTTGTAGGGTGTATTCTGTGATTTCAGGTTTTCAATGCACTGCTTGCAAACAAATTTAAGTCTCGTTATGGTTTAGGTTAGTAGATGTATAATGCGGATCCTGGCTCACCTCACTTTTACCGGTAATTCTCACCAAAAGTACAAGAAAAAGTAGCATCAACTATTTCCTGTTATTTTTCAATAAAAACTCAAACACTTAAATTAAATAAAAAACCATGAAAATCAAGCAAATTTAAGTTAAAATCAAGCAAAATTTCTCGCTTTGAAGCAGCTTTTCCATGTTCCTAGATACGCCATTTTGCAATTGAAAAAAACCAACAATTTTCATCGAATATCAAGCAATTAAAGCCTAAAATCACCTAAATTTGGCAACATTTAAAAAAAAGGGGGGGGGGGCATGCAGATATTTTGATACTATAAAAACAAGCAATTTGACCAAAAGTACAAGAAAAATTAGCATTAACAATTTCTGGTTCTCTGTAAACAAAAGTATAAGAAATGAATTAAAAATTCGAAATTTTAAATTGCATGAAAAAATTATCAAAACCAAGTGAAATACAAAAAAAAAAAAAAGATAAATGATATTTTAAAACTAATAGAATTTATATATTTTAAGACAATTCTAAATAATGGATGGATTTACAATTATTCATTATTTTTTAAGCCTTTATATGTTATAAAATTTCGATTCTTACTTTTTAACATTAAACCATTCTTATCAAACAGACTTATATAACAATCCAGCAAAGTTATTTTTAACCTTGAATCAAGAATACAACAATTTTTTTTCCAACTTTGAATCATAAATTTGAAAATCTGTAGCAAAATACTTGATTTTTTTTCTAGGTCCTGTAGTTTAGTCAACTCGAACGAGTTGTTAAAATTAGTAAGCAGCAATTCTATTTGTTTGTTTAATTAAAAGTAAAAATTATAATAATTAAAATATTTATTTTAATTAATAAAATAATAAAATTATAATAAATATTTTAATTTTTAATATTTACCTTTTAAATAAACATAGAAATGGAATCGCTGCACAATAATAAAATGGAAAATAATATTACATCTGAGCAATGTACAAAGTGTGGCGAAGTATTAAACATAGCAAATTTTCACTTAAATATAAACACAAAAGATAAACTTTATAACATCTGTTAAAAAAATGTTGCTTTGAAAACGGTACAATGCATTACGAATTAAATAAAGAGTTAGTAATGTGTGGATGTGGAAAATATGTTGCTAAAATATAACTCAAAAAACATAGAAATTCTAAATTACACACGTGTCTGTTATCCAATAAAAACATGTAAAGTGTATTATGTGAATAAATCATTAAAACTATTTCCACATCATAAAAATAATGCCAAACATACAACAAAATGTGAAACTTGTTATAATAAATATATTAAGAAATATACTCATAGTAAGAAGTTAAATAACTAATAAATATTGCTATTTATATTAACATTAACTAAAACTTTGTGTTATTTAATTTTTTAAAAAAAGGAAGTTACCAAATAGCCCATAAATATTTAATAAATTTTATTTTCTTCTAAATACAACTATAAAAAATGACAGTTAACAATCTTACAGTTGATTTGGGTGAGAAGACAGTGCAAGAAATAAGAATAATAGGTAGATATTAAAACAATTAATGTAGCTATAATCTAAGGAGCGATGGTTTAGCTATACAATCGTATACTCTAAGGAAAGATGATTTAATTACAGCTATTAAACCATTTAGTATACACGAACAAGAGAATGTGCAAATTTACCATTTTTGTATGCTAATATCAATGAATTATATTTAAAAAAAAAACAGAAAGAAATTGAAAAAAACATTTCTATTCTCCAATAATATATTTGTAAAACAAGAGAAAAGGGATTTAAAAGAAACATTCCCATTTTCTTATAATCTATTTGTAAAAACTAGAAATAAAAGCCAGCAGGTAAAATAAGGGCCAACAAAGAATATTTTTACAAATTTACCTTTGGCTGAAACAAATATCAATAAATTATATTCCAAAGATAAAAAATAATTAACAGAGGTATTTCCATTTTATAATAATTTATCTGTTAATAAAAGAAGTAGAAGAACCAATAATAACTACAGAGTTAATAAAGATTTTAAAGGAAGATTATAAAACATATAATATTGAAAATAAATTTAATTTAGTATAGACTAATAACTTTTAAGATCAGTAAAAAATAAGATATTTAAGATAATACCCAATAATCTTAAATCATTTAGAGAGTTGAAAAAAAAAAAAAACATTTTAATCATTTAATTAAAGAATACTAAACGAATGAGAATTTACAAAGATGTATAAAATCATAAGGGAGGAATTACTTACACAATTATCTGAATTTCAAAAAAGAGGTTCTGGATGGGCTTTAGAGGATAATTGGAATACAATTTGCAATAATTAAGTATAATCCACTAAATAGAGCATTATAACGCACCTTGGGAAAAAGAGAGCCACAAGTGCTAAAATCTCACGAATTTAAATAGCAATGACGTCTTTTAGAGAAAAAAAAATCCTCTATATGTTTCTATAGGGCCGCGTGTGGTAGGTAATGTAATTCAATCTTATCTAGTAATTCTATATAGCCATATCTCCTTATGTCCATATTCCATGCCGATGCTTTTTTAATTTTCGTATTTCTATACAACCACATCTGCGTTTGTTGCAATTCAGAGAAAATGAAAAGTATATTTAATCTCATGACATTGGTACACCTGACCAAAGCATTAATTTCATTGTAGTGGTATGTTTAATTTCCCTATATTAGCATACTTGAAAAAAGCACCGGTGTCCACTATCTCTTTGTTTCTGTAAAGTTGTGTTGTTTACGTTATTACATAGTGTCGTAATAAGCCTATGTATAGCTGTCTAAGAACGCACTATGTACAAATCAAGAACTCAGCATATGAAAGCATTATCTGCATCTCTAAATAATCAGGTAATACACACCTTATAATGTGAGGTAATAGTCGTATAATTTCGCTAAAAAGTCAACATAGGCACTGCCACTCGACATTGTTTCATTTGGTGTGAGGACCAAGCTAAATATAGTCCTAATGAACTTGGATCATGCCTAAATACCTTTCTGAAGACAAACAGTGATCGAAATCCCATTGTTTTTTTATTCTGATAACTCTTCAGGGCAATACACGTGGGCAAAACGAATCATTTTATTGATTCGAAATATTTGGATCAACTCTGCTAGATGAGTCGACTCACTGATTCGAATCTCAAGATTCGGGACATCTCGAGGGCTCTGAACTGTATTGAATCAACACACACACATCTTTGCGTGGCTGTTTCAACTCGAAACAGTAGGTTCGGTTCACCACGGCTCACAGAGAATCGTTGATCGTTGCCGAAAAGCTGTGTTGCCGTGACATGTGACAAGCGAGAGACAAAAAAAAAAAACACGAATATAGTGGGTAATTAAAATAAAAATGTAATAATACAAGATTTAACTATATTCGAAATGCTTATTTTATCACATATACACTCGTTTTAAAATAATGGCTGTCGTATGGATGATAATTTTATTTATTTATTTTAATTTTTAGCAGAAATCTAAAAAATACAGTTATATATATATTATGAGTATGTACTTAGAAAATGGTGCTTTCATTCTAACCTTTAAATTCAACAATAGATAATGTATTAAAAATACTCTAGAATAAACTCTTGCAAAACAAAACATCAATAACACTACCAAAATTAAACAAAATATATTTTCAAAACAATGCTCGTGCTATAAAAATGAGCACGTAAACTGTACCAACAAACACTGCAATACAATGACGTTATAATTAATACTACACGAGAGTTAAAAACTATTCACGATGCAGTTTCTTACACATCACCACCATCTGATTCGAGCAATTGAACAATTGCGAATGAATCGACAAACCTTTGGCTCGTTTCAAAACTTACGGAATATATAACACATGTTTCGCAACTCGCAACTCGGAGCTTTGGCGAAAGTATCGAGTCACCGGCAGACGAATGTTTCGAATCACTCTTTCGTGTTGGTGAGTTGACTCAGTGTTTCGAATCACTCACTCAGTGACCACGTCTACAGGGCAATATAAAAACAAGTTTATTGTTTTATTATATATGCACACCCTCATTGAAAAGCAGAAGAAATGTATATTGAAATGAGAGCTCATTTATTTTCCCGATCAGTGGCCACCAGTCATACAGTCTCCTAAGAAAACTATTAGCAATTTTAAATTAATTGAATGGACATAGCTGATACGTATAACGTGAAACACCTCCTTTGGAACGAATTTCATCATAAATGAAAATGGTGAAAAGGTACTAAGAATTGAAATAAATGAAATAACAGTTGAGGCGGAAGAACTCAATAGAATTAAATACAAACTAACCTATGAGGCTAATGAGTCATAAATGTTCATCGCCAAAAAGAGGATGACATTTAGGGACTCATGAACATACTCCTGCATACACCCAAGCCACAGGAATCTTGTCCTCCTGTGTGAAGCAAATCATATAAAGCTATAGTACCACAATTTCTTTAAAGTCCTTTGTGTTTGTGCCGACCTAGAGTATGGAAGTGCACATTAAGCGGGAAACAACATTACTTCAAAATATTATATGATTTAATATAGATGTATGTATTAAAATAATTATTTGTATATAACATGAATTTGGACTAAAATGTGATGTACAATATTTATTATATTAATGTTAGTAATATTATTTAATAATCTTCCAGTTTTTCCAACTTAAGTAATATGTTCATTGGGTCTAAAACATGGTAGTTTTTGTGAAATATATTTGGTCTTAATTCAACAACTTGAGACTCAGCTATATTACAATATGGGAACAAGTGAAAAAATATTTGTAATTAAATATATCACATATTATCTAAAGACGAAATGTTGTTTACAAAGAGCTCTCAATATTGAGCCCATTCTCAAGAAATTGAAATAGTGTATTACAAATCAAAATTTCCAGAAATTATTCAATTTTAAACTATAAATATCTCAGAACGCCAGATTTGCGCATATTGCCGTCATCTTCCCAAGGTGCGATATATTGATCTACTAGAATTTATTAAGAATAAAAGAGCATGCATTAATGTGAAGAATTACAATCAAAAATGTTTTCTCTGGGCTATAAAAGTCACATTGTTTCCAATAGAAAAAAAATTCAGACAGAGTGACTAGTGACTTTCATGCACTTCAAACACCAAGTATTCTCCATTTAATAATAATAATTATTAAAATTAAATTATTAAGAATATTGCCTCCAAATGAGTCAAAATAATAAACATTATTATTTGCTTTAAAATAGCAAACACAATGAGTGCCAGGATTAGTTGAAATATCAAAATTTACCACAGCACATTTTTTGTGCATATTATTTGGTAGTTCATCAATCATATAAAAATTACTGAAATATTTCATATTTAATTTTTCACATATTTTTCAATATCGGCACTAGATAATGACGATACATTCAATTTTTTTTTGGTCTTCCTTGTTTTAATCCAATTCATGATTTATTTTCCATTGCTAAATTATGTCTCCGTTGTTATTCTAATTATTTTTTATTTTTGCTAGTTTGTTCAACATCACTATAAATTGCAACAGCCGCTCCTAAAGCGGCCAGTACAATGGAAATAATTCGTCCATGATGTAAACCATTGTCAGTTTTTCCTTTAGCCATTTTTTAAACTGTTGGTAACAGTAAAGTTAATTTGAAATTCTTGCCCTCTTGCAATTTTTTTTTTTTTTTTTTTTTGATCTTATGTTAAAATTTTGCTACACCCAGATTTTTTAATTCCACACAAGGAATATCGAAAGTAATATTTGTTATCTTCATTTATAAGTAAAAAAAAAAAAATAACAGTTTAATAAATTTTAATGCTCTTTCCTAATTTTCTTTTTGTAAACATAATTGAGGCAGTAGCCACAGAAGCAATTTTTCCTCCAATTAGAGTATTTTTATCTAACATAATTAATTTTGCTTCTTTTTGTAAAATTTTATCTGCTTCATGTCTAGATTATAAATCTTTATGATCTCGATAAGCAATATAATTATATTTGCATTCGTCATTTAATTAATTTACTCTTTTATCACCTCTTTCAAGACTTTAAATTAATTTTGTAAATGAACCACAATAATTGTAACCGGAAGATATAATTCGGGCAAATTTAAATTGTTTAATGCCCCTGTTTATCACACTTTTACATGGTGTTCAGAATTCCAAAATGAGTATGGAATAATATTTCTAACTCTTATAAGATATTATGTACCTTTTGGATTATTAATAACAAATTAAAAACATTATTGCATAACATATTCTTTATACTCACTTTTTCAATGTAAAAACTATTATTTGTAGCCTTTTATTCGCCCTGAATAAATAATAATCTATCAATTAATTTTCTAAAATCATCCATCTAAACTTATTCTTTGGGAAAATTATTATTTTTTAATACCTTCTCCAGATTTAGGAGTTCTTGGAGAAACTATTCTTTCTGGAGTATTTGGTAATGATTTTGATAGTGAATTTATATATATATATATATATATATATATATATATATATATATATATATATATATATATATATATATATATATATATATATATTCATCATCAATTGTACAAATTATCTTAATAAACTTCGTATTTCTACTTGAGCTTGAATTATTCCTTTTCTTATTAGGAAGAAATTTTTGAAATATAGGAATGGTTGCTAAAATAATATCTTTGTAATTTTTAATGTCAACATTAATGAAATTATCTTGGAGTTCTTCATAGGTACTTTTTAATATCAAATTAATAAGACATTGTGTTAATTCATATTTTTTATCTTGGATAAATATAATATTACCATTTATTTTTACTTTTGTATTACCAATTTCAAAATCTTTACCAACTCCTCGTGAATCAAATTTTTCTTTAACAACATTCATATTTTCAGAAATATATTATCCGAGATTTATAGTAGAAACACCTGCTATAGGTGGTAAATTTTTCAATGGTACTATTCCAATTTGCTCTTCCAAATTAGGAGATTATTGTTCTGCAAATAATTCTTTTTCAAATGATTTTTCTACTTGTGTTGGTGGATAATCTAAATTTTTTGCAGCAACAGGTACTAGTGCTGTTATTAAATTTTATATTTTCTTTGCATACCTGTTCTACTTTTTTTGCTAATATTTTGTAATTCACCAATTAATGGTAGGTCTTTTTTCTCTTTTTCATATTCTACCACATCGTTCTTTTTATAATTTCTATACTTTTTGATGAGCAATTTTACTCGATGAACTCGTTTTGATTCTGCATTTATATATATTTTTTACTTATTAATGAGTTATAAAAGCATTGTGAGTTTTTAGAGACAAATTTTTCCCCCTACTAATCAAATGTGGAGGAATTTGAATATTTGCAATAATAGAATAGAATTTGATATCCCAATAGGAGATGGCTATTATTTCACAAACGATGCTTATATTTTGGAAGATTATCGTCTAATTAATGAGATAAAGTTTGAAATGAGGCAAAATACGAAAAATTATATAATAATAATGTTTGTTATAATTTTTTTTTTTCCATTTCAGTTTTCTAGAGTAGAAATTTCAAAACATGGACAGATTATTGAGATTGTTGATTATCCAGGAAAAACTTCCACAATGATGAATATTTTGCTAAGATCGCCAGGTGAACAAAATTATTTAGAGTCTACTAATGTTGATAATTAATATCGAATAAAATCTGTTCGTAGTGATAAAATTCGGTTTGTCTGCACTCTCTTCTCCCGCTTGTTTCCACCACTGGCACTCTTCCCGTGGCTCCATCATGCGGCGCTGGTCTCACAACACAGTTGCGATGCGCTACGTTCCAACTACATTGTTGAGTAGCGATACTAATGCTGCGTGGATCTCCGGTCATGCTGTTTCTGCCACAACTTCCAGCTTCTCTCGTTCTGGCAGGTGTGTGTGGAACCAGCGAATGAGTTTGCGGGTTATGAAGGCTGACAGTGGCTCGCCTTCTTGCTGTTTCTGGAACATGAGCTCGCTCCGAGCTTGTATAGAGCTAAACACCCCTCCGAAGCGACACTGGTACGATCGCAGAATTTCCAATCATGTTAATCTGTAGTGGTTAACAGACTTCCATCATTTTCCAGCTGACGTCCAATACAACTAGGCTACTAGTCACTGCAGGTGGGACTGACAGTTTTGCAATGCGGCTGTAGGGTCCTCACTTGGTTCTCTGGAGAAAGTTGGTAAATTTTGAAATTTGCTGGTAGTAATCCGCTGGACTGCGGCGCTATGCTTGCTGTAACCTCTGGTGGCGGAGCACTGTAGCAGGGCCAGTTGTAGGCCGTGTTCTGACCGTATTGCTGTGGTTGTTGTGTTTCTGATGGCGTGATAACGGGAAAGGAGATCGTGGGATGGATAGTTGCAGGTTTTTGGAATGATGGTGGTTAAGGGTAGTTGTTGATAGGCCGGACTGGGAAAGCTGTATTTGTCAGGTTGGGTAGGAATGGTGTTTACTGGCTGATCGGCACTGTCGCTCGGACAGGAAACGCTTGTGTGTGTCCCTTGGCCACACAGTCTCCACATGTGTACTGCCTCCCCTGGTTGTTGACAATATATTGTACAGTACTGCACTGTTAATGAATTTTTACTCCACAGCTGTGGCACTGACACGTCACTCCTCCCACTGCTCCATCACATCCTTCTCATCTGCAGGTAACTACGATGTTTTGTAATTCCATAAAAAATACTGTTCGTTATTCACTGTTCGGCTCGGTCGGCTGCCTTTTGTGCACATGTTACACTCATATATTAGTCCTGAAAGAGTTGCTGTTTTTGCTGTTTGTAAACACTCGCTGTGTTTCTGTACTCGTCACTGCATGTGTGAGAGAATTGTGGTGCCTTGTCCCATACATATGATGCTGGCACACCAATTGGGTCAGTTGTGAATTGTGATATTTTGTAATTGTTGGTCGAAAAGTTAATTTGGTTCTTGAATTTCGAGTTTCAACAACTGCATTTCAATGTTCATCACGTGGTTGACTGCAGCATGGCTGGTCGTTTGGGTGGTCTCACATGAATAATCACACATCTTATCATTTCCTTACTGTTTCACACCTGTACCCAGTTGCATGGGTCGTAAGCATATCAGACACCATAACACCTTTGTGCTAGCAGGTGACCGGCCAACCATGGTCGGTTTTGTTTGCAATGTAGCGTGCACGAAGTGGGGAAACACATCGCAGAAGTGCGGAGCATGGAAGTGCGGCTATTCTGCATGGCATGGGCAGGGGTCAACAGCCGTCGGGTGTTCAGCTGACTGCCGGCAGGCACAGAGCAGATGGCTCAGGAGGGAGGAGAGGTTGGCTATTCTTCCTCCTACGGTTCGTTCCTCCTCCCCCCCCCCACGGCGTGTCATTGGAGGAGGGGAGGACGATGCGCATGCAACCCTCTTTGTGCTCCTGGCGTTCCGGGGGCGCAGCTAAAGTAATGCAGTGCACAAGATGGCTGCCTTCTACCGCTTCTTCTCCCTTGCACTGTCTGTTGTCCACAATGGCCACTACTCTCTTGATTTGGTGCGATTTCTGACAGGCGCCACCTGGTTGTTGTTGAGCCCTTCTGCATTGTTATCCTGACGTTCCCACATTGTTGGTATCAGGATAGTGGTCATTAAAATTTTGGGGAATTGAATAAATTTGGGACTTTGAAGTTTAGGAGAGTTTAACGAGAAAATTTCAATGTTTGCCAGAAGTTGGTGGTAAGATATGGCAACTAAGTTGTGTGCCATTTTGACAATTGAAATGGATGAGAGAGTGTCAAAATAGCATTATGGAGCAGAAGTGATTTGCCCCACATTGGGCACCATTATAACACCAGGTGGGGTGCCCATGGTGCCTCCATGGTGTGGAGAAATGAAAAGGAACTTTTTAGTCGAAGACATGTTACATAGTTTAGGTATTGCCTGATACCAGGCATCGCCAGCGGCGGTGCCGAAGTTGGAGAGCTGACTCTTGTTGAAGCTCCAGGTCATGCCGCCGACAACCAATGCTTCCTTTCCTTCTCCATGTATAATGATTAATAAAACACTTAGTGTGGACCACACAACGCCTGGATTAATTTCGTCGACTTGCAAACATTGCATACAGAACACTCTTGGAATTTATATGTGAAATAAACACTTCAGAAATGGTGGGAAAGGAGGGTCCCGTGTCCTTTGCACCCGAAGATGTAGACGGATTTAAACACACACAGTTCGAGTGATGTTATTTATTCGTCATGGCTCTACACACTTTTCAATGAAAGTGACATTTCGTTTGGCACTGAACTTGACCGTTTGGTAGTGGTTATACAAAATAAAAGCCAAGTGGGCTACACAATAATCATGTGTGAATTAAGCTCCTGGTAGCAATTCTAAACCACTTGCTAGAGGAGGGGTGAAGTCCCGGGTCGTTGAAACGCGAAAGGTTCCAGAATATTACACACTATTGAAGTTAGTATGATTGGTAATAATGATTGAATTCCACCAAGCCATGCGCGGCGCGAGACACGACGATACGACTCCCCCCTCCAGTTTCCGAACGATGACTGACTTTGTGTGAGGGCACGAGAACTGGCATTGGCAGATCCGCACGCCACACAGCACTACTTTCTGATACACAATATTATAAAACTTACTTTCGGTCAAATCCAGGGGCGGGAGGCATAAAATAAATTCAAATTACTGCAAGAAATGTAATAAACCCTTAATACCCATTAATGGATGAGGTGAAGGTGATACATGTAAAATTTAAACAAACAACAAACAGAGAGAACACTAATGAAAATGGGTATGCATTAAGACTGGCTTTGATCTGCATGTCTTTCTCATTCTCGCAATAAGCTTAAATATTGCATGAACACTTAAATAATTATATAATGTTTTTCACACAATTTGGAGCAACTTACACATTATTCCGATATGTGGAGTCGGTGGCTGGCTGGACACACTCACAGACACACACACACACACAAGTTACACTGAACTGCGACCCTGCGACCCTGGCTAGCCCTATTTTACCCTGCACTGCCCTACACTACTTGGTGCACATTACCAACACTGCACGCTGAGGTGCTCTGCATAGAGTGTACGTCTTGTCGGCGCAGGTCCCTCGCTTCAGCGGGAAAATAGACTAGGGAGGAGGCCGTGGATGGCGCCAAATGGATCGGCGCACTATGATGCAAACACATTGAGCTCTGGTCCCTACTGTGCTGTGGAGATGGTGTGCAGCAGGCAAACAGTCGGTGTGTAGGGGAACATGGCAGGCATCAACTTATTTGGAATTTACTTATATACTTGGGGGAATATTCTATGTTAATGTGGTTCGTTTCTTTCAACCGAAAAAAAAATTTAGTGTGTTTAGTGTTGCTACTCCAGCTTTCTCTTTTGCTGTAGGTAATAGATTAAAGATGTAGCACAATTAGACTATGGTGCTGTTACAAGGACAGGGTTGAAAGAAACGAAATATTTGTGCTGCTCTCAGTGCCGTTTGTTGCACAATTGACGATTTGTATTTTTGTTTGTTGGGTATTTCTTTATTGCGAGAGTACAAGTAAATTTGTTTAATTAATTTCGTTATAATTTACGAATCCTTAAAAAAATCGTATCAATAGCTCCTAAACTACAACACAGTGGTTGCAGAATTCGAAATGCCTTGGAAACATAACCTTATAATTTTATATTTATTGTTCTGCAAACTTTAATTAGCTGCACGTAACTTGCGGTGACGTTTTGTAATGTGGAAAATAGGAAAAGCTTGCTACACTTTCGATACTAGCGCAAATTTGGCGAAAGTTTTTTTGCCAATGTTTCACATTAAACTTCCCATCTTTGTAGAAGTAACCTTGTCAATGGTTATAGGTCGAGTGTTCCTAATACCGGTTACTGAAAACAGTTTTGTTTAGATACTACCTTGATCGTGGCTTTGTTATTGACCACACTCCTTTTGCAGAAATTCGAGTGACGTATTCTGGTCCATTACAATGTTTCGCATCCTTGTATTCTCTGTAGCCTTGACTAGATTAATCAATTCTGCATCTCCTTCGTCTGTGTTGATGTAGCTGGAGGTGTTCAGAAGTATTCTTTGTTTAGAAGAAATCTGTTTAGAAGCTGCACGTAGACACTAGGCGGACTTTCACGTTACAGATGGATAAAACCACGAGCAGTTTAAACAGTTACGTTGATAGAGTAAATATCGACAAACCACGTTGGGATCAAAGTACGTACTGGAGCCGGGCAAAATATTTCTTTTCTACGACAAATCCTCAGAACATTTTTGCTTCAAGTCAAGAGCTAGTAAAAGCAAAAGAAATCGTCCAGAAATACAGGTAAAAGTCAAAATTTTCGGAAAAGTAATTTGTGTTAATTTGTTCTGTAGTGATTTGTTGCGTGGTTGTCCTACATATCCTTCACTTCCGGTTACATAAACTAGACTTTATTTATTCCAGCTCATTTAAAATTAGATTCCGTAACATACGCTTTTTTTTTTATAACAAGATGATTTCAGTTTTAAAATTCCCAACTTCGTATGTACCCAAACGAGTATATTTTAAAACTTGTCATACTTTGGCGCCAGCAGTCGCAAATACATGTCAAATATTCCTGCGCATGTGTAGGGGAATCACAGATTTTATTTATATTTATAATCTAGCCGGCTATGCTTACGTTAAAACATGTTTGATTGCTATAGTAAGATTCTTTATACTTTTTTCAAACATACCATGGAAATCTTGTAATTTGGAACAAACAATTATGCAGTTAATTTCCTCAAAATAAATGCAGTAAAAATAAGTACTCTTAGTTGCAAAATGCTAGCCATTAAAATGTTTCTTTTTAGTTACGCCAATCATGCCTATTTAGTAATTAATAAACTTAACAAAAAAATCACACAGTTATTTGTGTGGAGAAAAGGAGAGAAGCTATGTGTGTCATGTGGGTAGTAGCAAATATATAAATATGATTGACATTTTGATAATAGGGTTTTAAAAAATATGTATCATTTCGGGAGGGGTAGGGCTGCAACCCCATTAACCCCTCCTCATGGATAAGTCCCATGTATTTCCACAATAGGCTACAATACAATACAGTTACAAATTAGGATTTTGGTTGTGGGAGGGGGATGGATAGTAACATTTATAAGCTTAAATTTGTATAGTAAATCGCATAGTCTATATGATTGTCTCTCATGAATTTTATTTGGAGGAACATAGCAGGTATATTAAATTTTTCATGTCCAATATTAAACATCAATTTATTTATAGTTTGTACATTTTTGTGTAGTTTAAATTGTTTTAATAATATAAATTGTTTTTTTTTGTAGTGCAGTTGAACCTATAACAATTCACTTTGCCAAATATCTAAACCCTTGTTTCTTACATTGATCTTATGCTAATGTTTGCTTGAAAAATTCTGATGTACAAGATGCATAAAAAAATAATTGTAAATTCTGGTTTTAGGCTTTTTTCAAGTCTTGTATAAAAAAAAAAGTATTGTTCTTATTCTTAGGTGCACGATACAATGAGAAACTAAAGACATGATTGTCTACAAATTTAAAAATTACACTTTTAATGAAACACAAAAATCTAGAGTGACTCTTTGTACCAACTTTACGTGAAGCATGCCACCAGAACCAACTATAGTAATTTTGTTGCATTTATCAATGCAAATTTTTATATTACACAAAATGATTTGAGAAAAGAATCTCAGGCAGAACTTTCAAATGTGCCAAATTTCAAATGAACTTTGCTACAACAATGTGTGTTCCCTGTCTGCTTCATCGTAGGTGATTTGTTTTCAAACCAGCAGACTGGGTTTGGACAGGTAACAGTTTCTGCTTGTTACTTAGGAAAGATGGAGATCTGGGGGACCTGTCGCTGGACGAACTGTGGCGGGCGAAGGAGCTGTACGATTCGGCGTACCACCCGGACACAGGAGAGAAGATGCTGCTAGTTGGCCGCATGTCGGCACAGGTCCCCATGAACATGGCCATCACTGGCTGCATGATGTCCTTCTACAAGTGAGTCGTGATTTTTTTTTTTAGAGGTTTGGCTTCTGTTTTGATCTTTTCATGGTGCCTGCTTTACTAGGTCGCCAGATGGTAAACACAGCTTCGGTAAAGAAAATTATACAGTAGGTCCTCACTTAACATCGTGGATAGGTTCATAAAACTACATCATTAAGAGGCCAATGTACTGAAACAGTTTCTGCGAAATTGTGAGTGAGTAAAGATATTTGGGCAGCTCTTAACAGTGATGTCTTGAGAGCAGATAAGGGTGATTGAAGTGAATATGTAGTGGCACCAGAATGTAGGGGGTGGGGGAAACAGGAGATCCCAGAGAAAACCCGTCGACCAGTGGCATCGTCCGGCACAATTCCCACTAGTGAAAATCAGGCGACCCGGCCGGGGATTGAGCCCGGTTCGCGTACGTGGGAGGCAAATTCACATTAAAGTGAGCACTTGTGAAGCCCTAGTTACTTTTTTTATTTCAGCCATTATTTATCTTTCAACCACCTTTTTAAACAAATATAACCATGTAAGTACAAACATAGTGTGTATATTTCACCGCGCCAAGACGTTAACATCCTAGATTACAATAAAATATATTTATTGTCTATTATTCCAATTGAGAGAGCTTTCACAAGTACTCACTTTACCATGAATGGCCTATACCTTAGTTTTTGGTTAAATTGAATTTTTACTTATATTTTATTTATAATTTACAATATTTCAGTTATAATTATTATTAATAAAAACCGGTAGAAAATAAGTGTGTCGGTAGTGCCTAGTAATAGATAGTGTACTGATATTTCGTGTGAAAACTAAGTGCACACGAATTATGTGCACTGTCCTTTTGGTATCATTTTCTAGACTTGGTTAAGCTTTGTTTCCATTTGACGGAAGAATATCCTGGAAGAAGAACTCTAACAGGGCTTGAGAAAACGTAACTGTGAAATGACTATATATGTAAGCCATTGCTGACCAGCGTCTCGGTAACGAGGAGGCGGGCGGTGTCAGAAACCAACACAGGCTGACAGGGAAATGTTTGACGATTGCAGGTCAACCCCGGCAGTGGTGTTCTGGCAGTGGGTGAACCAGTCATTCAACGCCGTCGTGAACTACACCAATCGCAGCGGCAGCTCTCCCATATCCAACACGTAAGTGTGCCAGCCTTAGCAACTTTACTGGTCATGGGGCCGACACATTGAGTTTTGTTAATTACGTTATTCTTCTCAATAAACCAACATGAAAAGTTAATAATTCTTGAGGGAAAAAAGTTGCCTGAGAAATGAGGGTAAGCCAAGTCCAACCCTGTCATTTTCATTACGAGGGTAGATATTAACGAAAGATTTATTGGAAATGGGAAATGAAACAAGGCAGAGGTATCTTTAACTTTTATACACGAGACAATACCCTGTCGCCGTATTAGACATACCACAATGGTTCACAAGTTGAACTGCCAACATTAGAAAGTATTTTAATGAATCCTTTTCAACAAGATTGCTTTAAGGTTGAATATCCCAGTAACATAAATATTTATTCAGAGAAATGCAGTGTAATTTTACATTTTAAAATACATGTATTTATTTTCAAGGGCTTACATCTACCTTAATACTGAGTTTAGATATAAGTTCCCATTTGATTTTGCACAAGGAATTGCCTCTCGAAGTGTGTCTGTCGAATCCTGCCCCACACTGTGCATATAACTAGCCTGTTGCAGTGGGCTGAGAGAGAGAGAGATAGAGATAGTGATAGAGAGCGGTAGAGAGAGAGGTAGGTATCTGGAAGGCCTTTCTGAGGGGGGGTTCACAGACATACCTCGTTCAAGGTATTGCCAAGTGTTATATAGTTTCGTGGTGGCAGGATTGTCCTGAATACCTATCTGGCCCTTGGGGGAGCGGGGAATAACCGCTGGGGTTTCAGTGCTTTGTTTTATAAACTAAAACACTATAATAATGAGTTTTGAATTATTTCCCTTGCATGAATACAGACACATTGCTGCAGTTTACTTGACTTGTATGCATTGACATGATTTATAACAATGTATCGTGGATGTGAGTGAGTGAAGAGATTTGGGCTGCTCTTAACACAGAGGTCTTGAGAGCTGATGAGGGTGAATAGAGGTGAGTAGGGAGCAGCACTGGAATGAAAGGGTGGGGGAAGTTTGAGATAACCCCGAAAAAACCTGCCAACCAGCGGCATCGTCTGGCGCGATTCCCACATGCAAATATCCAGAATTGAACCCGGTTTGCCTAGGTGGAAGGCAAGTAGTCTAACCACCACACCACTGTAGCCCCAATGTATCTTGAACCTCTAGATGTTGTAAGGGAGTGATTCATGTGTATCTGCAGGCAGCTAGGGACTTCATATATCCTGGCTACTGGTGGCGCACTCATCACTGCTCTGGGTCTCAACAGCTTAGTCAAGGTAATGTTTCATCACATTTATTGTAAAAAAACTATTTTTAGTTATTCACATACAGCTCATGAAGCACATGAAGTATAATAGGCATGGGTCCTGTTAAGAGTTTTAGGTCTTGTCGAAAATGTAGAATAGAACATTTATAAATCTGAAAACTATCTACTCTAGTGGAACACACTTTTATATAGCTGATATACTGAACCTTCTTAAAATAGTGCTTTTCAGGGTGCTGCCTAAATTTTTGATGTGAATACGTCATTAAATTTGCAACCACAGTGGGAGGCAATCCGGAAAATCCAATGATAACATAATTGCGGAATACAGTTTGGCATTGCAGCTCCGAATCTATCGTCTACATTCAAAATTCAATTGCACCACTCAGTTGCCAAAGGAACAAAGAATATGTTACGTTGAGTGAGGACTGCGAAGCATTGCACGCAGCGGGGGAGAGCACGCTGCAATTTTGTGTTTGTTTCGCCACATCTCGTAACTTCTACGTAGTGTAACTTTTGACTAGGAGAAGCTCCGGCACTCGTTTAAGTTTCAGTCGACAGCTCTCATCAAGTTCACTTGATTGCGCGTACAAAAACATTTGTGTGGTGTGGTAATGGTGACATTGTCTGAGTTTAATGTAAAAAAATTATGAAAACTTAGCGCAATGTTTGTCTATCCTCGTCAAAAAGCCAGTCGAAATACAGAAATCATATACGGTTGGAAAGAGCATCTCAAAAGCAGTCCAGTGATATCCATAAAACCCCATATGAATGAGAAGCGGTGCTGGGAACGTAAAATAAACATCAAGGCATCAGAGTGCAGCAGCGTAGACGTATTCACGTAAAACAAACGTCTGCCTCCTCAAAACAGCCACACCCTATTTTTTTGTTCTAAAATTTAGTAGGGCTGTAGTGGCTGAGCAGTTAGCGTGGTTGACAGAACCCTTTTGGCAGCAAATAATGAAACACAGTGCTGTGGTTTAAAATTTGTTGCAAGTTTAATAATCAATTTAATATAGCAGTAAATAAAACATAAGATCTTTGTAGTAATTTAATTGTAGGCTTGTCAGCACTTTTGTGGTTCACTGTATGTTTGGTAAATTGTTTTTTCATGTGCACTTGGTTGAAGCCATCTGGTTTTAAATTAGTGGTGAAGCAGGGTGGCTAGCATCATAGAAAACCTGGAAAAGTCAGGAAATTCTGAATTTCTAGAAAAGTCAAAGAAACATCGCTGATATTTTATGAGGTCAGGGAATTTAGATGTAAATGGTTAATGTTATTCTAAAGACTACATAATGGATTCTAACACTTCTTCTGCATTCCATGTTATGAATTGTACCATTCATTATTTTGGTATATGCCACCTTTGTGCTAACAATGTTTGTTGTCTTGGGGGCTTTTTTGTTGGTCTAAAATTGTAGCATTTATAGGAATAATATGATACAAAAGGTTTCCTATTATTGCATGTTACTTGTAGTGTAGTCAACGGTCACATTTCTGGTACACTCTGTATACAGTAACTAGGGAGAAGATTTCATTGTATTTTAGCTCAATTTCATTTTTAAAATGTAAGATTTTGGTGGTAATGATTTAATTTTTGTAAATGCTGTATACAGTTAACAAAAATGCGTACTTAAAAGTATTAACATAAAATTTTTAATACGTAGTATTTAAATAACTGTATATAGTAATCAAGAGTACACGCTTTATTTAGATCTTAAGAAAAAAATTCTTTATTGGGTTTTGCACATGATTATACCGTATTTTGGCGTGTATAGGCCGCATATTTTTACAAACAATATGACTACAAAAAGTTGTGTGTGGCTTATTTAAGATATATTGGGAAAAAAAAATTTTCACCCCCAGAACATGTTTAGAAATTTGTCAACATACAGTGCATTTTTATGTTTTAGCATAATTTCTAAGGAAGTTAAAAAAAAAGAAAAACTAATTAATAGCTTTTCACTCGTGCAATAATTTGTTCACTCACATTCGTGAACAAAATAACCTTCACCTTGCACGCGTAAAATGTAAACATGTTGGAGCTTGGCTATGTATGCCATACATGAGAAAGTAGTTTTGCTGCTGTATGACAGAAAGATATCTTACATAGTTTGCACGCTCTCCGCCGCGCCACAAGTGCACGTCGATAGATGCTATTTTGTGTAACGTGTTCCTGTGGTTTTGCTTTCTCAAGTCGCGTTATCACCTGTGGAATAGTAGTTGTGCAAAGTATATTTGTAATCGTAGAAATAAAATACAAATTTTCTGTCTCAAATGTTTTGTGGGGAGAAATTAAGTTGGAATTTATTATGTTTTTTTTATGGAATCTTGACCTGACAATGTTTACAGGAATACAAAAATTCAGTGCGGCCTATACTTGAAATATTAACTATCCCTAATTTTCCATCAAAAACTTCTGGCGCTGCCTATACATGCAAGTGGCCTATACACTCCAAAATACAGTAAATAATTTTTACTTTTTACAATCCGAAAATATGGTTGTGTAGTATCCATGCATAAGTATGGAATTTCTCAGTTTGTCCATTTTCATCACAAGATAATTTGGTTCTAAATTAGTGGTACAAATTGACGTACATTGTTTGTAATGTAGTTCTATAGTCTATTTGTGGTTTCTTCACACTTTTTGAATCAAACGTTTGAAAAATCACCCCATCTACGATGTATTTGGTTGTTTCCCAAGTACAACCTATCGCAAGCATTTTAAAACTGTGATAACGTAAAAGTACGTTATTTATGGATAAAATTAACTTTTACTCATATTTTACTTACAAATTAAAATATTCCATTTATAATTACAATAGGGAGAAAATAGTAGGTGTGTTGATAGTTCTTATGCAAAATATTATTAGACAGAGTACGCATGAATGCTGTGCCTTGTCCCTTTGAATGTAATTTTCTAAACTTAGTTAAGATTTGTTTGCAAGATGCGGAGGAATACCCTGGAAGTAGAACTTAGAGCTTCAGAAAAGTTGGAAGTAACCGTGAATGGAGTATATGCTGTTTACTTGGAGTTATTTAATACTTCCAAGCGTGTCCATGTTAGCAGTTGCATGAGTGATAACAGAAATAGCTATGTATTATTTACACTTTATTTGTGTTCCATTAGAGTGCTCCTCCCTTAATTGGCAGATGGGTTCCGTTTGCTGCGGTGTCGGCCGCCAACTGTATCAACATTCCTCTAATGAGACTTCAGTGAGTTCATTTGGTATACACCTTTTATGGAAAGGTAGTGAATAGGTATTTATTTTTTTATGCTGTAAATTTACTGGGTAGTGCTACTGGCTATATTTAAATGGTAGAATTAAGGCAGTCACTTACATGAAACTATTCTTGTGGCTAAGGCAGCGAATCAGTGGGGTGATAAGGACGACATTGCCATGTGCATCAAGTGAACCACTGCCAATAAGCGCAAAGCTCTGAACTTGCATGCAGTGTTGTTGTGTTGCAATGTTCAGTACATGCCCCTAGAGGACTCCAAAATAATATTTATAGCATGCATGATAATTTGAAAGTGCCATTTGGTTCTCATCTGTGATGTTTTCTTTTCGTTGGGTTAACATATTGGTTATACCGTATTTCGGTGTGTATAGGCTGCACATTTTTACAAAAAAAAATGATTACAAAAAGTGGGGTGCGGTTTATATACGAGATATTGGCAAAAAAATATTTTCTACCCCCAAAACATGTTTAGAAATTTGACAACATACAGTACGTTTTAATGTTTTAACTTAGTTTTGAAGGAAGGAAAGGAAGGAAGAAAGAAAAAAATCTTTCCACTTGTGCAGTTATTTGTTGACTCCCATTAATAAACAAAATAACCTTCATCCCGCACGTGTGAAATGTAAACATGTTTGAGCTCGGCCATAGATGCTGTACATGAGAAAATAATTTCTCCGCTGTACAAGAAAAAGATATCTTATGTAGCTTGCACGCCCGCATGCCACAAGTACACATTGATAAGACACAATTCGGTTTAACGTGTTGCAGTGGTTTTGGTTTTTATAAGACACATTACCATTTGTGGAATAGTAATTGTGCAGTGTATATTTGTAAACATTGCAACTAAATACAAATGTTTTGTAGGGGAGCAATTAAGTCCGAATTTACTATGTTTGTATGGAATCGTGACTTAACAATATTTGCAGGAATACAAAAATTCATTACGGCCTATATTTGAAATATTAATTATCTTAAATTTATCATCAAAAACTTCTGGTGCGGTCTATAGACGCCAAAATGCAGTGTTTTTGATAGTTTTATAAAAAAATAATAATAAGCTTTTCAAACAAGATGCAATGCAATTCAAGCATCAGGTATGCAACTGCCTTAAGCACAGTGCTAGTGGTTCTGCTGTAGTATTTGTGCTGCAGGAAAACAGTTAATATTCCACATAGGTCGTAACTTATTTTCAAACTTAAACATTTTACATACAGGATGTTGGTTACTGAAACTCTGGATTCCTGTGACTGTGAAAAGGCATTTCTTTGTAGTTCAGTGGACTTGCCTCTTGATAGTTACTTTCAGTCACATCGCATGGCATGTTGGTTAAAAGTGTGAGATTGTATTAAAAAAAGTCTAGCAAATTTTGCGATTTTCAAGTAGTAAAAATGAATTGTGCCGGACGATGCTGCCAGTCGGCAGGTTTTCTTGAGGAGCTCCTCTTTCACCTTGTTGTTAAGAGGCTACCAGACCTCCCTACTCCCATACACAGTGGTGTGCGGCTTTTTACAGGGAGCTGCAGAATGGCGTGCCAGTGTGTGACGACCAGGGCAACGTGTTGGGGAAGTCCAAGGTCGCCGCGCAACAGGGGATCACACTCGTCACCCTGTCCAGAATAGGCATGGCCATGCCTGGGATGGGTAAGTACACACTTCATTTTCTTTAGTTACAGTTGGCAGTTCATGGTAAACTGAGCATTTGTGAAAGCCCTGCTTAAGATCTACTTGTGTGTACCTCCACCGTATGTAAAATTAACATTGCAGTGGCCCGTAACACTTTATTCATATGTCAGTTAAGTGAGAGAGTGGAATTATTAGAAAAGTCAATATTTTACCAATTTGCTGATTCTTATGCTTAAACGCATTTTAGAAAAACAGAAAGCAAACTGCAACATTTCAGTATCAGCGAATGTTTAACTAGCAACCATACGTTTAATTCAGTGTTAAGGCATGGAACTACTATCACTCCATTGGTACCAGCATTACTGGGCACTTACCAGTCAGTTTACCAGTTACAGTATATGTAGCAATGGGCAGTGACATTTTTCAAAATTGTTCACTTTACCATGAACAGCCTTTATTTTGTGGGTCACAGAGCTAGCTCTCAGAATCATACATTGCTGTGGATTTTGATGAAGTTAGGCTGTAACGTTACTGGATGACTGCAGTAACTTTTAGGTTAAGTTACCCATCTACATACTATATGAACCACAGTGCAGTGTGTCTGAAAACCACATTTGTAATGGAAACTGCAGAGTATGTTTACGATATGTTCTTATGCTAAGGAAACACACTTCAAATTAGTCGTGAGTACAAATTTTAGTACATTTAGCTTATTTCAAATGCATATTACTTTGGAACTCTTTAACATAGTTGAAAATTGTATTTTTACATAGCTGTGTGTTACTACCATGTAAATATCAGCAATGCAGTGTACTTTCCACCAATGAAACAGTAGGATCTGTGCTTGGGAGTCCAATTAATACAATGTATGATAGAAATTCTGCATGCTAGTTCAGTGCCTTGCTTCTGTACTTCAAACATGGGAAATAGCTGCATTTAGATGGCTGCCTTAACCACGAGTTTAATACGAAATCAGGACAGTTATTCTTGTTTACTGACTGTAAAGGAAGTCTACTATTCTACAGAAAGATGCACTTTAGTTCTAATGTAGCCTTAGCTGTACATACGTGTATTTTTGTTGTTAGAGATACCAGATTTGAATCTAGTCAAATCATAGATTATAATATCCATTTGATATTCTGACTTATGTGCCAGTCTGATATCTCTCGAATATTGGGTAAACAAAATAAACTTTAGCAGAAAAAAAATTTATATTAACGCTGTAAATAAGTGGTGGCCCATTATGTAAGATAATTAATGCTGACATTTTGTAATTTTCCGATTCTATACCCTACATTTTCTGTGTAAAAATCTTCATTTTTAAAGAATTATTTTATGGTAAACTGTAAAATGTATTGAAATAGGGATGGGAAGACAACGCGTGGCATCTCAAGCACACTGAAAATTTCTCGAGCTTCAAATTCTCTGTGCTGCTCACGAGAAGCAGCGAAACAGCGCTCATGCCGCATGCTGCTATTTGCCCGAGAGATGTGACAGCGATGAAGCATGGTGACATTTGAAAGTCAGGTGCGCTTTGCTGAATAATGTGCTCGCTGATTTCCTGACTGTCAAGCCTCCCAAGACACGTTTTCAATTCACGTAGAGAAAGTATTGATTCAATAATTCTGAATTCCTTATGGGCATCTTTCAATTAAGAAATTTCCAAGAAAAAGCACATGAAGTGTGTGGCCAAAATCGTTTAGATGGAGAGGTCCAACGATACTTGGAAGAACTGCACTTGAAACGCACGGAGAATCCCTTACCCTAATGGAAGAAAAACTAGAACAGTTATCCAGTTGTAGCCGTGGTGGCGTGGAAATATCTGTCATTACCTGCAACTCCAGTTCCCAGCGAGAGGGTGTTTGCCAAAACAGGACTGCTTATAAATAAAGAAGCAGCCTGAAAGACCAATTAGTTAGTAAAATAATTCTCCTAAGCAAAAATTGACGGCAGTGCAGTGACATAAAGAAGCAACGTAGGTAACATATTGTCCAACGTCTTTCTTTTTGTAACAAGTAACAATGTGTTAAGATGTTTAACATTGTTAATTTTTACTTTCTTCTGTATATTATGTGTACAATTTATCGGGTTACAACAAATTATTGCTTTCTTCTTTATCTAAATAGCGCTATATGCAGAATGTATGTAGTTTATGTTTGTAAGAATTAATATTTATTTTGCATCCGAGATCTGTATTTTTGTGAAAATTCGGTTGTTTGTTTTCTGAAAAATATACTGTGCCTTTAAAAATATCTACATTGTATTTGATAGCACATGTAATAATTACAACTTCAGTTTCTGCCTTACATTTAAAGACTTACTACTAGGAGAAGTATGTTTGTGTGTATGATTGACTTTGTATAGAATGTGCTACATCATCATCTTTTAATATAATCATCATTAAACATAATAAAACATGATGAATTACATACAGTAATAAAACATATTGCTGGGAGGCTGGCTTGAACTATGAATTTTTATATTAAGAACCCGGCGCATTATTGCCCTACTGGGTCTGATCCGAAAAGTAATCCTAATAATATTATAATTTCGAAAGTTTGTATTTAGATGATTGGTACAGGGGTAGATTATAGTCTGGATTAACACGTAGGGTACTTTTCATCCCGGAAAAACGAACAGTTTCTTTGGGAAAATATGCCACCAACCATTAAGATAGAGCACTTGGTCATTATAATTAAGGTTTGAGTTTTGCAGACGTGGAAGCCGCGGGTAACGGCTAGTCATACATAAATCCTGTCTCAGCATACGAAAATTCAGCAGCTAAACTCATGAACAGTTCACATCCATGTAGATTGACCTGATAAAAGCACGACAAACTCAATATCCATCACACCGTAAACTCAGCTTGCAATTTATATTAAGTTACAAAAATATTATTTATTATTGAATGAATTTTGTGGATATTGCAGGTAAACATCCTCTGAAGAATGTGTGCATCATAAGCAAATAATTTATAACAGTTTTTAGGGAACCTGCATCCTGCTAACCTCTATTTTCGACCAACATCGGCTTTATCTCCAAGAGGGAAAGCACAGGTAGCAACCCCCTTCTCCATGCCCTTCAGGCTTGTTAGTTCTGCATGCTGCTTTGAAGGTGGCGACGTACGCGTCCCCTCCGCCTTGTCAGACGCCACTGCGCCAGAACCTTGGCCTGCTTTGCCGGTGGATTCACCAGACTGAGTCTGTATTCTACTCTTTGAGGGTAAACCACAGTTGGGAGATTGAGGTGATGCTTACAGGGGACTACGGGGTGAACTAGATCCTGCTTGTCCGGAACACAGAGGAAGAGGCTTCAAGAGCCTGCATTGGCTCTGGAAAGATGTGGGCTTTCCAGAAAGCCTGCCCAGGCATTTTCCTGTTTCATTACATAACTACTGTATGAGCTGTTCCTGACAGAACACCCACTCTCTCCCCCCCCCCCCACCACTTAGCTTTTTCACAAGCCACAAGACCACCCAGAGATATATCACCAGGAAGGAGATTGTCAGGTATCGCTTGTGTGTACACAGAGTGACGGGCAGAAGCAGCATGGCAGAGGATGCCTTAATTGGCAGAACGTCAGATAGAAATCGTCAAGTGAGCCCAGGGTTTGCACCTGGCTACATGCCTGGCTCTTTCTACATACAGATAGCCATTTCATGACTACCGCCAATCCCGCCTTGCCCAAAGTTACAGCTACTCGACCTTCCACCCAGACTGCTGCTGTCAGGAGACTTTCCTTCCACCAGCGACCAGCCACCCATGCTGCTTCTACACCTGCAAGCCAGCGTTTGGCCAGCTGCCGAACTAGAAGCAGTTCATGTTACTCGACCAATCATGAACAGTCAGGCCCCTACCGTATTTACACCTAGTCGCGCGTCCGGTAGCTCGGCCAGCACCATCTCGGAGCTAACCTTCAAGTAGTTGTGATTCCGGTCAAGCCAGACCATCTCACCATCCCCAAACCAACTATATAGTATCTTCATAAATAGGGCTCCGACTCCACGGTCCTAGATGGGAGCAGGTGTCGATGACAATATCTGCTCAAGCTAAAAGTGACGAGGCATCAATCACCACTGTATTTCTAGATGTTACTCGCAATATGTATTCAGCAATGTTAATAGCAATTTGTTAGTAGCATGTTACCGTCAAAGAATTTGAAAACTGCTAGCAACGTCATCAACAGTGTTTTTAACAGTGTTAACTCCTGAGTGAATGATGCTTGAGGTGTACGTATTTGACATGTGCTAACTTTGTACCAACATTTGGTGCAGATATTTATTTTTATTGAAAAAATTCTAGCTACAATCTGGAGACAAAAGCTTTAAAATGATGCTACTGTAACAACAGTTTAAAGAGATATGTCAAACATTCAGGTTTTTTCCTTTTTTTTTTTTTTTTTTTTTTATAGTACGTTTGCTGCGTGTTTCTACATAATGGGCTTGGGTCATTCTGTTTCAGTTACAGTTGGTTTAGTATGTTGACTACAGAGATGACTGTTGAGTCACTCCATCCTACAGGTGCAGTCCTGTACTGGTATTGTACAAGCTCTATACAGATTATCTTTGTGCACGTACAATACTAAGACTGTTTCGATCGAAAGCACTAACTCTGCATGGTGTGAAAATAATTCTGAAGATTTGTTATTAGAAGTGCTCGTGCATACAGCTTTAGGTACGGTTTTAATATTATACTGGGTAATCTGTATGTTTTCAGTTTATTAATATCTTCTGCCTGACAATAATAAATAACTATCATATAATCTAGTAATCGCCAAAGTCATAATTGTAGGGGATGTAAAAAAAGTTTCAAACAGCTTGCAACTTGTGTTTAGCTAAATTCAACATATCCACGATGAAAAATCTACTACTACTCAACACACTTGAGCGAGGGTTTATTTCTTTGTATTTGGGAACATTTTATAATATGTATAATAATTAGAATTTTTTTTTTTGCAGATGTTGAAGAATGTTTCTCATTCTGAATTTAATACAATTACTGTTAAAAAGAACAAAATTTGTAATTTGTGTTGTTACAAAACCAATTGAATAAAAACCCCTTACAGACATTTTTGCTGAAAAATTTGTACAAAACATTTTCCGTAGACATGTCAACTGCTGGGAACACACATTTTGTGTATGGCATGACATTGACTATTAGTGAATGAAGATGTATATTTTTAAGAATAGAAAAGAGTGAAAAATTAAACATTGGTATCAATTCAACATTTTGCATTACTAAAGACTTGCAATTCTGGCATTACTAAGATAGGTGTTTGGGAGCTGCCCATTTGGAATAATATGTATGTGGTTGGTGTGTACATAATCAGAGTTTGTGTCCAAATCCTCCATGTGCAAACTTATAATTCTGAAGTGTATTTGAGGGGAATTTATCCAGTAAGTAAACTAAAAACCAATGTGAGTAACCATGCATAACCCCCACCAATGATTTTACAACACCAAACTGCACCTCTCAGTAAGTAATTAAAATTAAACACGTAATCTGTGAAAAAGAAATAAGCATCGTCACATTGCATGGAACCCTGATTACTTAACACCTCTGTGACATTGTCCAGCTTCCAGCCTTGATACCCAAGTGTTGTTTCACTTTGCAGGTATAACAATATTTCAGTTTCTGATGAACATAGTACTTTCTCTTTAACATCCATGTAATTGTCAGCAACTACAGTCATGTTGAGAAAATGCACCAACGAAAACTAGAAACTATTGCTATTGTATCAGCTCACATTCTCATAACTACTGTGAATTGAAAATTTCATTGTAAAAAAGAAATTTATCACCTAAACTTTGCCTTTAAATTAATCACGTTTCCAGTTTTGACGAAAAAATGTTTTAATGAAGAAATCTTGCATTATGCACTGGACAGTTTTTAAAAATTTTAATATGTATCTTATCATCCATATGTGTAAAGTGGAGAGAAGAATTTTAGGCAATTCTTGACATCAGGGTTCCGAAAGCCAATGAGGGTGAAGCAAAGCGAGGATGGAGCACCTTCAGAATATAAGGACATACAAAATAGGAGATCCCTGAGAAAACCCACCAACAGCAGCATCGTCCAGCAAGGTTTATCCCCACTTTCAAAAATCCAGGAGCTACCCTGCCGGGAATCGAGCCCGGTTCACCTTGGTTTGAGGCAAGCACTCTTAGCCACTGCGACTGCATATTTGTAAGGACAGATCTCTTCCGAGGTCATCTTCAGAAAAGGCTCAGGCCTGGATAGAGGACAGAGTAATAATTTTTACTGTCATTTGCTAGCTCATTTAGATTATTTTATAGCTTCACTAAAACGTGCATAGCTTGACATCTTACTTTGATGGCACTCTACACTTAATGGACACACGTGTGCATGTGTACAAGACATTGGCATAGCCAGAAATTTCTCAAGGGATGTTAAGTGAAGGGTAGGATATTGCATCAGCATTAGTAGTAATGACATACATGTTAATTAGGACTAATACTATATGAAAAATTACTTGTTAATATGCTAAAATGCATAATTGTTTATTGCAATTACATACCTATTTTTACCATGATTGAAGGCTCATTAGTAATTTAATATAAATTTAGGACAATATGGGGGTTACAACTCTCCTATAAACCAACCTACCCCCCACCCCCCCCCCCCTCCCCCCAGGCTACGCCACTGTCCACAGTGTACAAGCACACAACTCTTTGACACAGAATCCTGTTGTTGGATGTGTACTTACTGTTTTTGATGCAGTAGATTGTGAAGGTGGAAAGCAGGACACGACTGCCATGATGGAGTGCTTCTTGAACCTCGTGGATTCCTGAATTATTGGTTTGGTTTCCTGGTGCATAGCGGTTCCATTTGATCTTGGTGGGTTGTTGCAGCATGGGATAGGTTGGCAGTTGTATTGCACCAGCAGGTTCTGGGGAGTCTCCAAGGACAGCCTGCAGGTTTCTACACAAGCATCTTCTTAGCAGGCCCTCTTCAACTGCATCTGCAGATTCTCATTTTCACATTCTTACAGGCGTGCCTCCTACCTCCCTGCTGCTCTGGGGCACAGAAAGGGCACAATGTTACAGTGCGTGGGAGTTGCCATTTGCCATTACGGGAATGAAGACACACTTCAGAATCCACTTTGTGATCAAGATCACCTCAACCAGTGGCTGGTGACAGCCATGCGAGTTGAAAATAATTAATTATGTGACATGTTGTGCTACAGTGTTGATCCCAGTGATAATGAACGCCCTCGAGAGACGGCGGACATTGGCACGCCTGCCCTGGGCCGCAGCACCCATCCAGGTGGCACTGGTGGGTGTTTGCCTCACCTTCGCCACACCCATGTGCTGTGCGCTCTTCTCCCAGCAGGCGTCCATCTCTGTGTCCAGTCTGGAGCCTGAGCTGCAGGTACGTACGACAGCTGTTCTTAGTGAATAAATCTTACTAAAAGGATTTTGTGACTAAGTAGCTACTGTATTTAAAATTAGTTTGTTTCTCAGTTTGTTTGAGACATCGAACACTGTTACAAAGCATTACCCAAGTTTTGTTTTGAAAGGTTCAGGACACGCATCCTACAATGAATGTTAGGTTGAAAAAGCAACATGTAAATTTGTGGTTTCAGATAGTTTGGAACTCATCCAGCTCACTGTGTATGAGATTTCTAAAGTTTATACTTTTTGTAAAACTAATCCTACATTTTCCCTATATAACTTGAATGTTTGGTTACTGAATCTACCTGTGTACCACCCACCCCACTTCTTCAATATCGTGTAAAGAAAAATAAATTTATACATTTTCAGTTCTGAAAAATTTTGTTTCTGTGGATGGCTGAGCACAAGCTATACATGTGTTACAAAACTAAATGTAACACAAAGCTATATCTTACTTGACTACTGCTGCCTGCCAGGTGATCAATAACAGTGGAAAACTCCATCAGTTTCAGCCCAAGTGCGATGCAAATACACAAGATATTTAAACACAAAGCTAAATAACACCTTTTTTTTGACACACATTAAATACCATTTTAAAAACTTACTTGCATATGGAAAACATGAACAACTTTTAGCAGAAACGTGCAATGTGGACTGCTTGTTGGCAGAGCCGAGCCAGCCACGTGCGTGCGGACCACACATTCCACACTACTTACAGTCGTCTGCTTGCCGTAGCTATGCGCTCGTCTGCGGGAGCGAAAAGGAGTCTGTTATAACAAACCCATTTATTGTCGTGTATTTTTTCTGAGAACAAAATTTGTGCGCGGTACATTAGTAAATATGATGCTGTCATTGTGAAAATAAAATAGAATTTGACAGAATTGTGCAGAATACATGATTTATATTTGTATAAACAGTGCATTCTGCAATATAATTGCATTGGACCATACAGTGAGTGAAGAGATTCGAGCAGCTCTTAACATTGAGGTCTTGAGAGTTTATGAGTGTGAAGCGAGGCAAGTATGAAGGAATGCCGGAACCAGTCGACCAGCAACATTGTCCAGCACGATTTCCACACGTAAAGATGTAGGAGGGACCCTGCCGGGAATAGAACCCGGTTTGCCAACGTGGGAGGCGAGTAGTCTAACCACAGCGGCCCTTGAGTAACATATAGGGATAGTTCATTGTGGTGTAAAGCACAGGTTTCAATGTACTTGACAAGTAGAGAGCTGTGGATGTGATACTTGCTGGTTTTCCAGGAAACGATTCACAAGCTCCCGCAGCCTCCGACCACAGTTTACTACAACAAGGGGCTCTAGGCAGTCCTTACATGGCTGCTCTCTGGTTGGATGGACTGTATGTTCGCAAGCACCTGTAATTTCCTAGTCATGTGAGAAACCATTAATGAAATAGTTGGGTATACACACATGTTAGTGTATTATGTTAAGCTGTTTTAAGTCTGTGGGCACAAAACTATTTGGTTTTGTAATTTTAGCAATTTTTCATTGCAGCTATTTACTGTTCCTATTTTGTAAGGAGTCTTTTGTAGCACTATCTCAGCTTATTTGATGATGATTGCATTTTACAAGTAATGTTCATTTACAGGGTTATCTCTTGAAAGTTGTGTGTTATGTATCCACTGAATTGAGACCAGTATCAAACGTGAATTGTTGCATACAGGCGACAATACAAAATTATAGGTATTATATGTACAGTATTCACAATGACGCAATCTTGTAGTACCTGTAGAGTTGTAGGTTTTCACTTGCTAATAAAATAACACATACATAATGTGCATGTGATTTTGCAAGAGACATTTACATGTACTGATGTACAATCGCCATGTTTCACTGGATGGGCCAGCTTTTTCAGGCCGTAAGTGTTGATTGATAGAACGCTGCAGTGGCACTGAACAAATATATCTAAAACCCATTTTTGAGAAGTCGTTAAAATGTTAAAAACAATAACTTTGTTGCACATTTTTTTTGTTGTTGTGCGTATGAGTTTCTCTCGGCAAGCACTGCACGAGTTGTGCATTTCTAAGAATAGATACCACCCCCCTCCCCTCCACCTAAGTTGTCAGCACTAGCCAATAACCATTGACTGTCCGCCCTCACACCGTCTTCTCAGGGTGGTTCCGCAAGCAAATCAGCTGTCGTACGTCGCGTGCTTTCCTTGCTCCTGTCTCAATTAGCTTTGGAGGGTGATTACATGGAGGGGAAGCTGAATTGCCCATGTGTTTGCTGATTTTTCCTTCGTATACTTTATTACATACTACACAGCCTGTAAGCGGCATCCATCAAAAATAATTCAAAACCACGTTCTGTGGTTTTCCTGTAAAATTCCACGCGTGCTTGATGTGGGTAATGCAGTTCGTAGTCACGGTGCATGCACGTTATTTGGCGACAAAGGGGTGTCGTATGTATCCTTACCTGTTGTCAGTTTATTCAAGAGAGTTGCGACTTAAGAAATAAATTAGTTTTAGTAAAAAATGATCTGATTTTCCTGCAAGAAGCAACTGAAAATGGACTTCATGCTTGGTAAAACTTTTGCAGCTCTATGTTTGTAAACATTTTTGGCGACAATATCCAATATGCCCTTTTAGGGTGTAATTGTTTTCAGAAGGTGTCTGCCTATTAAAATATATTTATATATAAATATAAGAAACTTGTTATTTTTACACCACAAATGATTGGACTTGCGTAAAATTGCAAATTTTGACGTGTATGGGTTGGCGGGACAAAATTGGTTCAAAATTTCCCAAGTCATCTATTAAGACCATCCCTCACTAATGACCCTATTCCCAGAAACTGTGAGAGGTAGTATCAGTGGGGGTCGAGAGTACACTAGGAAGCACCGACAACACATTGCCACTTGGAGAAGTTAGTTCAGCCAGTGAAGCACTCCATTTGTGCATCTACATATGAAATGCGTGGCCCTACAATACATCTATGTATGTGATTAAGTACCAGTAAATTTTTTTTCTAATGTATTGTCTGTTGACAAGATGGAATAAAAATTTGATCTGTCTACTTAATGCCAATAGCGGTAACATTCGTGTCTGAAACATGCTACTGATCATGGAGGCGGGCTTCTGTTGACTGCTTGCATACATAGAAGTACTGTGGAAGTCAACTGTCTACGTAAGCCTACAAACTGCCATTAATAATGTGTATTTGTAGATAGTTAATGTTGATGAGGCAGTGTATTACGGTAGCTGCAAGCAGTCTCATCAAGTTGTTGACAATAATTAAGTGTGATGTGATCCCAGGACTGTCTGTCCATTACGCCTAGCTGTAAAAAATGTCCAGCTATATTTTTAGTGTTTCATTTCTGTTAAACCTAACAGAGTAAACTCCTTATCTTTAAGGATGATACTAATGTGCCTGCTGTAATGGTTCTACCTTCAGGGTGTCCACTGAAATTCCATTTTGGAATTCCCTGACTTTTCCCTGTATTACAGGCAGAATCTTACCATTTTCCCCCTGACCTATTTTCGCAACAGAAACCTTTCAATATCACATTTTTCAATCGCTAACAGATTAAACATGCTGTAAGTGAAGTAGAATTAAAATTACACTGCAAGCAGAGCCAATGTTTTATTCAGCCTATCAATACTTCTCATGATACACGCTATTGACTTCACACAAGTGCCCATTGATATTTTATTTTGTACGTATAGGCCCTATGTTTCTTGGGAAAGATGTAAAATTATAGTTTGTATTTCTTCCTGATGCAGTGAATCATGTTTTTTTTTCAGGTGTGCATTAAGTAAATTTCTTTTGAATTACTGTTGCAGAATATTACTATTTCAGACACTTCACGAGTTTGACATTATCTTGCCAGCTAAACTGGTAATTGTGCCATGATGGTTTTAGATTTTTGGTAAACTTTTTAAGGTTATAATAAACGTATTTTATGCTTATTTCAGGGGATATATATATATATATAGTTTTAATTAATTATAATTCATTTTAGGAATTTTTATACATTACTTAGTTAAAGGTACTTCTCTTATTGTGGTGAGGAGTTTACCAAGATAGGTTTCAAAATTTATTCTGAAACTGTTGAATGTACCCAGTGTTAAAAGTATTTCAGCTGTACGTATGTTATGTAAAAACATTTTCATGTTAAATGTGATGCAAAAGCATTCCACATCCAAAAAAATATCTATATTTTGTTGACTATAAAAATATTTTGAGGCTCTTTGGTGGTGGTATTTTATTATCCATTGACTGGTCCCAATTATCCATCTGACGCCATCTGGTGAGGCACGAGACGAATGATGACACAAATACTTACTGGTAATTTTGGCACCAGCGGTGCTTCCCAATCACAGCACTATTGAGACTCAGGGTTTCTGCGAGTTCTGTGGGTCGGTCTCACCCGTGCGTACTTACAAACACGTAAGCAATACTAAAGTTTTACTAAACATCACTGGAAATAAACACTTAATAAAATATATGTGGCTAGGACACTGTCACTACTAAATAATTAAGTTAAGTTTACTGTAGACGTATTTTTATTGCTATTGTGCACATTCATCAACAGGCCAATGAAATGATTATCTCCATCACGGCTAGCCAATTCTGCTTGGGTGCTCCCCAGTCCGCAATTACTCTAGCGCACGCCTAGCTGGATGATCTCTGTGAGGTGCGTGAAAACACAGCCTTCACAAGGGAAGAGGGCGACAGCCGCTAGGGTGGACTGACGGTTTTTCACTGAAGACAGGGCACGGTGAATCACAAATGAAACCCTTAATACATATTAACACGTGTGATTACTCGGCATCCCTTACGCAAATTCGTTGGGGCTCGCCCTCCAGCACGTGGGTAGTGTGGTGACGGCCTATAATGGAGCCGGCTAGGACGGGAATAATTACACCATACACTAATTACACAATTACATAAACCCTTAAATGATATATAAAACAAGATGGGACACGAGATGAATATTTACAATAAACACACACATGTGAAAACAAGCATAGATGGCGCGGATGCCGCTGGATGAAGTACGTAGCGGACCACGTGGTGCAGGTTAAATTGCAATCGAAACTGCATATTAAATTCAGCCAAAGAGTATTCTTGCTGAGAAAATTATTTTCTTTACGATTGCAGTGGGTACATGCGTGTAACATGCCTGATGGCGGAAAAATCAAACATTAACGTGACAGCGTGGTCAAGTACAAAAAGCATCAATATACGTAAAAAATTCATTAAACCCTGAATATAATTGAAATAGAACCCTTAGTAAGATATTGCACATACGATGTTACATAAATGAGCTCTCAAACGCAATGATGGCATATACAAATACTTGGCGTCTGTCAGCCACGTTTGTATACGTGATATTGCCGTAAAATATTCAAACACGAAAAATTACCCTCAAATACATACATAAAAACAAAGCCCTTGAAATTGCATGTAGCAATAATGCAGAAGTTACAATGAAACACCATAAACATAGTAGGCGGATGGCGCCTGATTAAAGTTCCGCAGGTCGCGTGACCTCTCCGACATCTTTCTCCTCCTTCTCGATTAAATAAAAAATGCCACAAGGGCGCAAGAAATTAATAAAGCGGAAGTATAATGCTGGGGAAAATGTCTGGCAAAAACGTACGCAAGTAAAGGTTAACTGGTAAACTAAATTAACACTGGAAACCCAAATCAGTGAACAAAAGTTGTAGTGTGTATGTGACAGTGTCTTACATTGCCAGCTCTCTTCTGCTGACTGTCCAGAGACAAGCGTTGCACGAACCTACCATGGCCGCCTATGGGGTTCACATAAGCGGAAGTGGTATGCATGCCGAGTAAAATATTTAATTATTGAAAATAAAATGGCACAAATTAAATTAAGTATTGTTTTATATTTCTATAATTTTCTCATGAATTTTCATATTATTTTAGTGTCTCTTTATGACGGCGTCTATGCCGGAGTATTAAGTGTTCTTAATCTCGGTTAAGCACTTTGAATTTTATAACCAAACAATTTAAAAATAGTAACAAATACTTAAAGACATTTTAAAAACATATTAGACCCTGCAAATACAATAGAACATATTTTACTCTGAAAAGTAATATTTATATAAAATTTCAGAATTATTGGCCTCTTTTACACATGTGCAGGACACGTGACACGTGCGTGGTTAATGCAGTCATGGGCTCTAGCACCACTGGCTGTTAGTCGGCGTCACATCCTGTATTATACCAATAACTTATAGGCTGTTAATGGTAAACTGAGCACTTTTGAAGACCCTGCGTAAGATCTGCTTGTATGTGATTGAGTATTCTTCAACTACAGTGCAACCTCGCAAGTGCGAGTATGAGCTTTGAGACCTTCATAGTTGCGAGCGTTTTGTAATGCACCATCATTTTGTATATGCTATTTTTAGTAAAAGTGTCTGGTATTTACGAGTGGTATTTTCATGTACACATTCGTAGATTTGAGTGATTTGCCTTAGAAAAATTAAAAATTACAGTAAATATACTACATACAGATGCATGTAATAATTGCTGTAAATACCGTACCATGATGAGACATTCATTCAGCGCACGATCGGTTGCATTGAGTCAAAACAGAAGATGTGGCAGCGGTGGAAATGCTTCAGATCCTGACTAGATTGACCTCGTCTCTTCCTAGCTCTCGCCACTCAGGAATCGACCCTTCTACATAGTTTCCAGCACTTGTTACTCGGACACACCACCATGTTCACATCGCTTAAGCTATGCGTGCGATAGGGTTAGGTTACACTAATTAGGAGCTCTCCGTGCTACGTACCCTGCAAACCCTGTGTCATCCTGCAGTTACGAACATATCTGTGGAGGACCCATCCTTGAAAGTATTTTTCAAGACTGAATCCTGTCGCGTCCCTGCTTAGTTCATACTGATGTGTGTCAGCGATTACATTACATTGTTCTGTGCATCAGTTACGTACAATGCAAGAGTTGTTGCTTTGACTTTCAGCATCATACACCACATTCCCTTGGTTGTATGCCGGTCACCTCTACCGGCTATCCTAAATTGTGCTTGTAGCTTTCCGCCTGATATTCGCGCCGTTGACCAGGAGCTAGATTGCATTCATCACCACGTGTATTTCCCTTGCCGGAATAAAACGTGGGTCAGCTTTTAATACAAGTACTTTTCGTGTAGACTTAGCACCCCTCCGTAGTTACCCTGATGTAACAGATTTACAGGTGATCCCGGGGAATTTCACTCAAACAAGCCAAAGCCTGATTTTCCATGCATGCACTAGGTTTGGCCGCCCCTTCCGATGTCCATCCCAGCATAACACTTGTGCTCACAGTGCGACTAGAATTGCATAACATTTTCGCTCATGGGTTGGCTAGAATTGCATAACACTTTGGCTCACCGGTTGGCTAAAATTGCATAACACTTTTGCTCATGGATGGCTAGCACAGCATACCACTTTCACTCACAGGGTGGCTAACCCAGCATAACACTTTCGCTCACCAAGTGTCTAGTCCAACATAACACTTGCGCTACATTGTTTTTATTCCTGTTAATAAAATATCCTTTAAAGTAAGCACTTTTAGACATACATAGCTGTTAAAAACATGCCGTTAATATTAATATGTGTAAAAATACTTGGTTTTAGCGTGTTACTACACGTTTGCTGTTATGTCATTGCAACAGTTATAATCCGAAAGTGGGCCACAGTGGTGTAGTGGTTAAACTACTCTCCTCTCATCAAGGCAAACCGGGTTTGATTTCAGGCGAAGTCACCTGCGGATTTTTGCACGTGGGAGTCGTGTCAGAGGATGCCACTGGTCGTCTGGTTTTCTTGCAGATCTCCTGTTTCCCCCACCCGTACATTCTAGCGCTGCTCCATACTCATCACGCTTTACCCCCTCAAGGGCTCTCAAGACCTCTATGTTTAGAGCTGCCCAAATCTCTTCTCTCGCTCATTAAGCATTCTGCCTACCCGGAAGCATTTTGTCTAGAAGGGCGAGACACTGATGACGAACCAGGCAAGCGCATCACCTCTATGTGCAAGGTAAGTGTGCAGTCTTTCCTTCAGAAATGTACCTCTGAGACAACTTAAAAATTATTTAATAAAATATTTCCAACATTCTTTGATTACCAAAAATTAAAATATCTGTAGCTTTTAGTTCTTCGTCTCGCATTTACATTGTAATTCTGTATTCATAAACTGAGCTTTAAACCATGCACAAAAACGTAATGCAGATTATCTTTTTGCATTTGGACAGCTTCGTTGGACATGATTGGTGTAAGTGAACTGAACCAGGCTTTAGTGTGAAATCATCCAATGGACACCTCCGAAAATGCTTTTAGTTACTAGTATAGATAACCGTGCCATTAGTACTTTCTGCCTGCTGCAGCATCCGTCCGTGTCCAGTCCATTTATGAAGGGCAAGGGAGCTCAATAGGGCCACAATATCTGGCATGAGCAGTAGTTACGAGCTGCAGGCAGTGGCAACCGCACAGAGCCAGGCGGACTATGAAGCGGTTGAATGGGGATAACCAGCTGACTGCTTGTTCGTTTTGTCTCGGCACTAGGCACACCTTGTAAAAACAGCCTACTTAGCTTATATTTACTCAAACAAATTCCAGTATAAGAAAGAAATAGGTCGATTATTTTTTCATACTAAAGAAACGTAAGCAATCCTTAACAACTAAGATCTTCAATGCTTATAGTGGCGAAGAGAAAGAGAAATGGAGCAGTGACAGAGAACTGAGTATTGGGAGTGCCCCAGCACTGGCCAACAGCAACGCCTGCCATGATTCTCACACACGAAAATCCGGGTTTGACCCCTGTTCCTCGTGGTGCGAGGCGAGTAGTCTGACAGTTAAAAAACTGCAGCTCCTATAAGCGATTAAAAATTTTCATAATACACATCCCTTTTTTGGCAAGCTGGTATTCCGAAAGGACTAACTTTTCCTTTCCTTTTGTAAAAGCGACAAGAGAAACTTGAAGCTCTGTACTACTGTACTTACTGGTGTGTACCACGCCCTTTTGTGCCAAAATAAGGGAAGAAATTTTTGTGGTGCGCCCAGTACACTGAAAAAAAAAAAAAAAAACTGGAAGGGGGAGTGGTAGCCATAAATTATCTGGGGGTGTTGAGGAAAGTGGCAGGACTGTCTGTTGTCTCATCTCTCCCTCTTACATCACTCCTCACCCCCCCCCCCTTTTTATCATCGACCCTTCAGTTATGTGTATGTCAAAACACTGCCCCCCCCCCCCAACTAATGGCACCCTGTCACCACAAAGCTAGAGCTGCCACGTGTTTGCGGCTCCCTGCCCCCTTGTAAACACCCGGTCGATAATTCCGCTATCCCTCTGTTCCCATGGCAGTGGCTGGCGAGCCATGTTCCCGACCAAGTTGTTTGTGGTGGGACGAGGCTTTTTTTTTTTTTGTGATAAGGGTAGTGCGACATTCTAGAACGGCAAAATAAAATAATCCGTCATTGATAAAAGGAGCAAGGAGAAAAAGAAAAGCTAAGCTGGAAACGAGTAGTAGGAGCAAGATGGTTCCAGAATTATTTTTATTTGGCATTTTGCACCCAAGTTATTTAATTAATTAAAGTATTTTCCAAACATATCACAATCACCACACATTAACGTAAAAAAAGAATAATTTGTTCCATATTTACTAATAGGGTGCCACACATTTTTGGAGCAATTTTATTTTGTTGCAAAAATCATTGTGTGCTATACACGTGCGCGCTATATATGAGTAAACACGGTAATTTATGTGTCAAATGCTTCATTAACGTAGCAAGAAAGGCAAAAGATCTTGCTTTTAATACCGCTATGTAGAAGCAACTTCCATCCACGTCAAATGTTGTAATGCTATTGTATGTCAAACGTTTGAATGCAGACAGTGCATGTTTGGAATTTTGGGCTGATATGCATGTTAATGTGTTAACGTCACTCACAGTGTACGAAAGCGTGAAAATATTCATATGATTACCCATCAAAGCAATGTTAATAAACAAATATACAGATTTCCCATGTGCATAACTGCTGTATTAAGAGAGTGAACAAGGAGATGGCACTTCAGCTCGGAAATGCATGCAGCAGTGAAACAAATGCAGCAGCTTGCATCAATAAGCTTGGGCTACAGTATCGTAGAAGGCCATAGACAGTTTTCAATCCCCCCCCCCTCACAATTTTTCGCAAGGGCCGTGCTGTGTAAAATTTATCGTATAAAGCAAACATAATATATACATTTTAGACACGGTAAGTGAACTAGCTTATATAAAGTTTTGAAATCTGGCATTTGAACTTGTTAAAACTGTCAGAAAACAAGCGAAATACCCTCAGGCCTCTTAGTTTTACAATATCTCATTGTAAAATGGCTGTCCATCAAAGTATTTAATAGGAATGAGCGTTATTTAACGTAACCGTTAAATTTCAACTGCTAAAAGATTTTAATGGCTACATTACTCTTACCAAAGATCCATTTATCAGTTACATATTAACAACAACTTGGTCAATAGTTATAGCAGCGCTACCTATGAAATTTTTAAGTATAGGCCGTTCACAATACAGTGAGCACTTTTTGAAGCTGTTTCATCAAACATAATAACCAATAAATAAATTTCATTGTGGCCTCGGACATTTGGTTTTGGGTATGATGAATGTATGTACTGTGTTTATTACTCACATGGCAGGGCTTATGTTGGAAGGATACAAATTGGTTGAAAGAAAAAATTAACTGGGGCTTCAAAAGTGCTCACTTTACTATGAACTGCCTATAACTGTAAGCATAGTAGTTCAGCTGTCACTCGTTAGATACTGCTAGAGGATGTTTCATTTTATTGTATTTTGCACTTTAGCATAAACATGTACCGTAGTTATGAGAAAAGATAAATGTACATGTAATTAAGAAAATTAAATGCAACAAGATTTACTTCTAGTGTAAACTTCAAATAAACAAATTGAAAACAGGAAATAAAAGAAACATGTAGCCTGAATAAAATTTCTCTCTCTTGATGTGTTTTGCAACTTAATTTTCTTTCCACTTAAAATATATGTTTTACTCTTTAGTTTATTACATTACTATTCCCACAACTATTATTTGCAACCATAACTTATATATTGGTAACTGGCAAGTCTTTGCAACAAGAAAAATGATACACATGATAGAATTACCCTAAGTGTCTAGTAGTGATCGTGTAGCTCCAAAAAAGAACCAGCTAGAAGTAACCGTAATGATTTACGTAGCCGTAGTTTCAATGTAACTGTTTCGGTTAAGGAACTTAAGGGTTATAACTGTTAAATGTAACTGTAAACACGACAGTAACCATAACTATTTAGGCAACCATTTACGTAACTGTCGCAATTTAAGTCACATCGACTGAAATGAACTGTACCTAAACTATTAAACAGTCATCCTGTAAGTACCGCAAAGATCGAAGTGAGAAGTTATGTGTCATTTCTAAAAAAAAAAAAAAAAACCACAACACACCACCACCTGTAAATAATGTGATTGTAATTTTATTGCTATACATAATTTTAATACAGATATCAGGTAAACGTTTTAACAATGATCTTTTGTCAAAACATATTTCACCAACAACCTACAGCTTAGTCGTTGCAAACCACATTGTTTAGTTCAAGCGATACAACCTGAAACATTGAAGTTTTGTCTTGCGAAAATATATAGCAATTTCAGACATAATAATTTTATTTGTGATTGATAAATCGCCATGTAGTATGTCACATTAATGCTACCCACAAACCACATTTACAGGTTAAAAAGTAACTGTTTAAATAATTAGTTAATTTTTTATAGCTGCTATAGGTATAACATAACAAAAAGTAACTCATCTCATCCCTTAGAATTTAATCTAGCTTTTAACAAAGAGCTGCCATACTTTTTTCAACATGGGAAATTATGTGGGGCATAAATGAAGAGAATAAAATTGTCTACAAAAGTGTTTTATTTATTGTAATGGCTGAAAAGAGGCACACAAACTATGAGAGTCAATACATTTGCATATAGAAGTACCCACTACGATAAAAAGTAATTTAGCACTGGTAGTCTCATTTCATTCAAAGGTTTATTTACAACTTGGTGTGTTATTTGGCTCAAATTTCCGGTAACATTCAATAGTACATGTGCACTATTCAGAAATTGTATATTCCTCTCCCCTCATTCCTTGGTTACACGGTTCCGTGGGTATAGAATAGTAATCAAAACGTTCATACGGCTGCCGTTTAAAAAATAAATGACAGACTCATGTAAAACATAACATTTTACTTGGTCAGCGTAGTGTAGTGTATCTTGTTTGCAAATTAGGTAGTAATAGGATTATTGGGTACCACAATTTGACACATATTTTCTTGTAGTGCTACCTTACAATATGGTGGACGAAAGAGAATGTACCAGCATATTTAATACTTGTAAGAGATTCAACACAATAAGTTTGATTGCAATTTTTCTATCAGTATGGTACATACTGTATACCAAATGAATCTAAATAGTCACCATGTAAATAAGTTTCTTACTCATTTAAATCACATACAGTATGTTAACATGGCACACACTTGAAATTGGTCACATTGTTTCATAATTACAGTATGCGACCAATTAAAAAATAAATTCCCGACTTAATACATATCACCATACTTCTTTCTTGTCAAACTTGGTAGGAATGGGTAGATTGTTTTTCGAGTTACGATACAATAACTTTTAATTTATCCTGTGATGCTATCTTAAAAATCAGTGGACTAATCTTTGTGCAGTACAATCCTGCTTAATTGTGCAGCAGTCTGGCGATGCTGTAAACAGGGTAGTTTTAACAAGCAGCAGTAAGTTACATCTATCGCATTGCGGCGTGAGCTGATGTTTATCTCTAAACACTGTCAGCCTGTCATAATGACCTGCGTGAGACATTCATTTCAGTCCAATGAAGGCCGCCAGACTGACTCATCTCACGCCATGTCCGAAATGGCAGATTTTGTTAAAATGATCACATGACCAGATTTTGTATACAAAAATGGTGACATTTTTCGTAATTTGGTATTTCGTAGTTTCTATCGAGAAGCAGATGTTAGCAAAACTACAAAATGGAACACGTGCAAATTTTTTATAAAACAAACAATTGTTCATCAAATAAACTATAGTGTTTTAAAAAGTAGGTAACTGTTGTGCTATGTTTATATATTTAGCTACAAATTTTTTTGATGCCGTTATCACATATCTTAATATTTTTCACTGTTAATGTAAAAATGTATCACTGCGAGTGCTAAACAAGTGACTGTTGACAACTTCCAAAGTGAAACTTCTGAAGTGACAAATTACAAACTAACGAATTCACCATTTCGGTTTCGGACACGGCCTCAGTTATCCTCCTCCCCCACTCCTGGGTAATTGTTCATTCGTTTCCATGTCAATATAGCCTAGGAGGACAGCTTTAACTATCGTGGAAAAGTTAGAAATAATAAAACAATTTGAGCATGGTGTGTTACAAACCAAAACATCAATTCTGGTGTCAAACAAAATAAAATTGAAGCCTTTTTCAAGAATGGCACAGTTTAACTTTTTTACTTTTTTTAATTCAAAGTGTTTAAATGTTAATAAAAAAAACTAAACATTTAAGAGATTTTAAACTTGTGTGTGTTTACAAGTCTGTAAAATTGTAATAAGTTTTTGTATTGTAAGGGTTGTTTGTTTAATGGGGACTGTACTGTATGGTTTAAATGCCAGGTTGCCTCATTTAAAGTCCCATAGGCTATATATAGTCTTTATTGCATCGCATTCTTAACTGTCGACTAATTCTGCCATCTAAAGGTTGGGTCTGAGTTGCGCACATTGAGAAAGCGACACACACGCAACTACAGACAGTTTATCTATCGCTCCCAATCGCCCGCCTGGTGTCGGCGAAAGGCTGTGTATACTTGATGCGCCGTGAATTAACTACACACTGTGCAACCTAAATAACAGTTAAAGTATAGTGCAATTGAAATCCTGCACATACAGTGCATGATTCATGTTTGCTTTGAAATGTATAATAGGTAATGTGTTTACCACGATTTTCGGAGGCAATATCACAGTTCCATTAATAGTAAAAATGTGTAAATTCGATTAGTGGGGTTTTTTTAAATATAAATTCGCTTATTCATGTTTTCTGTGGCCAAAATTAACATGGTTAATTGGGAGTTTACTGTATTAGTATATAGAATGTTGTGGTTGATATGATTGGCATACCAGTTATGGTTGAAATTGTGTAAACGGTATTGTATACATACCAAATGAAGTTATAATACCTATTTATATGGTCGACGTATTGAAATTGAAGTGTTATACATTTGAATTGCAAGTGTAAGGATCACCTACCATAGTACCTGCTAAAATACAAAGTTTGGTTGATGTTTTATAGTTTCGTAGCTATAGCATCGCAATAAAAATGTAAATTTTGTGGCCATTTTAAAAATGAATGTCCGACACATTTAAAGCATGTCCGTTTACATGGCATACCGTAGTATATGGTTTAAAAAATGTGGTAGGTGTCAATCTATTGTTCCTCGAGATACGATAGAAAACATTATTTTTTTCATTTGTACACCATCTTACAAAATGGTGAACAAAATAGCTTATTTACTATCATATTTACTGCTTTTAGTCAATACTTTGGTGATATAAATAAATGTATGATACCAAAAGTTAAAATAATTGTATGGCACCATTCTAAAAATATGGGCCATATTAATTTTTTGTGTGTTTGGAACCATGGTCTACTATAGGCCTAGTACTAGTTACCTACAAAATTTGGCAGGAATCTATTGTGTAATTTCCAAGATATTATGTGAAAGTTTGTTTACCTGATGTGCTATCTTCCACAATGGTTAAGCAATAATAATGTATCTTCCTACATTAGTCTTACAAGATTAACTGTTAAAATACAAGATTTTATTTAACTAGTCAAATAATTCCCCAGATATGAAATTGAGTCCTACGTTAAAATAGCTACCATTTGAAAAACAGCTGGGCAGAAAATTTTAATAATCTGATGACCTTACTAAGTTCTAGATGTGTACTGAATTTGGTGAAGTTTCACGCATTTAAATGTTATGAGGGGGCATTCAGTAAATCCCAGACAGACATTTGCATGAGAAAATAAGCCCATTTTTCCAAGGAACATAGCTTAATTAATGGAAGTGAATGTGACTTGAATATTTCACATTATTCAAGGAATGATGTAGGAGAAATTCCTTATTTCCAATTATTAAACAACTGTTCAATACAGCAGCACCATGAATATTTCGAAATTTACTGTTTATGGCCACAAATAAATTTCTCATATGGAAGGAAAAACTTTTTAAAACATTAGCTGAGTGCAAAGTTTAGTTTTTTTTTTTTTTTTTTTTTTGTTAATGTTTAAATGTATTCATACAACTAGCAGCCTGCCCTGTTAGCATTTCTCGCATTTCTTTGATTCACAAAATTCTTAGTGTATGTAATAATTTTCATTTTTCTCTAAAGAACATAACTTAATGATCTGTACTTTAGATTTTGTCGGTTCGGCGATGCAATGAGATACCGTTTGAACTAATATGTTCAGTTTTACTCCATGCTACATACACCAACGCAGAAGAAAACAATGCAAATAATACGTCTGGCGGAAGAAAGTTTGTTTCCACTTGAAATATAATTTTGGTAACACCATACCCAAAAATCCCTACTGGAATCACTCTCCAAAATGTTTTTTTTTTTGCCTTCTCGACACATGCGGTAATAAATCATCCTCTAGCTTCACAACCAGTACAACAAATATTGGCTGAACCCTGGCATAGTGATTATTATATAATCATGTTCAAATTGTATTTTTGCATACTCACGAATTTACATGTCACTTTTTATGATCATTTAGTTTTGTGTGGAGTGTACAAATTCAGAAACGCATTTGTCTAACGTACATTATACAGGCTATGTAGAGTAACACACAATACGTGTTGTCATGATTACGGGTGGTACATGCAGCAACGTGTGCAGAGATCAAGGCGCCAGCGCCTATACAGTAGTTAGATGGCGAAGGCCAAATTGACCAGGCTGTTGTAGCAGCCTGCCTATCTATGTAGGTCCCTCGCAGGTCTAAGTGTTACACTGCCGTTTTGATGGCGTGGAGTACAATGCCGGACATAGTGTTTAATTGTTGAATACTATTTCTCCTCCGAACATTATTTTCCGTTTATACTGCTGTTTCGAGTAAGCACTGTATATACAGTGGATATTACAGCTGCAGTTTCACTCACAGCTAGCAATTAGATCTCTCTCTTGCGCATGCATGCTCACATGCTCATGCTCGCTCTCTTATGTGCACACACTTTGTCTTGCACATGCTCATTTTCACGCTCTTGTGTGCTCACTCTCCCACATGCTCATGCTCTCATGCTTGCTCTCTCATTCTCATGCGTGCTCTCTCTTCCATTAAGGCAGACACAATTACAGTAATTATGATTTTCCAACCAGTGAAGTAGCAAAACACAACACAAATCCTTATTATTTCCTTTATTCCACTTAGAATATACAGAAGTCAATAACTTTACTTCAGAACAGTTTCAACATTATTGAATATTTAGCAATATTTCCTTAAAGTATTACACATATTTTTTACACAATGTATCTTCCAAAAAAAAATAACTTGCAAGTGATGTTTATAAATAAAAACCTGTGTGTGGAGAACCAATACCCAGTGAACAAAACAGGGATACAATATTAGAACACAAATGCAGTGAAGGGCTGTTGCTCTGGTACCAAGAAAACAAAACACCACTACAAATGCATCACCACAGTTTTAATACAATTATTTGGAAAAAAGATTTTCAGGAAGAGAGACAGTTCTGCTAATCAAGTTGTTTTTAATGCGGAAAAATTCACTAAAAACATTCAAATATGGTAGTGTGTAAGTCACCTGTGGGAATAATATCAAACTCTCCCCATAAACATATACTTGCAATGGCACAAGTAAAGTAATTCTAAATCAGCTGTACCTCAAAATAAATATTTTTTCTTTCCCAATAACTACATTTTACTTTAGATTGCAGCTCTCAAAACTCCTACAATTGGAGTCGCAAAGCTACAATCATAAAAATAATGGTCTTGTTCACAACAAAGAATTGTGTTTGTCAGTAATTCATAAGATAAAATATTCTTTACAACAATTAAAAATATGTCTAATAAGTTTTACACTAATAATACAACATAAAATGTCACATAACTAAGAAAGTTTGTCATCATTAAGTTTTTGTTGCTGGGAAAACAAACTGGCATATCAAAAACTGGCGAAAATAAACTACACCTGTAATCCATAATGTAGCAAAGCGAAGTATCTTTGAGCATTAGTTACTAAGATGACATTGTATGACCAGATATTGAATGTTTTATCACAAACAGGATATGAAATTGAATTTTCTATAGGAGAAAGGGCGTGTGTACATTTTGAACATAAAAAAATAATAATATTATGGAACAACAGGGGACACTAAAAAGCCAAGAACTTTATGAGAAATGGAAGAGGATTGTCACAGTATGCCTTTAGTACCATTTGTAAAATTTAAAACAAAACAAAGAGGAAGGAAGAAAATATAAAACATCCTCATCCTCGGAAACAGTAGAAAATATAAAAGAAACAGCATGTTACGACTGTGTTTTTGTATGTACAGACCAAAATGTCGGAATCACTTGAAAACAATAAATCTGCAGCTTCTGAAAATGACAACAAATAAGGACCCAGTAGAAGGTAGTGATGTACATCAAACCCATGACCCTAATGGAGGGCAATGTGATGTTTTAAACTGTGTTCATTTTGTGTCTTGCTGTTTCAAGGAAACAGGCTACATGTTTAAAATTTAGTTGGACGAGCTTTTCCTAGGAAATATTATGTCTTATTTTACATGTTTGTATAAGTAATTTTTAATGTTGCACATCAACACAGTTGTACCTTGCGATCCAATAAGAACTGCACAAGAAATACATAATTTTATACAGTTAATTATACACTTACCCTATGAGTGGAGGTAACAAGACCTAATATAACGTTTACTTATATGTTGCTCATATAACATAAATCAAGAGTGACTACTAAATAACGAAAAAGTGCTGTGTATCACTTTGATCCCAAAAATGTTGCTAAAATAAAGAAATACTTAAAATTCTAATTTTACTTGAATGTCGCCAAGCATTACATAACATCCTTCCATCCCGATAACTTTAAACACTGTGGCATAGGAGACAGATGCATATAAACAAAATCTTTCAAAGGCTCTCCTGAAAATGAAAAGTGAGATATACGAGTTGGTTTTCTCAGCATCTTTTTCCTTTGGAATAAAAGAAACTTTCATGTATTCAGGAAAGGTACAATAATTGTCAACATACAAAATTAAAATAGTGTTTACAAACTGGTTTCCACATAAAAAAAAAAAAAAAAAACATTGTATTATAAAAATTGGTAACATTTCAGCTTACCTGCAATTAGAACCCACTCTTATATAATGAACGTGATGTACAAAACCAAATTATTCTTATGTCGCCTGTAAATCTTCCCCACCCGACATAATATATAAACATAATAGGAGTGGCATAAATAAAAGTGAATATAGAACCTTTCTGAAAAGGAATAACTGGCACATAAGGACTACATTTACCTTAGCCATCAGCATTTAGACCAGCATTGAAATCCTAGGCATGTTATGGAATGGAGTTGCTTGCAATTTACAGTACTTTTAGTTCCTTAAAGCTCGCATCTTCTCAATGATGCACACTATTTACCTACTGCTTCTAGCTGGTCTTCCTCACTTCTCACGAAAACCAGTATTTCAGAACACTTTTTATTTATTTTCACTCGAGAGAACAACAGCCCCACACATAAAAACACGAGTCGTTCAATTGCAGCTGAACCAACAAGCAAAGATTTCTCAGAACCACTAGCATGCTTGAATGGTATGACTGACAAAAGCTAGTCAAAGTGCAAAAAGCAATGATAAATTTCAAAATGTTAAACTCACTTCATTACTTATATTAAACAACAATTCTATAGATTTAAAGTGATGTAAATATTCCAGAAAGCTTCCTTTATTGTTCAACAGCAGCTCTCATCAAAATCACAGAAAGAATTTCTCTTTAATATTATAGATAATGCTTATTTAGAAGTTATGGCAGGCAAAGTAGCTACTCCTTGTACATTTTAAATGAGAAAAATTTTTAACTAAAAGAAAATCCCATTTCTAAAATATTTAAAAGCACCTAGACAAAAATATAGCAGTGTTCTCAGAGAGTTTAATATTTTAGTTTCCAAAAAAAATGTCTATACATTCGGCACAGCAAACTTACAATACAAAATATAATTTGATAAAATATAGTCACATTCAGCAACTACTTACAATCCACTCATACATACATCAGATAAAACATGCTGTGAGCCACGAGCACCTCAGGAAACATGAACTATGAACAGAAACATGACGCACCACAACTACTGATACGTGGCATTTAGGAACGATGGACGTCAGGTAGCTGCACAAAACCTGCAGTGTTGCACCTTTTAGCATGTGGCCAGCTGAAGCAAGGTGGCCTATGCAGCAATGTTCCCAACAAGCACATCTTAAATGCCGACGAAAACCGAACAAGTATAACACTGCGACAAAGTTGAAACCAAGTTGACTGCCAGAGGCAAGCTACCAACTAACCGGAGTATTCTTCTGTACAACACAGTACACTGAAATGCAGACAGACAAAAAGTATAGTCTCATAAAAATACCTAACAAGTAACGATAAACCACCTTTAAAATACATTAGAAGCTCTATAGCACACAAGTGTTCCTAGTAGCCGATCAATACTTTGTGCAAAGTCTGTAATATGTGGTGTGACAATATTCACATTAGGCAGAATGTTATTGGAATAGCTGCTGCTGCTGCGACAATAATGCGGCCAGAGCAAAATCAACGAGCAAGATACAGACACCACATCAGTACGGCCCTCTCCCCCTTCTTCATAATCGCAGAGACAGGCCAAAGTCGTGCAGAAATGCTGGCAAAGGGAGACAGATATGAGAAACACGCAGTGACGACCGAGAAGCAACACTAGTGACATGAAGAGCGGGAGGGGCCTTTAGAACAGCCTGACCCGCCGCTTGAGGTCGTTGCGGCGCCACTGTGGCATGCGGTAGAAGTCCACGCGGCTGCACTGGAATACCAGTTCAAACTCAGTGTCTGACAGGTGGCGCTGCAACATTGAAACAACCGCTTTCATGTTCTATCTGTCCAGGAACGTTCAGTTCACAAGAACATGGCAGCTTTACCAATGTTTCTGCTATGATACACACTGTGTCCCGAAAGGCATGGTGGAGAAAAAGGAACATAACTGCCATAAAATACAAAATTAAACGAGTACAGTGAAACCTCTTTAACACAAACCCCAAAGGACCTTAATTTTTTGCAGTTTGTAATAATAACGTTTTTATTAACAGGCGTCTGCAATAATTACAAAAACTCTCAAAAGACATAATAAAATAACTATAAAAAACTGTTATTTAGCCTATTAGAAAATAGTTTATATGCAGATGAAGATTGTCCTTAAATTAAATTATATATTTTACTTCAAGTGTAAAATCTTTGTATTAATGAGAACTTTTGAACAAAGAGATTATATTTACACGGTTTTATTGCACTCTCAAAAGTACTTCTCACATGACAGGAATACTTGCAAAATTTGTCATTCATTTGACCTTTCCCATTTGAAATCAGGACTTCTGGGACACAGCATGTACACAAAACATATATATGTAACATATCTGCATGGTGTTTCCACACTTGAGGCCGGGCTGGCATGAATGAGATGAGAAGAGACTAGCTAGCTGACCTACCTCTTGAGGTGGCGGAAAATCGTTTTTGTGAATTTTCGTGATTAAATGCTATAATTTGATTTAAATGCAAATTAATACGAAAATTTTACCGTCAAAAATATTCACAAAATAGTGTATATTTAGAATACATTTGTAGAAACAGAAGAAACTGTTCACACCATGAGCCAGTGGTTGTCACAACATAATTGATTGGCAATGCATGGCAAACGTAGGTTTCCTGTCGCGCATGTTTCTCCGGATGGGGCAGCCGGCCGGCGCCATAGCCATAGTTAATATGTTGATAAAGTGAGCAGTGCGGGACAGGAGGCAGGTGAGTATGTTGACAGCTGCATCCTGTTGGGATTGGCGACCTTATCAAGGCGAGTGAGGTAGCCAACTAAGCGAAAGGGAAGAGAGTGCAAGCAAGAGGGGGCATAAACGGGCCACCCTGCTGAGAGATAATCATCTTCAGCCTGTATTGCAGGTTGCCGAATTACCAGCTTTGCAGGGGTCGTCACACTATAGTTCAACCATGTCATTTCAGTATTTAAAATCTTTTAAAAGCAGTATGAAATCTGACAATTTCCTGATAATCTCAGTGCTTCAATTTTACTTACAGTGAAATAAAGGGCGCTGAATTAAAAAAACTGTATACATTAATAATTTTTAATTTTCTGAATATAAACAAAGTTGAATTATGCTGACATGTGGCACACACAACCTTGTAGATTAAAATTTTTTATTTGATAATTTTAAAACAAATTGTTGCACTGACCTAAGATTACTACTGCATGAGTGTTGCCTTTATTCTCCACTTTTGAAGAATTCATGTGAAATTAATTTACCTACTTGTTTGTATGTTTACTTAAAGCATTAAGTAGTACATAGTGTGATACTGACTTAATACAGATTTCCATCAGCCTTCCAAAATACTTTAGATGCTAGTAGAAATCTTTCATTTAATTACTTATACTTCCATTGTATCAGTATCGGATATCTACTGTATGGGCAAGGAAGTATCAGTTTGTACCAGTATTGGTAAAAATATGTACCAGCTCAGCACTAAAAAATAGTATGAATTAATGTACAGATTTTTCATGAGTATTTTCTGCAAATAACTTACCTGTTTATAGAATTTTTTTTTGTTAGAGCAGTAGAATAATGATTTCTTTTGAGTGTGTGTTTTTAATTCCATAAACACAATGAATATCACTTTCTACCAACTATATTGCTGGTAAAATCCTGCTTACTACGTAAATATAAAAATTAATGCTGTGAACACACTTTGAAAATGCTACAAGGAAACAAAATTAATGCTATTTTCCACCACCTCTACTGACAGCATTTGTAGCTGCTAATAGGCCAGTGGGATGGATGAAACAATGTATGGGTGGAGAGATGACCAAATCAAACTGTGAAAAAACTTTGCTACCACAACAAAACTAGCAACTTCTGCTGTGTTTTCCTACAACAAAATATCTGATTACGACCTGCCTAGGATTGAACTCCTGCAGCAGTGGTAGGTGGCTCACATACTTACTACAAGGTCACCAGAGAACCACGCAATATATTATAAGTACCTATACTATCACTAATCCTCTGAAATTACAGATGTGTTACCACTTACCACTACATGCTGTACTCAGTTTACTGCAGGGACAATAAATATCTCTAAATATAATTTTAAATGAACGTGTACAGCCAATTCTCAAAAACTACGACGAACCAAACTACTTTTTTCATTGCTGGTAATTTTTTTTTTTTTACTATAACTAACTCCTAACTTTCAGTAACTTGAAATTCACACACATTTAAATAATACAATTTATTCATGTTTTCCACTGTACTTGGAATTTTTTCAAACTCTCAACAAAAAACAGCAAGTTTATTTTTTGAGTATTGAGCACAGGTCGTACCTCGTATTTTCAAAGAACAATATGGTGAAACAAGCACTGTCTACACTCTCACACACAGTAAAATACTATTATACCTATGTTGTAGGATGTATTATGGTGTTACCTCGAGGTTGAGGCGGTCTACGTCGGCGGGCAGGCGGTAGTTTGTGATTTGGAGCAAGTGGTAGGGGTAGATCTTTGCAGGCTCGGTGGACATTGGGTGGGACATGTTGGGCAGAGAGCGCCGCAGATGGGGGCTGTACGAGGCGGTGTAGCGCAGCCCGGCCGCAAATGTGCTCGACGCTGGCAGCTCAGCATTCTGCACCACCAACCAACACACACACTCAAGTCATGTAATGTCACAGAAGTACAGGACACACTCTATAGGAAGATTTTGAGTGTGATATAGCAGACATAAAATATCTTCTACTGTGCAGCTCCCCGCCCCATCCTAGGTTGAGGAGATGAGAAGTAGGCATGTGACCTTAGCCTATGCAACAACAACCAATCAGCCGCTGCATGATTGAAGTCCTTTCCTCGGTTGCATAGCCAGTAACTATACTTTACTTCCTAGGCCATATAGCAATATACTTTTTTTTATACTGAATACCTCACCATTCTTACCATCCCCCACCAAATACATAAACATATCCTGGAAAAAATCATACTGCGCAATCAAGTATAAGGAAATGTGTGTACAGTGGAAGTCCGACGTAACGCGTACACTTTATAACAAAAAATTTTTTTGTGTAGATGCAAAGCTGAAAGTTTCAATATCGACCAAAGCTAATAGTTAAATGCAACATGAATATCTGTCACTAAAGTAAAATTGAACATAAATTTACCTACAGATTAGCATTTTTACTTAAACTTCTTCGAATCAATCAATGGAAATTACCGTATTTTTTCATGTAAAAGTAAGGGTCGCTGTCTGTACACGAGACTTTTTGGGATAAACAAAAAGGTGTATAAACATTTCTGGCCATGATAAAATGACATCTAACGCCCCGCTTCAGGGAATAGACCTGATAGTAGAAGTAAATTATTCATAACGTGCTATTATTGCATTGAACAGCTGCTAAGAATTGGGAAATCTAATCGCCAGCAAATGTTTGCCTTAAATCCTGTTTCAGGAATGTTTTTTGTTTTTGAAACGGAAGCATTTCTGTGGTGACAAAAAATCCCTAGTGGTGTGCACAAGATGAAACAGCTATTATTCCAGTTTCAGGTATTTACACATTTTGCCTCGCGAAGCACATTTTTTTTTGGCAATTTTTACAGTATATTTTTTCCCCTGCACCAACACCATACATTTTTTTTTATCATCAACGACAAATTGTCGACCAGCTGTTCCTTTTCCATGTTCACGTGCATATTCCACCATCAACAGAGCTGCCAACTGCAAAGTACACCCATCAGTAATCACAATTATATGCAAGAAATATGCGTAAATTATGAGCGATAAAATTTCTCCCCAAAATATAGATACACTCACAAAATTGAATAGGTTTAATTTTTGTAATTGCCAGGTTAACTTTTTTGGGATTCAGTTTATTTTATTTTAAAGGGAAGAGGGGAAATAGTGACGGATTGGGTGCTTTAGTCTAACGTCTTTCTTGAGACAGCATTGTTTTGCTGGAGCAGTGGTAAATTTTGCTCGTATGGAAATAATATTTTAATTATTGTAACTTTGAAAACTTTCACTTCAATGAAAAAACAAAATGTGATACATACTTTAGTGTTCGTATTCATACAGATGCGATATATATATATATATATATATATATGTCTGTGTGTGTGTAAGCACATGCGCACACCCTTTTAAAGAAGTTAACCTTACACTTGTTGAATTTACGCATTACAAGTGTGTGAAAGTTGACGAATGTCGCTTCTACATCTATTCAAATAGGATTATGAATGATCGCCTAGAGCACCTCTTCCATCTCTACAGGTATGAACAACATGTTGCCTACCCTACATGCAACTGGAACTTCTGTATTTTTCCTTCTCACTTGGAGGATACGCAACCCAGCAGGCACGTCCCCCCCCCCCCCCCTGCTGCACCTCGCTCACGCCTACAAGCTGCCCAGACCTCGGGAAAGGCTGAGCACACCCAACAAGGCAGGAAGCCAGAATCGCTGATGAGAGGATTCTCACGCCTCCCCCACACCCCATGCCAACAGTCTACAAACTACCACTATATAAGTCCGGCCACAGCAGAGCTCGGGAGTCATTCTTTCGCATCTCTAGAAACCTCCCACAGCACTACCAGTGCTCAGGATCTTCGGAGAAGTTACCAACCTTCGAGTGAGCCCTCGCTGCTACTTACCAAGTATGTCGTCAACCAGTCAATCCGACGACATACGAACACTAACATTTTCTTTTAACTTCACTTTGTCTCCTCTACACACCTTTATTTAGCAGTTTAACTTTTACACTTTATTTTTTGTCTAGAACCAGTATTTCCCTTTTACTTAGAACCAGATCACCTACACCTAGAACCACGCAGTTACCTTCATCTATCCTCCACTTGGTAGGAGGTAGCACAGGTCACATGTTTATTGAGGTGGAAGGTCAGCATAGTTTAAATGATCATGAGACACCATTTCCCTGCCAGGGTGCAGGCTACTCAAAAATACCTCATTCGTCCAGCTACACCAAATAATCCTACACCTAGCCACGGGACAAAAGCGATATATGCTTCTACCTGTGTTTTTATTTCCAGGGCATTTCTCTGTGTCCACAGTTGAAGGTAGATTACGCTGTGCATTGTTGACAGAAACTGGGAATTTTATTAAACCGAATTAAGACATTCATATTAGATGGCTATCTGTTTCTTCCCAGCTACACATCAGCACTGTCAGTGACAATGGGGGGGGGGGGGGGGGGGAGGAAGGTGACACCACAACCACTAGCTACACCTTCACACCAGGAGAAACGAGGGACTCAGGTTGCTTCTCACCATCCATACTGAATAGTGCACGGTGACTGTGGCCTGCAGTGTTGCCGGGCATCCTCGTGCAAACACACAAGCAGTAGAGGCTTGGTGGTCCACGCGGCTCCATGTCCCTGATCAGCCCGCCATGGTGGGGGATCAGCGGGGACTCTTATTGAGCTCGAGCTGGCAAGTCACTATTGGGTTACACCGTTAGTATTTCTGTCTCAGTGCACTGCGTGAACTATAGAGCTGTTACCCTATGTCTCATGAGAGGAGGAGTGGCAGAAAACGCACGGAGCATCACCTGGTTCACCCTACTCTCAGGCTGAGAATAGCATCACCCCATCATAAGCAGGATAGACAGGTGGAACGGGACTGTGCCACCAAACTCAGACGACAAGTAGTCGCGCTTGCTCTGGTTGTGTTCATTAACATTCCACCGTGTGTCCACATCCACATCAAGTGTCACCCGGTTATCACGGGCTTCTGACCGGTACTGAAGTGCACCTAGGATGGGACAATCACATCTTCTGGTCTAAAGAAGCTGGTCTGTGGAACATCTGTTCCTGCATCGACATAATTTGTCCCGCCTAAGGGCATATCTACCTAGAATACACAACTAGAAGTAAAATGTACAAGAACTAGCAAACACCCCTTGTCCTGTCCCAGCTACCTAAGCCGCTTTTGGTCTAGCGGATAAAATCCTCGACTAAAGTGTCCAGTCAGTATAATCGGACATGCATCAAATTGTAGCTTTTTCAAGCCACGTGCATTTCAATAATTATCTTAAACTGTTTACAAATATATTATTTAAAAAACACACAAACTTACAGTTTTTAAAATTTGCAACCTCTTGAACACATGTTTTTCAATGGTAATGCATGCAAATTTACTTCACTAAAAATTACGTCCGTTTGTCAATAGCATTAAATAATTTATTTGCATAATCATACAGTAAAATCAACACTGCGCACATTTCCTGAAACCAATAAACTTTGACGCACGATTGCTTGGAATTTGTATGCTAGACCAATAGCGTGGTTTTATACAGGTTTGTCAGTGTCTAGCAAGAGGCGTTAGCTACTGACTTACTCGGAAGGTCCTCATGATGCTGATGAAGTTGAGGTTTTAACCCTTGGTCTCAACTTAAGGGGTGCTGGGTTGCTCCACACCATATTGATGGTTCCAGGCAACAGATTCCCAGCTCTAGACCCTGGGATTTGCCAGGCTGTACCTAGTCTCGGTCCTGTAAACCATTCCTCTCGGAACTGGGTGATATTCTTGGCTGGTGCGAATATTCGGTGGAAAATATACAAACACCACGGGAGCAGGCGCGACTGCTTGGCGTCTGAGTGCGGCGGCACGGTCCTGTTCCACATGCCTTTCCTGCGTAGGAGGGGGAAGTGCAGACAACTGTTTGGCAGCAAGAAATGCTAGGTTTTGCTCGCTACACCTTTCGCAGTGCCTTACCTTGAAAGGCATAGAGTGTCGCTGCTTGAACAACACACATAGAGCACCTTGACGAGAAACAATTTTAAAGTGTCAGTCCAGTAGCTGCTTGCTGGCACGAGCTCGGTAAATGTTTACACTGATCCCCTATGCTTGGCAGGCTGATTAGAGACGGGGAGCTGTTTGGACCACCAATGCCTCTACTGGATGTGATTTCAGGCAAGGTTAAATGGCAAGACTCAGGTTATGGTCACTTCAGCACTATCAGTGCTCTAAGCAAGGGAATAACCTGGACTTGCTGCCCCTTCTTGGATGAAGGTATTCCTAGTGGTTGTGGCACCTCTGTTCCTCCCCTCCAGCACTATCAGTGATCGGGTGGATGAGAAGAAACAGGCAGCCATATAATGGTATGTTAATTCGGTTTAAGAAAATACTCAGTTTATCGGCAGTGCAAGGCGTGAATTGTTCCTAGCGGGCGAAATTACAAAATACTCTCCAAATGAAAAAGCGTGAGGAGAGAGAACAAAATTATGTTTATTGAGAAATCAACAAACACATGACTCGTGCTACCTCCTACCGAACAGTGGAGTGCTGAAGGTTACCTACGTTATCCAGGTGTAGGCGACCTGGTCCTATGTTAAAAAGGGAAATATTGTTCTTGACGTGAAAAATACTTTACTATCAAACTGCACTAAATAAAACAGGTGTCTAGAAATGACAAAGTGAAGTTAACGAGTTTTAACGTGTTTGCTGTTCGTCATTGTTGGAAGTAGCCACTGGGGGTGTACTTAAGACTTGGAAGATCTCTGGGGGTCCCAGAACTGAACTCAGTGCTCGAGATGTTGCGAGAGAAGAACTAAGAATGACTGCTGGAGCCCTGCTGCATACAGACTTATATAATGCAAAGTCTAGGCTGCCACAGCAGGGTGCGGGGAAGACGCGTTACGTCCTGGCGTGGGAGGTGGGAACCCTCTTGTCAGCGTACCTTGGTTTGTGCATCTTCAGCGGTGCTCGGCCACGCCCGAAGTTTGTAGGCACTCAACATGGGTGGAGGGGAGAAGCGGCATGCTCGTTGGTTGCATAACCTTGTGACCATGTGCTCAGCAGCCCGGGAGATTTTAGCGGGTGAGAATTCATGTGCAAAGTATTTTGTGTACAACCCTCTCGTGAGTGAAGTAGACAACTCTTACGTAGGTTGAAGTAAGGGTATATTTCGCCTAAAGAGCGATGAGTCGTAATCGTAGTTGATTAGTAGTATAAGCGGCATGCATCAACTTAAACTGTAAATACACTGCTACCACAGTAAATACACACACAATGGTGATACCGCACCACTACTCACGACAGTGCTGTTTTCTCTTTCCAGTGTCGCCATGATTTTTATTGCTCGTGATACCGAATTTATCGTGCTGTTTGCAAAGAATACCGAAATTGCTGACTGGCATGCAAGCAAGCTTCTGGTAAAAGTACAATATTTACAGTACAACAGTCAATACATTGTACCGTAAATATATATGAAGGAAAAAATTCAGACGCAGCCAAGGCATTCAATTTCCGTAATAAACAAGCAAGCCTCCATAATTCCATAACTGGACGTTAAAATCAGCAATAAATAATTTCAGAAAATCCGTAATACTTGGCAGCTCTGCATCAACTGCAATTTTGCATAATAACTCGCTCGTTCCTTTTCCATTATCACATAGCCATGTTCCAATTGGCACCTTTATTTAACAAAATGGTCATGTCGCCTGTTTGTCTACAAAATGTACAAAGTATTTTTGTAATTTGTGTGTTGTCAACTTCAAAGTTGGCAAATTACCAAATTGCCGCCATACCAGTTTTATTTTTGAAATCATGTTAATAACAAAATAATACAGCACTGCATTAAGAAAAATGAAACTAGAAACAAATTGGAACACTGCCTCAAGTTCGTTTATCTGCGAAGCGCGCACAGAGAGAGAGAATGAGCTGAAGCAATCTATACCAGTACAGCTGTAAACCACCTGGCGTCACACGCAATGTCACCCACATTTGTCACGCGCATCCACAATTTTGCTGTTGACAAAGAATGCCTGTAATCACTTCACGGGAGTGTGTAGTTGACAAATGTCAATTTTTACCATACATGAACAAACCTCAGGCTTTCAAAAAGCTTCTGCAGCCTATACATGCCAAAATACGCTATACATTGTATGTGGTACTACACGTAGCAATTGTTTGGGTGAAATTATTTATGAAAGTTACCATTTCATAGTACGGTATATGCATGTGTGGACATTTTTGTTTCGTGATATTCAGGAAACATGTTATTGTTTTTATACTAATATGAGAACGTCACATAAATTAAAATAGCAACCTGTTGGGCAATTTTAAGATTTCCAAATATTTTTGTACTATCCTGCAGTACAAGAGAGTACGTACAGAAATTTTAAGGGCCTAAATTACGTAAATGCCTTGCACACCTGCAAATACCGCATATAAATTTCGAGAGTTGCTAGCTTTCCAAGAGGTCCAGTTGTTAGTCTAAAGGGAAACAAATACAAATTGATTTTTATTTCAAGAAAAAGTGATTGTAGATGTGTTTTTTTCTTTTGTACTAAACTATTGCACATTTTGCTAATTAATGTTTCTCTCGTGAATCAATCTGCATTTTTATAGTTGCCAATATGACAGATTTTTTTGCTAACTTTTAGTAGTGCAATAAAGTTTCTTTACTTAAAAAAAAAAAAAAAAAAAAAAGCCAAGTGACAGTTGTATATAATTTGCATGCATATACATTGCCCATCTGTCTTGAGTGTCCCAGCTCACAGCCGTCTGCACCAACAGTAAGCAGCATGACCTTGAATGACCCTACATGTGGAAACAGACGCGTACTTTGAGCGTCGCCACCCTCCCTGCTCTAAGCCTTACATGCATCATGTCTGTTCTCTGCTAGTGATTGAATTTTACGACATATACATTTTCTTTGAATGGTTATATTATCAGTCTTTATACTTTTTTTTTGGGTTGTGCCATTAAAGTTAATATACAGAACAAATAAAAAATTTGTAAATATGAAATAAGAAAAAAATTTTTATCACGAAAGTCTGTTATAGTGACATTTTTTTGTGCCGATATAAACTATCATTACAACAGACTTTCACTGTACATTCGATGAAAACCACAATAAAATTTGAAACCTCTCAGCTGAACATTTTCTTTGAATAAGACTAAGTTTCCTGGCACATTTCAATATTCTGTTCAAAACACTCATTCAAGTTCCACTTTTAATACTAAAACGGCAATAATATGAAATTTTTACTAAGGTTCCTTCTTTTTTTTAATTCACAACTTGTTACTACTGTATTTATGAATAAATCATCAAACGGTAACCAAAATTTTAAAAATTAAAACCAGTAAGTGTGATGTAATAAAAATATGAGCCAAAAAATAATAAATATTACAACTATTAAAATATATGTATAACAATGATAACAGACAAAAAAGGATGATCAAGCATAGTGTAACCATTTTTAATATCCATTTGTGTATCATTAGTAAAATTAACAGGCTTTGCTTATTAAAAAATAATACAATTGTTACAACTGAATGTGTAAAAGAAAATACAGTCGAACCTCTTTAATACAAACATGAAAGGACCATTACTTTGGCACTTTGTAATAACAAGGCTTGTGCTAGCGAAAATTAAAAAAATTAACTGTTTACATACAATGTGATTCTGAACATACCGACAAACTACGGCAGGTTATTCCCGACGTAAATATGTGACGAAAATGTCTGTACCACTTTTACCCTAAGCTGATTATTAAGGGAGCTACACTGGCACTAAAATTCATGGTTTCGAATGTAATATAGTAAAAAATAATAGGAACCATTTAAGTAACAAATCAGTTGCAATCACTGTGTCCATACACCAGCACCACATATGTACCTCCTGCCCATGTGAAACGCTCCATCGTGATTTCTTACTGCAAACAGGTCAGTAACACATCTAGCCAGCACACAACAGAATGTGCACAGTTATTTACACACAGTACTTATCAAGCCGTCACTAGCGCATCGTGATGTCAAATGCAACATGGTGTAACACCATCCCATGTTTTGCATGTTGCCAACCTCGCAGACCACTCCCCTTCTGTTTTGCATACGCACTTTGACAGATTTTACAACTGTTCACCTGAGAGTATTCCGACAAGATGACCATTTTTGTTGGTTACAATGTGCCAATTCTTAAGTCATCCCAATAAATCACTTGCAGCTTACTGTTCACAATTTTTGTGCAAACACAGGGGGCAACCTCTATTTTCATGACGACGGGGGATGATATTACCAACTGCATTGTCACAAGTGTAAAATCTCAGTTCTACACAATATTATATATATATATATACATATACATATATATATATATGACACACGCACACACACTTTGACTGAACTAAACCTTACACTTGTTAAATTTACAATGTAGACAAATAAACAAATATTATCCACTTCGTACAACAGTGTGAAAAGTGCAGTTTTTTCAGGCTACATGCATTTCAATAATTATATTAACGGGTTACAAATATATTTACAAAACATGCAAATTTACTGTTTGTAAAATTTGCAACCTATTGAACATGTATTTTTCTATGGCAATCCTTGCAAATTTACACTAAAATACGTTTGTTTATCACTACCATTAAATCATTTATTTGCAGAATTATTCAGTAAAATCAACACTACACACAGTTCCTGAAAACAACAAACTTAAACTTGCATATTTAAATTATATTCGTGTCACTTCATTGCAGACTGCGGTAAGGAAAATGGCGGAACAAGCAGTTTTAATGAAATGGTAAACATGTGTTGATTAATATTACATTACACTCAAGAAAACACACTATAACAGTACGTACAACCAACTGTGCTTGAAAACAGCAAATAAATAAATAATAAACTACCAATTAAATATTCAGACAACATCAACAAGATATTCGTATAATAAACACAATAAGAAAACAGCACACACAACGGCCTTCACTGAGCTGGAAACTGGTAACACAAACATGGCTAGCGATTGGCTGGAAACGTTTGCTGTTCATATGTGTTGATATACTCTGTCATAAATACTAAACTAATAGCCAAAAAAAAATTAATATTGCTTTTAAAACTTCCAAAGCCATCATCTAAATAGCCAACTTAACAACACAGATCCCGCAGCAGTTCATCAGCTGATACAATACTTTACAAACAAGATCATTTACTGTTTACAAAATGTGTAGGTTGGTGACATTGTCAGATTTTTCCCCACTTATATGAAATGGACAATACCCTTCAAATACATTGTAACATGTATGGTAGATTGGTGGAATGTTATCTGCAATTCGTACAAATTCAACCAACATCAGTAAATTTGATAGCGGCATATTCGAATCGGCACAGCTATAGGCGTAATGCATAGTGGTCATATTCCAGAATGCTACACTGAAAAGCGTATAGAAATGAATACTTCGAAATTACTGTACTGTTGAACCACCAACATTTATAGATTGGCCAGTTGCTGTTTATGTTGATAAATTTAAAATTATAGGTAGGATGTTTATTTATTTTGAAAGTTCCATTCATTGCAAATCAGCTGAAGATATAAACAGATAGTTGTACTATATATTTGTGTGACTGCACATGGCATAATTACTAGAGCGCTCTCATCCAATTTCCAGATTTTTGCATATGGGAATTTTACCGAACAATGCCACTGGTTGTCTGGCTTTTTCAGGGACCTCTGGTTTCCCCCACTAGTGTAGGCTCACGTGCCGTGAAATGAATATTAGTCTTTTTTTTTAAAAAAGCGAAATCTCACTTGATTTTGTTGAATAATACTGTAAACATTCAAAAAAATTAGGGTTGCATTTTTTCTGAACATTATAACAGCCTGAAATTCAAGATGGCCACTGTAATAAAAATCTGCTCAAAGTTTACAGTTTTACTGCACGTGTGTGTTGAATATTGTGTTAATATTATGTTATATAAGTCTTTCATAATTTTCTGCATTTATTATTATTTATTTGCAGGAGTAGAAGTACCAAACAGTAACAGAACTTCTGCGGGCCCTCAAACGGTGTGAACCATAATAGCAGAAACTTCAGCAAACAAGAAGTAATAAGCTGTGGATTTTGAACTTTTTTTATTTTTCAGGTGAGCAGTAAGGGAACAAATTATTTGAACCATGTGGTTCCACAGTCTTTGACCCCGGTGGAGAAAATAATTACAATCATTGTGTTCAATTTTCATATGATGAAACAGAATTCTCTGCATTAATTAATCACATAGGAGATTTGTCTGCTGACGAACTGATACACAAACGTTGTATCATATCACAAGAAATGTTAGAAGGGCCTAACAACTAAGAAATGTATAAAACGAGCAGAGGCCAGATATAAAAAAATTACATCAACAAGTGTTTTCTAGTGTTTCGTCCTGGTGGGCTGCACATTGTGTTTCAGGCACTTGCAGCCTTAGATAAATATGCGAAAAGCAGTGGCATTGACCAAGCATGGGTGGAAGCTGGATTACAACAGTAATACAAATCATCAATGGGAAACATATGTATAGACCTCTGGAAGCTCATAGTTACCTTGCCTGCTTTGTACAATTTATAATCTCAGAAAATGTTGGCAATCCTGCCAGATGAAGAATCCTTCTTGAAGGAAATTTGGCTCTTTTGGAACAAGCATATCAACAAGTCATAAGTAGTGATGTTGCAAATACAATCAAAGTGATTTAATCCAGAGATATATTCCGAAAGATTGAAAAATGTAAAGGAACAGCGAACAACATTAAGCGATTTTATTGGAAATACATGAAGCAGTGAGAGACCATTCTGCATTTTGTTAGAACCACAAGACAACGAGGTAGAGTCACTTGTAAAGTACTGTTTTTGCCCATGTGAGACGAGTGTAGCAAGAACCGGAGCCAAGTATTTAATTCTTGTGTAGAACTTTAAAAATAAAGGTTGAGGTCCGGTATTAGTTATGGTTAACAGTTATGAGTTGAATATGGTCAAATATTTTAAGTGTTTTAAACGTTTGTCAGGATTGTAAAAATAATTGTGTTGTGTGAAAAATCTTTGCATCACCACAAACATGAACTGGAATGGATTGAAACTTTGACATTGCGGTCGGATATTTTTTTGACGTATGGTATTATTCATTTAACTTTGTTGCAATGAGGAAAAATGGGGGTAAATCTAAGCAAATATTTTAAATAAATAGTGTAACCAAAAAAGAAACGTTCAATAGACTCAATTATCGTAGTGTTGACCTTTGGCAATTTTATCATGGAAAAGAAAGACTCTGCAGCTGCAAATTTTCTAGATAAGAAAAACGTTTCTATTCGCAAATAGCCATGAAATTTGTGCGCAAAAGTTTTGAAACCGAGATCACTTTTGCGCTGTCCCATGGCTAGGTGTAGGATTATTTCATGTAGCTGGACGAGTGAGGTATTTTTGAGTAGCCTGCACCTTGGCGGGGAAATGGCATCTCAAATCTGCGCCACTCTGCTACCTTTTGTTTGCACAATTTCATAGATATAATGGCAATGTTGTTAATTTTTCTAATTATGATGTCGCAGGTTTATAAGGTTGACAAACCCACACTGTTAACTAATTTAAAGGCCGCCAACATCATGGCAGAGGAAAATGAAAGTATAGATCAATTGCGAAAGAAAATGGCAGGGCTAGTACGTGGCATAGAAGGGGAGAGTCAAACAGACCAAGACGAAAAACATCTAGGTAACGACGTAGCGCGGACAATTACAATTTCTTCCCTGGACACTGTAAAACAAATTCATAATTGCGGGGCTACAAGTATTTTGAATTTTTGTTTGCAAACGAGTGCACCGGAGAAAATTTTTTCCCAAATGACACGATCTTACTTCAGTCAGTAATAAATAAAAGTGTTGGTGTCGTCACAGAAATTATTGCTGTTGGGATTGAGAATAGGGAAGAATGGCGAGCTGACAAAAAAAATTTGTGTCCCAAAAGAGTGAGGGAGGACCTAGGGCAAAGTCACATTTATCGCTTTGAAAGAAAAAATGAAAGTATATTGAAGTTCCATTAGTCAATCAGTGAATATGCCTGGACTCTCAACGTTACGTTAGAAGAGGAAAAACTTGTCACGTTGTTAGTTGAAAATTTATCTCCATATGTTAGGGCCCACAGCATAGGGCAAAATCTTCCACTCACTCTTGACCAGTTTGAGAAATGGGCCGTGGATGTGGAAAATAGAGCTTACGTGTCACACCTATATGATCAGGAGGTAGCGGGGAGGAGTGAAAACTGTCAGAATAAGCATAGCGGTAAAGAGCAAATGCTACAGGTGAGATCAAGAGGGACATATTGCAGCATTTTTGTAAAACACTTAAGAGATGCGCCTAAATACTATCGGTGTGGAATGAAAAGCCAGTTTAAAAAGACTATAGGGTTAAAATTGATGGTAAAAAATATTGATTTTTAGAATGTACGTAAATTTTAACAGCTGTTGAGATGGTATATTTCTGGGGAAAGGTTATTTTCAAACTGTACCTGAGATTCTTACCAGTGTGTTTGTGTGTATTTTCTCACTTACTTGCTCTAAAGCAGCTTTTTATCTGTTATTTGTGGGGAATATCTATATTGTTATACTATGCTATTTGTTATCGCCCCAGTCATTACAGAGTGTATATCTAGATGGGTTATAGAATGGTTTGTGATTAAGATATCTGGCCAGTATGAAATAGGTAAGATGGATGTGCTTTACCCCTGTCTAAATTCCCAGTGGGGGAATCTTTTTTAAGGGGGGTAGTTGAGACGAGTGTGATAGTCTCAGAATATTTTTTTAGGGATTTTAGTAATTTTTTAGCCATAGTTGGCAACCTGGGTAGTTTGGTTCAAGTACTGTATAGTATTTGTAAGGTGTATATTTACTGTGTGGTATTTTGCTACATTTTAGGCAGGTCTCTTCTTGCTCTAATAATTATGTTTTTATTTAATGGAAATATTTTTATATTTCATATGGTGCTACTCTTATATATTAATGGATATGAATAATCAATACATAGGATTTATAGTACGTGTTTGGTTGTAAAAGTCGCCAACAGAATGCGTTCTGCACACTGTATGTCATTGAGACCACGAGACATAGGTGGGGTAGCGACAGGGGAGGGGAAGGGGACCAACTGTTCCGCCAGAGCATCAGCGGCCTAGACCCCGACCTTGAGTATGTGCGCGTCGCCGCCGGTGCAAATAATCGCAAGTATGATAGGGACGAATTTTACAAGACCGCATGGCGGGTGCGTGGCCAGCTGAGATTATTGTAGTGATGTCTGAAGAGTGTTTATTAATGTGGACCAGAGTATGAACATGCTCATACAAGTAACTGTTTCCGCTGGTTCCAATGGAACCAAAAAATTGCCGGTGTAGTCATAGGATGGCAGTTGCGAATTTACGCAAATTATGTGGTTGTAATATTAATGGGTGGCACGAGCAAAGTATAATGAGAGATTGTTTGCAGAGTGAAAATTGTGTTCACTTTAAAATTACGCCAATGCCCGTGGGCCATTTGACTTGGTCATCGGCATAGCAGTAAACTCTGTTAATCGTCCTTGGCGGACGTATGAAGTTAGTTTAGAATATTTTTGTGAACCCGAAGAAATGACGTTTTCAATATGTATCGTACTGGGAATGCGATTACATAAACTGACGCCGGGGAATCGCCAAGTGTTGCTGCCACCGTCCGAGGGCCGATTCAATCCCTGCGTACGAGGAGGTTCGTATGGGTACCAGTCATCGCCGCCATTGGTGGTCCACCAACTGGCGGTTTTCTTCCGAGGCTTCGCATTTTGGCTGGGCCAAAATTTCTCCAGGTATGAGACGAGGTGTTTTACGCCCGTGGGAGTCAGTGTCAACATTTTTCACTGTTCGTTTAAAGACTGTCACATCCTGTGCGTGGCCCATTCAGAGGGCGACTTCCAATACTTTTTGTGTAGCAAAAACCGGAGCCAAGTATTTAATTCTTGTGTAGAACCTTCTAAATAAAAGTCCAGGCCTGGTATTAGTTATGGTTACCAGTTCCGAGTTGAATATGGTCAAATAATTTAAGTGTTTTAAATTTTGTCAGGATTGTAAAAATAATTGTGTTTTGTGAAAAATCTTTGCATCACCACAAAAATGAACTGGAATGGATTGGAGCTTTGGCATTGCGGTCAGATATTTTTTGTGATTTATGAAATGCTCAAAAGACTCTATCATCGTAGTGTTGACCTTGGGCAAATTTGTGATGGAAAAGAAAGACTCTGCTGCTGTAAAATTTTTTAGATAAGAACCACAATGTTTCAATTTGCAATTAGTCATGAAATTTGTGTGCAAAAGTTTTGAAGCATATATCGCTTTTGTCCCGTGGCTAGGTGTAGGATTATTTGGTGTAGCTGGACGAATGAGGTATTTTTGAGTAGCCTGCACCCTGGCAGGGAAATGGTGTCTCATGATCATTTAAACTATGCTGACCTTCCACCGCTTTGAATTTTCACAATGCAACAAAACGAAAAAAGTGCATCTGGAGATTTGGGCTGAATTCCATGAGAGAAACTTGTGTGTCACCAAAGGCTATACAAGGTTTACGTCGATAGGTCCAGAACGTGGAATTGAGCATTACAATTGTGAACTCAAAGTGATTGGAGGAATAGTAGGATTAACCCAGAATGAAAGATCGCTGGAACAAGTACTTCCTTATAGCACCTGATTTGGCAAACTTGGTCAATGGCTTTGAAATAATATACTGCATTGACAGCAATCAGAAGAGAATGCAACACCATGAAATAACGGGAGGAAAGCTTTTCTGAAAAACACAAAATTAACAAGCAACAACAAGAAATGTGTCTGGAGAGCTTACCACAACAAGCTTTTGTTACATTGAGAACAGATAGAGCATACAATACTTTTGGTGCATCAGCCTCTTCTTAGCTGTGTGTTAAAAGAGTCTGGAACATCTAATTTGCCTTTTGTTTGCATGCCCCAGAGTACCATGATATTTTTTCCAATACATTGCCAGAACTTTTGCAAATAAAATAAATGCAGTGTTTCATGAAGATGGCAACCCATTTAAATAAGGCAATAACGAAGTCTACAACCTACTTAAAGAAGGTATTGATGAAGTAGTTGCCAATGTTATAATTCAATGTGATGAGATTGGGCAACAAATGTTTGAAAGTTTCGTCACTGAACACGTAACAGATGGGAAAGTTTCTGTTTGGGACAAAATGACTAAAAAGAAACTGAAAACATCCCGAAGTGCCCAACCAAAAGCATAAATTCAACTAAAAGACAAGGTGGTCAAAATTAAAGGAGGAGGACTCTTGCAGTAGTTTATCATTATTTCCAGAAGTCGACCCGAGCTCAACCTAAACAATGCATCGGAACGTAGGAGTTTGGAGTGTTACCACAATCCCTATTTTCTGCAGATGGGACCCTCCCTCTGACTCATGAGAGAGCTTCGATACTTCATTATCTTGAGAGGTTGGGTAGTGAAGTGTAAAAAACTGAGGATGACATGAATGTGATCACTAGAAGCAACCTTACTGGCAACTACAAAATAGTGTTACATTGGACAAAACATCTATAGAAGATAGCATAGAGATATCAAATGAACTATCAGTAAACAGAGTAATTGTCATTGATGGCATGGCTGTTGTTAATTTTGTAAAGAATGATCAAATTAAGAAATGTTCAAACTTGCAAATTCTTTCCAGATATACTTTGTATTGGTACACAAATTTTATATATTTCGAGACAAGTGTATACATGAAGTTATAAAAAAAAGTTTCGTCACTGTAGTACACTATCCTGACTCCTACGAATTCTTTGGCATTATTACCCGACTGTATTTTACCAGACAGTACATCATACTTTCGAGTCTCCACCCATACCAACATCTGAAGCACAATACATCTGGAAATATAATTCTGTAATGAAATAAAGCAATTCCAGCCTCAATGCAGAGAAGAAACAATATTGCACAAGTCAAGCATGCATACCTCCTATAGGCCATTTACGGTAAAGTGAGCACTTTTTAAGGTCCTTTTAAAATTCACTAACCCCTAATAAATATATTTTATTGCAGTCTCAGACGTTAACTTTTGAGAGTGGTGAAATGTTTACACTGTGTTTATTAGTCATATGGCAATGTTTATATTAAAAAATGGTGGAAAGTTAGAAATCAGCTGAAAGGAAAATTTTAGCACGGCCTTAAAAAGTGCTCACTTTACCGTGAACAGCCTATACATGCTAACTGTGCTTCTGATGACTGTATCCAACACTTGTTTGGCCCACTGACACAAACACCAGTTCCCAGCAATACAAATTATACTTCATAGCACTTGTGATACAATTTACCATGAACTAAAAATACAACAAAACTGCCCAGCTCCTATACCTGGCTTATCACTTGAGCAATATTTTAAGTTCTGAATAGCATTTCCTTGGCCACATAAAAAAATATAATGTTGCCCTGCAACTACTTACTAGCGATGCACGAAGTGCACTTTTCCAATTATTGATTACCAGTATTTTATCAATTTTGATACATGATTTGAAAAACTATTCTATTACTATTTGCAGAATAACTTATTTGTATAATTTTAACACTAAATCACATTTCAACACTAACAGGTTAAAAATTACTTTTTCTTTAGTTAAGATGCTCAATGTAACCAAACAATATTTTTCAACTAACAAGATTCAACAAGATACAAATAAGATTGAGCAACTTGCAAATTTTAATTCATAAACACCAGTATTCTCAAACTTTCTGGAAGCAGACTTCTAGCAGTAAAGAGTAACTTAAATGATGCTACAGCCAAAGTAAAATATATTTTTGCTTATACCAGTTTGTTTTTTTTTTCACTGATCCATGAAATCTCTGATCCAAATGAACAACGTTTAGCAGGATTTTACTGTACTTACATAGAGTGAACATGTTTCAGAAACTAGGTAAGTTTACCATAATTGGTACAGCAATCTCTTAATTCTAAGACCTTCCACAGTTCCCAGGGAAATGTTTGTTATTTCAAAGGAGGAGTTGTTACTGAAAGAACTTTTTCTACTAAATTTATTTCATGGTTCCCCAAAAACGAGTTGTTATTTCGAAAGGTTTCAGAGGTCTTAGAACGAGAGTTGACTGTGATAGTTTACAGTTAATCAGTTTTGGCCCATTCATCGCAACTGCCGGTTAGTAGGCAGCATAGATTGGTGCATCAATACTATTGCTTACTTTAAATAGATACATAAATCAAGCAACATAATGAAACTGTCATGTTTCTACTACTACTTTGTGCTCTAATAAACTATATAAAAAAATCAAAATCAGTAGTGACCTGATTTAATTTAAGCATAACAATTTTTAATAAGATGTCAAAACACAGAGTTACTTTTCACAATCTGCCACCAACAATTTCATACACATGATGGTCTGTGATATGCTGAAACATATAATGCTTTGGGCAGACTTTCCTTTTTAAATGGCTGATCAAGAAAGTGCTTGACTAACAGAGAGAGAATCATAAGAGCTTCATTACTGTTAGCAACATGCATACCACCCTTACAAATACGACATGCACTAGATCAATGTTTAGTGAGCAGTACATACCAGGGCCCGCCTGTCCACCTCGGAAATGGAGCCGGTTGAAACTGGGAGGAGAAAAAAAGGCAGATGTAATATACCAAGACTACAAACTGCCAACAAGTCAAGGTCATCTGGTTTGAATGTCATGGGGGTGGGCACAATGACTACACTCACTCGCCAGTTTGTGACGTTCCTCTGCAGTTGCTCCTGCCCATTACTTATAGAAAACTACTGTATTTCTTTATTAAAAATGGATTGTTTTTTAAAAATATTTCAAACACAATTTAGTGTTTGGCCAAATATGGAAATTAGACTTAGACAGAAATGATTGAAAAATAGAAGACCCAGATCACTATTTAACTACCACTATTATAGGCCACAGTGCTGTAGATAATGATTACCTCAATCCATGCAGGTTCAGCATAAAAATTCCACTAAACTTGAACACAGTATTTGAAGGTTTTTATGAATGCACAAAACTGCTGACGAAATATTACGCCATAATATCAATCACTTTTTTAATCTCAAAATATGGCATTGACGCGTGATGCTTACCAACAAAGAAGATACACAACTTCGCTGCATCTATGTGCCTCACTTGTAGCACATTGAACGAGGTTAGGAATTGTACGATTTCTTCTGGAGAGGCTACAGAATATGCGGGGTTTATTACAGACGTGACAGAGTCATAAGCAGTCAGTAAACAAAGTCTAGCCCAGCCTCCCCTTGAGAAGATGTCAACAATCAATAGCCAGCGGTCGAGCTATCATTGCAACCCTGAGAAAATTGAAGGGCACGCAGAGATAGCACAACCTGCAACAATGGCCACCAGTCAGCTGCCCTCAGCTCTGCCTACAGACAAGTGCTCATTACACCCCCACTTCAGAACCAGTGAGACCTCAGCCTAGCAGAATATATTGCAGTGCACCGGCCAAAAACGCAAATTGAAGCTTGGCTCTTCTGAAAGCCACACTGGCCTTGGGCAACTTGCTCTACCGCTTTGCATGCTGGAACTCTCTGACTCTAAAAACTCATCAGCCTCATCACCACCTACAGCCAGATCTTCCAGAAGCCCTCTCCTGCAAGCCTTCCTGAAGACGTCTTCCAACCCTTAGCTACCTGTCAACGGTAACCCCATACTCCTTTCAGGAAGTGGGCCTTGCAAGTCCCTTCAGGACACATGATATGGTACAGACAGGGAAAGTTTATAGTTACCTTAGTTGAAACTGATACGCTTTAGCCTATAACCAGGTCCCTTTCACCTGGATAGCGTAGTTTACTACTTCCGGCCATATTGAGGTAGTCGGGAGATAATACGGGCCGCAGTTTTTTGTTCCTCATGGAATAAACACGTTTCTCTCCTACATTGTTTTCTCTCTTCCTTGAGTACGCCTAGAATCCATAGTAGACACCACGTCCCGTCAGAGTGGCGTACGAGACCGGAATTTGAACAATAGAATTTTACCGCCTAGTTTAGGACTGTGAGCCCCCCCCCCCCCCCCCAGGGACTTGTATGTCAAGAAACACACATCATTCGATGGCCACTCATTTGGTGCACCATGTGTACCAAACGCTAGAGCCACAACCACTAGTCATACACCCCTAAAGAGGAGAGACCATAGACCAGCTTGTACACCATCCACCGCACCACATGATTTCCCGGAGGGAGTACTTGATTGGCTCTAGGTTGGGCTTGCCTGCTCTAGAACATCACCTGTCAAAGCTATTGGGATGCCTTGGAGAAAACCCGCTTTCCAATCACAGCACAGTTTGTGTTGCCGGCTGGAGAAACAGTTAGGCTCGGCGCTGGCCTAGTTAGTCAAGACGGCAGAACGATCTAAGATGATAGGGGACTGCACGTCCCGAGACAAGGTTTTGAACCTGATGCCCTTTACCAAGCGAGGTGGGAAAGACCTGAAGGAGAGGAAGGCTACCTCTACCTACCAAGCTACCTGGAGCTGCACCCAAACCAATAAGGGACTTAGCCAAGAATCACCCTGGGAACGAGCTCAAGCCGCCCATAATTTGGTGGGGCTTTATCCCCCAGCTCCCTTCCCCTTCTCTGTTTTCAGCTCCTCGGAAAGTTCCAGGGACTTCACATCCCGCCGTAGCCACCATCCACAGAGAAGATGCTGTTGGGGTTGGCTTTCCCCCTGGTTTAACGCCCACAGTAACCGCAGCCTGCTGAGAGTTGCAGCAGCCCGTGGGGACGGCAGAGTTCCACCAGCCAACAGCACTGTCCAGCCGATCAAACACCTGTGTAGTAAGCAGCCGGCCCCTTAGCCAGTAGCCCAGGTAATACCCAAACCAATAAATAACTTTGTGCCTAGCCGACAGCAGACACGGCCCACTCTGTACACAGGTCGTGCTCCGGTACCGAAGCCAGATAGCGTCACGCGTCAGAACTGATTACAATTCATTTCGTTCAACTATTTGGTTCATGTTGCAAAAACAGTTGACTTCTAATTTTGACGCATAACTGCAAGCTATGGAATCTGTGTATTTTGTTTGAAATTATCTCGCTACTAATATGCACAAGTTGTCCGCAGAAATATTATTTTTTACTATCCAAAACCCTTATCTTGCAAATGTACATTCCCACATCACAAGCTCTGCTAAAACACTAAGATATAGCAACTGTTTCAATTTCATTTGAATTATTTTATGGAGCCCCGAAATTTAAACCCCTTCTGTAATTGATCTCTTGCAACACTTTGCGTACTGCATAAAGGATTTCAGAGGATTGAGGCAAAGCTACTTATTTGCCCCTCTATTTGATGTGAAACTGCATACTTTAATCAATACTAAAACAATTTTTATTTTACACTAAAGGTAGAAAACATTTTATTTGAGGGTAAATTATTAGGGGGTATATTTATAATTTTAAATGCTTCAAATAGCTCTTTGTGAACAGGGGCCTGGAGCAAACTGTCCCATTTATCTCTCTCTATGGATAGCACAGACACTAATATGGCAACTTCTGTCTAACTAGTCACAATGGTTAGCAAAGACCCTAAACAGTGTATGAGGTAGCACGGCACTTCTGGCGAGTGAATGTAGTCAGTATCGAAAAAAACTGCTTGCATGCTACTGTCCTATCTGGCATGCAACTACAGCGCTGATGCTGCCATACCTCGTTACTGCCACCAACCTTTAACAGAGTTTACACTTAACAACTGCAAGTACATCAGCTCAAGTACATACTAACTACTGCCATATTACTTCTCGCACAACCTCCTGGAATACCAGCTCAAACATTACCTACTTTTAAATTAAAGAAATTAATCCCACAAACAATTTGCCAGCGTAACATGTTCGATCCACATTAGGGGCTTCGCCTGGCTGGTGCATGAATCTTGTTGTAGAAGTTGGGTAGAAAACTGGCAATTCAAAATGGCTGGATATTTTTTTGGTGTTAGCACAAAAAGCATTCAAGATACATCTCTTCCACAAAGAAAAGTTCCAAGTTTTCATTTCTAAGGTTGTGCAAATTAGGCTTTTTTTCTCCTCATGAAACGAAAATGAACGTTCATGAAACAAACAAAAATGACAAATATTTTCATAAGAGCTCAGTTTTTAAAGAAAGTTTAACATTTTTTCAAAAAGCCATTACAACAAATTTATTGCAAAAGCAAACCAAAATAACTGAAGATAACCACATGTGTTCTTGCCTATACTTTAAATTCTATTTTACGTAATTACATATTTCAGTTATAAAATAATAAAAACAAACAAGATAATTAACAGACGAGACCACGAGACGTAGGTCTCGTGGTCTCGATGACTCAAAAAAAAATAAAAGTAGGAAATTTTCATTTTTTTTTTTTGTATAATGAACATTCACACAACCCTACTCATTTCAACTTCAAAGATTGTTTCTATAGACACGAAAATGCTTTAAATTGGCTGATGTTTAAAGCTAACCTGAACAAGTCTGTCTGCTTTCCAACAGTGCAACCATTATTCAAGACAAAAAGTCTGATAACCAATACCAATATCACTAAAAGTGAGTACATATCAAGAGGAGAAGTGTTATGTTTTATTTTATGCAAGTATTATCCTTCATATTTTATATCAAAAATTTTTTCTGTAAAAAATAGTAAATGGTATAAGATCTTGATCTAAATGCAATTAAAAACAATAAGTAACTATTTAAAAAAGAAACTGACTTATAATCGAAGATTCTAAAAGTCATTAATGATTGTAACATGTTTGTTTTTGTTGTGCAGCTGCTATCAGATGTTGAAACTACCTTTCAGTAAACAGTACACAAAGTTGGCTAGTGAAATACGTCACATGCGCCACGGTTTATAACTGCTCTGCAGCGTTTTATTCAGTGTCTTGTCTTCTAAACACGTCTGTCGACACTGCGGCATGGTGCGGCGAGTGTTGCCAACATGAATTAGAGGCCATTTCGCTACAGCTCTAATAAAATTCCGCTACACAATATATTTTTTTATTTTACTTTAAACCCGGCGGAAAATGCACCTGGCCCAAGACACAAAGTCTGTACAACCAAGAATAGAACAAACATGACTACAAAATCTCCAAAATACCTAGTATCTAAAAATTGTAAGACCAGAAACCTGCCAAACGGCACACACACAAATTGACGCCGATCCCGACGCAGAGGTTCAAAAATCCTAACTGTTACACACGGCTACAAAAGAACTACTACACAACTATTAGTGGAAGAATAAAACTTACTTCTATTATAACTGGAAATAAAATTAGTAGAGTGAAGACATCAGGCATGCATTGCATAATAAAGATGAATTCTGAACATTCTGCAGTATTCAGCGCAGTGGTGTTGGTGACAGGCACTGAATTACGTGGTCGTCACGCGAATTATATATTCATGAAATTAGAAAAATTTCAAAACACAAAATATTAAAAATCACGTTTAAGCTTTAAAGAGAAAACCTCATTCTGCTGTGATTAGTTTTAAAGCACCAAAGGCTTTTTTTTGTGGGTGCCAGCGATATACTAGAAAGTCGCTACATTATCTGTTTATATCACTTTTTGCCGCTTTGTCTCCCAAAGTTTAAATTTAGCTATGTGTACCGGAATTCCGCTACTGTTGGCAACACTGCAACGAGTGTAGTTTGCTATTTTCCCTATACCCCTCCGAGTGTGGCGACCTAGCATCCTCGCTCTCACTATTCTGTCACGGACCTTTTTTACTCCCTTTACAATCCATACACGCCACCGAGAGCAGAAGCAGGTGTCAGCAAAAGAAAAAAAAAACAAGTCTCTTGACTCCACGCGCTTACCTTCACATGCCGGCTGCAGAGCATATGTGCACCTCGCGAAAGTATAAATTTTATTAGAATTATGCGTTACTCAGAGCAGTTGCGCCTATCACTTGTATTTCAAAGCAAATGGTTTCGCCTGAAAATGTTACGCAAAACATTTTAACTAGGAATTATTATTTGGAAAGATGTTTTCTTTTGTGATTAAAGGTCGTTTTTTCCCCGTAAGGCTGGTGTTTCATTGTCTCTGGCATAAAATTAACAAAACTTTAAAATGTAATACTTATTTAACTCAAAAGGCAGCATCTTTGCAAATAAAATTATATGCCCAAAAGCATATACTTTATCGCTTGTCACCAAAAATTGTTTGAACATTGAGCAACTTGTATTATAAGTGTAAAGTTCATTTTCAGTAACTTCTTGCTGTGAAATCTGACAATTTATATTAATTTATTTCAATAGACACGAGTCTTTGAATAAACTGATAAAATTTAAGGGACTATTCGACACCTTCCGCCATCTAATAATGGGAAGGTGAGTATTGAGCCGAGTGCAGTGTTAGCCCGTTAACAGGGAAAATCAGAAGACATGGTTTTGAATGATTAATTATTAAAGACAGTAAATAAATCTTATTTATTCATTCCTGTCTCAAAATTACAAGTTTTCTCTGCAGTAAAATATAATTAATTTCTTTAAAAGACAAGACATTTGCCAAGGTCGCAAGGCATTGGTAACACGTAGCGGTGTGTGGAGGGGTGGCTGTGGGAGTATTACCCCTCCACACACCAATTGATAACTTCTCCATGCGCTCTCGCTGTACGAGTGCATGCAGGACATTCAAAATTTTATTTGCATTTGGTGTCATATTATTATAATTTTCAGAGGGTTTGAAAGTATCAGGTAAGCTTGCAATTTGTGTCTGATTATAATAAATTATATACAGTATTTCGAGACATTTTCTTTATTTAAACGAGTTTAGGAAAAATGTTTTTAAATATATTACTCACAGTAATACTTTTTCTGAAATTCAGTGAGGTAGGGCAATGGTATCGAGATATCAGCAAATCTGTATCGGTATCGGAAAACATGGTATTGGAACAACTCCTAGGACAAATTATTGCACGAGTAATCAATACTTCAATGTACAGCCACCCGATATAATTTTTGTGTCTAAAGAAAGTGATAAACTGATTTCATTGTCTTGATACCATTACAGATACATACATTATATATATATATAAAATTAAGTATCGGCAGATACCAATACTTTGTATCTCTATCTGAACAACTAAGTTTTTACCACTGCAATTTACTGTGGTTTTTGGTGTTTCATAAACAGAGCTTTTGGAGCATCAGCTTTTTACAACCTAAGCTACATTTGAAAATTTGATATTTTAGCAACTGCACGTCCTCAAATGTATTTACTGTAACATGAACATGCACACAGGACAATGAAAGAAAGGAAACTTTTAACCTAAATGATACATTTGTGACATGTTCCAGGAAATTGCTGAGCAAGATAGATGGCACATGTAAAATGTTAGCATGCGAAATTCCTCCAGGTATGCCGCAGAGGCCAAGATTCAGTGGTACAGGAAGTTAGTTGAAGGGTTCCGCCTGCCTGCAGTTGTTTGACACATCTGCGGCTTCGAAACGTGTGGGCTCTATAGCGACTCTTGCTCCTTCACTACCTGCCTACACGCTCACCTAGCATATAGTCTTTCCACTGTCGATTAACCTGAGCGTGACTAAGCGATAACCCTACAATTTTAGGACACACTGATACAGATTAAAGTACAGTGTGTATCTAAAGACAGCTATGAAGTTTCTGTAAAGAACATTTAGGAGCTAAAACAGATTCTAAAAACCACTTGTTTTAGCCATATTCATGCATTAAAAAAAAGTTGAAATGAGAACTCAAACTTGCATTTGGGCATAAAACTCTTTTTAAATAATTTTTGTGTTTAGACACAACTACAAAATATCTAACCACTTTTGAGTAACATGTTTTCTACCATAACTTATGCAATGCACTTCATGCAGTAGTCACATGGAGCCTCTAACTGCAGCCAGATATGTGTCCTGATTCAACTGTTTCAAGTGTAGACAGCTCAGACTACATTCAAATAAATACTGTCCTACAGGTGAATGTTACAGGGCTGTGAGATACCCTGTGGCCCACACCAACTACTGCCCGCCCCCAGATAGTACAGGGACGATACTCACTGTCGGACTTTCCACTGCTGAACTCTGTGCTGTGGGTCTTGTCTCCCATGCCGCTGAATGAGAAGTCACCCTGAAACATCACCGTTGCATTATTTCCATCACACCAGGACTGCAAAAACACTTTTTAATTTTTCTTCACACTTGTAAACACAAATCTATGGAGTTTCTAAAGAATGTTATTTTCACAGATGCAACAAAATATTATTAATCATGTAGCTGTATTTGCAATGAGTAAATAATGTATTAGTGTAGCAAAGCAAAAGTAGGTGTGTGGCTGCAAAAGTGAAAATGATTGCGGCTGTAATTATCTGTGGAATACGAACAACAAACTTTTAGCCTGCAAGCAGAAAATTGTGACAAAACTAAATACGTACTTGGCTAGTGGTTTCTCATGTTATAAATAAAAGGCAGGTTCATATATTTTTTCCCTTTTGCACTCAATAAAATGTGGATTCACCACTGATGAGAACTTCAAATAATGACTTTGTACCTTTATTTTCTGTAGCAATGTGCAAACAAATTTTTTTATAGTTCTGTTATTAAAGTAAAACTTAATATGTATGTACAAGTTTGCAAAACAGTACTAATTTCTCGAGACTTTACGATGCAAAAAAAAGAAGAAAAAAAAACATCATCATAAGCCAGCCGTGTTGTATATACAGTTGACCCAAATCATCCGCAAGTGTACGGTTCCAGAACTCCCTTGGAACGAGAAAAACACAGTCGTTCAAGAGACATGTAAGATTAGTGAATTCCACTATTTATTGTCCTGTATTTAAAATGTAACAATAACCCATGAAACACAGCTCTTCGGTTTGGGCTTGCTACTATCACATTCTTTTTTAAGGCAGTAACACTGTCGTTACAGGTCAACAAAACTGTGATTTTAATGTGATTACCTGCACGACAACAGGGCAGTGTTGTGGTTAGCAAACTGATAGTTATGTGGGTAATACACTCAGCTACTGTTCTAAGGGTGGCATAATAATAATTTACAAATTATATATTTAATAAATATTTCATGATTTTGAACCATGGTTGGTGAAAACCACCAATATGAACTGAACTGCATAGTTTATAACAGTTTAAAATATAAACTGTTTGAACATCCAATTCTTTTTTGATGAGCCTTTTTTTCTTCGACTGCTTAAAAACAACTAACAGGGTCTTCATGGGGTTGACCTGCGAAATCAGTTATTTGAATATCACCATCTCTTCCAGTTGCCGGATAGTTAGGTGCCGTTCCCGGTTGTATATAGATTCGGGATGGCTTGGATCTGCGGGAGTGAGAGATGTGCTTTCCTCGGCATCTCTCGCATTGGTAGCTGGCATACAAGCGCTCATCTGGCCACCCTATACATAAGTGATGATAGGGTATGCTGCATGTTGTGCTGAAACGATTTATGCCTCGGTTTTGACATGTGATTTCATTGCAGAAGCTCGTGGGTTGTTGACTGCAATTGGCGCAGCGGTATTCTAATCAGTCTGTATCACGTGCCTCTTCAGGCTAGCCTATGCAGGCACAATGAAACACCTTAGCGCAGTATGCGCATTCTATTTTCAACGTGCCACTGCAGGCACAGTACGCCTGGCTACAGTGTACATTGGGCTCAATGTCGTGGTTCTCACCGGCGACAGCAATAACTTCAGAGTCCGACAGTTTCGTGTGGTTACGGGTGCCACAGGGTGTTTTGTCCGCTTGATTGCTCGGTTTCGACCCTTAGTCCTCACTGTATGGTTGGTCTACTTCGTGCCATTCACTGCGCACAGCCACTTGTGTGACACCCCATGTTGGGCACCAGAAAATCTCTTGACACGTGCCTGGTTAAGACTGACTGACACATATGTCTAGGATCTTTCCGCTAGACCAAAAGCGTGGTGGTTAGAAAGCAGAAGACGAGAGGTGTTGGTTATCGCTTACTTACACTGTCGTCTTGGATTTTGTTGTTGATGTGGGTTTCACCTAGTAATGGCGAGCTCAGTTCACTCCGAAGAGACAATTCCAGTTGTAGGCTTCACAGCCCAGCGGTTTGGGTTTGCCCAGCCGTATCTTGCCTCCGTATGGTTTAGCAAGCCTCTTAACACAGCGTAGCACGATGGATGTGTGCGAAAGCAAGGCGACAAGAAGATTATTGTAACCGGAGCAGGCGCTACTGCTTGGTGCCCAAGTTGGGCGACGTGGTCCCGTTCCACCTGCCTTTCCTGCGTAGGAGGTGGTAATACCAGCCACGGTTTGAGAACAGCCTGAGCTAGGTATTTTTTTCCAAGTCTTTTGCCACTCCTTACCTTGTAAGGCATAGAGCACAACAGTCCTACGCAACACACTTAAACAGAAACTGTAATTACAGTGTATCCCAATAGTGACTTGCCGGCACGAGCTCGATAAGTTCCCACTGATCCCCCAAGCATGTGGGCTGATCCGGGACGTGGAGCCGTGTGGACCACCAAGCCTCTACTGGTCACGTTTTCACCGGGTAGTGTGGCAAACCCCAAGCTAATGTCACTCCAGCAATAACTTAGTGCTCAAAGCAAGAGATAACGTGAGCTTGTAGCCCCTCCCTGTGAAAGGTGTTTCTAGTGGTTGGGGAGTTGCTGTTTCTCCCAACCAGCACTAACTTAGTGCTCAGGGACTGGGAAGAAACAGGTAGCCATCTAATGTGGATATCAACAATCTCCTGGTTCCTGTTGGCAGTGCACGTCGTACCCTGTCTCTAACCGTTAACACACAAGTACACTGTAAATGAAAAGCAGAAGATTTATGAACAATGGCCGTTTATTGGATACTCAATTAACACGTGACTTGTGCTACTTCGTACCAAACCATGGAGAGCTGAAGGTAACTGCAGTTCCAGGTGTAGGCGACCTAGTTCTACGTCAAAAGGGGAGTAGCTGGTTCTAGACGAATACAAAATTATTTAAAGTTAAACTAAGCTAAGCAAAAGGTGTCTGAAAGAGACAAAATGAAATTAAATGTGTGTACTTGTTCGCTGGTTGTCGATTCGTGGTAAGTAGCCACTGAGGGCATACTTGAAGCTTACAAGATCTCCGGAGGTCCCAGCATTGAATTAGTGCTCCGAGATGCCACAAGAGAGTTTGAGAAAGAATGACTGCCCAAGCCCGGCAGCATCCGGACTTATATAGGTGAAGGTTGTAGGCTGCCGGCGTGGGCTGCGGGGAGGGCCCTGGTTGGCGTGGGAGTCGAAAAACTCGGGTCAGCAGTAGTCAGCATTTTTGCTTCGCGCCTCTTCGGCAGCATTTGGCCTTGCCCAGTGGCGGACGGCTTGTACGCTCTCAGCGCATGGTGGGGGGCATGCCCGCCAAGTTGTGTAACCTTCAGGTGAAGAGAATCCGCTCATAAGTTCCTGTTGCCTGGTAGAGTAGGCATCAAAGAATTCATGAAGAAAATTCTCTCTACTTCTGTAGCAGTTGAAGTAGGAACATTTAGCAATGAGTCGTAATTGTGGTTATTTAGTAGGTTTAGTGGCACACGTTTATACATATAGTACAATTGTGAAAACTTTTAAAAACATGATAATGCATACACTGCAGAATTAACTGGTTCGAGTTTCTGGTTCATTATCAATATAGTAGTAGTTCCAAAATTTCTTTTGTTTCTAGTTACAGTTCTAACTAAAAATTGTTAATCACTCACTCACATGAGACTACAGAAAAAAATTCATGTCCAAGTCAACATGTGCATCAGTTTCAAAAAGTTAAAACAATAGATACAATAAAAATTTTCAGACGGGAAATTTACTATGGGTTTTTTAATAAATTCCAATTATAATAATTACTACGTATTGGTGGATGTGTGGCAGTTTCCGCAACAGAACCAATCAAAAACATATCTCAACACAGTATCATAGAACATGTTTGGTTATCAGGTAGAACATCAGCCTCATTTTGTAGAGGTTATTTTCAGTTTGATCCTGGCCCGCTAAAACAAGAAAAAGGCAAGGAGGGTGTGTTCCACCCTATTTCCAAGCAAATGCTGCTGCATTGTTTTCCCAATTCCCCACAGGCTAAGACTATGAACATTATTAGCTTGAGTAATGATAATGTAGACAGCACTGATGCTGATAGCCACTGTAATGAATGCCAAGATATTCATAGCTGAATTAAAGTATATGATCATGACCGATCAGCGATCATATATGGTTGCGTTCCGTTCCCTGCATTGATGCAGCCAGCCACAAACTCTTAATGTCGTTCTGTTAATGGCTGAGCTGGTGAAGGAAACAACTGCCATGCACTATGGTAAGCTTATTGCTTGAAAATAATGACAGACGCTACAAAAAAAACTTCTCACATCTTAACTTTACTTTTCTACTAACATTAATGTATGTTCTACTCAAAGTGTAGCAAAATCACTCTGAAAACCGCACAAATCTAACTCCTACTTACAGGCCTACTCTTAAACCAACTATGGGCACCATTTAAGTTCTTTTGGCTTTCTAACCAACTTGCAGCATGTTCATGCAAGCATGAAGACAGCACAATAAGCAATTGTGCTACAGACCCCACGCACTTTATATGTGCGTGGCAGGTGGCAGTAGATTGATCACAGACTTACCACCAGCGAAGGATTGGAACAGCTTTCTTGCAAGTACCGTGCATTGTACAGGTAATACAAAACTGCACATTTAAGTTATAAAACTCTGTGCTGGGAATCAAGCGCACCTTGGCAGACAACGTTGCTAGCTACACACCATGAAGAAATGAAAGAAAATTGAGATTACTATTGATATGCCACCACCTCAGTCTTCACTAGAAAATTTAAAAGTAAAGGCATCTTCTGAATGTCACTATAAAAAAAAAGAGCACGTTTCTCTGTTAGTTGTGTGTAGTGACTGACAAATCATGCAAATGATACAGCTGGAAGTTCCTTTTACAAGTCACTCTTTTACTGCACATATTAATTACTATGTATTTCAATTGCTGCCATCTTTCTTGGAACAAAAGAGACTGTACAAAGTACACCATGTGACTTTCAAAGGAGTTTTGAATATTTTACATGGATACGGTAATAAATAGGACCAGAAACTGGAAGGGAAATAAATTTTTAAAACATGTTGATCGTTACCTGAAATATAATCAGAATTAATCATTTGCCCACTTCATAAAATTAATATTCAATAGATGCAAAGAAATATTATTGCTATAACTGTGTTACAATGTCAGGAAGTAATATTTGTCTTACAAATTAAATCAATACTTTAAAATTATAGGACCTATTTAATGAAAAGTGTTTATTCAACACATGGATCCTAAAGAGTTTCACAAACTTTCACACAAAAAAAATATGTTTGTAAATACATACGTACTGTTCACTTACATCAAAGAACAAAAATTAGCAACGAATGAAACATCACTATAACAAGGTGATGATTTGCACTGAGCTGGCAAATGTGGGTTCATAAACCAGGGACCAAGGCCTGGACACTACAATTGCAGAGGTGCCAACACTTCTCCAAACCCATTACTGGTGAGAAAAATTCATAGTTTTTAGTGTTTCAGTAATTTTAATGTATTGACTTCTTCAAATGCAGTTTTAACAAGTTAGGATATGTGACTACGATTCATGTTTACAGTAGCAAACAAGCCCCTAGACAGATGCACAACTCGCAAAACTTTACACATTTTTACACACTTCTGCAAAGTACGAAGATACGCCCCAACTTTTAATTAAATAACTTCTGCTCTTAACTGTAAGATATAGGGGAGAACTGTGAGATATGGGGGAGAAGATTCAAAATAAATAATGTTTTCCTCAAATATGTCTTAGTATTAAAAAATATATATTAAGTGAAATTTTTTTCCCAATTAGTGACTATTCACCAAATTTACATAGTACTGTATTTACTTGCCATTTATTTAATCCTTGTAATAAATTCCCTTGCGATTACTTTTTGATCATTAACTGCACTTGCCAGTAACATACTGTAGCACCGTCTACGAGTACAGAAAGTCATATCAGTACATAATATCTGTATGAGAGTTTGATATCTGCCAAACAAGACACACACTTGAAGAAATAAATCAATGTTAAAACAATTTAAATCCAGAGCAATTAGCACCTCTGCAGTGGTGTGGACTAATTTAGCCCTTCTCTATTCCACCATCAGGTAGCCACAAGAACACAGAACGTAAGAGGGAAGCAACTTACGCCAATGTTGGACACACTGCCGCCCGTACTGCTGAAGGTGTGCGAGCGCGCCGCCAGCCCGTATCCTGGCTTAGGTACGTGACGAAGGGCACTTACCACTACCAACCAAACAAGCACAAACACACGCTTTCGCCAACATTCATCCGCACCACTCAATTGTAGCCTTCACTGCACATGGCTTCCACCCAGCAAACTGTGATGCGAACTGCACACAAAAATTTAACATTTCTGCTTTTACTCAGTTAAGAATTGCTTTAGTCCTTGGAGCACATCCCTTATTTGTTAGCATATTACTAACAGTACATATTTTTATCTGCAAATACCGCAAATGCAATAGAGAATGTGCAGAGGGAACCTAGTGAAACAGGGATATGTAGGCGAGCTGCCTATTCCCCTCAATTGTTAAAAATGTATTAGTATCTATTATTAATAAAGTTGGTAAACAGCATGTAATATTCTCCAACCAAATCTTAAGGTTTGAGTCATTTTCTTCATTGACATACCAAACAATAAGCAGTATACAAAATCCTGCACCAGTTACAAACACAAATGCTTGGTGGAAACCACTTGTCTCTGCTCGCCCTGCCCAAACATCGCACGCTGCACTGCCGTCCGGGGTGGAGGGGGGGGGGGGGGATGGTGAGGGGGTTACTGTCGCGATACTCACGGCATAGCCGGCCGGACCGCCGTTGCGCCCGGCCGCTGGCAGGGTGGACGACTTGAGTCCGTAGCCAGGGCGCGACGCAGGTCGCAGAGACGACACCACTACGCACACCAGAGAAACAGATGTGGCCCCTTAGCAAACTGCGACCGGGGGCACCATGCAATACTTACAGCCTGGCTACACCATACACACAGACACATGCTTCAAAGAGCTTAATAAAACCCTTTCAGGCTCTTATGTTATTTTACCTATGTAAACAAAGAAATTTTTACAACTGGCAACAACTGCTCGAGTTATTAAAGCTTTCCTGAAAAACACATTTTTTTTTTTTTTTAATTTTTATAAAGGCTTTGAAAGGGTTTCAATGCAATTACATGCACCAGGATGCAAGAAGTGACATGCGTTCAATACAAGTTTTCTCACAAACATGAACTACACTTTTAACACCTAACTCATGTTGCAAATTGTTCCAGCAGATAACCCTAGCCAAACACAAACATTGCGAAAATACCCCAAAAATTAGGAAAGAACCAATCCCCACTACAAATGAGTGCTCTAATTTTTACATCACAATAATTATTTACCAACTGGCAAACATGGTTTATATTTCTGCATCATTGTTTAATTTATAAGGAACAGGGTGTTGAAAAGGTTTCAAGGAAACATGTAAGGATCTAAAAATTGTTAAATTAAAATTTGAACTCGCTGAAGTAACAATTGACAGACAATCAAACTAAAGTGTGTAATGAACATAGAACTTTATTAACAATTCATGTCTACATGAAGTTGACCATAAATATTGCTGATTGCAATTGTAGGTAGAGCTCCAAGTAACATTTTAAGAATGATCTGCAAGTTCAGTAAACAGTGAGCAAAAGCAGGAGCAAATGATAAGAGAAAATGTATGTATTTTGGAATAAGCATTGTAATTTGTGTTTATGCATGAAAACAGTTTTTTTTTTAAAATAAAATTTGAACTCGCATTGAAGTTTTACACACTAATTTGACAGACAATCAGTAACTAAGTTGTGCAAAGAAACATTAAGAACTTTATTTAAACAATTCATAAGTTACTATGAAAAGTTTACTGAACCAAAAATTTGGGTGCGTTGATTGAATTTTAGCTAACTACTACAACTGTCAATGTATCAACTTTGTTTTAATCACTACAATACTAAATAATTAAAACATAAAACTAAACATGAAATATTATCGAAAACTTGTGTTACATTTTCTGCATCCAACAAATTTTTATTTGGTCTTTGCAGATTTTATTACAGCTTTTATTTCTTCATGAAATAATTTATCATTTTTGCTATGGTTTTGTGAAATTAATTTCCATGTAAACAAGTAACATTTGCACAAGTTACTAGTAAAGCTGGCAACATCAAAACAAGAGTCAGTTTCAAAAGATTAATATGAAAAGCTGTGTTACAGAGCACAACATATGGAATATCGTGTCATGAATGCATAACTTGCACACTGCCAATTGTCTTGCTATGGACAGTCTACTTGTACACGGATGCACCGCATGAGAAAATACAAAGGGCACTAAATTCCACTATATGTTGAAAGGCTACGAGATATTTTCTAGTTATTTAGGCTGACAATATTAAACCTTTTATTTGCGGTTAACCAAACTCCTCTCATGTAAGAGGGCGCTGTCTCATAAATTATCTCTTAAACTGAGCTAGGTATACTAAGCAAGGACGCGACAGGATGCGTCCTGAGAAGGACTTGGGGATAGGTCCACTAGATACATCTGTATACTGCAGGTTGAGTGGGTATAGTGATGTACGTAGCTGGAAGAGAGCCTAGGCTGCCCTTCCCGTCAATCCCCGGGGATTGAAGGAAAGAAGGAGCCACACAGGTACACTGTCCTAAAAACAGTTTGCCAGTTCGGTGATCGCCAGCCTCTCCACAGCGGTCTCCACCAAGAGTGTCCGACATCCCAAGTCGGGAACTCTGGGACAGGGCCATACATCCCTGTGCGACTTTGGACAGGTGAGGCCTGACTTCCATTGTGTACGTCTCTATCAGGCGTTTGAATAAGGTGTCCACCAGTCCCAGCACGCACATGGTGCTAAACGTAAGTTGCACAAGGAGCCTGCCACCTTGGTACAGTAGTAGCAGGGTAAATCCACTTCACAATGCCCTATTCCACACTGAGAGGGTTGAAGGAAAGAGTCCGGCAGATCCTATTGGCTTCTGGCCGATCCCACAAATATCAGCCCTCCCTGGTGTCTCACACAGCTAGCTTAGAACCACAAGTTCAAGCACAAGCCCTTTGACATCTTCAAGACCCAGTGGAAATCTACATACCCAGAGATCCGTTTGACACTCCAGTGAACAACGGCCTGACGGAGTACCCTTAGTGAGTTGCTGAACAGTTGAGCCAACACGAACAACCACCTATACTAGTCATCGTTTACTTGGTTCCTGCCATACTGCACCTTGGTTTTCAACCGAAGCCTCTGTTCAGTACCTGTACCTGTCAGTACAGCAACATGTCGCCCACATATCACCAAGAAACCAGCGGCACCCAAGCGTAGAATTGTTCTACCCTCGTGCCCTGACGCAAAGCCACCCGGCCAGTTATATAAGGCACCCATGCCCCATCAGAACTGAATCCCCTAACATTATAGAAGTGCCTGGCTTAACTTCCAGCCAAAAGGATGGAAACACATTTACTAAATCAGACAAATGAGTATATATTCCCAGCACATCATGCGGCACCACTAAAAAATAATTATATCTACCAGGGCATTCTATGTGAATTAAGGTGTGTATCATTTTTACAAGTAAATGGAGAGGTTAAGGGCAGGCGAGTCGTTTACGGGGGATCAAGGCCTTTCGTAACTTTGAGAGTACTCTTAACTGTAATCAAAATGCAAACGACTCTCCAATCGTTTAAGAATCTCTTTTTCCTGCCAAAAAAAGACTCATACCAAATGTGGCTCGCATCACCATAACAAAAGAGAGAATAAATACCAACCTTAGATGTGCTTAGCAACATAGGATACCACGAATATAAATACATTAAGCAGTCCAACTCTGATTCAGATACTCCCTACCATCTTTGTACAAAGTTGTATGCAGCCTGAGAGTTGTGCAATAGTACGATGTAGTGTAGTAGAGTTACGAGACACACGTAATTTAGCAAAGCTTTTGAAATCTTACCAACTTCAGTAAAAATTAAACATGGTCAAATTCTTCATAGTTACAGTAATAATGTACAGTATATACTACACTTCAGATGTATTAAAGACCTAAGCAAATCACACTTTCTTTGACAATACTTATATTTTTTTCCTGATTATACTGTAGGTATTTCAGTTTATAGTACTTCACGCCTCTACGGATTTCAAAAGTTCCTCTACTGCCGTCTCTAGTCTTCTCAACAAGCTGTCAGTCGTACTCGCCTCTGGCTGCCAGGTCACCCAGTTCCTTTGTGGGCATTGGGTACTCAAGTGTCCTGTCTGTCTACATACCCTACATTCCAGACACTTAAGTGGATAGAAACTAGATTTCTGACAGACTCTGGCAGCAATGTCCTTCATTGTGCTTTCTCAAGACGTCCAGGATGTTATCTCCATCTTCTTAATTGCACGGGGTAGCTGCCTGTACATGTCGGAACGTCAGCTCGTGCTTTGCTGATTCTACCTCCTATGCTCAGGCCAGGGCATCCTGCATGCTGTGTGGTGATATCAGGCGCACAGCTTGGAACACATTCGCATCGGTAATAGCATCTACGAAAAAGTCAACTGCAATGATGTCTCGTGCCTCCTTGGAGCACCTCTCCATAGACAGGTGTATCAGTCTCACAATGTCCTGCCACAGCTCCTGCAGTGGTTCCCCGGGTCGCTGGATGCGGCTTTGTAGTTGGGTATGGTGGACGTCGTAGTTGGAAATGGTGGACGTACTGCAGGTACCGGTCACCGAATCGAAGCTCCAAAGCAGACACCAGTGTGGAGTATTCTAGACGATGTCGTTCTGGCAGCGACTGCGGTGTGCTCAATGCTGGGCCCCTCAGTACAGCCGCCAGGTAGTAACGCCCACTGCTCTTCTGTCCGGACATTCAGGGTGGCCACGATCTCGAATTGGTGCAAGTACTCATGCCAAGGTGTCTGTCCATCGTAGGGGGCGGGCTTAATTGTGATGCCTTTACCCACCCCTGGCTGGGGCATTCCCACACTGCAGAATGACTGCGCCTCCCCTGGGATAGCTGCATTAGCGGTGACCTCTACCTTCTTGTCGCTACCCGCACTCGTCGACTTGGTGGTGACCAAACTCGGCTCCTCTTCCACCGCTGTATGTTGTCTCCCCTGTTGCTGAAAGAACTCCTGCCACTCCTCCTTGAGGGCGCTCACTTCATGTTTCATTTCTTGCTCAACACTATCGATCTTCTTGTCCACGCAGTCTATTTTATTGTTCACCAACTCACTCACACCTTCTATCTTTCTGTTCACATTCTCATTCACATTGTCTATATTTCTATCAAATTTTCGTTTACACTGTATTTTCTTGTCTACTACTACCTAACACCATCTATTTTCTTGTCTACTAGTTCACCAACACAAATAATTTGGCTATTTACAGATTCACTAAAACTACTAATTTGACTGTTTACATTTTCATTTACATTACTAACAGATTCTCTAACACTACTAATCTGACTATTTACATCATCTATTTTGGTATTTATCTGGCCACTTAACTCTTGAGTAAACATCGGAGTGCTTCCGTATGCAGACATTTTCCTAGTTAGCATTCAAAAATTTCTTAGTAATTTCTCGGCCTATTGCTCAAATATCATGATACTCACAAATACAAGTTATTTTATTTTTATAAAATGCCTCCATCCCACTTCTGACACCAGTGTTACAATTTCTCTCTCTAGAAATCGAGTGGGCTATATCAAGTTCGTTAAGGGATGGAGGTATTAAACAAATAAAAGATTTAATTATAATTTCCTTATTTTATTTACAATAACTACAGCAAACTTCTCTGAACTCAAATTCTCACAATAAATTGAAATCACTTACTGTTCACAATTTATACCAATTAATAAAATTTATAATTATGACAAAGAAATGAGTGGAATTAAATAATTAAAGATCAGTCCCAATATACAGTGTATCAACCTATTCAATTATTTTATAATTTATGCATCCATATTTGACAGTTCGAATATTTACAATAAAATCAGTATTACACTTCCATTCAGTCCCACCTCAGTTCAGTCCATGTCCCGCCAGTCGCAATGTTCTAGAGTCCTCCAAGCACCCTCATGCACAGTAGGCTACACTCGTCAGTTTCACACCCTCTCGTCCATTCAAGCCACGAACACCTCACTCGCCATCCTGCAATCTACAGTCGTCTCCACACTTCTCATCGTTTGCGCACACTCGCCAGGCAGCCTCCATTAAAGACTGCCGGCCGCTGGGTTGCAGGAGTATATGTAGTGTCTTAGGCCGCCACCTATAATCTTCTCCAACTTGCGTAATGCGTCGCGGAGGGCTGAGGCGCCAGTCAGTCTCACCAGAACATTCTTGCGTCGTCGCTAAACGTATCGGAAACACTAGCAGGCAAGAGGATGTCTGTGATGTCAACAAGTCTCGCAGCTGTCTGCATTCACAGGATTCTAAGAAAGGGGGATTAAGAGGCCCCAAGTGCATCATTCCAGGTTGAGGGGAGGGCGAGGTGGGTCTCTCATTATGGTGCAGGGCAGCCGAGTCTGCGCCAACTGCTGCAGCAAGTAACACTATCATGAAATGCATTATGGCAAATTATCATTTAGACACAAATAAACATGAAAAACTTGCATAAAATGATTAATGATAAATAACAATATTTCAAAAATATGTCCTATAAATTATGATGTAGGGAGGGAGAAGGAGAATTAAACACACAACGTTCTGCCAACCTGTAAGTTAGTCTGGTATAGTTATTTTGGAATTATGGGAACACAAGCATAGGCCTACACTGTACGAAAAAAGAATGTTCTTTGATGGTCACCAATATTTGATAACCATTCAAATATATTCAGACTCCAAAATGTTAACTTATGAGCAGACAATCTAACACAATGCAACATTGCCTCAAAAACTAATCAATGTGTGATAGAAGAGACTAAAACGGCTGTCTATGATATTTTCAATTTTTCGCCGACAAAACGTAAAAATTCAAACCTCTCAATTGCTATTTACTTTGAATAAGTAATAAAAGTTGTCCTTCCACAACCATAAAGCTTTAAAGTCAACAACCCTGTACAGCAAAGTATGAAGCATCCCTCGCTGGAAGAAAATGTTTTACGGTGTTATAAAACAACTACTATAAAAATACCCATGCAACCATGCACCTGTGTTTATACAAACCTTACTAATATATATATAGAGCAAAAGAAACCTCGAGTCAAATTATTTACACTCTTATACAAATTAGAAGATTAAATTAACACAAAATGAAATTTGAATGTTAGTATTTAATAATGAACAAATGTGATAGGATTTTCAATCAAATTCACTGATGTTTCAGAAAGAAGATGAAAACAGTTGAAAAACCAACACTGCTGCTATATTTCAAAAGAATGAACATTCAACGATACCTGACAATGCAGTTACGTATATACACAACAGATGTAAGCACAACTACATTTGTGATCAAGGCAGACATTAACTTTTTTACACTGCAGAACAAAGAAAATTTTCAGAATAGTCATTTCTCTCATGATAAAACTAATATTTACAGCTACACTGCTGAAAGAGACTAACTTGAGGTAATGAATTTCTAAGAGGTAATCAAACTACCTGTTTTAAAATAAATATATCAATAAAAAAAATGGGGGGGGGGGGGGGGAGTGTGTGTGTCAATTAGTGTATGTACTTGGATTCAAATTCAATCTTAGCGCTAACTGTTGCGAGTGCCATGGCCGGTAGCCATCTTGACATGAATGAAAACAAGTTAGTTACGGCTACGGCTACTCCGTGCTGCTGGATATCACGCAGCTGGAACGTGTTACAAAATATATTGTATGGAAATAGGGTGAAAGCATCATATTCTGTTGAAGGTCTGGTAAATTACTAGTGCACTGCTTCCAAGACACAAACATTTTCTTCACTGCTTAACTTTGAACAACATTGAGCTTCATCTCCAACTGGCGAAACATTCTCACCAAACAATGAAAAGTCTACTTTATTGATAGAGGAAATAGCTACTGCTGCACATGATCCACAACCTACTACTTTAATCTACATTTATGGCTTGCTTGCACAGTACAAGACTATGTACATTTAATGTAGGAATAGGTTGGTTTCACTTTCTAACCGGTTCTCGGTTTCGTTCTGGTTCTTAAAAATTTTGTTCTCCGTTCTCCAATTTTTTTCTGTCAAAAGTATAAAGAACTAACTTTTTAAAACTCTGACTGACACGTGACTTGTATATTTTGGTAGAGATTAAATTGCATCTCCTACTTGATATTAATTCTTCCTGAACAATCAAATTTTTACACTGATGCCTGTGCTTAGCATGCATATATGACCCACAGTCCTTGGTTCAGGGCCGACGCAGCAGTTGCAGAACGTCACTCTGCCTGGAGGCCTACCAAAGCCATCAACTCCACATGACTACACGTCTCCCTAGCCTATACTTCTTTTGCGCACGAGTTGGAGTATTTACAGTCTGGGGTTAAACACGCGCTACCGCGTCATCCGAGACTGACAAGTAACCTCTGGTGTCAACTATTCAAAACCTTTCGTGCCCTAATCAGGGCATAGGCTGGATACATTTCTTTGTTTCTGCAATAAAGAGACTCGTTCAAAAAAATTGGCTGCATTTGATGCCAACAGTCTGCTATCTTCACACCCTGAATCCTGCTGCTTTCCCATTTTCACCTAGTGATCTGCCAACATTCTTCCAGTAGTAGACACACACATCCCCCCCCCCTCCACCCAATATCCACCACCCTTTCAAACATTTACTAAAAGGAGAATTAATTGGATCCTATGGTGACGTCCTGCCTTGCTGAGTAACACGGGAGCGATGCCCCACCCTATTGTTGTCCAATTCTGTGTAGTGCTAGGGTCTGCTGGAAATGCCCTGCTCAGCAAACTTACTTGCAAGAGACCAATAGTAGGCATTCCTTAGAGGCGGTGATCGTGAACCTTCCACGGAGACTGAGCAGCTGGCAATGTCCTGCACTCTCCGATAACTGAGTAATGGGGACCCGTCCACAAGGGCACTGTACTTAGTCGCCACCCACCCGGCTCTGCCTCCAAACTTAGGAATGAACCCCTCCTCTTTTCTATTTGACATATCGTGCAGTAACCACCCCGACTGATTACCTGCTACCACTCCTCTCTAAGCTATCTTCCAACTACAAGCCTCTTCATAAAGCAGCCAAGCAGGTGCTAGCTCTGGTTGGAAGCCTTGTGGAAACAACATAGCATCCCCTGAAAGAGGTCAACTGCAACTTGCCAGAGGTGAGCGACCATCTGCTCGACCAGCGAGAGTACACACACCTTCAGACTCCTGTGGCACGTTCCACGTGCGGTCTCACTGCTACCCCTACACCACCCAAGAAACCAACTAGTCAATAATTGGCCCCCAGCTGTAGGGTAGGTGGTGAGATGCTTGGAACCCCAATCCACAAACCGCAGCTTCGCATCTGCTCGGGTTCCTATGCGGCCTACCACGAGCAGTACTGCACCACCCTGGGCCCATCGGGCTATCATCCAGTTAGCTTTGAACATGTGCCATATTTTTGCATCTATAATAATCAACATTTTTATTGCACCAGACATTGGGTTAAGAAAATTTGCACATTGGTCAAAGAGCATGCACGACTTGAAAAACATGGGAATGTTCAACAAAGTTATATCAGAATATTAAAATCTGCTGTGGTATGAAGGTCTTTGTATCAGCATTGGGAAAAGCAGTACAGGAAAAACTCTATAAAAAAATGTTCTGTTGTTCAATAGATGAACAGAACATTACTGTAGAAAGACAAGAAAAGCTAGATTATGTCTTTGTCCAACCATGCAACATAACATAACATTTGCTATAACATGTAAACGACACAAAACACTACCAACACAACAAACAGGGTTTCACTGCAAAGCCCATGCCAGAATGTGCAACACAGTTAAGGACAAACACAAACAATGAATGATGCAAAGGGCTATGTGCAAGGTACATGCTGCTGGTAAATAAATTATTAATGAGCGGCAACACTAAGCCTACCCACTTCTCTGCAACTAATTTTTTTAAATTTTAACATTAAAAATGAATTACTTATGACACACTACGCACGTAATTAGAATTTCTAAAGTTTACAAACACTCTTCCATCAGCACTTTCTTAAGCAATACATTTAATTTACAAAAATTAATTTAAAAAAATTGTTACCTCTGGAGGATTGCATTAAGAAAAAAATACATTTTAATGACTACAGTATATTCTTGCCATTTTCTGGCTTTTCATATGGTTTGTTTCTTTCAACTACACATACAAGCAAGACTGCACAAAAAGTTGTTTTTATTTCAAACAGGATGTGAAGAGTCAGACAAACTAATTATCATCTCTCATAACTACACCTTGTGAAAGTTGCATACAAAAATTACACTAACTTTCAAGTAAGGTGGTGTATCTGCTGTAATGCAAATAAATGGTGCAAAAATTAAGATATGCGAGATGTTTACCAATTCCTAAGCAGAAATAATTTTTTATGTCAAGAATGTTTGCACTTGCAGGTAGCGGTAGTGTTGGAAGGGTACTTATGGGGGGGGGAGCGAATATGTACATGATTACAACTATGTATTTAAAAAGCATTTTAAGGTCAGATAAATTTTGTAGACCTTTAACATTTTACATATTGCATTTCCACAGGAAATACAATTGGAAATTTACAAATGGAATGGAAAAAAAAAAAACCTTCCTAAGTGATTGAGTTTTGTTGATGACAAAATGTCTGATGCATGATGCATACTGGAATAATAATTATGTACAATTCAGCCTCACCTTCATGAGATATCACATCACCCCAAGCGGGGTTTGAACCCAGGACAAATTGCTTTCAGAGCCAACCTGCACACCCCTAGGCAAGGGGCACCCAAGGACATGGCAGTCAAGGCCACCTATGCCATTATGTCAGACTTCACGTGTCCGGCAATCAACCCCACGTGCGACAGACACCATCAATAAAGCCCAGTGCTGCCCCTAAGCTCACAGGAGCGATGTAACCTGCACACAAGTAAACTTCCACTTCCAGTCTCCCATGAGAGAATGACAACTGGGCTGCTAAGGTAGGAGCTCTTGCCCGAAGATACCCGACCAGTCGAAGGACCTGCAGCCGGCCGACTATATACGCTGGCAACGTGCAGCCCCAAGATGGCAGTTGTATACTCTGCAGCTCGCTCTACAACCTTATGTGCTGGACCTCTCTGCCTTCCAGACCTTTACTCAGTGACCCCTGAAGAAGTCTTCATCCCCCCCCCCCCCCCTTTACACTCACTTCCACTTTGGTAGTGATCTCAAGAGACCCTTCTGGACAACAGTATATATTAGTTAGGGTCAGTTGTTATAATAGCTACCTAGCCTATTCTGCTCTTGTTTAATTTTGTCCCAGGTCCCATTCACCTGGTTTACTATAACTTACTTCTGCCAGTTTCAGTTCAACTGATAGCTAAGAGATAGTATGGGCCACCGTGTCTACTCCTCTGGGGAATGAACACGTATTCTTACCTAACCCCATGTGCTTATTCTAGGGTGATTGCAACTTCTATCCTCGTAAATGCCGATCCCGCCAAGGAGAAGCAGAAGACCGCATCTTGAAACCACTTTGCCGAAACTACGGCAGGACTGCGAGCTGCCCTTAACTGGTAGCACATGTCTTTAAACCCAGTAGACAGCCACCAATACTGTGAACCAGGTACGGTAGAGCCCCGATCACTAGGAACACACAGGACGAAGTGGCTAGACATCCAGATCAGCTAACCCACTCCATCCACCGCATTGAACATCGCCAGCTGGAGTGACCTTCCCGTATGCCCTTCACTCATAGGAGTGGTGCATGGCGGAGAGCTAAGAGGGCAGCTACTGCCTCTAAACATAGTCAATTGCTCTGCCATCCATTCCCACCTGCCCTCGGCAGCTCCTCCCCCTGGGGCTGAGCTCACGCCAACCGACAACTGGCTAGGTCTCCCCTCCCAATTCCTCCTAGTTACCTTATCCAGCCACCCCCGCTTGTAGAACACAGAATGTCCCTTCCAGTGTCATTGGGTATCGCCTGCCTCTACTTTGCAAGGACTAACAGCACGCTGCCAGAGCCAACCAGCACAGCCAGTATCACCGCCACTGCCCAGGGACAGAGTCCTAGTTACAGCCAGCAGCCGCCGAGCCAGGATCTACCCCGGGTGAAGCCCACTGCAGGTAAAAAAAGTGCCGTTGTCCAGACAGTCAGTAAATAGAGACTTCATAACCACACCTGACTATGTCATGTTGAAGGGAAACACACACCACCCTATTGGTCACCCACCAAAAGGAGACAGAAAATTCAAACTACTACTCATTGAGTTTAGCCAGTGTCACATCGCCGCCATTTTAACCTGAAGTCATGCATCACGTTGATGTGAAAAACTGGACGACAAATTATAAAGGTTTTCAGAAAAGCTTAACAACATGGCACTGAATTTGCAAACCAAGAAAAATTTAACACTTCAGTAATATCTTAGTTCCATAAGAAACTGCTACAGCCTGTTTTACAAATACTACCAAACGAGTGTAACCAAAATAGCATTGACTGTTTTTATTTCCATACATGATAGACAGTAATTCAAAATTTCCAACCAACACTTAGTGCTGGGAAGCCATTTGTGACCAGTACACACCTTCAAATCTACTCAATTTTCAAACATACCAGGTGGGGGGGGGGAGGGGACACTTTACGTAATACCTTGCACAAAACTCTACTGAACAAACTACCCCCACAAAAAAAAAAAACACACACTCTACAAAGGATGTAAACAGAAAAACAAATGTTACAACACGTGCAGTGTTACCAACAGGACAAACCTCACCTGAGCACCGAGGAGCTGCCACAGCGGTGTCTAAAAATAATCAAACAGTGTGGCACACAATGGGGGGTCGAGTACGGAGGCAGAGCAGGAACAAAAGCCAATCACAAAGCAGCGAGGGCTTGGGTGCCGTTGCTTACAGCACAATATATGCAAGCCGTGGGTCGCCAGACAGCGACCAGCTTGATATATCTGGCTGCAAGCATGCTTTAACAGCCACTACTGCTTGACAACACACTTCACTACAGTTTGACAACACACTGTAATATCTATTGCCATGACCACTCGCGTGGTATTACCAGTAACTCGTGCACACTTGAGTGTACAAAATACTACCGGTATTTGTATGAAATGACCTACTTTTATAACTGATAGCAGGACAGCACATTAAACACACAACAGAAAATACATAATAAAATTTTAGATAAACATAAATGTATACTTGCACTAGGACAAACACAAACTCCCAAGACAAACACCCAGGATAGACACGTATAGAAGTAGAAACACACCTCAAAATACACTCTTCTGCTAACTCAACATAAATTACTATTACAGTTGTGTTCTACGTGAATTGTATTATAAGGGATAGGTTTTCTCTCTAAAATATATAATCATAAAAATCAGCACACAAGATAGTTTGTGTCATCCTCAAAATTCCTAGCAAGGCAATGATACCTAGTAATTCAAAAATTAACGTGTTTGTATTGATACATGCCAGCATGCTGCACAGATGCTGGACAGCCGAATACGTAACCGTAATTAACACAATTACGTTATGCATCACCTACCCGGAATATTTTTTATAATCCACTACCCTTCAATTAGCCACGGAAGAATTCCCAACAAACCCCAGAGATGGCAGCACCCCTGTTGCCTTCGACATCACAACCCACAAGCCTCAGGAGGACAACGTGTTTTAATTTGTCGTCGCCTCCAAGTGGGGACGTAAGAAATGAGCGGCGCTCCTGCTACGCTAATAACCTACCCCTGTATTGGATTTGTTCTCTGGTATTTTACTCAATGCTTATTAAGATCTGTAATTAAATCCCGCTGGAGATTAGCTGTGGGACGCAACAAACTCAACAGGAGACATGAGCTTGCAGAAAGCATTAGTCTGAAAACAACACGCCGAAACTCCTGGGTTTCCAGTGTTCCTGCATATACCTCCAGTGACGTTCCAATACCAGACTGCTGTTTGCACGTAAGGGCCTTGGGTATACCTGCAGAAGCCATGCCCCCAGGACTGCACGTACGCAGAATGGATCACGGGACAAGGCAGAAGTACAACAAGAAGGGTGGCATACAGAGTCGTAGACGACGCCGAGAGCATCATGATTTAGAAAGATCACTTAATACCAATATCGCAAACGCTCTGCTCAATACAGTTGAACCAAGCCTACGGAAATTGCTCCACCCCCACAACCGGACTCGTCCTTACTTTCACCCATGCAGGAGTCATCCTTAAACCACCTGTTAGGAGCATGCTGGCCAGAATATGACCCCACGGGAGATCAGTACCACTAGGATAGGTCGTCATCCCCAGTAGCCAGTGTGACCCCCACTCGGGCCCCTGTTAATTCTAGTATTATAAAGTTGGCATCGGGTAAGCTTATTCGAGTTCGACACCCACCGGAGGAACTTCTGCACTATCAAATTGGCCTCAGGTAAGATGGTACGGGTTCGACTACCGCCAGACGCCGCTCCCAAACCCTGCATTGTGGCATCCTCAGATTACGTCCCCAAACGCCATCCGGCCAGGTCTATGCGTATCAATTTAGTCTCTCTAGCCAAGTCATCCTCCTCCACCCCCCGTAATTACTTAATAACTGTTCACCGAATTCATCCCGGGACAACTGGTATCCTGACTATTGGCAACCGTAGTAGTGGTATCCTGACTATTGGCAACAGTAGTAGTGAGGAGGATAGAACTACCTGGGCGGGAAACTATCTCGTTTCATCTCACTCTGGGGTTTGATCCCTCTTTTCCAACATGTCAGAGCGGGTGGTCAGTGCCCCAACCTCTATTCCTCTAGTTCGAAGAGGGAGCACGCATCAGTATGAACACTTAACTTATAATTAATTTCAGCATGCTGCAATCTTACCAAAAAACTGTCTCTGCACAAAATGTAAATGGTTGACTTGTGATCTGTCTTGGGACAGAAACATGCCAAGACCTAAATAGAAGTTACTTTTAGTTTGTGCTAGATCAGGCACATAAGTAAAAGGGGTTTACAGGCCCTAATGCGGCAGGGTCTGCAAGATCTTATGCAGGTTCTTGTAATTTTAAGTTGTGCATAACACACTGAGTTTTGGATGTACTAGTACCTCAAGTGGAATACAGATAATTGGACTGCTCTTAGCACTGAGGTCTCGAGAGCAGACGAGTGCGAAATGAGGTGAGTACGGAGCAGCACCGGAATGCTTGGAGGGAACTGAATATCCCCGAGACAACCCATCAACCAGCAGGATATCAGTCACAATTCCCACGTGTAAAAATTTGGGAGCATCCCATCTGAGAGTCGAACCCAGTACGCCTAGGTGAGAGGACAGTCTGACCACTACACCACTGTGGCCCCTTTAGTAATTAGAATTCTGACTTCTTGTCACAAAATATGATTCAAAATTACTACATATTTACTCACTGCAATAGGTGTGCATTTGAATGGGTTGAATAACTAAAATGTCACTCAAATGAGCTGGCCATGTAGTGAAGTTATTTTAATGCAAGTTACTATGTAGCTTTTCAGAGTGATGATGCACAATCAAGAAACTAAAAAACCATGCACATGACCTACAAATGCCAAAAAGCACTGACGTTGCGAGTTCCACATACTGTGCTGCTATCAGCTATAACCGGTCCATGATAACATGACTTTGCAACATTAAATTCAAAAGTCACTAATAAAGGCAGTCTCCCTACAAATTATAATGAATTTTCCCGCATCAACATGGTGAAAAAGAAACCTCAGTCAACATAAAGGCAGCAGGAGTGTGGTGCCTGCCAGCACAGCATGATGCAGTCAACATGGCTATAGCAGTTATGCCAAAAAAATTAGCAATTTAAAATAACCCTTTGTTGCATGCCCAGTTAGTAATGGCACACATTTTAAAGAAAATGCTGACTTGTCTTTCTGCAGTGATGTCAGTACTACATTCGGAAAAATATTTCTGCATTATAGAACCTTATTACAAATTTGTTTTAATCAATTACAAATTACCGTATTTCGGCATGTAAAGACAGCACATTTTTACCAAAAAAATGACTACAAAAAGTGGGGTGCGGCCTATGTCGAGATATTGAATTTAAAAAATTTTTACATCAAAAATCCATATTAAGTGATTATTTATAACCATATACAGTATAAACTCTAACCAACTAACTTGGTTTGCCCGAAAGTCTGTGAACACAGTCCGCAGAGCATTATCTGTGGTCCGGAGACAAAATTCCTATGTAAAAACTGCTAAAAGTAAGTTTTTGCATAACTCCAATTTTTACCGCATTAATAAAACAAAGATTTCTGTGGCATCGCCGAAAATGACATGCTCCAATCATTAAACAACAAATTATTAACAAGAAAGTATAAATACGAACTGTACTAACCAATGCAAACAAGTCGATATACAGTACACTATGTGCACATACACTATTAACACAAATAGATAACAAAAAAAAAAAATGTTAACACACTTTTTTTTTGCTTGTGTCTCACTGTCCTGCATTTAGTTATACTTATGTAATGTAACATTTCAGAAATAACCTCTTGTTGATATAATCACAAACTCGTTCCTTGCAGCGAAAAATAAAATTAATAATAAGACGTCTCAGACTACACATTGTGTATTTACAGAGCACGAAATACAAAAAAGCTCACGGAAAAAATATGGGAATACAGTACATATGTATATGAAATATGTACTGTGGAATTTTATTAGATGTTTAGCAATCAATACTACAATGTTTTCGGCTGCAGCCATGTTGATAGCGACGAGCTAGAAGCAGCATTGCCATATTTTCGAGATATTGATTCACGATGAGACATTGCCAACAAAACTTAAAAAATTTTCACATGAATATTTTTCCATAAAAATTACGAATGGATTACGTATAAAATTGTAACTCTAATAAATATTCCCGGAAAGTAAGAAAAAGGCAACGCAAAATTAAGGTAAACTTGTTCACTGCATTTTCTCAATCGCAGTATTCAAGACGTACATGAGAAAATAATTTCAGTGCTGTACAAAGAAAGAAATCTTAAGTACGTAGTTGGCATGTCCACCGCATTGCCGCAAGTGCAGATTGACAAGACGCCATTTTGTGTAACATGTTGCCATGGTTTTGCTTTCTGAAGTCACATTACCATCTTTGGAATAGTAATAGCGCGATGAACATTCCTAAACAATGCACATATTACAAATTTTCTGTCACAAATGTTTTGTAGGGGAGAAATTAAGCCTGAATTTACTGTGTTAGTACTAGGACTGTGCAAATATAACTGATTTCGAATCGAATTCGAATACCAAAATATTCCCAAATACGAATATTGAATTTGAATAATTAGATCCAAAATAAACACAAATATATATAAATTAAATTACCATGACAAAAATGTGTAATTTGTAAGTAACATTTCAACAAAAAGGAGACGTTATAAAAGTAAACAAATAATTTAAATTTGAGAAGCTATAGCACAGAAATACCTCCATCCAGTAATTAATGAAGGATATTAAAGCCATGTTGACACTCCCAACATGTTCTATTTTTGTTGCTGGGGATCTCATTTTATTTCGGTAGAATATGGGAGGGGGGTCTTTATTTTAACGTCTTTAGTTTAATGTCTTTCACAAGACGGAATTGATTTGCAGAGCTAAGTGAATAAAACTATACCCGGAACCTGCTTATAGACTAACCCTCACAATCGGTACAAATATAAAAAAATTACCAGTATCCAAACTCTACCGCTATTAAGAATTATTCTATCTCTTTTAACATGGCAATGCGAGTTCCGCGGCAACGCTCCGTAGCTCTGTGTGTTGCCGCTGAACTCGCATTTACCATGTTAAAAGTGACGGAATAATTCTTAGCAGTGGGAGCTTTTGGATTCTGGTAAATATTTATGATTGAGTGTTTGGTGAATGTTATCCGCTGTTTAGAGTGTTTATCGGTAGATCCGGTTTAGCATTAAAATATCTGTGAAAACGGATAAAATCCGCGAAAACAGTAACCCTGGAAATATCAATATTCACACATCGAAAAAAAAATTGAATATTCAAGATCTCAAAGTATTTATATTGACATTGAATAGAATTTGAATATTAATTATTCGAAACGGTATTCAAAAATTTGAATATTCGCACAGACCTAGTTTGTACGCAATTGTGATTTAGCAATATTTACAGGAATGCAAAAATTTGGTGTGGCCTTTACTTGAAATATTAATTATTCTTAATTTTTCATTAAAACTAACAGTGCAGCCTATACATGCACGTGGTCTATATACGCCAAAATACGGTAAAATGACAATTTAAAAAAATTTCATACAAACGTGAGAACTGGAACAAAAATACTAAGAATGCTCTTTAAAATTTTAGTGCCATTTGACTGACAAAGATATAAAGATTCTCAGTGGGATAAAAAAAAAAAAACCTAGCAGGGCTTTCAATACAACTCAATTACAAACACACTATAGATAAAAACCTAACTTGGCAATTAAATGGACAGAGTACTGAAGATTTATAACATAATTTTGTAACTCGTAAACTGTAATCATATCACAAGAAAATTAACCATATATTTAATGATGAAGATTAATAAAAATAAAATTGCACTACAGTATAACACCACTGTTACCCTTCGAGGTTTCCAGGAATACGGCTATTAGTGAGGAGCAGTCTTACTACAGATTTTGGGAAATTTTGGACCAATTTTGACCCACCCTGACCAACGTTAAAATGGGGGTGGTACTTATAATTAAATATACATGGTTTGCAGTACAGTGCTTGCCAAGAGAAGTGCAATGTGCATCAACCAAAAAAGTGCAACAAATTAATCATTGTGCCAAATTTCCCTCAAATTTCCAAATTTCATTAAACACAATTTTTTATGGTCCCTCAAAAACGGGTTATAAAAGACATGCCTTGTTATAAAGGGTTCCAACAGCGAGAATCTACTGTATGCTGTGAGTAGAGTCCAGAGCCTATACTACTTCACCACAAAAAGTAATTTTAGATACCGGAGGCAAACATCTTAGCAGAAGTCAATACCAAAACAGACAGTACATATTGTAGCATGTGCTGGGAAAAAGTTATGTGGCAATTTGTAAAAATAACTGCCAATTCTACAGTGATATAAATTTTAAAAGCGTTTTTTCAAGTTAGATGGCTATACCACTTCTAATATAAAAATGAACCCTCCTGAAAATCCACAAATCAACATTAACTAAACAAAATTCACGTTTCTGTACCACAAAAGAATCATAGTATTAACTTTGCAAATTAAAAATATACTAAAAAATGCAATATGCTTTTTTTAGGTATAAATTTAATACAAAAATTCAAATAACCAATGCCAAGTTTATTAGAATTGTGAATAGCCAACGACAATGTACAAAGCGTCTAACGAATTGAACTAACATTTGCATTGTTGAGAAAACTGCCTGCCCGCCCACCCATCCATGAAGAAGTCATGCGTCAATTTAATGAGTATGTAGTGGATACATAAGCGAACTGATGTAAACAGTAGCTGAAAGTCATATGGCAGTGTTTACAATTTTATAGGTACGCGGAAAGATACGCAACTAAAGGGCTAAAAGTAGAAACTTTACAGGGCTTCCAAAAGTGTTCGGTTTACTATGGAAAGCCTTTGGGAAGAACATTTCAGGTTCACTAATATGTAAAATGGTAATATATGATAGTGGCTTCAACTAGGAAATATTAAGTCAATCACACATGAAAAACTTGTGAAACACCTGATATTCCTATCAAGCTAACACCAAATGTTATTTGTAAGCATGTCAGAGAGGGCGACTCACCATTGTAGCTGGGGATGGTACCAATGGAACGCCCAACCGAGGACCGATAGCTGGAACTGCGATCAATTAGCTCTTCCTCTTCCCAGGGCCTTGGATGGTCCACGTTGCGCGATGGTGCTGCCAACAAAACATTACAGACATGCATTGGTCACACTCAACAGTGAGCTGGGAAGCATTCACTATAAACAAGTTAAATAAATCTCTATTTCCACAACATTTTTTCAATAAGCATCTGAATCTAAGAATCAATATTGTTAATTAGCAATTCCTATTTTTATATTTTAAATACTGATAAATCTTAGTTACATCTGTTACTGCAAATATGTTTATTTAAACATTTTAATACTAAAATGTGACGCAGGGCAGCTGCGCACTCTAAGGGCAACTTCGTCCCATCTACGAGTGACCCTTCACTCGGGACAAGTCATAAGAGGCGAACGAGAAACGTATTAAGCATGGAGATTCTACTAGCCTGGACAGCCGAATATGTAATTGCAAATGAGGTAGAGTTATTACAATAAACTCCACCTGCCCAGGTCCATACATGCAAGTGCTACCCCGACGAATAAAATAATTTATTTTGAATATCCACAACCCTTCATGTTAGTGCTGAAGAAGTTCCAATCAACCCCCAAGATGGCAGCACCCCCGTGGCCTTGTGACGTCACGACCGGCCAGCCTCAGGCCCAAGTGTTTTTATTCGCCATAGCCTCCAAGCAGGGAGATAAGAAATGTTCTATGCTCCTCCAGCACTCTGAAAAACCAACCCCCGCTTTGGTAGGCTACCCTACCCACCGCACCACAGAGAACTGCTGATCGGCAGAAATCAAATATAAACATATGTCCACCACCGTGGTCTAGCGAGAGACGCTGGGCTCGCTGGCAAAATAGGATCGCAAGCCCAACCCAATCTGAGAAGACTCTCCTTCCTCTTCAGAGCCTGCGGCATGACTCAAACCCAAACCGGCAGCTTGGGAAGGCCGCCAGCACTCCAGTTACTGCAGCTTGGATAAGGCTTGTCCACGCCTGTGACCACCCAGTTCATCACACACCAGATGGTAAAATCCAACCACCTGTACTCACTACCCTCATCTCGGTCAACTTCCTTTGACTCCTGAGGTAGCAGGTTGGTACGCGATTAACGTCCCCCTAGAGACTTCCGCGTAATCATGTAACATGCCATAAATTGCGTATCTAGATTTATGTTGTAATTTTTGCTAATTGTAATTCCAGGCTTGCCGTCGCCTGTCGAGATTTTAATTATTGTGTTTAGTTTTAAATTCCTAAGTGTATTATTTTCACCGGGTGATGTCCACAATATTATTATTTTTTAATGTAATTAATATTACGTAACTTAAAACCTTGTGTATCGCCTGCAATAATTGTAACTCAATCCTCTTTGTCATCAAGTTGTTTAAAATTGTTGCAGTGATATTTGCATTCATTTGGAACGTCAGCAAACAGTTGTGCAGTGTGCTGGACTCCTCAGGTGATGGGACCTGGAAAGTTAATTGGCATTTAAGACCACAAAGGCACGCCGCTGCTCCTGGGTTTTCAGTGCATCCGCAATCTCAGCTAGATGGACTGCTTAACACCTTGACTGCCCATCACACTGCAAGTCCATGGGAAAGGCTGAAAAGTAGAGTCCACTTAGGACTGCTATGTCAGGTAGCCAGCTCAAAACTAAATGCATCATAAACACGGCGGATTTGGGAGCTGCCAAAGAAGACGTGAAAGACACGCCCTAAATAGACCACTCCCCTTTAATCATCTGGTAGCTACTTCTAATATCATTGAATTATTACAAAAAGAACCAGTAGAGTTACCTGTATGTTACGATATAGTCACACCTCCGACACATGAAACCACTCTTTTAAACATCTGCTAGGTTGGTGCCCCGCCAGACGATGATGAGCAAGAAGACGTAGCCCTTGAACCCACAGACACGGTAGTACCCATTGTTATACCAAAAACCCCGGCAGCTCCTGTTCAGGTCACCCCAGCATTGTGCTGTTAACCACTGGCAGATTAATTCGGGTTCGACACCCTACCGTAGAGGAACTGCTAAATTTCTGCACTATTAGATTGGCCTCCGGGAAATTTGTCCGGGTTCGACTCCCTCTGAAGGTCGTCCCCAAACCACGCTGCAAACAAACCCCAGCTAATTTTATCCCCGCACGCCGGCCGACGAGGTCGCTGTGGGTAAATCCGTAAATCCTGTCACCCCTGCCAGATCAATCACCCTCGATTAATCATTGTGTTAATTCATTCACCCCCTTGGGACCGCTGGTGTCACACCTATTGACAGCCCTGGTAGCGAGGGTAGTAAAACTCCCTGGACACCTCACTCTGGGGTTTTATTCCCCTCTCTTATACCAGAATAAAGAGGGCAATCAGCTCATCCCTTAATTAGTAAGAACCGAGAAGTACGGCACGCGTCAAATTTAATACTAAATATTCTTTAAATTCAATGCTTTAAATACTCACAACAGATAAATTTTTTTTTGTTTTCATATCTTTAAATTTAACTTTCACACATATAATTACTATAAAAAATGAACATTTGCGGATAAACACAATATGCATAAGTTAATTTTTACTTTGCTGAGCACATTTCAAATAGAGAATACACACGTTCGGCAACAGGATACACTTTATAATGGACTAACTGATATTTACAACCACTCACAGGCATTGACTGGAGACTCGTAACGCAGGCGGTAGGTGGGTTCTTTGGCGGCAGACGGGGTCCGCGAGGCATTGCGCGGGTCCACGTGGGACAGCTTCCACTGCCGCAGTTTCTCACGCTCGCGCACATTCTGCAGGAACACTTTCCCTATGCCTGTCGCTATCTTGCTCAACTCCTCTTCCTCTTTCTGCAGTAAACACAAATTCAAATAACTTCAAGATGACTATCATTAGGAGGACTGGTTCTCAATGAACTGAGCACTTTTGAAAGTATCTTATTTTTACTTTCAGCTCATTTCATATCTTTCTGCCATATCTCATTATAAACACTGCCATGTAATGTTAACATCAGTTGTTTAGAAGTTTACTGTAAAACTATATTAGTTAACACTGTAAGTAGTATGTACACAATTTCTACGAAAGAGTTGGGAGGATACCAGTTTTTCTCAACATGCACCGACAATACTATATACTATACTCCTTCCTGACACTTACCCTCATACATATTATAGTTATAGAAAATAGGCCGCTCGACTACTAAAAATATATAAAGGACAGGAATCCAAGTACTCACAGTCTAGTACTTGGTGATAGGCACACACAAAGTAGGACGATGACAGTTTTTTCATGCAGTTGCGAGATTGCGACGTTTCGCTGATTAAGCCAGCTTCATCAGGCAGCGAGTTGTAGGACACTGTTAGGGCGCTGTTAGTAGTAAACCTAGTGGCCGGGTGGCAAACTTGGTGGGGCGAGAAAATTGAAAAACTGCAGGTATAGTAAGGAGCTGTGATTATCTTATATTGAGGCCTGGTGGCTGCCTGGAATTAGTTATAAATTGGTGAGCTAATTCCCAGCGTCTGAGTTCTGAGCTATTGCTTGAAGGTGGTAGGGCTCTCACAACTCTGGTACTGTAACAGGAATCAAAATCTTTGTTGTGTGATGCTGAGTGTGCTGCAAGTGGTTTGTCCTGTAGGTTATTGATGTTGCCAGCTATGGCTTGTTTGGTATCTGCTCTGTGGCCATTCATTCTTTGCCTGAGTGTGTTGGTAGTGAGGCCAAAGTATTCTGCATTACAGTGTAGGGACTATAGCTAATAAATCAGATTTTGTGTTGCAGAGTTGTAATTGCCTTGGATGGGGAATGTGTGGTTAGGGTGCAGGTGCCACAGCAAGAGCTATTGCAGAGGTGGGATCCTTTGGGAGTGATAGTTTGGTTGGCATTTGTGGTGGGCTGCAGCTTAGGACGAACCAGTTTGTTGTGGAGGTTAGGTGGTTTTTGAAGACCAATCTGGCTAGTTTGGATAGTAGGTCTTGTGTTTGCGGTGAAGAAGCTAGAATTTTGTATCCAGAGTGCAGAATGATTCTGAGTTCATTTAAGCCTTCACGATATGAGACCACCAGGGGAATTTCAGAGTGATTGACTTTGGTTTGCGTTCCAGTATTTGAGATGACTTGCTGAATCTGTTGTGGACGAGGTGCCTGGGGTAGGCCTTGTCGAGGAATGCTCTGGCTATTTGTTCACAGTTTGTTGAGATCACTGTTGGTGGAGTAGATACTTTTGGCCCTTGTGGCGAGACTGTCTGGTAGGGATATTTTGGCACGATATGGGTGGTGGCTGTCGAAACGTAAGTACAGGAGGTTGTTGGTGGGTTTGGTATGTACAGCAGTTTGGATTGTGCCACTGTGGAGAGAGAATTCAACATCTAGGAATATGGCATGTATTTTGGAGTATGACCATGTAAACTTGAGTGTACTGTATGCATTCAAATTGGTTACAAAGTGAATTAGGCTGTCTTCAGTGGAAGTCCATATCATGAAGATGTCGTCGATGCAGGGGGTCTTTGTTTGAGGTAGTATACTGTGGCCGACAGTCCAGATGAGTGGGGGATGTTGGTATAGAGAGACGTAACATCTATGGTGGGAAATGGGGCCCAGGTGTCTCAAGCATTCCAGGAAGTGGCCAGTTTCCTTGACGTAGGATGGCAGCTGTTGTACCCAAGGTTGAAGGCGGGCACCTACAAGGGCTGAGATTCTCTCAGTGGGGCTGCCAATCCCTGATACAATGGGACGTCCTGGGGGTGGCCATTGTTCCTTGTGTATCTTCGGAAGCAGGGAGAGAACTTGTGTGGTGGGCTTATTTAGGGTGAGCAGTTTTATTGAAGCCTCAAATAGGTCTTGGAGAGGGCCATGGGACACAAGGAATTGATTAATGTGGTCGCATAATCTGGTGGTTGCATATTCTCTTAAGACGTTTGTAGGTGGATGTGTCCTCGAGTTGATTTTCTGCTTCTAGAATGTAGTCTGTTTTGCTGAGGATCACTGTGGTTGTGCCACCAAAAAAAAGTGTGTGTTGAAAATTTATTTTATTTGTGATTTCTGTTAGTATTACTTGTATATGTTGACATAATGTACTGTATAATGACTTTGTAAGCCTTCGTGAGTACAGTAAACGTAGTACTTTTTTGTTAATACTTAGTTGCTTAATGATCGGAGCATGTAATATTCGGCGATGCTATAGAAATTTTTGGTTGATCAATGCATATTAAATTAAACTCTGAGTTCTGCAAAAACAAACTTTTTTAGCATTATTAACATAGGAATTTGGTCAGAACCACAGAAAATGCTCGCTGGACACAGACTTTCCATTTAAGCAGGTCCAAGTTTTGACGTATTTAAATAATTTTTAACACAAACATACAATTGAAAATTCTTACATGGATGATTTTTGAGCTCAGCATGATATAAATACAGTAAAAATACAACTTAAACTTTTTTTAACTTGCTATCACTTTCGTATAAAAATGTGCAACAAACAGTATGTAGCACAAGGTACAGAAACTGTAGTTACATCAATATTGGCCAAGTATCAGGGATTGTAAAATATCACTGGTATGCTAATCTCATCTCTACTTTAGACAGAATATAGTTTCCATGCATTTTCTTTCCTCTCTCCTAGCGTTGAGTGCATTACAAGCAAATGCCAAACAGAACGGGTTAATAGGATTTAACCAAAAACCAAAATTTGGGACTGCTGAATAGATCTAGGTACTAATCACCTTGAGTTTCTTTTCCTCTTGCTTGCCATCAACTTTCTCTCCATCTACTTGGTCCTCTTCTTCATCCGATATTGGCACGCCTTTGTATGTGTCCGACCACCTGCGTCTTCGTTCTGATTTAAAAAATTATGAACTGTAAGTTAAAATAATTCACGTTTCTTATACATAGCTACAACTTGACATCAAGATGAGCAACACCTGCAATTTTCCTATGTCACCTTTCCACCCACGTTTTCTCGCTTCATCCTCTTCAGGCCGGCCAAGAACCAACAGGCATGTTCCTCTGGCAAGGGAGCCAGTTTTGTCTGGTATCTGCTTCATCCAGAACCTTTTTGTAACCAATGTCCATGCTTGGGGCAGGGTGTACATTTACGAGATGAAAATAGGCTGTGGAGGACAAGAGGCAAACACCTGTCTTTCACAGTCAAATTGGAGAATAAATGAGATTACAAGAATGAGAAGAGGCGAGGGAATGAACTGCTTAGGTAAATAAGAGTACATAAAATCATACTTCTTAAATAAACCTTAAGGGACCTGAATTCTCCCAGTTTGTAATAAAATAGTTTGTATTAACAGGTGTTCTCAAAAATTAACTATTTTTAAAAGTAAAATATGGACTGTGATTTAGCACACTGGAAAATAAGACATCCCTATCACCACTACGACCTACTTTTTACCAGTGAACTTGACTAAATGTGTAATACATATCAAGATATATTTTTAAAACATATAAATTAACATTAAATTCCTTTTCTCACGCCAAGGGGAAAGAAGACTACATTGTATTAATTACATCTTTGTATGAAAGTGAATTTTATTAATTAGATTTCATTTGCCTGCAAAAACAACCAACCACATTAGAATTCTGGCCTGCTGTGTATTCAGATCAATCCAAATACTACGTACTACCTTTGCAGTAAACACTAATGAATAGAGCCAAGCATATATGGTGAATAACTATAAAACCGAAATAACACCAAAATGCAAGTTAATACACCGCCAAACACTGAAATGCAAGTTATACACCGCTTAACACCAAAATTTCAGTTAAAACACAAAATAAATCAAATTTAGCCAAAATATATTATTTTATCTGCGAAACCAAGACCAACAATCTGTATCCGAAAATGTATAAACTGAGTGATGATAATAATTTAAGTTTTCAGATAATGGGAAGAAAAAAATAAATTTTAAGCTGTTGTCATTCAGGCTGAGTGAATAACATCAGTAAATATTGAATACCATGTGGATGAGAAATGATCATTTAATGAGAATAGCAAAATTGAAAAAGCAAATATAAAAATAATTTTATTTTATAGTTTTGAATGTTTTTTCTCTATAAAACCATATCAAAACAATTCGTGAGACTGTAACAAAAATTCACTCTCTTTAGAAACCTCAACATACAAGATACGGGGAAACAAAACCTTTAAAAAATGGATTTTTAACTTATGGTAATGCTCTGCATTACCTTTGTTAAAATAAATTGTTTGCTGTTCTTATGCAATTGCTTAAACATTAATAAACTTTAATGGAAATATGCATATAAGAATAAATTATCAACAATTTTTTAATAATAAGATTTGCATTAAAATAACACAGTACAATTTTGGCTCTAATAATGCACAATATGACTTAATTACTAAGACTTTCATAATAAAACCGAAATCTGGAATTTAAAAAATGAAATTTGCCTTTAATGACACCATAAAATCTTGCCCCAACAATAAATAACCAACAGAAGTTCATGACAGCAAGTCAACAAGAACAATGTAAAAAATACTGAGAATTTATTCCTTAAACATTTTTGGCCTAGTCTGTCTAATAAACATGAAAACAATATAATTAAACTGTTACGACCGTGGTTCAAGCCGTTGAATCATAGCTTTCAATTGATAAAATCCAGTATTTTTGAAGCTTGTCAAATAGTCACGATGTTTACAACTCGTATTAAAACTTCTAACATGACTAATTTATGAATTTCTATCTACACTATCTGAATTTTTGAAAAATCCCACACACCCAGAATGTTTGCACATCACTGAATTGTAACATGCTGACCGAGTTCCCTTTGCTAAATTCATTTAGAAACTTGTTAGGAGTGTCTCACTGAATAAATTGAAAAAAACCTATGCGCGTCACCTGGATCTGTGTACGGGTACGGCGGGGCAGGGAAGTCATCACGCTCAATCTTCGGCTTCTCGTTGGGGCCGGGTTTCTTGGCAGCAGGATAGTGTGCCAATTCTATGGGCTCCTCATTGTTCATGTGAGGTGACTTGGGACGCGGCGTCTCTGAACGGATGCTGTCAGCCATTACCTTCATGCCTGACTTGGAACTTGACTTCAGGCTGAACTTGCCGCTGCCTCGCGATTGGGCAGCTGAAAATTAAAAATTACACCACTTTCAAACTCTCTGTAAAAAGAATACTGAAACATGAGTAAAGTATATCTTATAAGGAAAAGGGTTGTTATTTCAAAACAATTGCTGTTCCAATGGTCTTAGAATCAAGAGTTAACTGATATATATGTGTGTGTGTGTCATATATATATATATATATAATTATATATCCCATTTATATATAATTCCCATTTAAATGAGATATATATATATATATATCATTTAAATGGGAATATTTTTTATTTTATTTTTTTACTATATTAATTCACTGGATGAAATTAGTTATAGGCTGTACATGGTAAAATGAGCACTTTTGAATGCCCTGCTCAAGATCTACTTGTATGCATGTTGTGTAATATTCCACCTTGTGTAAGATCAACATTGCCATGGGCCTCATCACTTTATTCATGTGTCGGTCAAGAGAAACTGTGAAATTGCAACAAAAATTATTATTTTACAACTCTACCTATTTTTACACTTTGATGCATTAGAAAACACATAAAGCAAAATAAATAATTTTAGTTATCAGAAATGGTTACCTAACACTTTTATTTGACGTTAAAGTATGGAACTACTTTCCCATTCATCGTTACCAGCTTTACTGGGCACATGTCACTCAGTGCGCTCGTTACATATATGCAGGTAGGAACAGTGACTTTTTTCTAAGGTTGATTTCAAAAGTGCTTACTTTATCTAGAACAGCCTTTACCTGCCTGTTTATTATTGATGAACCAGACTGTATAAAAGTGACTTGCATTAAACATTAGACCAGTTTGTGGAAACCATTTAGCCAGTTACAATTTTTATCACTGTTCATTTAAAAATACAACCAAATTTAATGAAAACTTAACTACTACAACTAATATACCTATTACCTATTTATTTTTTAATAAACGCACGTTTACTGGCTAATACGATAAACGACTTTGCTTCATCTACACGCTTCCTTCTACAGAGCACTAAACGGGGTTTGGAACTGCATAATTTCTACTGGAGTGCCTACAGGATTTTTCGTGGTCGCAACGATAATTACAGACATGACATCAGCATCAGCCGGCCAGTAAGCAAACCAAGCCCAGCCTCTCCTCGAGAAGATGCCAACAATCGATTGTCAATAACAGATTCTTCGCTACAACCACAATTAAGTTCAAAGGCGCGCTGAGAGATGACGCCACCTCCCAACAATGGCCACCCTTAGCTCCGCCCAAGATGACTGCTCATAGCATCCACCACCACAAGACAAGGCGAAGCCCTCAGCCACGGAATATATTGCAGTACACGAGCCAAAATTGCCAGTTGTAGTCTGGCTCTTTTGAGAGCCACATCCAGACTAGGCAGCTTGCTCAATCACCGGAGCTCTCTGACCTATACCGTCTAGAAGCTCTTCACCCTCACCGCCGCCTACAGCAGAACTTCCAGAAGCCCTCCCCCTGCAAAGCCTTTCAGAAGTCACCTGCCACCCTTAGTCACTTGCCCCTGGCAATGGCTACCCCACACACCCTTCAGGACGTGGGCCCTCCTAAGTCCCTTCAGGACATGCGAGAGCGCACAGACAGGGAAAGTTGTACTTAGCTACCTAGTCGAAACTGACACCAGTTAGTCCAGAACCAGGTCCCTTTCACCAAGACAGCGTAGTTTACTACTTCCAGCCAGTCAGCTCAAGGTAGACAGAAGATAGCACGGGCCACCATGTTTTATTCCTCTTGGAATAAACACTTTCTAATCCTATCTGTTCTCTTATGTTTCCTTCGAGAACTTCCACAATTTCATAGCAAACACCTACGTCCCGAACGTGTGGAGCAGGAGAACGGGTTTGCATATAACAGTTTGCCGCCTAGTGTAAGACTGCGAGCTCCCCTCAGGAAACTTGTATGTTGAGAAACGCACGCCGATTTGAAAGCCACCCGTTCTGTGCACCAGATGTACCAAACAGTAGAACCACAACCACTAGTCATACCCCTACTAGAGGATCATTTGTTAGTACCCGTCCACTGCACAGTTTTATGTTGCCGGAGGGAATGTTTGGTTGGTTCCGAGTTGGACCTGTCCACTCTAGAAGCTCACCCATAGAAAGCAATTGGGACGCCTTCGAGGAAACCCGCTCTTCAACCTCCGCACCGTTTATGTTGCAAGTTGGGTAATAGGGTTATACTTTATGCCGGTCCAGTGTGCCTAGATGGCGGAACACTCTTAGATGGGAAACGCACGTCGCCTGCTCCTATCTCCCAAGATACGGTTCTAACACCTGATGCCCTTCACAAAGAGAAGTGGGAAATGACATTTATGGGGAGGAAGGCTACCTCTGCCTACCTGGAGCTGCATCCAGCCGAGAAAGGAACTTTGCTAAGAGTCGCCCCGGGACCAAGCTCAAGCTGCCCGCACGTCGGCAAGGCTTCACCTACAACTCCCTACCCTTCTCAGTTTCAGCCTGCCTGGAAGGTTCCTGGGACACAGCATTCTGTAGTAGCAGCCTTCAGATGAGAGGAGAAGGTGTCAATGGGGTTGGCGTGCCCTTAGTTCTCCATATACCGCTACCCCAGTCCACCGAGGACATCTGCCAGCAGTCCTTCGAGCAGCAGTCTCTGGAGCAGCAGCAGTTATGCCAGCAGCCGTAACACCATCAATAAACCAGCAACGCTTACCAACCAACCCAGCGTCGTAGTAAGCAAGCCTCAGGCCCTAAAGCCAACAGCCCGGCCGGTAGATAAAAAAAATAGTGGACTTTGTTCCCAGCCACCAACCAAATGGGCCCACATTACACTCAGGGTGAGCTCTGGCATGCAAATAAAGTCAGTCCAAACCGCCCGTAGTAAGTGCACTCTGCCTGCACTAACAAAGTCACTGCTTCTGACGATTGAGACTCATTGCCCAGATCCAGATAGCATCACTGGTCAATATGTAGCCACAATCTAACAGTAGCAGCAGCAATGCAGCTAATGAGAAGTTTACTATTGTAGAACAAGAATTGTAATGAGAAGTGTGGTGGTACAGACTGCTGTGATGGAGATTCTCTAGGTACTTCTATTTCATTGCACATTTTCATTTCAACTTAATTCTTCAGAATGGCCAGAACGATAGGTATTCCCCTCAGGCAGATGGAGCCTTTTCTCATCTATGTTACATCGTGCCTCGTACAGGAAACGTGTGGATGTTGCAACATCCGATTAAGCAATGTTTTAAAACTGGAAGAATTCTCGCAAAAGAATGCAGAACTTGTAATGATGGAATCACTACAGCACGATTAATATGGCATGACAGCTTCGAAAAAGGAAAAACTTCAACAGTACGTACATATATATATATTCTTCACAAAAAAGTGCTGCAAGCGGTGGGTTACCTAATGCATAGTCTGCTATTACACCATAATTCAGGAACTAGAACAGAGAATTGGAAATTGAAAAAAAGTAGAACCATCCAATCACTAATTCAAATATTATCCAAAACAAAGAATTTTACACTTTACAAAGAGTTTTACGTGGTAAATATAGGATATTACACGAGTGACTTGCCATTTTATGGAACAGCCAAGTGCAACACTATTCGGACAGATACAGTCGCCGGGGGTATTGCGAACACTGAATAAAATTAAATATAACATGAAAGTTTGACCTGTTTTAATGTCATATCATGCTCGTCATGCTACAATTGCTCCAGCATAAGCCTAGAGCTGCTTTCCGAACATAGAACTCACATGACGGTCGGTGGAAGTGCGGCGAGGTGGGAGGCTTGTCGTACGGGTCGATAGGTCTCTTCAGATAACCGTGAGTCGGCTCCTCTGTGAGGTAGCTGTACGTGTATATACGGCTGATGTCCTCTGGGTAATGGTGGCTCTTGTACTCCCTCAGGATGAGTCCCGGGCTGCCCGTGCGGTGGTACTGCAACCCCACCAGTCGCTCACACTTACCATGATGTACTATCACCACACACACTATGGCAACTGTCTTTTCCAACAGCTCTGCTGTACTTAAACCACTGACATGAACAGGCCATAGCGGCATTTTAAGAATGCAAAATTTTTAATGTATGTATATTCCTACCACTAACTAAATTATATGACTAATACATATCTCGGGAGGAATTGAAGAATGTTGTCTAAAGGTTTTCATTTCTTCGGTGTATCTTTGAAAACCAGTGGAAAAACTTCAATGTATGCTTAACAGAAGAACTGTCTACCCAAAAACCTGTGCATAATTCCTTAAGTATTTTACTATAATTTCAAAACGTTTAAATAATATTTTAAAACTTTTTTTAAACAAAACTGTATTCATTGTTACTAATACAACTACCAAATACATTCTAACAAGTATGCTGCAAAAACTGAAAATAATACAATTGTCTAAAACAAATAACTAAAAGAATGAGTGTAATTTTAAGTGTGTTACATCAAACATTAATATGTTAAATTAGATTACAGCATTAATACACTAATAAAAGCATGCAAGCGTATTATACTAACCTTCCTTGACAAGCTATTGTAGGGGCTATATAATGAACCATTAAGGCTCGGTGTACGAGAGCGAATGGAAAACTGCAAAAACCAAAAGAACACTGGAAATTTAACAAAAACAACAAAACAAAAAATAAGCACATGGCATGCAGTAAATAATCTAATATTACAGATAACACAAGGTTAAACAATGAATACAAAAACCATGCAATAAACTAGTAAATACCCAAAAATAATAATAGCAAACCCACCCAAATACGAAGGGGTTACACCAAAATTGCAAAACTTACATCATTTTGCTTGGACACTGCACATGTGATGCTATGGCAGGACAAAAACAAACATTTTAGTATCCTTTGGGATATGTTAAATGTTGACTTCCAATAGGTGTTATTTGGAGACATCACACTTTCTTTGTTCCTTCCATCCATCAAGTATCTGGTTTAATAATTGTAGTCAAAAAATGCAATAGAAAAATATAAAAAAAATTTGTAAAAGAATTGTGGCTCAGCTAACATAGACTTTATAATTACTCAGTATCTCTACACTATTAATCAAGAACGAAAATTTGCTGCGTCTAACACTTTACGCTCAAATCAGCGGTTGGGGGGGGGGGGGCACCTGGGAGATGAATTGATAGTGCCTCATGGAAAAGGGGGGGTGAGTTATGGTTGCCGATCCCCCCCTCCCCCTCTATACCAGTTTTTGTGCCCCAGGCTTAAGGTTCGTGTATACCACAAAAGATGGGTTCTGATGTACCATAACTATTGTACACAAGTTCATATACCCATTTGTTGCATACCATAATTATCACCCGAGCATAACATAATTTTGGGACTCGTGCGATAATTTTAAAAAGTGCACCATATTATAATTGACTCTACCTACTTCCAGCATTCAACACGCCTATTCTATTTGTCCTTGGTAGTACTCTTGCGGTATATTAACAGAAACTTTTAAATGCTTACCATAATTTTCTTGGCTATCCGCAAGCATTCCGAAGTATGTAAATTCGTATACATATTATGTTGAACTCTTAATTAGTGGTTTAAGCCGCCAACAGAAATGTCATTGGAAAGATGTTTTCTGCTGCCATTTGTGAATCGTTTGAGATACACTGTTAGCGCTTGGTACGTAACTTTATTATGTTGAACTCTATGTGGTGGTATATGCTGCCAATAAGCACGAGCAAGCACCTAGAGGTATTTTTAGGCAGCCCAAACGTACTACAAATAAATATTTTTGACAACCTTTACTTTAATGGTACATAATTGAGATACAATTAAATTGCGTTGAGAGTTACAAGCCAGTGCCGATAGGCGCGAGGGAACAACTCTAGTAGTTATTGTACTCGTACCTGCTTCACTGATGATGGACTGGGCCGCGGATTCCGCGGGCCCGACCCCTGGCATAATTCTAAAAAAGGTGTTTTAAAATCCGTAAAAGACTGGCACGAAGAAGAAATACCAATATCACAGGACAATGATAGGTTAGACACAAAAGCAAATCATGAGAGAACTCAGCATTACACAAGTGTGTATGCAGTCTGTTGCTCGAAAACACTAAGCAGCGACAAATTTTCCTTTCTACACAGATCATCTCTATCTAACCTTCAGCTACATGTAATTAGCTTACAAAAATATATACTTATTTCAATTTACTATTATATTTCTTCAATAAATCCCAAATGCTATGTGCAAAACTGCTAAATACCTATCCAACTAGACGTTTTTTCTCTAGAATTTAGATAAACAATCTGTTTATATTTTACATTACAGTTATGAAAATAACTTCTGTAGGTAAATGGATATTGCCCATTTAGAGTATGAATATCAGCTCAAATCAAGCAACTTATTTGTACAGTCTCCTGGCAAAACAGCATTACATCTTAACATCAAAGGCTTGTATGGTTCTTATAACCCAAAAATTTAGGGGCTGCATTTTATTATTACGGGTAAAATTATTTTCGGGTAAATATGGTACACAATGAAAGTCAACTTTGGCACAATCCTGCACACTACGCCATGCAGCTGCACTTTACAGCAGCGGCGACATTGTCTTGCCTGCATTTCACTCATCCCGGAGCTGCTCATGCGGTCAAACTCGCGCCCGTCCTTGGTGCTCTCCCCATCCGTGTAGTGGCCGTTTTCTAGCGAGCCGTTCAACACCGTGCCATTCTCTGTGGGGCCGGGGCCGCATCGCGGGTGCCAGATGGCCGTCCCTGCAACCAGCACACACAACACTCAAATGCTTGCAAACACCATGTAGCACTGTGGCCCATCTGTACTAATTATAGCTGCACATTCTACACACCTTATCTTTTCCACCATGCATTTTCGAACTAGACAAACGTCAACTCAAATACAAAGTCACTATAGAGTAATCTGCATTGTGCCACTCCACGATTATTGGTAAAGACTATCTGTGCTGATTACCACACTTTATAAACAAAATAATACACTGTAAATTTAGTCAAAATAAAGCTTACTACAGTTTTAAATTACACCTACAAATGTGAATGGCCGAAAAAACTAAGGACATAATAAGAATTACGAAGTTCACACAATTACATTATGGGCATGAATTTACTGTAATTGGTATATCTTTTTTGCTTGTTTCTTGTAGTACTGTATTCACTAGCACACCTACAGTTTCAGGAACTATTCCATACAAGGACTAGCTAGCAATTCTATAATGACAGAGCATCAAGACAATGTTGAAATTGAATAAATTATAAAATAAGTGGTAGTGATGGTATTGCTCCTTAAGAGGAGTGTGAACCTAGTCCAAGGTCAAGAAGCCGGGGGCGATACGGGCAACACGAACAAGCACGCCTAATGCCTTATCGCTCCTATGCGCAAGGCATGCAGTGTTTCCGTCGTGTACCTGTACTGCGCAAATCAGATTTGTAACAGTGGAATTTTATTACATGCAATGAAAGCCCTCAGATTAAACTACATCCATATGTTTCTACTTTTCTCTTGTCGCTTAAGGAAACTGCATAGGCAAGCTTAAAAAATGCAATATTTGACCATTTTCACTAATTTTTTTTCTGCATAAATGTACTTAATACGTTAAAAGTAAAGAGTCATAGATAATGGTTTTTCACCTTTTCTAGCAAACGGTCGTGTTTACAGAACATATATTTACAGAGATACGCGAATACGCGCAAACAACGATTTCACAAAAAAATGTTTCACTTCACACTCCTCTTAAAAGCAGTTATTTGTTTGTTCAGGGAAGAAGGGCACCACAGGAGAGTAAAATATACACAAAGAACATGCACAGACGCAGACAGAAACAAATGCAACCAAAATAAAACACATTCATACCTTGTAGGTACATCTCTTCACCATCACCAAAGGGATCACCACACTTGGTACAGCGAGCACACGTTGGGTGGAAATGATGGTTATCCCCTGCCTGCCACACGACGTACAATTTTTCAACTCTGCATTTCTAACCTCTATCAAAACTTGTTCAGTTATCAGCTGAACAACCACCAGTGATTAAACTGTAATTTTCATGTGGTCATATCTTACATGTTGTAAATATTAAATTGTCCTTTCCAAACTACTGTACTACCACAGACATAGCCAAACCATCTGCTTAAATATATTAAATTTTAAGACTCAAAAACATTTATTACAGATACTATAACAGTTAATGTAATTGTTCTGATATTGCAATATTATATTGTATGTTGCCACCAATGCCCCACTTGATAGCTGCTATTAAATGCAAACCCCTTCCTGTTTATTTAAATATTAGCAATTTAACCAAAATTGAATTCGTTCACAAAGCTAACCCAACAGGCACTTGCTCCATAATTAACTTTTCTTTCACACCTATTAGTTCATATAACATCAGGCCAATAGTCCAATCATAAAAAAATAAGTAATTGGTCAAAATTTGAAATAGTAAATACAAAAACAAAATGGTTTCACTAGTTATGCATTCAGAATTAGCACAAATTCTGGACTTTTTTTATACCAAACCCAGATTTACTGAAAAATTGGTTTGATAACTACACATGACAAATAAATACATAAGCTAAACAACTTAACACACTTTGGTATTGGTGTCGCAGAGAGAGGCTGAGCAACATCACTGTGAAAAACATGCGAGACCAGAAGAGAGATTAATTTCTATTTTCAGAAACAATGGAAGCCAGGGGAAAATGGCATAAACACCTCATGTAAACGTAAAGACTGATCACAATAAAGTGAGCACTTTTGAAATAAACCTTAGAAAAATGTTATTGCTCATACCTGCATATATTTTAACGGGTGAACTGAGTGACACGCACTCAGTAAAGTTGGTAACCATGAATGGAAAGTAGTTCCATACCTTCACGTTGAATAAAAAGTGTCACGTAACCATTTGTAATAACTTACATTATTCCTTTCAATTTTAATGTATCGAAGTATAAAATTGATAACGTTTGCTAAATATTTAGTTTTGTAAAAATTTCGAATTTTCACTTGATCGACGCATGACTAAAGTGATGACGCCCAAAGTAACAAATTTGCGCATAAGGCGGAAGAAGACACGATGTGCATACAAGTAGATCTTGAGCAGGGCTTTCAAATGTACTCATTTCTCCATGAACAGCCTATAGTGAGTAATTAAAAATGGTGGTTATCTTACCTGCAGCACCTTCCCAGATATGTATCGATTGCAGTATGCACATTTCACTCCAAACTGCTTTTGGTAATCTTTTTCACAGTATGGAATGCCATCCCTGCAGGCAAACATTTAGAGTCAATGACGAGTTATCAAAGCCGAAGGGGCCACAGTGGTCAGACTACATACCTGCCACCTCAGCGAATCACATTTGATTTCCGGCAGGGTCGCTCTGGGATTTTGGCCCATGGGAATCATGCCAGACAATGCCATTGGTCGGCGGGTATTCTCTGGGAACTCCCATTTCCCCTGCCCTTGCAATACGGCACTGCTCCATACTCACCTTATCACCTTCATAGGTTCTCAAGACTTTGATGTTAAGAGCCGCCCGAATATCTCCACACTTTTCATCTCTCCCACATGAAAATGATGTGGGCATAGGAAAAACATACTGAGCATGACAAAGGATGCATAAAACTTGAAACTAACTGACCAACAGTGATATTAATCACATAGGAGTAAGGTCAGAGTTCTAACAGCTAGCAACTGCTAATTCATATCTCATCTCTCTCTCTCAAGCGTTGTACATGGTTTTTACTGTGGGTTAATCTTTATCTAAACCCTTACGTTATAGGCATTTTACTGAATGTCTAGTGTTAAGAGACACCTGGATAGTTCAGTGTAATAAACCCCAGAAACTGCCTAAGTTAACTCAGTGTGAATACACACAAAATAAAAGAAATTTTAAGTGTTTCTATAAACTTTAAAAATAAATGTTTAACATGGTGCCAGGATTTGAATGCTTCATGTAACTTTTCAGATACCACTGAAATGAGAGTAAATAGTTCGTCTAAATGTACAACAGAGCCAAATTCCTACCATATTCAACTATCATCCATAAATAGAAGCTATCATGCATGTTTAAGAAAAATGATGCAGTAATTGTTTGAAGTAGTTTATAAAACATTTAATTTCATGTTTGGTTTTCAATACTGAAAATAGTAACAATATATAAATCTAGGCTTATTAAACATCCATAATTTACGCTGGAATGAAAATCAAGAAGTTGCTCATAAAAATAAATACCTACTTGTCCCAGTTTGTCATTATTTACGTTTTAATTTAATTATTCTAGCATGTCTGTTTCTTAACAAGTAAAAAAAATTTTGTTCAAACTTTCTCCCTCTAAACCACTATCCTGGACATCACTTTTTTTGTCATAGCTAGATGTACAGCCTGTTTTTATGAATTAACACGATATGAGGCAGAGCTCGGTGCACTGCCCGAAGCTGACAGTGTGTATCTGGTCTTGATATTACCTTTGTAATCACTTGCACAGTGTTATCACATAGCCCTGACCAGCATGCCACCACAAGCACGACAGGACACTTAAAACTAAACAACCAATGAAATACAAGATAGATTTGACTTAAGCCGACAATTCTCTCTTACGAGCAGCAGTTTTGGATTAGAAATTATTTATAGTTTTCATCATGTCATGCAGCACGTCTCACAGTGTGTACAACTTTGTAAAATTAAATTGTACGATAAGCTTCCTTCCCCTAAATGGGAAATACATAGCTTAAAAGGAAACACATTATGAAAATTATTGTATTTAACTCTTATAAATAATAATTTCAACTTTGTGTGCATTAGATGTAAAACTCTGTCACAATTATGTATTCCAAATTTCCCGTCTGCCCACCGCCTTTGAAATTAGTGTAGTTAATCAGCGCCTTCTAAACGGATATGATCTTGTCACAACACCCGCGTCAGTAAACACTGTTGGGCTGTAAATTCGAGCAGGCTCATTGAAAACGGTAGTGGTTGTGGTTTTGCTGTGTCGCTCTGTACTCGTCGAGGCTATGCGATTCCGGCATAACAAATGAAGGGCATGAAGCTGTACCAAGTTAAAGTTAAAAGTTTGGGCAGCCATGCTATTTCACACCAAAAATTTTGATACAAATCCTAGTTCATGACTTATGTTAAAAAGTTTGTAAATTGAAGATGTTCAGAACCGTTTCCCTGAAGTAGTGGAAGTGGCAGGCAAGGCAGGTGTGGAAGTCTGGTACTAATGCTGAGAGAAAGAGAAGGGGGAAAAGAGAGGGTGAGGGGGGAGTGAGGGAGAGAGAGAGAGATGGAGGGAGGGAGGGAGGTAGGGAGAGAGGGATGTAGGGAGAGAGAGAGAGGGAGAGATGTAGTAAGGGGGAGGGGGAGATAGATAGGGAGGGGAGAGGGGGTGATTGGGAGGGGGAGGGAGGGGGAGAGGGGGTGATTGGGAGGGGGAGGGGGAGAGGGGGTGATTGGGAGGGGGAGGGAGGGGGGAGGGGGTGATAGGGAGGGGGAAAGAGGGGGAGGGAGGGGGAGGGAGACAGAAAGAAAGCAGGGACACCAAAGTTCAAATAAGAAAATAACCTCGGCACAGCTTTAAGGCAGTAAATATAGGGGAGGGCGTGTATGCTCGCCGGTGGAAGGAGGGAACCCACACGACACTTCAGGTACTGTATGTACCAAATTGGGGGAACTGCGATGCTAAATAGTGCTGATGCGACATATTTTTTTTCAGTAGGTAATAAGAACGCGTGGAGCAGCTCTTCCCTTATATTTCTTGGCTGTTACCACTACTGAACCAATCAACCCCACCCCTTCGTACAGCGGCAACAGACTGTGTTTTGGACTTCTGCACATTATTTTCTCATTTGGATTTCACTCTACAGTGTACTCACTTGCCCATATACTCCCCATGAAGCACGGCCCCACAAGTGTGGCACTTGAAACACCAGATGTGCCACTGCCTGTCGAGGGCTATCAGTGCCTGGCCGTCTTTCAACGGCTCCTGGCAGCCAGCGCACTCTGCAACAGAAAGTGTTATTAAGTTCTGCCATGATGTGGTCACCACCCGTTGGCTAACACTATAGTGACCTCACACTAGACTGTCATTTTCTTCCATTATTCACTTAACACAAGTAAATTGCAACAAGTTTGTTCTTTTAGAATACTGCCAACATAGACTATTATTTACAATGAATGTCCTTGAAGCTGCTTACTTCGTTTTTTTTTTTGTTAGAATAATGCAGTCACCTTAATGGCCACACTTAGTGAATCCAAAGCCAAATTGATCACAAATATATTGTCAAACAATGTTTTTTAAATCGAGCTTTTGTTAAAATGTAACAAACAGGTATTGGAAAAAAATAAAACTTGGTGTTTATATTTATTTCATTACTACAAATTATCTTGAACTTAGTTTCCTACAAAATTTTTGATTTACATTAGTTTAGGATTTTTATTCAGAAACTAAAATGTGGACAAACAGCAGAGAAAGAGGAGAAGAAAGAAAGATGCTAATTTTACACTGCTGGTTATTATATCCCCCCAATTCTTACCATACAAAAAACCTTATTAAGAACTATTATAACCCTTACCAAATCAAAATCTTACGGCTTCTATAATATTTTACTGGGCACTTTTCCACAAAACATCTACTGGGAGTCATAATACCAATAATGGTGTTCAACATAGTATAAAATATATAAACAAAGCAGAGTAATAGGATTTTGTTTAGACATTTGCAGTGGCACGAAACAAAATCTGCAGGTTACTGGGTATCACAGTGAAACCCTGTTATATTTCTGGAGGGGGGGGGGGGGGTGGCTCGGTTCCTACAGGGAAACACCTACGGAGATCAAATGAAGATAACTGATAAACCAGGAAAATGTTATAATCAAAAATGTTACTATACAGATTTAGTGTTACACCATTTGTCAAATGTTTTTCTTTGCAGCCCAGCAAGTACTAACTCAAATGTACACTCCCATAGCTATAGGCTGTTCACAATAAAATGAGCATTTTTGGAAACTCTGCTTTTGCATGCTTGTTGTGTATTCTTCCACCTTACGTAAAATTAGCATTGCCTTGGGCCTCGTCACTTTATTCATGTGTCAGGCAAGTGAAACTTTGAAATTAGGAAAGAAAAAAAAAATTAAAAACCTGATAATTCTTACTCTGATGCATAAAAAAAACACTAAGAGAAATCATTTCAGTTTTCACAAATGTTTTACCCAACACTTTTAATTCAACGTTAAAACATGGAACTAATTTCCCTCTACCGATACCAACTTAACAGGTGCACACACCACTCAGTGCGCACGATACACATTCAAGCATGGTCAGCAAAATCTTACAACAGTCAATTTCATAAGTGCTCACTTTATTGCGAACAGCCTTTAATGCATAACGACGATATGTACACAGTTTGTCGGTGTTACTTACCTGGTCCACCGGTGCTAGATGGACTGGCCTGGGGAGACTGGCTCTCGCGCACCGGGATTTTTATACATTTTTGACATAATACTTCCTTCCCTGTATATGTCACTCGTTCTCCAGATGGGAATGGTTGCCTGTCAACACAAAACACATCCCTGAACATAACCACATGCATGCACATGTGCACACACATGTGAGCATGCACATGCACACACACAATCACCGTTACACCCAGAAATTACTAAAGAACACATTCTATAGAAAACTACTTCCAGAATAATCAAGGAATTAAAACATTAACTAACTACTACTCAAAATTCTGCTGTAAATACGGTTTTACATAATTTTTCTGCTACTGAAGAGTATTTTTGAATATGTAACTCATTGCTTCATATTTTTTGGACTATACGTAGCAAAGGAGGACTAGTAAAAACTTTACAGAATGTTTTCCTTAAATAATGGGTAAGTGAAGAGATTTGGGCAGTTCTTAACATCAAAGTCTTGAAAGCAGATCAGGGTGTAGTGAGGCGAGTATGGAGCATCACCGGAATGGAAGGATGAGGGGAAACTGGAGATCCCCGAAAAAACCCTGCCGAACAGCGGCATCGTCTGGCACAATTCCCACATGCAAAAATTTGGGAGGGGCGGCCCCACCAGGGATTGAACCCGGTTCACCTAGGTAGTCCTTAAATAATGAAAACATGCATAATGAAAAGCATTAAAAATCTCTGGTTTATGTCTTCATTTGCAATAAAGTGGAAATTTTTCATAATCTAGCAAACAGATCATGAAATATTACATCACTGTATGGTGACCTAACCAGTCAATAAAAAATTTACTCTTGTGGGAAAAATTGAAATTTAGATTTCCTCCTTAACTATTGTTATGATGTTTTAAGAATTTTTTTGTAGACGAGTATAGATACACACACACATGTATAAATGTACAGTTGCCATTGGTATTGTGTATAGTAAAGTAATTATTGTGCAATACATTTGTGTGTCAATTGTACAATATTATTGTATATTTCATTGTATATAAAATTGACATAACTTGTCCCATATTAATTCAAGTTCGTATAGCCATACTCTAAAACAAGTGGAAGCTTTCCTACTAAAAGCAATTATAATACACATGCACATATGTGTAACATGATTGCAGAGACAAACTGAAGAGAGTTGTACGACAAAGTAATTACAGTAATTTGGTGCAACTCATACTAGTTAAGGGTAACTTTATACCACACATTTTCAATGTGAATGATCACTGAACACCTCTCCCTTCCGCTCTACTCTTAATGGATAATTTTTTTATATGTGGCACATAAATGTGAAAGCAGTCTCTCTACCATCTTTGAAATGTAACTAGTGTGTATGTCTGCAGGTAATTTTTTTGTAACTATGGAACGTACCTGCACTGCGCGCAGGTAAAGCACTTCTGGTGGTAGGTGTTGCTGAGGGCAGACACCACCTCCCCCTCGACGTAGTCCCCACACGCCGCACATTTTGTGCCAAACTGCCGCTGGTAGTCGTTAGTGCAGTAGTAAGCACCATCCTTGCAGAAGAACCCTCCCTGGGCCAGCGAGTTTTTGCACACTGCAACAATTTTCCAAATCACATCTCTCTGCAAACAGCCCCCAACAGCAACCCTATTAGTCTCATAGATAGTGAAGATGAAAGTTTGTAAGGATCCATTTGGTACAAACACCTCTCTCTCATGTACGAGCTGATCCAACCTGGAAAGCACTTAACAACTGTCTTATGCAAGTGAAGTGAACAGATTTTGGCAGCTCGTAAAATTAAGGTTTTAAGGGTCAACGAGGGTGAAGCGAGGTACTGAGCAGTGCTGGAATGCAACGACAGGGGAAAAGTGAGATCCCTGAAAAAACCCGGCGACCAGTGGTTTCATCTGGCACGACTCCCACATGCAAAAAGAGGGCGAACCCACCAGGAATCGAACCCGGTTTGCCTGGGTAGGATACAAGTAGTCTAACCACTACGACACTGCAGCCCCTTAGGCAGGTGAAGTAAGATAGATTGGCAACAGTGACAAAATGAAAGAGCAAAGTAAACAACCTCAGTGGCAGGGGATAATATCCAAAATGCTTCCCAAGAAATGGAAATCTAAGCCAAATTGCCTTGGTGAGAAGACAGTATGAAAGTTATGCTAACTAACATCTTAATCTAAGTAATTCATTACTATTTACCGATCTTGAATAGAAACCCTGCATAGACACAGCAAGTGGCATATGGCTGTCCACAGTAAGGTGAGCACTTTTGAGGCTCTAGTTACTTTTTCCTTTCAGGTATTTTTTATTCTTTAACTACCTTTTTATAATAAATATTGCCATGTAAATAATAAATACAGTGTGTATATTACACCGGACTCAAAATTTAAGGCCTAATGCTAAAATAAAATATTGTATATTTGTCGACAACTATTCCAATTATGACTGCTTTAAAAAATGCTCACTTTACTGAGAATAACCTGAACTTACAATACTACTGGCAGAGGATAAGGAAAAAAAACGAGCATAATGCCCTGAAAGCATCATACAAGTGTAACATTTATTTTGGCAGCTACTTTGTCTTGTGTAAATACTGGTATGTTAGTACCATATGTAATTATGCTGGGTGGCTGAAGGCTACTACATAATTATGTTCACGTGTTCATTTTTAAAATAAAAGTGGCACAAGGATATATATTGGGGTCACAAAAAGAACTTCACGGGGCATTCAAGAATGCTATATCAACAAAAGTCTACAGATAAAAAAAATTAATTAATTTAAAAAAAAGTATTTTGTATGTCGAGCATCAAAAGCATATTCAGCACAAAACTAAACAACTCACATGCCAAAGCAATGTTTATAAAGTGAACTTCAGAAAATGTGCATTACGCACTAGGGGACAATTTCACTATGTAACATATACCTTGAAATAAAACAGAGCTTTTACTAAAACCAACTCTTCTGTTCTTTACTCCCTCACTGACAGATTTTTTTATTTTAATTGTATTTTGAATTTTTAGTTGCATCTCTGCAGTACACAGGTTAATGAACCTTAATTCATTAGTTTTGACAGTCATTTCTACCACAAAAATCTAAAGTTTCAGAAGAATCCAAACTAAAAAATTAAGCAATGCTATGTCTGCAATGCCTAGTAACCATGTACCTATTTAATAAAAATCTGTAATGTTACAAACAATGTATCATTACTGTCCCAGATATTAATTTCAGGTCTACAAAATCTGCTACTAAGGTAAATACAGATATAATTCTTTCTTAATTATCTTCACGTAAGTACTCCAGCCCATGTTTGTATTAAAATATAATATGCAGTTATCAGTAGGGCTGTTTTTCCAGTGGTTGTTTTCAAAATTCATTAGATATTTGTGAATAAAACATAATTAGAAAGTTCGTAAGTAAGCAATATTATTAGGCAGGAAAACACGATGGCATCACTAGCGGCGAGGGAAGAAAAGACACAAGTCACAAGAGAAACATTTATACTTCATTTACAGTACATTAAAATGTAAAAACACTATAACAGATATAGTTGTTATTCTCGTGTGTTTCATAACATTGCAAGTGCCAATTACAATGTGGATAAGGTGTCGAAAAGTCTTTAATGTACAAGAAAGATACATTTTCCTTACTTTTCTTTATAGTTTTTGGTTTACAAGGTATTACTGCTAAAGCTGGAAGTAGACTTTTGGAATTTTTTTTGGCAAGTGTCAATCATCCTAATCGGTCTTTTCCTGATTTGTCTGGATTGGATCTACGTGACATTGTATGTTGGAATACTGTTCCAGTACATGATGCTGTTGTTAATTAGACTGCTGTAATTTGTACTTATTCATCTCCTGTTTTATTTATACACAGGAAAATAAAGTTTGAGCATGGAGATGAAATAGGCCTATGGTTGTACGGAAAATTCAATATGTACTACTGTAAATTGAGAGCATTTGGTCTTGTACAGCTTCTGTACAATGTAGTTATACTTCATACACTGCATTTATACTTCATAATTAAGTAGTATGACCCCAGACGTATTGACCCAGTCACATCGCTTGCAACATTCAAGTCGTCGTAAAAATCTTTATCAATGATCAAACTTATTTGAAGCTAGTTGTATTGCTGAAAAACTAAACTGGGTACTTTTGGAACCTTCAATCATTTTCTTCTGCATTTTGCTCAATCTTGCATACTTTGCCATGTGTAAAAATTTAAAATTATACTATACTTTGATGTCTATTTCTATAATATGTATCAAACAAAATGAAACCAGCTGTCATTAATATAAAAATTAAGTTTTTAGAAATATAACTCAAAGACACATCATTACTGCATTAAATTCACTGTCAACTCTACCACCAGGGAGCTTAAATATGTAATCAGTTATAGGTAAAGGTTTTTGTCCACTTAAGGTACCAAGTGTCCAATTAACCATAACCCAACGTTGAAATCTTTGCAGTATTCACTATCTTATTGTGCATGCATAAGTCATACTGCCAATTTCCTCACTAACCTTGGCATTTGAAGCAGCCAATGTGGAAATACTTGTCCTGCACTCTCAGCACTTCACCAGAACACTTCTTCTTGCAATTGTGACAGAACGTTTTACCTGAAACAAAAAAAAAAACACACTTCAACTCATATTGCTTACGGCATGAATAATGGTAGAGCAACCAAGAAATGACATTACAGCTGTCCAAGAGACAAAAATTATTTTCTAGATTTCAGGGATATTTTATGGCTACATGAAATGCCCATATCATATCAGGGAAAAATAACTCACTGTGTTTAATGGAATATATTAATATGAGAATTCCAACCTGAAATCTTGATGCACACATTTGAACGTTATATTAACACAAAGTATTAAAGATAAATATTTTAGCTCTGTTAAATTTTTACATTTGTTCAAAAAAACGATATAAATTTTTAAAAAACTTTTAGCTGGTTCGATTTTTTTTTATTGAATAAGTAATTTTCCTCCGCTGGCACACTTTTTTTATTTTTCAAACTGTCTCGTATCACAAAAAAAAAAAGTAATACTCTAAAAATGTAGAAACTCATTTTAGAGCGAGTCGAGTGCAGAGACTGGGGGGGGAGGAGGAGAGGGGTGTCAACATCGAGGTCTTGAGAGCCGATGAGGGGTGAAACGAGGTGAGTATGCAGCAGCGCCGGAATGCAAGGGCGGGGGGAAACGGGAGATCCCCCGACCAGCGGCGTCGTCCGGCACGATTCCAACATGACCTCGCCGGGAATAGAACCTGGTTCGCGTATGAGTGAGGCGAGTAGCCTTACTACACCACCACAGCCTCAACTCATTTCGGTCGTAATATGATATATATATATACATAACGTTTCTTTGTCCCGTATGCGTTCCTATACCATTCATCCTATTGCGATGAAACTTTGGTAAGTAGTTATGCGCACGCCCGCGAAGGTTTCCGAGTTGGTAAACCCATTTTACAATAGGTGGCGCGCGAGTCGTTTCAACAAATTAGTTTACTCTAGCTGTTGTCTTACAAAATACAGACGATGAATGAAGATGGCGTACTTAATCAAAATATGACAATTTGTTCCGTTTCAAATCTACAATCTACGGGAACAGATCCGGGATTTGATTATTGATCGACATTTAATCTAAACAAACATTGTTTATTATTACTTTTATAAACAAGATTACAAAATGTGGACTAAATTTGGAAAAATCCATGCTTCTCACATGGACAGCTGTATGTGGCCTGCTCACGCGTCGGAAAACCTTCCGACTTATTCGTGTACGCACCAGATGGAAAAACAAAAAATACTGTGTATCCAAAAGCACTTCAATAAACAGTTTTAAAACACAAACACTTTATTTCTTTGCGTGGCATTGTAACGCATGCCGGGTACTCGCTAGTATTAAATATTAATAATAGTAATTCTTAGGATGCACCCTTGAGTAGAGTTAGGTTGGATGAGAAGGCGATGGAGAAAAATAGGTGAGAAGGCAAACTGCGTAATATGAGAGATGAACCAACCTCACCCTACCCGTTACACACGATCTGTAGTTGAACAGGAGACCCCACTATCGCGTTACAGCGACCGATAATGAATCTACGATGGGGTTAGGCATCTCTTACAATAAATCAGTCTGATCATGGCATCGCTGTTGTACTTTAAGGATTTAAAACACTGGTAGCAATGCCTAGTTCATTTTAGAATTACACAGTATGTGACAAGTCATTACTGCATTACTGAAATCGAGAACAGAAAACCTACAGTACAAAAAAAAATATTATACGTTTTTTTTTCATCCAGAAAGGGCTTTAAGTCGACATTTGCAGCTTGGTATGTAGCAACCAAAGCTTTTGCCTCTTCCCCATAGACTTGTTTATTTTGTGACCATTTCGAAGGAATGATAGCGATAACAGAAACACCTGCCGTCTGTAGGAGTAACGCAGAATGAATCTCTAGGGCAGAGTGTGCAATACATCTGCTCGGCGACATTGGACTGCTGTTATGCCCACACTACTCTCAAAACACTGCGTATTTCACTAGAATTTGGAACACACTTTACGTAAATATACCTCCTCTGGCCGAGTTTTAATGCAACTTAAACACAATAAAGTAACGGCAGTTTTTTTTCTCAATAAAATGTCGTCTTTGGAAAGTTAATATCAGTGGTTGACCACGTGATTCTGACAGTTCTGTTGGTGACAGGAATCAATGTGGGGGCATACGAAGAATACGGAGTCTTATACTAGAGCCGCGTAGAGTGATTATGTTCGCTGCGCTACACTAGTCTCCGTGTAAGAACATAGAACTGCTTTCCTGCCCATAAAGCTGGATTTACAATATTACCCGACAGTCCGACAAAACAGCAACGACATGGACGAAATTTTTTTTATCAGCCAATCAGGAGCAAGGTCATCCCGACAGACGCAGCCTCGACATAAGTAGATTCTATTTCTACTTTCGTCGGGCGTCGGACCGATCGGCCTCGCTAGGCAATAGAAAAAAAATTAAATATAAACTTACAAAACAAAATGCGTGGATTTCACTACTATGGAAAATTTCACATTAAAAATGTATTCGTGGAAAAATAATTGCTCCGAAATCCAAAAATACTTCGTTTACAAAGTTATCAAAACACAATAGTGTACAATGGTGTGATTTCTCCACATCCCATAGCAAGTTACTGGCCAATCTAGGATATGGCCGAAAGCCACGCAACACTTGTCGGAAGGAAACTGTCGGGGTATTGTAAACATTGAACTAATTTTGGTGGCGGGAATGGTCGGGCTGTAACGTCGTGTGGCTGCTGGGACAAACTCGTCGTGGCAGTGTAAATCCAGCATAACACTATCATAAACGACGTGGCTAAGATTGATGTTGAGTTGAGTGATTTGGGCGGCTCCTAACAACGAGGTCTTGAGAGCCAATGAGGGTGAAATAAGGTGAGAATGGAGCAGCGCCGGAATGCAAGGGCGGGGGAAACGGAAGATCCCCGAGAAAAACCTCCGACAAGCGGCGTCGTCCGACACGATTTCCACTTGCGAAAATGCGGGAGTAACCCGTCCGGAGATTGAACCCGGTTCAACGTGGCGGGATGCGAGCAGTCTAACCGCTTAGCCACTGCAGCCCCTTTTAGGTCAAGGACACTGTTCATCTAAGCAAGTACTTCGAGATGATTGTATACTTCCTCTTAACCAATTTGTATAGGCTGTTCACGGTAAAGTGAGGACTTTTGAGGCCCTATTTACTTTTTCCTTTCAGTCATATTTTATCCTTTAACCACCTTCAAAATATATTTTGCCATTTAAGTAATAAACACTGTGTGTATATTCCACCGCACTTTGAAGTTAATGACTAAGGCTAAAATTAAGTAAATTTATTTACCATTATCTAAAATGAGAGGGCTTTCGAAAGTGCTCACTTTACCGTGAATAGCATATGTTTGATTGCGTTGAAATTGGTAAAGGCTATTCGTGATAAAATTAACACCCACTGAAATGAACCTTGGAAAAAAATCACTGGCCCTGCGTGCATATATTTTAACGGGCGTAATGAGTACTGAGTAACATGCGCCCAGTAAAGTTGATAACAATGGATGGAAAGTAGTTCCACATCTTGACGAATAAACAGTGTCCGGCAACCATTTGTGACGACTGGAAATAATTTATTTCGCTTTCCGTATTTTTAATGCACCGAGGTTAAAAATGAGCAGAGTTGTGAAATATTTACTTTTCTAATATTTTCACAGTTTCAATAAAGTGACGAGGTGGCAATGATAGTTTCGCATAAGACGGAGGAACACACAACGTGCACACAATCAGTGCTCAGTTTACCTTGGACAGCCTGTACGCGCGGCGATGCGGAGGAGCGGCACGCCAGCTGATCGATAGAAATGGGCGCCAGGTAGGCGCAGTGTCGCCCCATGCGGCAAGGTTACCGCCACTATGAGACTCTCTCTCTCACACACACGCACGCACAAAACACTGCTCCGAGGACATCCAAGTGCGGTGTTGCCAGGTACAAGTCCCAATTTTTAGAGAGTGTTGATGATTTTCGGTTGCTGTAAGGACGTAGCCTATCAAAATTTCCAGGGAGAATGTAGCGACATCTCAATAATCTTTCAAAGATGGGCTCAGTGCAGTCCGCGTTTTCGAATATTCGCCGATGCGCACAGGACGTTCGAAAACCACTGTTCCGGCCACAAATTCAACCGGCCGAGCCACGGTGGCTGATTGGTTTGCCTGCTCGCCTCCCACCAATGCGATCCGGGTTCAATCTCCGGCCGGGTCACACCGAAATCGTGCCGTTGGTCGGCGGGTTTTCTCGGGATCTCCCGTTCCCCCCCTTTTTTTCTCATCCGGCGCCGCTCCATACTCACCTCAATCACCCTCATTGGCTCGTAAGACCTGGATGTTAAGAGCCGTCTAAATATCTTCACTCGCTCAGTTCGACCGGCCTGGACATTCGGTGTATCTGGTGGGTACACGCCAAGTAACCGATGGATCTTGGAACGCTTTCTCTGAAAGATGCAAGTTCACACCAACGTCAACTCGTAATTTTCAAGCGTTCAAACATATACAAAAAAATTCTGACGTCGAGTTTTACAAACAAGCGATGAAAACTTCAGAATTTGCGCGTAACTGCATTAATTTGCGTCTGGAAGCAGACGACAATACCGCTGAAAATCAACCTGATGTTCCAAACATGTTTTAATTGGTATACACCGGTGTATCAACCATTGGTGGATCCATCAATGAATTTCCGAGAAAGTTAAATGTAACATCATGAAAACGTAATAAAATGCTGAAGTGAGCCCTGAAAGGATTTTGGCGTACATTATATTTCTGAATAGAATGTTGTCGCGTATAGGCTGTGTTCACGGTAAAATGAGCACTTTTCAAAGCTTTGCTTAAGATCTCCTTGTATCCACGTTGTGTATTCTTCCGTGTTATGTAAAATGAACATTGCCACGAGTCTCATCACTTTATTGATGCGTCGGTCAAGTGAAACGGTGAAATTATTAGAAAAAATCACACATTTTATAAATCTGCTAATTTTTACACACTAATGCATTGAGAAAGATAAAGTGAAATAAATAATTAAATATAATCACAAATTGTTACCTAACGCCTTTTATTCGACATTAAGATATGGAAATACTTCAATCTATCGTTACCAACTTCACCGGGCGCATGTCACTCAGTGCGCTCGTTGAAGTATATGCAGGCACGGTCAGTGACTTTTTTCTAAGGTTGATTTAAAAAGTGCTCACTTTATCGTTAACAGCCTTTAAGCCTTCGTAGGTAAAATTGGAACGTGAAAGAGGCCAGACAGACGTCTGTGACGGTGATAAAGCTGTTCATTTTGCAATACCAAAGGGGTAAATCTCTGCGCGAGATCGGCAGAATTGTGAATCGCGATCAATCTACTGTGCAAAATATCGTTCGTCGCTTTCGTCAGTGTAGTAGAATAGAGAACAAAGAGAAGTGTGGTTCCAGAAAACTATTCACCGCATCAGATGAGCGATGGATTCGACGTGAAATAAATAAGAATCCCGTGGTAAGTGCACCAAAACTTGTCACGGGGCAGAAGGGCATCGTCCCTAGGTACGATAAGACGGTGTCGTCTGCAACTTCTTCCAGTTTGTAATAAATATTTATAACTCACCGTATACTACTTGCCTTGGTTCTTTTAAAAATACCAAACTCTAACATATTCAGTAGAAATAATTTTTAAGATTATAAAGCGAGAAAATGATAGAGAGCGAAAGAGAGAAAAAGAGGAAGAGAGGAAAGAAAGAAAGAGAGAAAATGAAAGAGGAAGAAAAAGTAAGAGAAAGAACAAGAAAAAGAGGAAAGAGAAAGAAAGAGAGAATAAAGCAGGGTTCACACGATGCAAGATGCATTTCGGCCAAGATTTCGTACGAGAATGCCAACTAAATTGCTTGCGAAACGAGTTCACACGCAGATAAATTAGATGAATACTATGTCACATCAATATTAGTTGATAGCCTTGGTGAGTACCAAACAGCCAAGGTATTATAATACAAAATATGAAGTTGCTTACTTCAACAAGGTATGTTTCCAAAGCTATCCCTCCAAAATATATTTGTTTTTATTTTATTCTCGGCGAACTGTCTAAACTTCAATCCAAGATTCAAAGTTATTTTCCAGCAAATGTTTTATTTCCCTGTATTCCTCTTCGCACTCCTAAGATGGTGATTTTATTTTACTCTACGGTTGCGTTTACAACAGGTCACATGACCAGCATACAAGGACCAATAAGACCGCAACTTGCATCGTCTTGCACGAGAAAAATAGAATCTGCTCTCTCTGATGTGCCTTGCCACACGAACTTGTGCAAGGTCGGCATATCGCGGAAGTTTGGCACTCATCTTGCATCGTGGGAAACATGCTTAAAGAAAGAGTGAACGAAAGGAGGAGAGCAAATATGAAAACTCAACTTCGGTACGGTCACAGATCAACTGAAATATTCCCCTCATTCAGCAAACTACAATTCGGCCCCGATGTCGACATGTGATCGTTCCGCCAGACCCACGAGTCCCATCCACACCTTTTTTTTCTCTCTCTCTCTCTCTAGAAGTAACGGCGATAAGGTACGTGGGTGGTCGGCAAACTATGCAGGCTGATACGACACTCCTTGGCACTCGTGACCCGGTAGGTGGGTAACCGGAGAGTAACGTGACACGACTATCGCATCACTTCCCCGCCGTCTGCGACGCTGAGGAATTCGCACTGCACCAGTGTTCGTGAAGTCACGTACTCGTGGCTGCTCCGACACGATGTCAGTCTCCTCACGACCGAAATAAAGGACCCGCGGTGGTGCAATGGTTAGACTACTACCCCCCCCCCCCACATAGGCGAACCGGATTCGATTCCACGCGGAGTCGCCACTGGATTTTCGCACGTGGGAATCGTGCCGGACGATGTTGGTCGGCGGGTTTTCTCGAGGATCTCCCATTTCCCCCCGCCCTTTCATTCCGGCGCTGCTCCATACTCACCTCTATCACCCACATCGGCTCTCAAGATCTCTCCACTCTCTCACGACACCAAACAAGTGTATTCCACAGTCCGTTGTTCTGCAGACACCCCAACTATACGACGTGCTCGCCGAATACACGCAGTTGAAAGACCACATTAAAAAAAATCTATCAGGCAATGCAGTAAGCCCCGACCACGGACGCTGAATACAGTTTTTTTTTTCTTCAATTTACAGTACCACCAACATTTTATCACCTTATCGTTCAAAATTAAAATGCGTGTGGTCCGTTTAGACAGGCGAGTGAGCATTCTTCTAGCCCTTAAAACGTATTCAACATTCATTGTTGAATTTCTTCTTCAAAAAGGCCTAGTATATAATTCAGGTAAAGGCTGTTCACGATAAAGTGAGCACTTTTGAAATCCCTGTTTGAGATATAATTGTATACGCGTTGTGTATTCCTCCGCCTTACGTAAAATTAACATTACCATAGGCCTCATCTTCTTATTCATGCGTCGGTAAAATTAAACTGTGAAATTATTAACAAAGTAAATACTTTACAAATCAGCTAATTTTTACATTTCGACGCATTAAAAAAAAAAACAGAAAGCAATATCAATAATTTAAGATATCACAAATGCATTTCAGTGTAAAAATTATCAGACTTGTAAAATACTAACTTTTCTTATAATTTCACAGTTTCACTTGACCAACGCATGAATAAAGTGATTAGGCCCATTGACAATGTTAATCTTACATAAGGCGGAAGAATACACGACGTGCATACAAGTATAGGTGATTCACGGAAACATGAGCACTTTTTCAGGTCCTGCTGAATTTCTCTTTTCATTACATTTCTATCTTCCTGTCACTTTTAATATAAACATTGCCATAAACACAGTGTAAACGTTTCACCACTAACAAAAGTTAACGCCTGGAGCTGCAATAAAATATATTTATAAGTGGTTATTGCCTGTCGAAAGGGCCTTAAAAAGTGCTCACTTTACGGTGAACAACCTATACGTCTTTGTCAGGGCTTTCAGAACTGCTCTTGTTACAGGGGACAGCCTGTATCGGGGAACCAGGGCAGAAGCGAGCGCGCACCTAGTCCAGGACTGCCCGCCCGCGGCAAGGTCAAGTGGCGCGGGGGTCACGACCCCGCACCCGGGGATGACGTCATCAACCGGAGGCTGCCGTGAAGCCACGACTACAGCGATCCATTCATAAAGGCTACTCGCGATGAAGTGAGCACTATTGAAATCAACCTTCGGAAAAATATCACTGCCCCTACCTCCATATATATTTACGGGCACAGTGTCTGGCGAGCGGCCAGTAAAGTTGGTATAGGCCAATCGCGGTAAAGTGAGCACTTTTCGAATGCCCTCTCGTTTTATTTATTTATTTGCAGTTGATCCCATGTTCACCTGGAAGGTTTCGGGATATAGAACACGTCAATATACATAATACATAAAATATTGTTAACGTATAATATAAAGCACAAAGAAGCATTACACAATAATAATTAAGAACAAGGCCATATTCATGATGTGTACAAACGTATAAACAAAGAGTAGCTAATTTTAAAAGCTTTAAGAGTATCGTGACATATCAGTATCAAATTGAGATTTACACACTCAAAATGCACAATTTAAGAGTTAAATCTTATAGCTACATAAAGAGCAGAACAACAATGAAAGTTACACAATGTTTTAGGTTAGGCATATATATATATATATATATATATATATATATATATATATATATATATAGTTTTCAAAGGTTATTTATTTTATTTACTTTTGATTTAAGCTCGATATTTGGGAAATTGAAGAAGGGGGAGAGTTAAAAAGAACAGAGCCTATATATTGGGTACTATTTTGGTTATTGTGTTCTGTTATGTTGGCTTATCCTGATGTTTTTTGAATTCCTTGTTTGATAACTATGAATCTCATTATTCAATGTGAAATTGGCTAAATTCTTTTTTTTTATAAATGACAAAGAGCCTGAAACAATAATCACTATAATGATCAATAAATATATTTTATTTTGCCATAAGTCGTTAACTTTGGAGTGCGGTGACGTAAACACTAAATTATTACTTACGTGGCGATATTTATTTGAAACAGTGATCAAAGAAATCAAAAAATGGCCGAAAGTAACCTGGGTTTCGGAAAGCGGTATTTGTGTGAGCCGGTCCAGTGAAGTTTCGCCGTATCTGGAAACCGAGGTTCGTTCATTCAAGTTTTTTTCCGTGGAATCTCATGTTACTTGTGCGCGGTATGAACAACGAAACCTCGGTTTTCGTTTGTATGGTATGAAATGTACAACTAAGATAAATTGAAGTGTACGACAAGATGTTTAATTGGTTAAAAATCATGTGTGGAATTGCAGAGCGATTACATAATTCTGCTGTAGGTACGAAAACATCCAATAATAACGTACTCATCAGCAACTAATGTCATACAGAACATCTGCTCAGAAATATTCCTTTGGAGATTTTATCCAGCCACTTGAATTGAAACTGCACTTCAATCGCGCCGAAATTCACGTTTATTTAACGTGTGCTTATAAACATTACTTGTTTGTGGCATCGCTTTAAATTTTTACAGAAAAATGCTCTGCATGTTGTGCAAATTTATACATAGTATACAGTCTTATAGGCTATTCACGGTAAAGTGAGCACTTTTGAAAACCTGCTCATTTGGTATAATAGTCAAAAAATATATTTTATTTTAGTCTTATATGTTAAATTCCAACTGCGATGGAAAATACACATTGTGTTTGTCACTTGTTTGTCACTTATTTGTACAAATTTATACAAAAAGGTGGCTAAAGGATAAAAAAAAGAGCTGAAAGAAAAAAGTAACTAGGGCCTCAAGAGTGCTCACTTTACCGTGAACAGCTTATAGGATCAGGTGTGTCACGAAATCTTTGGAAGCCAATATCGTCCAAATTTCGCAAAAAAATTTCACGACCAGTTGTATTTCATAACACTTTAGCTCATAATATACTTATCTTGATTGGATGCCTTTCCGCGAATCACAGACGTACAGTATCGGGATTAACCAATTCTGATTAGACAGTCAAGTAAGCAAATGTCTTCACACAAAGACAAGCAGCCAATAAGCAAAATCAGATTGCTGGTATGCACATGTGGTACTGAAATCCTGGTGTCCCCAGCCATCGGCAATGCTAAGTTAGCAAATTACTCCCGGCATTTCTGTTTCAGTTCCGGCAACGACTACGGAAGCCTGCGAATTCCAGTGATGCTAGAGAACGATCTAACAAATTTTCGACCTGATGCGCTGACAGAACGATAAGGTTCCGTCAACACTGCATGTTGACCAAATATCCTTAGAGTCTTCGTTGGCAATAATTTACCAGCAGCCTAACAACCGCAAAACTCATACCACCTAGCAGAACCGCCAATTGCCCCTCGCCAAGTCTGCCAGTATTTTGCTATGTGGGGGTGATCCAAGAGAACATAATTGGAACATTTTTGTAGGACTGACATGATGCTCCACTGTTTTCTTTACCAATAAACAACCGACAACTACACAACGGGGAAAAAATGTAAACCAACATTACACAAAACGCTAAATAAATAAACTTTTCCCTCGTTTCTTAGTTCGAGATGTATGCTGAAATGTGAAAGGTTTCTTGCAAAGCATTAGCAGTAGTCCTATATTCTCGTTAACTTTCACTTCTCGGGTATCGAGTAGATGCGGTCATATTTTTTTTTATTTAAAAAGGTTAACAAGCCGAGACCGGGAGGGGTATTTCTTTACAGTGTCTGAAATCAAGTTTTGAAGAAAATATTACTGCTGAAACACGAAAACTGCCATAAACATTGCAAAATAATCCCGTAATTACAAACTCGACACACATTACGTACAACTATAGGCTATTCACAGTAAAGTGAGCACTTTTTAAAGCCCTCTCATTTGGAATAATAGTCAATAACTATATTTTATTTTAGCCTTAGACGTCAACTTCGAAGTGTAGAGGAATATACACACTGTGTTTATTACTTGCATTCCAATATTTATTTCTATAACGTGCCTAAATGATTTAAAAAAAAAGGGCTGAAAGAAAAACTTAACTAGGGCCTCAAAAGTGCTCACTTTACCGTGAACAGCCTAATTAATAAATTCTCAAAAATGACTAAAAACTATGTCTATGAACTTATAAACCACATCGTGTCCTTTATGGAGTTCAGATATCACGAACAGTTATGCACTTGTGCCTCTTTTTATACTAATTTTCACAGCGGATCGTGGTTCGTCCCGTCATTCGATTGTGGTTGGATAGTGATCGTCGATCTTCACTGTAGCGTAAAAGAATTTTTCTTTTTTGCCGAAGCCAACACTTCCTGGTGTTGGCATTCCTGTTCCTGTGCGTGCAGCTTTCTGCGCACGAGTGGCGACCCTGCTTGTTCCTCGAAGGGGAGTACCAACCTCTCCGCGGTTCCTCGCGAAAGGCGGATTCACATCTTCCTTCATGACGTCGGGCAGAGCAGACAACATCAACAACCAATCAGAGAGTTTCTCGCCGCTTCTCTATTATCCACGTCCGTACGGAAAATTTTCAACGCCGTTATTACCAACCTGGCATCGCCTACTTAGAGCTTTTACCCGCGTCTGAGACTGAGAAGAGCAGAAATTAAGAAAACAAAGTGGGGCAATACCTTACTAATGGCTGTTCACGATAAAGTGAGCACTTTTGAAATCAACCTTAGAAAAAAGTCACTGCCCCTGCTTCAATATATTTTAACGGACGCCATGAGTGACATGGGCCCAGTAAAGTTGGCAACGATGGCTGGGAAGTAGTTCCATACCTTAACGTCGAATAAAAAGTTTCGGGTAACCATTTTCATAGGAGTATAAAAATGGGCAGTTTTGCAAAACATTTTACAGTCGCACGAATACACAATGTGCATACAAGTAGATCTTAAGCAGGGCTTTCAAAAGTGCTCACTTTACTGCGAACAGCCTGTAGTTAGACTATAATCTGTAGTTAGACGAATAGACTATAATCTGTCTACCCCATTTTTAATATTATGATATAGGCTGTTCGCGGTTAACCAAAACTTTTGAAAGAGCTGCTTAAGATCTACTTGCACGTGCCTTGCATATTCTTCCACAATATACGTAAAATTAACATTGCCTGGGGGTTGAGGAGGATGGAGGAGTTGAGGAGGAGGGGGAATGTAGGTGTTGAGGAGGGGTGGGAGGAGTGGAGGGGGAGGGTTTTGGGGGGTTGGAGGTGGGGGACCGTAATTTTGAGTGTTTCACGGTGTCTCATAACTTCAGTGTAGTATAACTTTTGACTAGGAGAAGCTAAGATGCTCGTTTGAGTTTCAATCGACAGTTCTCGTCAAGATCAATCGACTGTGTGTATAAAAGCATTTGTGTGGCGTGGTTATGGTGACACTGCGTTTAATGTAAAAAAAAAATTAAGAAAACTCGACACAATTTCGGCCTATACTCGTCATAAAGCCAAGTCGAAATACAGAAATCGTATACGGTTGAAAATAACATTTCAAAAGGAATTCAGTGATACCCATAAAACCCCATATGAGTGAGTGAAGCGATGCCGGGAACGTAAAATAAACACCAAGGCGTCCGTGCGTGTCAACGTAGACGTATTCACGCAAAACAAACGCCCGTGTCCCCAAGACAGCCAGACCCAATTTTTCAAATCTTCGTGATGAGAATGTATGACCAGACTTAAAAAAAAATCGAAGCTAGGCAAGTTTTAAAAATTGCGATATTTCACCATTTTCACGAATTGTTTACTCCAAGAATTCACTTAATATGACAAAGGTTAAAAAAAATAGGGGCATATATAATTTTTTTTTTTTTTTTTCATCTTCTGACAAAAAGTCGTATTTGGATAACATTTATTTACCGAATATGCGTATTCACGCAAACAACTATTTCCAGAAAATGTTACAGTCCCTCTTCCTCTGGAGTTTTTTTTTTTTTTTTTTTTTTTTTTTTTTTTTTTTTTTTTTTTTTTTTTTTTTTTAATTTGTACGGTTTCAATTAAACCTGTGTTTTTCCATGGGAGACTGATATTAAATAATCAGGTAGCAGCTATTTCCTTACAGTTACAGATGTGAAACTAACCATGTAAGAAAATGATTTCAAAATAACTTGTCAAGATTTTCCGTATGCCTTGACTAGCTTGGTTTTTAATTCCCCGACTTCGAAAATTATTTTTGGGGGAAAATTTGTAAATTCAAGATGTCAAGGATACTCCCCCCTTAGAATATAGACTACGCAGGTAGGGTAAATGCTCATTTTACTGTGGACAAGAGCCTTCACCAGTATCAGTTCGCAATAGGCACAGAAAATAGCTGTTAACGACCCATATCCAGCTTACGTATGCGAATTTCGGGCCACATAATCGCAAGCTGTTTTTCTGCAGTCGTGGCGGATGCTGGGGAACTGCACAGCCGGATGCCGGTCCGGATACGCAGTGGCCACACAAGCCGCCCCCCCCCCTTTTTTTTATCCAACCCTGTTACACAACTTCCCGCACTGGCAATATGTCAAGGCCGGCTGGCGTTACCATCGCCCGGGCCCCATATCACATCAGCTACAAGCAATAACGACATTCAGGTCAATTCGCAGTTAAGGCCATTGGCGCATGCTATGGGGCCTGCATGTGTTCACATACACTAATAAATGCACTGAGCTATAGGCCATTCCCGATTGGAAGCGACTTACGAAAATCGACCTTTGAAAATATATTCTAGGCAAAACATGTCAACCTTTTTTTTTTTTTTTTTTTTCCCCAATAACCTGTATTCCACAAATATATAACACTGTGATTAACTTTAGAGTACTGTATTATTGAATAAATGAAACTTTACCGTAATATATTCTATAACTTGTAATATACATTTCTTTTAAATATGAATTAACGACAGCGAGAGCAGCGACGTGTTGGCAACGGCCGGTAAGAAATAGTTCACAGTTAAAATATTATTTTAACCTAAGGTTTCTAGTATACTGTTTGTAAATTAAACGGTGCCTATTGAAATATTTAGGTAGCCCCGATGGCAACATCTCATTTTTCCAGTTTAAAATAACAGCGAACTGCTGAGCGAGGCGAGGCTGTGTGTGTGTGTGTGTGTGTGTGTGTGTGTGTGTGCGCGCGCGTGCGTGCGTGCGTGCGTGCGTGCGTGCGTGCGTGTCTCTCTCTCTCTCTCCTCTCTCTCTCTCTCTCTCTCTCTCTCTCTCTCTCTCTCTCTCTCTCTCTCTCTCTCTCTCTCTCTCTCCGTCTCTTTCACACTCGGGAAGTTTCACTTCGCTAGGACGCGGTAATAATCGGACATGTTTTTTATTGTAGCATATTTCATACTTAATACAGCAAAATAATGATTCTTGAATTTGTATTTACAAATGAAAAGAGATTTTAATTTGTGAATACTTATTTTAATATATTTATATTTGATGGAGGTGTAGAAACAAAGTGAAGTTGGCAGACGTGGCGAGCCATGACGTGGCGAGCCATGACATGGCGTGTTGCTGTTTTACCAAACGAAGAGTAAATTATACTTACTCCGAAAAATACTTCAAATTATCACATCACGTTTGTAGACGTGTTTTTTTTTTAACCTACCTAAGCAAGTTACGAGGTTGTCCTAAGCAAGTTACGAGGTTGTGATAAATCTGTGTTTCCGCGGCAGTAATAAATATACTGTTACGGCGTGTCTCGTTAACCGCTGCGTGTGAAATAGCGTGGTGCGTGTGTGTGCGCGCTCTTTCAAATATTTGATGTGAACTATTTATACTTTGTAAACGTGAACCGGTTTTATGATGAAGTTATTTATTTACATCCTCTACCTTTGCCCTGGGTGTTTAAAGCATAGTCGTGTAACGTGATTTACAACCAATCCCAGCCCCAATAAATTTCAATAAACATAATACACAGTAAATAGCAATACATATAAGTACAAGTGGAATAAAAGTTACGGTAGGCTTATTTGAGTGCATGTTCACCGCTATATTTTAAGTTTCTATAACAAAAAATGAGCGACACGAGTTGCGTGCTTGATTTTAATGTCGCTTTTTCGTTGGACTGTCTATTCCTTTGTTATTCGAACTGAGGCCTTTGTTATTCGAACTTTTAAAGAAATAACCCAACACATATCAATAACAAAAAATTAAATATTACAGTTCATTACCCCGCAGTTATCACAATGTTTAACACAGTCGCGGCAAAATATTAACGTGCATTACGTGTAATATGCTATGTCGTGGAAAACAAATATGTTAATGTAACGTAACCGTAAGAACTATTGTTAATTCAGGCATTTTTAAAACGTCATAAAGCTGACCTAAATAATGTTATAGGCCTAAACTGTGAATACTGGTACGAAATGGTTTTGAAATAGACCTAAGACAGAATTCTTTGAAAAGCTGTAGACAGTAAACAACACATTTGATAGGTATAAAAGTAGAAGACACATTTCAATGTTTATGTTTAGGTGTAGCGAAAGTATACGAATACACGTACACACAATGGTATGTAAACATTGATTTTGACAGATGCTACATGGCAGTCACATGGCAATGTTTGTTTACATTTTGGCGGAAGGATACGAAACGGGCCTGCAAGTAGATATTTAGCAGGGCTCCGAGAAAGTTGCTTCCAACGGGGAACGGACTACATATTTAATTCATTTAAAAGTGTGTAACGTGTATTTTATAAAGTTTGCAATTTTCTGAAGAAATAGAAAACATTTTAACATTTTAAAAAGAAAAATATGCCAGAACAAAAAAAAAAAACGCGGAACTTATCTGCTCCAATAAATTAGTTTTCGAGTGATAATGCTCACAGGCCATGATTGCAGTGGGAGTTCTGAGGGGATGGTTATCTTCACAACGCGGGAAAAACAGGAAAATTGTGAGATACAATGAAGGAATTCAGAATCGGACGAACAGGCAACACTGCCCGTCAACCGGGAGCTGCCGCAGTGAAAGTGGTTTAGTCTTTAAAATCCCCCGCTGCTTTCCTTACTCCAGTTTAAGCACATCGGCTTTCTTCCGGGGCGAGTTCTCCTTTAGAAACCGCCTGCAATTGAAAGTGGTATTGGCTTGAATAATGCATTCGGGTAGGTTTGGAAACATTTCAAATGAACCTTAGGAAGTGAAGAAGAAAAAAAAAGGGGGGGGTACAATTACACCCCTTAAGAGGAGTGTGAACCTGCGCGTCCAAAGTCAAGAAGCGAGGGAGCGAAACGGGCGAAAGTTACACGCACGCCTAGTGCCTTATCGCTCCTACGCGCAAGGCGTGCAGTGTTTCCGTCGTGACGCTGTACTGTGCAAATCATATCTGTAACAGTGGGATTTTATTACACGCAGTGAACGCCCGCAGAATAAACTACGTCCGTATGTCCGTACTTTTCTTTTGCGGCTTAAGGGAACTACATAGGTAAGCTTAAAAAATGCGATGTTTGACCATTTTCACGATTTTTTTTCTCCATGAATGCACTTAATATGTTTAAAGTAAAAACATAAGTCATAGATAATAGTTTTTTTTATAGCAAAAGGTCGTGTTTAAAGAACATATATTTACCGAGATACGCGAATACGCGCAAACAACGACTTCACAAAAATGTTTCACTTCACACTCCTCTCAAGGGCCTGCGAGTTTGAAATCTGAGTTTTTTACGACACTATGAAAAGTGTGACAAATATGCTTGTCTACGAAAACAACACATACTTTAGGGTGGGTTTACGATTAAATACTGAATAATTAATCATTTTACCTATTTCCTTGGAAATATGGACAAGAGTAAAGATTGTTTACATATATTTAGTTATTTGTGGTTACTGCTCGTGTAATAGTTTTGAAAAACTTGCGATATCTTACAGAATGGGAATGCCGATGCCAACATTGGGCATTTAAGTCAAATTTGCGAATTCATTAACCTCTTCCAAGAAATAAAACATGACCTCGAACGCTTATTTGAATAAATAGGTATATAATTCATTGCATACGATTTCGCGTTACGACATAACCTAAATCCAAGATGTAAATACAGTTTCCCCTCCAACAAATGTCACTGGGCTCTGATTGGCTACTTCGTCTTGACTTGTACGTAAGATATGAAATATAACGATTTCTCAAGTCCCGCCACGAACGGACACGACCCGTCAAGAACCGCACACGACAGTCTTAAACCAATACCCTTGAACACATTGATTCACATCCTAAACACACGGCACACTTATGCCCTTAGACTACGCCTGTCTGTTACTTTAGAGACGCACATTATAAACACCATTTCAGAGCACTACAGTATGGTTAAAAACGACTTTTTAAAAGTGCTGTATCTCTAAACATGCAAGATCTATACACACAAAGGTACTCTACGGACATGCACAGAACCTTCGTTCAGATTTTCCACTAATAGAATTATAGGGTCATCCCTTGTTCTATAGGTATAACGCAGCACCGCGAGAACTCTGCACGGCAGTTCAGAGCCCTGCGCGTAGGGGCGATGGCGCACTTGTAGCGCGTGCCAGTGTAGCCCTTATAGCTCCCGTGCTTCTTGACCTCCAACACAGAACAGACCTCTACACAGGGAATGGTGCACGAAAGCCGGATTTTTACCTAATTTTTGTCTCAAGTTGCATTCTTGAGGATTTTTTTTTTTTGGCACAAGACAAAAAAATTTGACACATTTTCGGAGTACTGATGGCAGATATTCTTTCACATTACATTTATCTTTCATCAGTGCTCCGATGATCATAAAGGCAGAGAATATCTAACAAAATAAGAAGGTGCTGGGAATTATAATTCGCTAAAATTACGACGAAAATCGGATTAATATACTACTTTCGTGCACAATTATCCTTAATGGAAACCTTCCCCCACCATATAATTGGTTCATGTTCTAGAAAAGAGAGTTCCGACAGTACCGCTATACCCAACTAGTAATTAATCTTACACCGCCGTACGAACAAGACAAGAAAACTGCGTATTCATAATTACGCCAACATTTTAATTATGGCGTATTCATAATTACGCTATAATTTTAATCGTGCAAAAATTCGGAAAAATCAATATTTCGACACAAATACGAGTTCGTATAGGCTGTTCACGGTAAACTGAACACTTTTCAGGCCCTAGTTAGGCTTTCATAAGTGCTCACTTGACAGTGAATAGCCCATAGTTCCCTTGCCTTGCCTATACTGCAGCGTAAGGTAAATATCTAGTTGGGTATAAGGGTACTTTACCGGAATATTTTTCTTAAAAACGTAAGCTAGAAACACGGTGAGTCCAATATGGCGGGAAATGTTCCCCTCGAGAGCGTTGTCTGGCTGGAGGTATTTTGCAATTCCGACGCCTACAAGCGTGGGGGCGCTAATGGCGACCTACATACGGGCGCAGAATGTTTATGGGTTGTTCACGGCAAAATGAGCACTTTCGAAAGCCCTGCTTAAGATCTACTTGTATGCACATTGTGTATTCCCCAGCCCTTTGAGAAATTAACATTGTCATGGGCCTTGCCACTATATTCATACGTCGGTCTATTGGAACAGACAAATTATTAGAAAAGTAAATATTTTACAGATTTGTTAATTTTTACTCTTAGATGCATAAAAAACAGAAAGCGAAGGAAATAATTTGTTATCATAAATTGTTCCTAACGCTTTTTATTCGACATTATGGTATGGAACTACTTTCATTCCACCGTTACCAACTTTGCTGGGTGCATGTCACTCGGTGCGCCCGATAAAATATATGCAGGTAGGAGCGGTGACTTTTTTTATATTCAAACGGGCTCATTTGATCGTGAACAGCCTTTATTTTATCTCCCCCCCCCCCCCCCAAGTGCATAAAAATATACATAATTATATACACAACTTATATGAAATAAACTTTACATACAATATGAAATACAAATTATACATATCTTTCTACACGTTACACATTAAATGAAATTCTCGAAGAAAACATTATCTAACTTATACACTTATTTAGTTTAGTAAGTGACTGACAAATTTAGTTTTAATGTAATACACTCCGTGAATTTTCCTTTCGCCTTTACGCGCAAGGCCCTGAACTGGCGAAGTATTTCCTCTTCAACTCGCCTCAATAGAACTTTCAGTGGTGACCCTAGAATTTTATTATACAATAGCAAAGATAAAATGTGCTACTGCGACCCAATCGAAAATAAAGCCAAATGTGCATGTGTTTGAAGTCTAGCTTGTCCTGAAATAAATCCACGAAATTTCCGGGTTTTTAATAATTAACACATACAAGCCCCTCCTTAGCCACCACCCCCCCCCTTTTTTTTAATAGCTCATTGCTGTAAAATTGTCACAGTACATTCTGTTTAAACAGGCAAGTAGGTCATGCTCTGTCATTACACGCTACGTGAAATTAGGCCAGGAATATAAAAAAAACTGACAATTTACGACAGTCGCTCTGTGGAGTAAGTCTTGCCGCGGTCTTGTGTTTATGAAAAAAGGCACAGAAACGACGAGAAAACGGTTGGTCCAACTGTTCACAACGCACAGTCGTCAACACGGCGATTACCAGCGACAACACAATCTCCGAACAGTTACGTCAACAAACAACACGCACACACACACGCACTATACAACTCCGCGTCCTTCAAAATTAAACACTGGTCATTTTTCTGGTAGCGGGAATTTCAACTTAAAATCTTGAAGTATACAAATCCTATTGTCACTTTAACACAAAGTTTGGTTCCAGCTAAATGTAAATTGATGCCGCAGGAACGGCATATTGCAATTTCTTTGCAATATTCGTAATTAATTTTGTGCACATTCATTTCAGCAACTAAAGTTAAAAATTTAAGTGAATGTGCACAAGATTAACCATGAATATTTGTAAACATTAGCACAGATTTTCTTTATTCAGCACAACCGAGCGAGGTGGCGCAGTGATAACTCGCTGGACTCTCATTGTGAGTTCGGTTTTTCATGCCGAAATCACCAGGCGAATGCTCGTATGGGTTCCTAACGAAGGCCGTGGCCGATTCCTTCCCCAATCCCTCTTCCCTGTGCAACTTGCACAGTTTCTAATTTAATGACCTCGCTGTCGACGAGACGTAAAACCCAAGTAACCGTATCTTATTCTGCACAACCAGAGTAATTGTTGTTACAAGACGCCCGCGGGGAGTATCAGAGTTCGTAAGGGTTTAATAACAATTCACACATGTATTATTAACAACATTAAATTATCCATCTCCACGATTACTCTTTATTTCTCAGCGAGAGCAATCTTTGATGTCTATTTCAACTTTAATGTCTCTGTTTGGTTATTGTTAGGGAAAGTGATATTTCGCGAAAAGATTTCGAGACAAGATACAGTTTAAAGCACTGTAGGGTCGCCCAGCGTTTTTGATTGGCTGAAACATGTTTTGGTCCGTGTTAACTGTCTCTCCACGCATCAGGAAGGTTCAGTGTCTAAGTTGAGGAATCCTGAGTGGCTCGGTCAAATGAGGATACTACACGAGCAGCCAATGGGAGCATGACAACATATGAGTTGTATACGTGGTATCGAAGTCTACTGTGCGCTCCGATCTCATAGTCATCATTAACACATGTTCGTTTGTCTGTTACCATCATTTGTAATAACTTTCACTCACGCATCCAGTCCAGTAGTCCAGCCTGCCAGTTGCACCCTTCGCTACGCCGATGCTCGCAGTCGCAGAGTTTCTCCTCCCGCTTGCCACTTCTATCGCCGTTCGTTTCGCTCGTCGTCCATCGTTAAACTCCAGCCATTCGTCCACTCCTGAGCTCGAGGGCCCGACGCGCTATATCAGTCGTCCGACCATCTAGAAGGTTCGCAGCACCCCGAGTCGCGCTGAGAGAAACGAGGTCAGTAATCTAAAGCATTCTTCAGATGTCTCAAAAGGCACCCGATACTGAAGGTCTGGAGCGTCACGCGCCCTGATAGGCGTTACGGGCATGCTTTGTAAAATATTCCTTTGTGAAAAGCCGCTGCGTCTAGGGTCTGATAGCGCGCGCACGTCAATACATCACCCGTGTCTAGCACACTAGCAGAAGGCCGCCAGTAACACTGTGACTAACTTGCTTGATGAGAGTTTTCTTGTAGCATGTGCGTTCTGAAGTATCCAGAATGGAAACACACTTAAATTTGAGTTAAAAACAGAATCATATTAAATTTAAAAAAAATTAATGAGTACATTTCAGCACATTTGTGTACCCTGTGCATGTTTACTGCCAAGTGACTCGATGTTTACGTCGACTGCAACGAAGTCCACCATATTTACACAACAAATATAAACAGTTACTCTAGTGAACAATATACATACGTATTCTTAAATTCCGTTGTCTGTTGATTATACAGTTTGCGGACACTGGTTAATTTTTGTACGATTTTCTTGTCTGTAATATCCAGGTATTATGGTCTTCCGAGATCGCAAAATAACTTCATTTTGGTTATTTGATTTTAAACACGACTGGGTTATACAAGCACAGATTTGTATTTTTAAGATGCGTTTTTGCATACAGGACTTCATTTTATATTTATTATTCTTGCTGAAAATATCTCTTCTTGACTTAGTTAAATTTTGCCGTCGGCACAGGTGAGAAATTAAGGCTAGGCTTTGCAGAAATTCTTCGTTTTCGCGTCAACTCCAGATTCATAGTAATTACCGACATTGTGCGATTATAGAAATTTTACATTTTACGAGTTGATTCATATGTTTGTGAGTAATTTTAACTGTGTTTACATGCTGTATGATGTTTCTAACTTATGTAGTTCTAAAATGTGTGGTTTTTGTGCGATCATTCTAACATCTGTGGTTCTGTTGTATGACCATTATAAGGTGTGAATTTCGATTGTACGAAGTTTCCAACATATCTTGTTCTAAATTGTGCGATTCTGCCGTAGGGTAATCCCAACATCTATGTTTCTTTTGTACGGCTGTGCTAACGCCCGTGTTTCTCTGGTGTGACTGCGCGGTTGGCTGTGTTTCTACGACGTGAAATTTCTAAATAACGCGGTCTCGTTTGTTTAGTCTGTTATCAAACTTTCCTAGCCCGTGTGTTCCTAATGTGTGCGTGCGGGAGCAGATGTGGCCGGGGAGGGTTAATTGGACCATTCAGCGACCCCACTCTCACAGGATGTGGCGTCGTACATTCCTTCATCGCCGGCCCCCATGTCCAAGCTCTACACCCGTGTGACTGCACACTACTATGCACTAGAGGCGTCCGTGGTGACTGGGCGCTTTTTCTTACACAAAAGAAACTTGTCCGTGTTTTAACTATTTATTTACTTGTTTTATTTATTTGCGTCTGGCGAAACTAAGGCAAGCGCCTTTTCTTATATTTAACCATGGGCACTGCGAATAAAACGAAAAGATACAAGAAAATTAATAATGTACATACTTATGAAATCATTACAAAATCATTGATTTTTGGTACTATAAAGTTACTACAAAAATACGGATATATAAGGCCTATTAAATAATTACAACATTATTGATTTGATACAAAATAATCATTAAAAAATTACGGCTAACAACTTCCGGCACATATGATCCAGGCAGCTATAGGCCGTTCACGGTAAAGTGAGCACTTTTTGAGGCCCCAGTTACTATTTTCTTTCAGCCATTTTTTATACTTTGACCGCCTTTTTAAAATAAATATTGCCGTGCAAGTAATAAACACAGTGCGTATATTCCACCGCACTTGGGAGTTAACGTCTAGGACTAAAATTAACTATATTATTCAAAATGAGAGGGCTTTAGTGCTCACTTTACAGTGAATAGCCTACAGAAAGGCTTCGCCCCTTCGCCTCTCCTCTTTTTACTCCGGGGTCATCTGTCACGGAGATAATTTCATAAATATTATTTATTTAGGAAAATTAACAATAAACATCCACTATACCGGATGTTCGTAAATTCAATGCCCGAACTCCACAGACAGTTTCATTGGACAATATTAACACAAAAACTTTTTTGCACGTATATCAGGAATAGTTTTTTAAATATATAATTTGGTTGTATTCAAAGTAGCGTTGTGCAACGCTTGGAGAAAAAGGCTGTTCGATCATGCATGAATTGCAAGTTGCATAGGGAGCAGGCGCGCGACACTTACGGGGTTTCAGAATTATCAAAAATTGCATACTTGTGCGTACTTGTCGCCGGAAGTGATATCACCATGTGTATACTAGCGCTGTTCGAATTCGCAGTATAGTACATACAACAAGTATACTTGGTAAGTATCTGAAATTGTATACTTGCTAGGCAAACTTGAGTACTTCGACAGTCAACTTTTATGGTTTGTGGTTATAAGGCTCGCAAGTTTTAAAAGTTAACAAGTATTTACAAAATGTCGTTCTGTTGTATGCATAATTAATGTCAAGTTTGGTAAATGTACTTCGAATTATGAATACAATTCTGAGCGTTTTGAAGACGTCTGTAGCATATTTCACAAGCGTATGCTTACAAAATTAATAATATTAAATTTGCAATCCGCATTTTCAAGTTAATACAAACTCAGTTGCATTGCATTTATCTTTCTTTTGTTATCAATGTGTACATTTCAAACACGTGGTAAGGTACGTCACGAGGAAAGAATGCAAGTTTCTGTGTAATGCCCCTTTACATACGATACACAAATGCAACAAATCCCATATGGTGTGGTATGAATACTTGTGAAATCGAGACATACTGAACAGATAAACATAACCTCAGGAGACTACCGAGGTACAAGACTTTATATATTTCTGCAATTTGTTTTTCTTTCGTACAACTTGTACTCAAAGTGTACAATGACCAAACACAGACATTATATTGGCATATTTGTTCGTATTAGTTTTCGTTCAAACAACACACACATGTTGTCTTGCTGCTCTGCCAAGAAACCAGTGTACGACAATATTACTGCGTCGCCTTTCATTTCCGTCCTGCAAATAATACACGCCCACTAATGCTCCTATTAATTCCTCATTCCTGGCTAAAGCCATGTTTCAGAACTTAAAGATGTCAATGTACAAAACCATGACAAAAATAAATGTTTATAAGGTTATGTGAGTGTACTTAATGCGTAAACACAGAAGTTGTAACGTATACGTACCACCATATTGCATCGAATTTTTCTGTTGTCACACAGATTCTGATATTTCCACCAGTATGTGCGACCAGTCTAACATGAATAGCTGATGACATGTCGAAATAATTTCAACAAGTACACGACTGGTACACATCACTGCTAGTACGCAAATGTATATACTTAAAAAGTATACACTGTGAATTCAGAAACGTCCCTAGGCTGTGTCCGAATTCGCTTGAAGTACATACTTGTGCGTACCTGTCCCCGGAAGTGACATCGTAAGAGTGGTCCGAAATTGCAAGTGAAGTATGCAGTGATATTGAACATACGAATATTCAGACTTCAGTATACAAGTAAACGAAAATGTATACTTCTCGTGTACGTGTGGGATGTGCCGCCATTTTGAGAAGTAATTTATAGGTTACAAATGATTTCCGACACAATTATTTTATTCAGAGTTTAATAGAGCAACAATATTACTTGGAAGCCATAGAATTTTGAATTGAGTTGAAATTATCGTAAGGTTCACCTTAAAAAAAAAAGGTCTAAACAATACATTCAGATTAGGACTACCTTCCTAACCTACAGAAGCTAGGATTACAAAAAAGCAATCAAAATTGCACTGGCATACAATAATACAAGATAATTAATGGTTACACATTTAAATATTATTTAATACTTGATTTTACCGCTAAAACTTTCTGCAATTACTAAGTTTTTAGTCTGAATACAAGTGTTAAAAGTGGTTAGCTGGCTAATAACTGTTACCGAAGCCAACAAGACTTCCTGTTCGAATTGATCAAACTTGGTGCCAAGGGTAAGTGACGCATGCAATGATGCAAGTACACTAGTATATACCCAGAGTTCGGACACGACCTGTTACACACACAGCGCAGAGCGCCTACTTCCTATGCAACTTGTCGTACACGCATCATTGCTCAGCATTGTTCCTCCAGGCTTTCTACGCCATCGCCACTTTGAACACAATTACTTGGTATGAATTACGTTTCCGGATATACGTGTATAGGGATTCCTTGTCCATTCACGGTTACTCCCAACTTTTCTGAAGCCCTGATAAAGTTCTACTTCTAGGATATTCCTCAGCCTCGTGCAAACAAAGCTTAACAGAGTATTAGAAAATTACACCAAAGAGACAACGCACAGAATTCGTGCTCACTCAGTGTAATAATATTTTTCATGAGAACTATTTCTCAATAGGCATTACGAACACACCTGTTTTATAGTTAATATGAGTAAAAATAGTGACAAATGAAATATAATTTATAGATAAAATATACATTAAAGTTCAAAGTAACATAAAATGAGATACGGTTACGATAACAGAATGATAAAAAGCTTGCGATAAATGACATATTTAGGAAATAACTAAGCACGTCACACATAGTAAGATTTTTCAAAGGGCAGATTCAAAATGTGCGAAGAAACCGCGAATAACCTACTATACTATTCATCCAAAGAAACTATATCTGGAGTTTGGACGCACCAATGCAAACCGGGTTCAATCCCCGGCCGGGTCACTCCCGGACTTTCGCTCGTGGGAATCGTGCCGGACGATGCCGCTGGTCGACGGGGTTTTCTCGGCAATCTCCCGTTTCCCCCGCCCTTGCATTCCGGCGCTGCTTCACTCTCGCCTCATTTCATCCTCATCGGCTATCAAGACGTCGATGTTAAAGAGCAGCCGAAATCTCTCAACTAACAATCTCGGAGGTGACTGGTATGAAGGTCCCCCCCACGCGTGCTAAAAACTGGTCTGTACCCACTGATGGCGTTGAAGTGAGAGTGCACACACGCTAGCGTGCATCACACGTTCTGTACCTACATGCCGTGACCATGCTTGCGTTGTAACGTGCTAATGTAATCAACAACTTATCGCCGACACGCGAACACAGCCTCTTCCGCAAACACACACACACACACAATATGAACCACCTTCCGGCAGTGAATGATTATCATAATAAACACGTATTTTAATACAGCCAAAGTACACACTGCACGTGTTTATTAAATTGTTACTTTAAAAATATACCCTAAAATCCCTGCCCCTAACATAATTTAATGTCGGCACTAACAGGAGCGATTACAGCTAATCGATAAGTCATCTCAGGTACGAATGTCTGAATGAAAAATCTGATAGTTCATATGCTGTTTTTTAAACAAGTTTATTTTGTTAATACAGCTGGAGACAGCATCGCGGTATCTGTGCAATATTTATGTCAAAAAATGTCAAACAGCACTTCACTCAAGTCTTGAGAGCCGACATGGATGAAGTAAGGTGAGTATGGAGCAGCGCCGGAAGGCAACGGAGGGAGGGGGAGACCCCGAGAAAACTCGCCGACCAGCGGCATTGTCCGGCACGATTCCCACATGCGAAAATACGGGAGCAACCACGCCAGGACTCGAACATGGTTGACCTAGGTGGGAAAAGAGTAGTCCGACCTCTACACCACCGCGGCCCCAATGTCACTTGGCTACGAGGACACAAGTCAAATTTTAGAAGCGGCCAATGTAAGGACAGCTATGATTATTAAGAGAGGGATGTGCCCCCGTGGGAACCACGCGTCCAAGGTCAAGAAGCGAGGGAGCGATACGGGCGACACTAACACGCACGCCTAATGCCTCATCGCTCCTACGTGTGCGTGCAGTGTTTCCGTCGTGGTTCTGTACTATGTAAATTAGACCTGTAACAGTGGAGTTTTATTACACCTAATGAAAGCCCACGGATTAAACTACGCCCGATGATTTTTAATTTTTTCTTGCCGCTTAAGGAAATTGCATCGGCAAGCTTTAATAATGCCATATTTGACCATTTTCACGAATTATTTTTCTCCGTGAACATACTTGTAGGCTGTTCACGGTAAAATGAGCCCTTTTGAAAGCCTTACTAAGATATACTTGTACATACGTTGTGTGTTCTTCCGCCTTATGTAAAATTAACATTGCCATGGGCCTCATCACCTTATTCATGCGTCGGTCAAGTGAAGCTGTGAAATTATTAGAGAAGTAAATATTGTACAAATGTACTCATTTTTACACACCGGTGCATACATAAAACACAAAGCGAGAGAAATAATTTAAGTCATCACAAATGGTTACCTATCACTTTTTATTCTACGCTAATATACGGAACTATTTTTCCCTCCACCGCTACCAACTTTACTGGGCACATGCCACTCATTGCGCCCTTTAAAATACATGCAGGTAGGGGCAGTGACTTATTTCTAAGGTTGATTCCAAAAGTGCTCACTTCATCGTGAACAGCGTTTAATATGTTAACAGTAAAAACATAGCGGCATAAATAATTGTATTTTTTTTACCTTTTCTAACAATAAGTCGTATTTACAGAACGTATTTACCGAGATACGCGGAAACAACGGTTTCACAAAAAGATGTTTCAATGGACACTCATGTAAGAGAGCCGCTTGATGGGGAGCAAGTGTCGCCAGATACACATGCAGCCTCCCAAGTGTTGACTTCTCTCTTCCTGGAAAGACGTCTGGCAGCACACAACGCCGGAGGCGATATGCTCACACGTCACGGCACGGGTGAGAGGAGCCAGTCGGGCTAACACGTTCACCTCTGCGCTGCTGGTACGACGTTTTCCGGGAAGTGAAACTTCAAAAAAATGAAGGGGAACCTTGGCATGAAGACGTCGTTTGCCCGAACCGGCTTTTTCTTCCGAGAGATCCACGGTCGTGTCCGTAACAAGAGCGGTTTCGGAAGCGCTCGACGGGAAAATCTACCCTATTTACAGTTTTCCCTTATGATAACACGCCTCTATGCAGTTCATCAAATACCACACACAAGTTGTTAAAAATAAAAACAGCAAAAGAGTTTGAAACTTACAATACATTCACACCATGATTTTAACGCTTTGACGACTATGCCGGAGTAGTCTAGATCGAGAAACGACAGTATGAAAATTTACGACTTTTAAAATATAAATCGCACGTACACTTGATCCAAAAAGTATTGGCACATCCAATGTTTTCCTAAAAATATTTGTATAAAGGCAACGAGAAAGGAAATAATGTGTGTATTCCCTAATATAATGTACAACAACAATATATTTCACTTACAGAAAACAATCCACTTTCTTACTACAAAATAAGTGTTGGCATTACGTCACTACACACTGTAGGTCTCTCTGCTTCAGTTTTAGTATCGTGTATGCATGACAGCTTCCAGAAGTTTCGGCATTGAATGAAACCACTTTTTCGTCGTTTCAGGGGCAATTTCCGACTATCCATCCTCGAGAACCCTCTTAAAACCTCGTCGTTGTTAAGACGGGCTGCGCTTGGCATTCTCCCCTCCCAAGGTGATCCCACAAGTGCTCAATAGCATTCCAATCCGGGCTCCGTGGTGGAGTAAGACGTCGTCTGAGTGGAGTTGTATAGTAGCCACTCGCAGTGTGTTTGGAGTCGTCATCCTGTTGGGCACAGCTTGTGTACACTGTTGGACAAATTATCCCGCAACACACCAATGTATTTATACTGATCCACATTCCCTTCAATGTAGGCCGGCCAGAATTCCAAACTCCCTAGGATGCCATGTACCCCCAAACCATAACATGTCCACCGCCACGCTTTACTGTTGGCAATGTTGGCAACGCTTTACTGTTGGCAGCGTAAGGTAAACAACGAATGGCATTACTTTAAAAAGGCAACTCTTCAGACGTTACACCAGGATCAACGATCAACGAACATGTCAGCAGATCGGCCAGATCAGACAGGGAGAGGAGAGATCGTGCGGCTCTTAACATCGAGGTCTTGAGAGCCGACGAGGGTGAAGTGAGGTGAGTATTATGGAGCAGCAAAGGAGAGGGGAAACTGGAGATCCCCGAAAAAACCCGCAGACCAGCGGCATCGTCCGGCACGATTCCCACACGCGAAAATCCGGGGGTCACCCCGCCGGGAATCGAACCCGGTTCGCCTAGGTGGAGGAGAGTAGTCTAACCACTACGCCACCGCGGTCCCAAAGTAGACAGGGGCCGCAACTGTACAAAAGCGCAAGATACACCGCGCGTATTGCCAATTCCCACTCTCGACGACTGTATATGGTCAAACTGGCTTCTCACCACACGATGAGCAGAGCTCGGTCCGCGGCGGGGACTGGGTTTCCTCCGGGTGCTCCCGTCACGATCGCCACGCCCTGACGTATGGTGGAGCAGGTGGTACAGGTTACACCTATAAACACTTCTGTATAATCACACGTCGTTAAATTGCTTTATCGTATTACGTTCTTAGAATATTAAACTACACGCTAAGAAATTATTTGTAAGTTTACCATATCAGTGTATATTTACGGTGACAAAGCACGTATGGTAAATTATTTTCCCATACATGCATGGTAACGTTCCTACAGTTGCTCAGGAAAGAGTCAAATGCATGTGGTATTATTTCAATACTCTGTATAGGTTAAAAACTTTAATTACAGTTTAGTAAATTTACCAGAAATTTTTTTTCAGTGTAACTACAACTTTAAGCACTGAAGTACAACCCCAAAGGCGTATCACGCTTGCAACTTCTCATTCAAGATGTTATATCCGAGAACGCTATACACGACCGACACATTTTTTACAAACTAAACTCACGTTAAAGGGTAAATAAGTTACGCGAATCTATTTTTATAAAATATGGGGAGGCATTTTTAATAGCGCTACGACCACCACTGCACTTAAAAAAAAAAAAAAAAAAAAAAAACAATAGCTTTAGATCTGCATTGGAAAAGTAAACTGTCTCGCTTTGGGCGCTTTTTTTTTTCATGCGGTGTATTGATTCTATCCATCACGAATTTGTCACGAGTCAACAAACTATCAAGTTTCACACCGTCATTGCAATTAAAAACTACTAGTACGAAAAACACGTGGAATCCAAAAGCTCTATGCTTACATTATGCGTCGCCACGGTCTGGTGTAGTTTAACACACGCCCCCGAGGATCAAAGCGATAATTACTAAACGGTAACGCCTAATTATGCACCTCTAACCACGTGTAAAGTCTGTTCAAGTCTGGTGCACACGATTATTGTCTCGGGTGAGGCCAAAGAATTTCTAACATAAGTTTATTGGGTAGCGTGTCTGACTTGCATACTAACAACCGTTTTTCCCGACTGAATTTACCCACACTTTCCAAGAAAATGTTGAGGTTACATAATATATTCATAGGCTGTTCAAGGTAAAGTGAGCACCTTTTAAGGCCCTTATCAATTTTCCCTTTTATCCAATTTTCATCTTCCTGCTGCTTTTTAATATAAACATTGTAATGTGGCCAATAAACGCAGAGTATACATTTCGCCACTATGAAAATTTAATGCCTGAGGCTGCATTAGATATATTTATTAGCAGTTAATGCCTGTTGAGAGGGCCTTAAAAAGTGCTCACTTTATTGTAAACAGCCTATACCTTCTAATTTGGGCACGTATAAGTATGTATTTTTTCCGTAGGTCATCTGTAATGTAAATGTGCAGAAATACTTACATATTTACAATAAACAGATTTAAAAACATTAAAAATTACACCAGAAAAATTCAGGCGTGTGAAATTCTCTCCGATACTTCATACTGCGGAAGGCCTGGACAAACCACCACCGTAAAAAAAAAAACCATCCTGCCTCGAGTCCTCAGGCCTTCGCCTTGCAACACCCATCACTAATGAATGACCTAGTACGGAATGTGAGTGGATCGGCCAATAAAAATGTACGAAATAATTACGCGTTGGTTGCCAAGGTCAAATAATAATTGCAGCCAAGAAATGGCTGAAACTGACATCATGCCCGTTTTAAAAGTAACACTGATTGGAGTACTTCTGTTAAAGTCCGCAGCGAATCACGGCATTTGTTTCTATTATCCCATAAATAGGTGGCACGTTAATCAGTTTTTTTTTTTACACAAAGTAGGAACTAGCGATATGTTTATAACAATTTTACGATGTCAATTTGTAGGGATTAAAAAAAAAATACGCTTCACAGTCTGCGTCAGGTCAATACTTGAGTTTGTCGGAAAGAAATAAATCTAGGCTGAAATATGCAACTAAAGGGGGATTTTCATAAGATTTTCAACCGTGTACGTATATGAGATCATAAAAAGGCGACTGTGAGGCTAATCACTAGAACATTATTTTTCTAAAACTACTAACTATAAAAATGAATTTTACTATGCAAATTGTTGCATAAAACTTCAGAAATGTTAAGTCTCGCCGGCTGGAATCGTATCACATAATAATTTCATGCATTCGAGACCCAGAAGTGTGCAGAAGGAACCAACAAAGATAAGTATTCGGCATTTAGGTAGGAGCTTGGCAGGCGAATAGAAGGCTATAAGCAACGAAAGATATGAAAAGGTGAAATACGGTATGCAACGGAATAACTGATACACCGGGAAAAAAAAAAAAAAAAAAAAAAAAGTTGCGAATAACTGTCTTGAAGTGACTATATTTGTGCCAGATTAATGTATAAAACTAAAATTTGTTTCATACAACAAAACCCTGTTCCGAGAAGCTTAATCTAAAGGGAAGGGTTAGTAACTGCACAGGTTCACACCCCATTCCACTAGAAAAAAGGAGGGGGGGGGGGTTGGAAACCCTCTTCGGAAACGCCAAGTCTCAGTTCAGTTCAGTGCACCGGGAGAAATAGACATTACGACATCCATACATGCAAGTCGGGAACACTAGGATGTGACCAATAACGTTCGACTTTTTTTGTATAAAACAAGATACTTTGCCTATTAGTACCATCATTGATTAAATGATATGGAGTTGTGTTTTAACACAGGAATTCTCTATTGAATGGCAGTTATGCGTACAGCCACACTCACCGTACTGGGAATATGGCAACATTCATACCAGTCAAATATAAAAATAAAAACAGAACAATTGCAATATGGATTGTTGCTGAGAAAAAAAAAAGGGAAGAGGAACACGCGCGCACACAGAGAAAGAGTGAGGAACAGAGCGAGAGAGAGAAAATGGAGAGAGACAGTAGGAGAAAAGGAAGAGAGACCGAGAGGGAGAGAAAAAGGGAGAATAGAGAATGGGAAATAAAAAAGGAGAACAGAGAAAAGGGAGAGAGAAAGAAAGAGGAAGAGAAAAAGGGAGTGGAAGAGACAAAAAGAGGAAGAGAAATAAAGAAAAAAAGTTGTCGTAACCAATTTCAATAAGAGGCTTTCAGAGCACTATTTTGGGGGGAGGGCCCTTCTAAACGTCATATATGTTCACCTTGCAGCAGCATGAATACGAGACACGAGGTACAGGCGTGAAGTCAAGTGCGTGGGATTGTCGAACGTCAGCTGAATTCCAGACTCGCCAGCCGTCAGTGGGTCAGCTCGAAGTGGAGCGGAACCAGCTAACTGATGGAAGTGGCAAGTGAAACTGATTAGGGGGGGGGGGGGGGGCTGCAGGCCCGGACAATATCGTGCACAGACGGCGGTAACACACTGCCATAGCCCTACACAGGCAATACGGCTGCTTTTCAGACAATCGCATTATCAATACACTAGTGGATAGAATTTTAGATTATAGCGTCTTCTCACGGTTTCTTCACACTTTTTTAATCAGACCTTCCAAAAAAACACACCACAAATGTGTGTGGCTCTTTCGAAAATATCTCATGTATCGCAAGCGTTTTCTACTTGTGGAAGTATCTTATTTTTGATTAAACTGAACTTTCACTTATATTTTTATTTGTAAATTATAATTCATTTTCAATTAATATGAATAAAAATATCGATAAAGTAGGTATTGCCTATAGGCTGTTCACGGTAAATTGAGAATTTTTTAAAGCTCTGCTTAAAATCGACTTTTATACACGTCGTGTGTTCTTCCGTCGGTCGAATGAAAATGTGAAATAATTATGTCAGTAAACATTGTACAAATCCGCTAAATTTTACGCCTCGATGCAAAAAAAAAATACAGAAAACCAGAGAAATAATTCAAGTTATCACAAATGGTTACCCAACATTGCTCGACAAATGTCACTCATTGCGCCCGTTAAAATATATACAATTAGTGGCAGCGACTTTTCCTACGGTTGATTTCGAAAGTGCTCACTTGATCGTGAACAGCCTTTAGTAAGAAATGGTTATCACGCAATGTAATATTAAACTGAGTGCGTAAGAATGTAGTGCGTTGTCCTCTGGTGTAATTTTCCAGACTCAGTTTAACTTTGTTTGCATAAGGCGGAGGGATATCCCGGAAGTACAACTTCCGCGGGGCTTCAGAAAAGTTGGAAGTAAACGTGAATTGACTACAGAACCACCTTTACGTATAAATTGTGTACCCTTCCTCTCACCTTAGTTTTAAAGAAACTGGAATAGACTCAAGTTAGTTAAAATATTTAATTCACATGAAAACGTGTGGTCTGTTGAAAGATCATACGTTAACATGTCCAACCATGTGACCTTGACAGTTCTACTTGTGATCGATAGGTCAATGTTGCAACATGCAAAGTAGACGAAAGGTCGTTATCTACAGAAGAGTTGTTGACATTAGACGAAAGAAATTTATGGTGGTAGTTAAGAAATTAAAGCTAAAGCTTCCAAGAGACCTACTAATCAAGCAAAATCTGGAGCTCCTGCCACAGTTCTTTAACACTACGTCTATCATAATAAACTCTGGTTTCAAAATAAAACAGCTGCGTTAAACGAAACACGAGTTTCTCGGCAGGTATTGTAGGACCTCGCGACCCTTTACACGAGACAAAAACGAGTTAGGTGTAGAATTACAATTTGGAACAACAGCATGAGAAATAAACCACAGGCAGCACAAACAAGAGGCGCGAATTTTGAAATCTCTACAAGACGAAGACTTCTTCAATATCATTAAAACCAAACACAGAATACTTTGCAGAAGAGGAGATGATTCAGTTCCAGTGAAGGTTGCATTAACCTGATACGAGAAGTCGTCAGACAACGTCAAACTAGCCACAATGTCGCACACGTTCCTGCTGCTGCTCCCAGCCACACACGCATGCCAAGCCACTTCACTTCTGCACGGCAGCCTCCAGCGTCAGAAAATCAGTCGCCTGTAAACAGTCTCTCCATCCCACACTACTACGTGTGTATTATCACTATTGGAAAGCGACTACAGCAGAGTTGCCGATTTGGACGTTCGAGTCCTCCCAAAATAATAATTTAATTTCTCACATTAGGGCTTAAAATTGATTTTCTTTGGTACTATTGTCACATATATGTATATGCGTGTTTTGAATGTTACCTATTTGGTTGTTTATAACGTGTGTCTTCTATGCATTGCATCTGACTTGTTATAGGCTGTTAACGGTAAAATGAGCACTTGTATGCACGTTGTGTATTATTCCGCCTTATGTAAGATTAACACTGCCACGGGCCTCAGCACTTTATTCATGCGTCGGTCAAGTGAGACTGTAAAATTATAAGAAGAGTAAATACTTTAAAAATCTGCCCATTTTGACATCTCTATACATTAGGACGGCAGAAAGGGAAAGAAATAATTTATCACAAATGGTTACCTAAAACTTTTTATTCGACGTCAAGATATGGAACTACTTTCCATACTTCGTTACCAACTTTACTGGGTGCATGTCATTCAGTGCGCCCGTTAAAATATATGCCGGCGGGGCCAGTGACATTTTTCTAAGGTTGATTTCAAAAGTGCTCACTTAATCGTGAACAGTCTTTACTAATAAGTTTGAATGGTGTAAGCCAAGGAAAAAATATTGTGAATGTCTGGTAAAATAAATCGGGATATTTATTTGCCATATTGTGACAACTACAGTAACTTATTGCCATATAACTTATGTAAGTTATAGTAGAGGTAAAATGAGTATATTTTTAATTTGTAACCTACGAAGACGTAACAATGTGTTCTTAACACACTTCTTTAGTTAATATTTCTCCTAGGCCTATGTCTTAAAACAATTACTACTTATATTTTATGAATACTTTTTCTTCCACATTTTCTTAATATAAAATTAACGAATAGTCCGCATCGATAAGTACGGTATCATATTGGAGTGTGAACAATTCATTAAAATCTATTAAAATCTCATGCTAACAGCTAAGGCGTTCCTCAGGCGAGACGCAACTCTCCTGTTCCTTCTGGTTCTCTAAGGGATGCTGTTGCAAATGTACGACATTCTCACGCGGGAAAAAATTATTAACAATTTTACATAATTTATTAGCTGATTAAAAAAACAGTCCTTTGAATGTGGGGCACATACTGGTTCTCTTCACATTGTAGACGTCTCTGCTACAACTTTCGTTTCAACTATTTTCTAACTTTCCGCCACTTTTTAATATCAACATTGCAATATGACTAATAAACATAGTGTATACATCCCACCACTCTCAAAAGTTAACGTCTGAGGCTGCATTAAATTGATTCATTAGGGGTTAATGCATTTTTAAAGGTTTTAAAAAGTGCTCACTTTACCGTGAACGTCATATAATAGAATGCACACACACATTCCTACACTGCTTCATCCCCTTCCACCGTGAACAGCCTATACCTGGTGGAGCATGCGTGAATAAAGGCTCGTTTACACTACGATAGTAGCTATCACGAAAGTATGTGCCGCGATAGGTCATGTTTACACACACGATCGAGACATGCTGTGATAGTTAACCTCAAAAGGAGCATGTCCGACAACACTTGTGTAAATACTTAAATTCTTATAGAGTGTGATCGTCGTTTGTTTTAGAAATTATTTGTAAACATATATTCTTCCCGTGGTTTATTATGGCAAATACGCTGTTAATGCCGTAGTGCCATACCTACATGATATTACTCTGCCATATCGCCACATAGTGTAATTACCGAGACAGAGATTAACACAATCAAATGAGGCCTAATTCTGACATGTTACTGTCCAGGCGAACACATGTACACATCTGTGACTCCACTATCACGATAGTGATGCTACACGGTTTACAATACGATAGTTGCACGTTATGTCAAAACAGTTACTATCAACTAAGTAGGGTTGATATCGCGACTATGCGACAGTGCTACCGTGCAGTTTATAGGGCGATAGTAATGCGATAGTAGCTCTTGCGATAGACACTATCGCGAATTACTATCGCCGTAGAAAGAGGACCGCACCCGCCTGGTGTGGAAGGGGCCTACTGGTCTGTACTGCGCACCAGTGATGCCAATCTAGCGATTGTCGCTAGAAATAGCGATTTTTTTTTCAAATATATCTTGGCGACGTAATGTTTTAACTTTTCTGTTGATTACATAGAGCGACTCTTGAATGATTCACTATTGATCATATAGGAATCTAGCTACTTTTGCATTGCCCTTAGCGATTTTCAGTAAATATAAGTTGGCAACACAGCTGTGCACAGTCGGGGTGGGCGGGACCATTTAGCGCACGCGTGGGACGTGGGAAAAATAACGGGAAGTTGTCCGTTTGTGCGTGGGCTCAATGTCCCGCGGGAAGGAGGGGCCAGAAACCGGGTCAAATTTCTCTCCCAGCAGCTTCTTGCATGTCCGGCAACCAATCCTAGAAGAACGACACTGGCTTACGGACACAGAGCAAGTGTGAGGCAGGTACAAACGCCACTTTGTTACGACTGTCGCTCTGGTTAACAATAGCCGCGAAGAGCGCTGGGGTTTTTTTTCCGGACCTTAACCCGGAAAAGTTATCGCACGGGTACAAAATTACAAGAACAGTTTCACGAAATACACTTTATCGAATCATTCCTTTCGACCTCGACGTTTCACAGTTTCAATTACACGGACTCTTAGTATGGCAAAACATTAGACAAATAATCGAACACAGTCTTCAAAATAATGTTATTTTGGTGAACACTTGGAAACCACGCTGTTATAAATTATGAGAGTGATCAATTTGAAACACACTACTAAAGTAAGCTGTCTTACTCCCACAGCAAATCGCGGGTATGAAATTACGTAGCTAATCACACACTTTTCGCGTATTGTACCGTATACGTGTATAAGAAGAATGTAGAAAGGCATTCAAAACTTAAATTTGAAGGGGGAAAAAAAGGGGGGGGGGGGGAAGTATTGATAATTATTGGCCTAAAATTTAATATAAAGTTTCTTACATTACAAAAAAAAAACTAATGGGCATTTGAAAGGAAATGTCTGCTTTACCTACACGGGCTTTAGGTCCCACGATAAATTTATCAATAGAGGCTTTAGCAAACTAATGCTCACGAAATACACTTGTTTTTTCTTGCCTAGGGCAAAGGAAAAAAAACCGCAATGTTTAGCTAATTACTGCGTTCTGTGAGCTGTCACGTTGCTTGCTGTTCGTGTTTTATTTACTGTCTGCGTCACCTACCTTTATACTACAACTCGTATAACCTATGTCTGTCAGGTGAACTCGGGACGTCGTAGGTTCGATCCAGCACGACTGCATCGGGAGTAGTAGTAACCTACTATAGCTATGCTTCTTATATTTCCAAGAAAGTAAGAACACTGTGGGCCTACCTCTTAACCCCCCCCCCCCCCCCCCCCGCCACGGCTAGCCAGCCAACAATTGCTGTCACTGGTAGTGTTTCTGCTGCCACCTTGGAATATAAAGTATGTTAAAGTTACTTGTCTCGCTGTACGATGGCGCCACGAGAATAAGGAAGCAATTGGCAGCGTACCCTGTGCCAGGCCACGAAGCTAACACCTAAAACGCGGAGAAATTCGCTACATCTATGCTATGATTTATATTCAATGGCTATACTGTCAGCTGTGAGTCTTACGTGCTATTGGTAAAGGCTTTTCACGTCATTCATCACGTTTGAATTCAAACTTGGAATAAAATCACCGCGCCTCTACCTGCGTACATTTTAATGGGCACAACTGACTTGACATGCGCCCAGTAACATTAGTAACAGAGGCAAAGTAGTTACAGGCTGTCCACGGTAAAATGAGAATTTTTGAGAGTCCTGCTAAGATCTACTGGTATGTATGTTGTGTATTCTTCCTCCTGATGTAGAATTAACATTGCCATGGGCCTCATCACTTTATTCACGTGTAGGTCAAGTGAAACTGTGGAATTATCATAAAAGTAAATATTTTACAAATCTGGTCATTTTTACACTTCGATGCACTTAAAAAAAAAAACCAGGAAGCGGAATGAATAATTTAAGTGATCAGAAATGGTTACCTAACATTTTCTAATCGACGTTCAGATAGGGAATTACTTTCTATTCATCGCATCATTACCAACTTTACTATTGGCTGTTCACGGAAAAGTGAGCACTTTTGACGCCCTAGTTACTTTTTCCTATTGGTCATTGTTTATCCTTCCACCGCGCTAGGGAGTTAGACTATTATTCCAAATTAAATGGCTTTCAAAAGTGCTCACTTTATCGTGAACAGCCTTTACATCTATTAACGTTGTATAAAAAGTGTCAGTTAACATTTGTAAACATATCATTATTAATTCGGCTTTGTTTTTTTAATGAATGTAAATTTAAGAATCGGCTAATTTGTACACAATACTTACTTTCCTAATAATTTCATAATTTCACTTGACTGACGTACGAATAAAGTAATCGGACCCACGGCAAAGTTGATTTTATACCTGGTGGAAAACACACAATGTGCGCACTAGATCGTACGTAGAGTTCTCAATAGTGCTCAGTTTACCGTGAACAGCTAAACGCAACAAATATTTACCTCAACTTTTTCTGGTGAAATCCGCATGCGTCTGTATCATTAACAAACTTTTTCCTTTCAATTTCACAATCTGTGTAGTATTTCAGCACATCCAACGAAGCTAAGCAAAATATCAAAGACGTTCTACTCCGCTCCCCTCCTCCCCCCCCTTTTTTTTCTCTTTCCATTTGCAAGCGGAAATTTTGCCCTTCAGACGATCGTGCATTCGGGTTGAGTTGAGATATTTGGGCGGTTCTTAACAACGAAGTCTTGAGAGCATATGCGATTGAAATGATATGGAGCAGCGCCGGAATGCAAGGCCGGGGGAAACGGGAGATCCCTGAGAAAACATAACGACCAGCGGCATAGCCCTGCACGGTTCCCACGTGCGAAAATCCGGGAGTGAACCGACCCTGGGATCGAACACGGTTCGCCGTGCAATCGGACACGCGCAATAAGGCGTGCAAAATTCGCGTTATTATTTGGGGACACGATAAACTTTAAAACACGTGTATCTTTGCGATACGTTTGTCATAGGACAATACTTTATCTGACACGCCCCAGGTAACCCTATGCCAATAAATGAACACTTCACAATTGTGTGCCCCAAATCACGCGCAGTTCTATCAAAAAGGGCGCGGCTTCACATTCATGCAGCTGCTAATTGGAAAACGACGCCGTCTCCGGTAACAGTACGTTGAAATTCAGCCTAATGCCGAATAATAACGCGAATTTTGCATGTCTCTAGCAATAAGTAATAAGATAGGGCAGGTCAGCACGCTACGTGGGTACGTCCCTGAATCGAAATTCAGCGGAGGGTGACTAATGCCTACCATTGTGAACAGCCATCAGCGCGCCACGCCCCCTTCGGCGGATTCTTAATGATTAATGACATGCTTGTAAGTTCAGCCTCAAACAAAACACGGTGCGTGGGAGAAATGTGTTTCTCAAGCACCCGCGCACAACATTGGCCATTACTATTCACGGCACGTAGTGGAAGAACTTACATTCGCACACGATCCCAAACAAGACTAACATTTTGCGACAGACAGATCAGCCCTTCGCAGGCTCTTCAGTGCAACCAACAGAACGAAACAAACATTGACCTACGATTTTTTGGGCGACACTGCATCTTGAGCCGGGTGTGCACGTTCATAGGCTGTTCACGATAAAGTGAGCACTATTTAAGGCCCTCCCAGCAGGCATTAACCCTTATTAGATGTATTCTATTGCAGCCTCGGGCATTAATTTTTGATAGAGATGAAATATATAGACACTGTTTATTAGTCACGTGGAAATGTTTATATTAAAAAGAGGCGGAAAGATAGTAGTTGGCTGAGAGGAAAAATTCAGCAGGGCCTTAAAAAGTGCTCACTTTACCGTGACAGCCTATAGCAGGGTATACCGACAGAAGAACCAACAAAATATATATTTGCATAGACTAAAATATATTTAGTTTCTCCAAGAAAACATTTTGTTGAGTAGACAAATAACGAAAACCACCAAAATTAATTTCGTTCATCTAACCGAAACAAAATCCTCTGTGTCGGGTCAAAATAAATAAGGCCGGCAACAAACTATTTTGTTGAATCAACTGTATATTTTTGTTTGGCTACTCATTCAATTATCTTCGTTCGAAAATACAGCTCGAGTGTTTGCACTTTTTGTGGAAATTAGGATAGTAGCAGTGTTTGTTAGTGTTTATATTGATGCTTAATAATAGTATAAACATCCTCAGGAAACTATAGAGTAAAGCTGAAAAACCTGAAATATTTATTTACACGTGTGGTCCGGTTTCTAAAATTTACGTATTTAAAAACATTTAAACCTAATAATTAGTTTTCCAGCTGAAGTTGCTAGGGTGAAGGGCTCGGACACAAGTGATGTCCAAATCTTTGTTCGCGGTAACCAAATAAGAACCAATTAATTTGCTTACAGCAACAAAGAATTTAATTCCTCCAAAATAAACAATTTGGTTGCGCCATACAGACTTTGTTCGATTCCACAAAACCTGTTTTCTCAGTGTACTTCGCTGAGGGCACCATAACTATGTGCAATTATTTATGTTCGAGACGCTGAAGAATGGATGCACAAAGAGGCACTAGCGCAGCCTTTGATCACGACTCTAAACTGTGAAACTATCATTTTACAGGGTGACTTTTCCAGATATCCCGTTACATTTCCCTGACCAAAATAGTCCGGGAATTCCAAAAATGGAACCTCAGTGGACACGGGGCCAAGGTCTTTTTAATTTATTTCACTAACCCTACTTAGCAGTACAGCCATCCAGAGTGTTCAATTCAATGATGACTACTACAATTCAACAAACAGTATATATTGGAGGGCGGCTGTTCGCCTGGGCTCCCGTAATTTAAGATACAAATTCAATTTCTATCCAAAAGCATCATTCACACTTCCTAGGAAGGTGGTGAGCTATTCTGCCCCGACCGAGACAGCTCCCCGACGAGTATCCTTTCGGCCGCCCCCGCCGGAACAGACCAGGGACCGGGATTCCCACGAATCCGCCCGCGCGACCAGACGCCGTCGGGCCCTCACACAGCTAACTAGCCTTTCGGCCGGTCCGCCATTGCACCCAACGGTCGAAAGGCCCCAAGCCCCCTCCCTATCTGTACTATTCTATTTTGTTCTTTTTATTTTTTCCCCTCGTCCACCGTTCTGCTCCAACCTAAGCATAGTTCAGGAGATTGAAGTACCCCCTCTGGACTCCTAGGCCATCGTTTCCCGGCGGACGAGGGAATGGAGCTCCGCTCCTACCCCCCCCCCCCTTTTTACGCAGACACATACACAGACAACAAACATATTACCACAAATCACATCTTTCCTTCATTTAGATTTTCTCCTCCGCAGTTCCTTCCGTTCTTCTTCCATCCGTTTCGGATGTATTTCTTCTCTTTTTCTCTCTTCTGTTGTTCTTCTACTTTCCTTCTCTATTTTCCTCCCACCAAGGCGAACCGGCTTCGATCCTCGGCCGGGTAACTCCCGGATTTTCACAAGTGGGGAAACGTGCCGGACGATGCCGATGGTCAGCGGGTTTTTTCGGGGTCTTCCTATTCCCCCGCCCTTTCATTCCGCCGCTGCTCCGTACTCGCCTCGCTTCACCCTTGTCGGCTCACAAGACCTCGATGTTGAGAGCCGCCCATTAACAGTTAGTTGGAGCTGCGCGTCCAAGTTCAAGACGGGGGGGGGGGGGGAGCAATACGGGCGACACTAACCCGTACCCCTAGTACTTATCGCCCCTAAGCGCATGGCGTGCAGTGTTTCCGTCGTGACGCTATACTGGGCAAATTAGATCTGTAACAGTGGGGTTTTATTACACGCGATGAAAGCCCATAAATTAACCTACGTCCGTATCTTTGCACTTTTCTCTTGCCGTTTAAGGAAATTGCACAGGCAAGCTTTAAATATGCGATATTTGACCATCTTCACGAATTTTTTTCTCCGAGAATATACTAAATATAACAAAAGTAAAATTATAGAGACATAGATAATTGTGTTTTATCTTTTCTGACAAACAGTTATATTTCCAGAACTTTTATTTACCGGGATACGCGTTTACGCGCAGGTCCATATAATTTTTAGGAGAAGCCCAAATCTCTTCATTCAATTCAGTGGACACCCTGGATGTTGTAGACTAGATAGTAGGAAATTTCCTTCTCTCCTGATGGAGGGAGGGACAGTTGCAAGACGATGGCGTGTTCCATTAGGCTGTACGTAGTTGGCGTTACGAGGTGATCGCGGCGTGTAAATGTCTGTGTGGGCAGCGACGTGCACGCATTGCCGCGCATCACAATACTGTGCGTGTGAGTGTGTGTCGTCCCCCAAACACGGCAACACGCAGCTCGACTTCTGCTACAGGCTGTTCAACGGCAAAGTGAGCACTTTTAATTAAAAGTCCTCCCATTTGGAATAACAGTCCGTAAATATAATAAATTTTAGCCTTGGACGTTATAAGCTGTTCACTGAAAACTGGGCACTTTTTAAGGCCCTTCTAATTTTTATCGTCATGCTGTTTTTTAATATAAGCACTGCAATGAAACCAATAAACACAGTGCATACATTTCACCACTCTCAAAAGTTAATGCCTAAGGCTGCAATAAGATACATTTATTAGTGTTTAATGCCTGTTCGGAGGGCATTAAAAAGTGCTCACTTCACCGTGAAACAGCATATACCAAGCACACCTGACATTCGAATGTTTCCCGAGAAAAACATATCAAAGTAAGTATTCTTTGACTGAAGCTATTAACAGGGCTAGCTCATACCTAGAGCATGGCGTTGCAGTATGTTTGATGCAAATTCCCCCCCCCCCGAAAGTACTTTACGTGTGTCGTACGTACTGATCTACGATAATAAACCGCACTTTACACGAGGGAGGAAGATTATTTCCAAGACACCATTACTTGCTTCCAACAAAGGCAAACCTGGTTCGATTCTCGGCGGGGCTTGCCCCCGGGTTTTCGCATGTTGGAATCTGGCCGGGCGATGCCTGCCGCTGGTACGCGGGTTTTCTCAGGGATATCCCGCTTCCCCCTCTCTTCACTCTTTCGCTCTCGAGACACCACGCGCATTAAAAACACAGTTCTGGATTCTCCAACATAGCTACAAACTTCCTTTTCACACTGCCTCGACGTAAAACGAGCTGGCAGCAAATACTCGAAACTAGTATAGGGACATATACAGAAGTTTACTACAGACTTTTCAGTAGTGAAATGTTAGGCTAGCCGCAGCGGCACGGCGGTAACATTGTTCTTTGCGTGATGTGTGGGGGCGACAGATACTTAGGGTCAAAGTCGACTTTTAACACAGACAAACTCTAGACTTTACGAAAGTAACACATTCTGTGAGACTTTCTGTTGAAGGCGTAGACTAAATATGAGGTAGACCGATCTCGCTGGCTGCGCACTACCAATCTCCGTGGCCCAACATTGAACTGCTTTGCGGCCAATACACCTAGTGAAAATGGCATGGTTTGGATTTTAGGTTAGAAAACTGATTTGTAAACAAACAAATGCTTTGAGATGTGTCTATACATCTGACCAATTTGTAATGCAGTTCGATTAAATACAAATTGGTAAATATTTTATTCGCGTAACAGTGCTTATCATTTAAAAATTATGATATTGTTACGTGCTGCAGCTGGCGCCGACTCAACTTCCCCGCGCCGTAATCGGAGACCCATCTCGCCCTCCCCTCTTCCTGGAACGATGCGCTCGCGGCCTCCTGACTACCCACTCCCTTCTTAGATTCCCGCGAATGCCGACAGCGGCGAGACTTGCTGGCTTCACAGTCCTCCTCTCGCCTGCTAGAGTTTCCTATACGTTTAGCGACGATGCAAGAATGTTCTGGTGAGACTGGCTGGCGCATCGGCCCTCCGCGACGCATCACGCGAGTTGGGGAAGATTATAGGTGGCGGCCTAAAGAAACTATATATACAGCCGCAACCCATCAGCTGGCAGTCTTTGATGGAGGTTGCCTAGTCGAGTGTGAGCGAGCGAAGTGAAGTCAGACGACGACGAGTAAGGTGTTCGTGGCTTGAATGGACGAGGGGGTGTGAAACCGACGAGTGAAGCCTACTGTGCGTGAGGGCGCTTGGAGGACTCTAGAACATTGCGACTGGCTGGGCATGGACTGAACTAAGGTGGGACTGAATGGAAGTGTAATACTGATTTTATTGTAAATATTCGACCTGCCAAATATGGACGCATAAATTATAAAATAATTGTATAGTTTGATACACTGTCTATTGGGACTGATCTTTTGATTTCTTCGTCGTAATTATAAATGTTATTAATTGGTGTCAATTGTGGACAGTAAGTGATTTCAATTTATTGCGAGTATTTGAGTTCAGCGAATTTTGCTGCAGTTATTATAAATAAAATAAGGAAATTATAATTAATTATTTTATTTGATCAAGACATCCATTCCTTAACGAACTTGGTATAGCCCACTTAATTTCTAGAGAGAGAAATTGTAACAATATAAACAAACACTTTCATCACTGTTGACCATGTGACTTTGACAGTTGTGTATGCTTGGGATAGGTCAATGTCGGGTACATGCGCAGAAGACGAATAAGCGGTCTTCCTCATATTTAGTCAATTGTTCAAAGTGGCCAAAAAGAAAGACACTGTTGTTCCTGGCAGTATTACTACAGAATGTCCACCCACAGGGAAATGCCGGGAATTTTCTCCTGGGTCAGGAGAAATTCAAATAATTTGCTGATCTGCAAAAGATGTTAGTTGTGTGAATACAGAGTCGATTAATTATAAACATATGCTATTTAAAATTTCTATTTTTAAGTTTTTAAATTGACAATAGAGTAATACATTTTTGCCAAGTAACGTAGGGCCTATATGTACAAAATCTTTTTTTGTGTTTGTAATGGACACTTGTGTGAAGTCAGTAGCATATATCGCGAAAACAATAGATAGGCTGAATAAAATGTTGGCCCTCCTTGCATGGTCTGTAGCAGTGTAGTTCAATTCTACTTCGCTGATAGAATATTTGTTCTGTCAGCGGTGGAAAGCTATGGCATTGAAAGATTTCGGTCCTGAAAATGTCAAGGAAAATGGCAATAGTCTGCCTGGAAAACTGAGAAAAAATCGGGGAATTCCAAAATGGAAATTCAGTGGACAGCCTGTACTAGGGTTGTGCACAATTACACAGAAGTTTATAGCAACACCCAATGTAAAATCTGGTATCGTGTGAAGCCGAGAAGCGAAGGAACGTTAAGGGCGACATTGCCACACACATGGAGTGTGCCATCGCCGCTACACGCAAGGCTCTGTGCAGGGTGTAACTATGGGACTTGAAAATTGCGGCCTTATAACTTTATTGGTGGAAAGTGTATCTACTTCCAGGATATTTCTCCACCTCGTGCATAAAAAGGTTAGCCAATTTTATTAAAGAGGGGCCGCGGTGGAGGAGTGGTTATACTGATCGCCTTCAAGGCGAAGTGTTCAATCCCCGGCCGGGTCAACCTCGGATTTTCGCAAGTGGGAATCGTGCCGGACGATGCCGCTGGTCGGCGGATTTTCTCAGTGATTTCCTGCCCCCCCCCCCCCCTGCTTATGCATTCCGGCACTTCTCCATTCTCACCTTATTTCACCCTTATGGGCTTTCAAGACCTCGGTTGTTAAGAGCCGCCCAAATTTCTCAACTCAACTCATTCCCCGGCTACAGTTCTTGTCTCTCGTCACGGCACAAGTGCACTGCAGATGGAACTGTGGCGTGCGCACCCAGCGAGGAGGCTCTCTGCCGGTTTGCGATTCATCGTCCGCGTGTGGGCTGCAGGTAAGACGCGAGAGATGCAGCTCTGGGTTGTATTCCAACGGCGACCCGCGCTAGGCTTCTTACACAATAGAAAACTTTAGCATTTGACTTTACGTTTCCTTTCCTCTGACGAAAGCACCAATACACAATACAATATTGTAAAGTCAGAGTTCAGACAATTTTGAACGTCGGATCTGCCAGCTTCGTAAAAATGTGTATCTTGTTATGTAAATAATTATATTATCTAGGACTGCATTTTAGTACCTTTTTTTTTTTTTAACAGGCTTCAAATTTATATTAAAAGATTATTTCAAAACAAAAGACGTATTTGTTTATTTTAATAAAATATGTCAATTCGTATATTTCTTCTTCACATTACATTTGTTTGCGATTTATTTAACTTAAGACGAGATTTGTTTAATATATACCGAGATTTAAATCACCTCTGTTAGATTCTCGGCAAAATGGCTGCTTGACTTTGAGTTTAAATTCAAATATATTTGACATAAGTGAAGAGTGAAGGAAGAGATTTGGGCGGCTCGTAACATCGAGGCCTTGAGAGCCGATGAGGGTGAAGAGAGGTGAGTATCGAGCAACACCCGAATGAAAGAACGAGAGATCCCCGAGAAAACCCATTGTCAAGCAAGACTCCCACGCGCGAATTTCCGAGAGCGACCCAGTCAGGAATATAACCCGGTTTGCCTAGGTAGTCTAACCAATAAACTGTTGTGACCCCCACAAAGGTGAACAATTATATTTGTGCTGCTCCTGTGTACCGGGTAGTCCTTCACTGAAAAGCGACTGGACATTCTGCTGTGGGCTCTGCCTGTCATTATCATGTAAACTAAGTTTGCGCGTAAAGTTTATTTTTTTGTATTACGATTAGCTCGGTTTTCATGAAGCCTCACTGCTGGACTGTTAGGTTCAATTTCGGTTGGGTGCTCTGTGGTGCCTGGGGTGTTTTAGAAACACCTATTTCCCTCTACTTATAATTTTTTCGCAGTTGGTTCAGACTCTGTGCTAGGGCTATTTTTGGCGATTGTCTGAACTCTCTTTTAAAAGTTTTTAATCGTTTTTATAGGGCTAGTTTAGGTTAAATTATGTTAAATCAAGCGTCTCCAACACAGATTTTTACACCACTTTATTATATTTTTTTGAAGAAATGCACAGTAATAACAAATTTGCTTATAGTTCTTAGCTACAGCATATATACGTAACTGCATTTATCAATATTTTTATACACTCCGCGTCCAACAACATGGCATGAAATGCATTTTTTCCTCCTTCCGGTGACCAATTGCCGTCGTGTTGGAGTCTTCTCGGGGTACTTCCGTTTGTTCCTGTCATCCTCGTTCCGCCACTGCTTCACCCCTATGTTTCACAGCTGGCCAGAGAGGGTTCCTGTTAGTACCAGCTTACTATAGTCAATATTGTCTGCCCTTCCCGATGACGAGAATAGTGTGCCGATTTGTGCTTTATTTACCGCGCAATTTAGAAATGCCCCCCCCCCCCTCCCTTGAGAGAAAAAGGTGGTAAGTGTGCAGGAGCATAACTTACGAGAAAACTGTAACACACAGTAGGCGTATGTCATCCTATAGGCTGTTCACGGCAAAGTGAGCACATTTGAGATCCTAGTTACTTTCTCCCTATCAGTTTTTTCTTTCACCACTTTTTAAAATAAATTTTGCCATGCAAGTATATACATACTGTATATATTTCACCGGACTCGAAAGATAACACCTAAGGCTACAATAAAATATATTTATTGACTATTATTCCAAATAAAGAGGCTTTTAAAAGTGCTCACTTTATGGCGAATAGTCTTTATAAATGTTATGTTCCTATACGAACAGCAAAACAGCAACCCAGAAATACCATGCATTTTTAACTGGTTTACATACTTTTCATAGTAACGTTTATAACGTGTAATTATTAAGCTCAGACTCCTTCGAGTTTATTTTGACAAATTTGTAGCGGAACATACCAACTTTGCGTTAATTAGTGTGCCATAAAATAGGGTGGCTAGTCACAGAATTTAATATTTCTGGAAAAGTCGAGGAAATGTCAGGTAAATTTATGTGATGTCTGGGAATTTAGATACTAGTGTCATAAATGTATTCAATAATAAAATTAATATCGGATTATAGCACTTCTACATGCCATTTCATGAATTGTACTGTTATTTTAGTCTATTCCAACTTTGGAGAAAGATTTATGAGCCTTGGGGCAGTTTCGTTGCTGTATGTGTAATGACTATTATACATATTTTCTTCTCTCAACTTTGTTTTGTTACAGCAAGCATTGACATAGTGAAATATGTTTGTAGTTGGAAGTATAGGATTTTTTCAAATAAAGTATTTCCTGAAATAGTAATTGCGACACTGTATGGTTCTCATTAATTTGCTACATTGTATTGTCTCATGTCTTTGTATCATTTCTTTCTCTGAAAGTTAGTACTTACGTAACTTATGTAATTTTTTCATGTGCCGCCATCTTTATTTACACTTTTTATTATTATATAAATATTTGCTACTGCATATAAAAGCATCCATAGAAACTCTGTGTAGATGGTACCCATAAAAAATATTTTTTTAAGAAAAAACATAAAAATATTTATATTTAGAATCTTGCCATTTCCCCTGTCCTATTTTCAAGACCGAATCCATCCAATACAGTAATTCTCCACCGCTGACAGAACAAAATATGCTATCGATGGAGTTAAAATTTATTTACACTGCAACAGACCAAGAAAGCAGGGTCAACATTTCATTCAGTCCATAGATGTTTTTTGCATTACACGCTATAGAATGTCTATTACAAACATACAAACGCTTTATTTTGGACGTATAGGCCCAATGCCACATGGCAAAGATGTATTGAACGTAAAAATATAAATTTTAAAACGCGTATGCTTATAATTATATTACCCTGTAATCACATAGCTAACAACTTTTTCAGAGTAGCAATCATTTACATTTTCCCTGACCCAAGGTGACAATTCCCTAACATTTCCTCCTTACCAGTTTTCCCTACGTATGAACACCCTGAACATTACAATTGATATATCTACGAAAAAATATTATCAATTTCAACCTAACTTTGTACGTTAATATGTATGCAAACATCAAATGAGTGAATATATAAACTAATTTGTCATTCTGGAAGATAGCAAAACATGAAAAGTTTTCGTGTCCTGCCTCGGGAAACTATAACCGACACCTGCCAAATCATTCCGAACAATTTCAACCGACCTAATAAACATTAGGTATCTATAAAAAAAAACATAGTGTGTGAAAATAGATCTCCGTTTTGTTCTTCAGTAACGAAACTACCATGACAAAATGGAGCTCTTTTGTCGTATATCCGGGACCAATTAACCTACTCCCACCGAACGTTTCACACTAATAGTGTTGCAGTAGGCCATGATTAAATGTGTCTGGCTTTATTTACAGTATGACTGCAATATAATTAATTTAAATAAGTTTACACTATCTATTAATACTTTGACATATTTCAGTAACTATTATAATCATCAGATATGCCTATACAGAGCCTGATTTAGGATGTTTTGTACGATATCTCCAAATTCTCATGCGAAACTGAAGCTTTTATGCCATATCTCGGGTACCGATCAAGCTATTCACAAAATTCTGCACACAAGTAGTGTTTTGAAAACTTACATGATTTAAGTGACACACAAACACACGCAATTTTTTTTTCCTTCAAAATTCAAAATCATGTCCCTGTAAATATTTATTAAAGTTGATAGTCCTAGTCTACCAAAACGTTATACTGACTACTATGGAAGTTGAAGTTCAGAATCCTACCTCCATGATATAGCTGGTAGCACGCTATCAACTAGACGTCAAGACGCTAACACCACCTAACCTATTAATAACCTCATCGAAATTATTAGCATCCATGTAAAGGAAAACAGGTTCTGGTAAATTCTTGTTTTTGTGTGAATTATCTCATTTCTGTAATTAAGTAGGTTTTCATTATTCGAACATCCCTAAAACAGTAAAATTGTGATTCTGGCCTGTATTTATGGGGGAAAGACATGCGTTCAAAAATGTTTTGCGAGGAAAAAAACATAATATATACAAGTCGCACATTTTCTCGTGGCCAACAATCTTCTAAAAGCCTTAGAAAGTTCACACCGAAACAGGATCCTCGCAGTGTGAACACTGAGTCGTCCGCTTGGTTGTCAGGTACTTGCTGATCGCAAGTGTAAACACTGTGCAAGGTCGGTTAAAGTACACAGCTACCCACAAGGATGGCTTATATGAACCAAGACAGTGAGGAGAACCGGGTGGCGTCGAAAGTTGACGCTAAACTCACGCGCGCTGCTACGGGCTGCAGTTGCCTCCACGCCGCAATCAACACGCATTGTCTACCCTCCCGCCCCTTGTCCAACAGCATCCTTTCAGGACAGTCTGCTCTGCCTCGAGAATACTCCCACTGCTGCCACAATGCAACTATAGACTATTCACGGCAAAGTGAGCACTTTGTAAGGCCCTTCCAACAGGCATTAGCCACTAATAGATGTGTGTTATTGAAGCTTCAGGCATTGAATTTTAAGGTTGGGGAAATGTATACACTGTGTTTATTGGTCATATTGCAAGGTTTATATTAAAAAGCAACATGAAGGTAGAAATAGGGTAAAAGGAAAAAATTTAGGAGGGCCTTAAAAAGTGCTCGCTTTACCGTGAACAGCCTATACTTATTAGTTGTTAATGTCTGGTGGGAGGGCCTTAAAAAGTGCTCGCCTTACCGTGAATAGCCTATACCTGCTCCAGCAAACTATTGAATAATTGGGGGGGGGGGGGGATTTGTCAGTGCAAATTCAAGATTCGCCTTAAAATACACGAGGGGAGATTACATTTCACCCATAACACATTGTGCAACGTATTTTATTCCGAACAAAGAAGTCCTCGGTCATTTCGTTGGCAAGCCAACGTTGAGGAAAATTTTATTCCACTTGAGTTGGTTGTTTCCTTGTTGAATACCAGGGAGTCTGGTTTTGCAATGCAGTTGCTAGCAAAACAAAATACATTGCCGCTGTTCACTTGACACGGCCGTAAAAGTAAGCCAACAGCATAGAGGAGGTGATAAGCGATAAAGGCTGTTCACGGTAAAGTGAGACATTTTTAAAGCCCTCCCTACAGGCATTGACCACTAATAAATATATGTTATTGCAGCCTAAGGCATTACATTTTGTGGGTGGTGAAATGTATATACTGTGTTTATTGGTCACATTGCAATGTTTATAACATAAAGCAGCAGGAAGATGGAAATAGGATGAAATTAAAAATCTAGAAGGGCCTTTAAAAAAAGCTCACTTTACCGTGAACAGCCTATACATGCTGCACACTGCTAATTAAAACTCACAATTTCATTTTACATTTTACTAACTTTACTGGTGACACACCACAGTTTCAATAATGGCACATAGCATATACACGCTATGTTCATGTATATTTCCCGTCAAATAGAATATTACGTTATAACGCATTTTATCGCTCGGATGAACATCGCATGAACAGAATTCACGCAGCATTTAATTTATTACACACCAAAAAAATTAAAAATCTCAACTCGTTTAACACAAGTTCGTGTTTCTCCAGTACATCAGCATATGATTTACTGAAAGCTATGCCTGAGTTCCCTTAAAATACTTAGTTCTTCTGGAGAATTATCGTAATCTAAACAATAATCGGAACTTTGAAAACCGTTACAGCCATTGTGCTTCTAAAATAGGATGCCCCTCGTGTTTTTAACCATTATCAATCTGTACTGCACCAAGACGAAGCTTCAAAATACTTTAGCGCCAATTAAGCAACATCTCTTGAAACCTAGTCCATCATCAGTTGATAGGCACAGTGGCTCAGAAACATTTCTTTGCATAGTAAATTGACAACTACGGCCACAGTGGCAAGGTACGAGTTAAAAACAGCTGTTGCTATAACTTTCTTTGTAGAACTGTTCAAGTGGTATTTACGTATCCTCCCCATGTAGCATGGTTAATGGTGAAGTTGGAAGACTACAAGGAAATATACATATATCGTAAACACGATCTGGTATAAACCCGAGAATCACTAGCTATTCGTTTTTTTTGTTATTACATGCTACAAAAGCGAAAAGACATGCACTCAAAGTACACAGTAAACCAAATTGAACGTTTTACAGAAAATTATTTGTAAACAAGTTGCCAAATTTAGTTCTTATATCACTACGCGTAAAATATTTATCTTTATAATACGGTTTAAGAAACGTAGAAAATATTAGTGGGTTTATAATAAAGCTGATTTCTTCAATATCTACTTGTTAAAATTCAACCTTAGTTTTGCACATTCCACAGTAAAATATCGTAAGATTTGCTTTAAATTTACTTGCAGTGTGGCATAAATGATCTGGGCAGCTAGTTTCCACAATATTGTTCGTAAAAGTACAGACATTTTTTTACAGTGTATCCCAACGCTCGCCGCAATATTCTGCAACGCGACACCCCGGAAGGGAAGGGCTCAACTGTCCGTTGGCCAAAGAGGGCGTGGTCAAATCCAGTTCGAATTATAATCTCCGCGCATATAAAGTTCTCCTGGTTGTTGATCTCCGGTGAACTGAGAAATTACGCAAACCACAACAAATCTGAAGCTAACATTCTATATTATCATAAGAGGTTCTCTGGCACTCCACATGTAGAAGCGTGTACTGCATTAAAAACTTGATTGTGACAGTCAAGTTGGTTAGATCAGACGACGAGCTACATGCGGCAATGAACAAGTATTTTATTTTCCTGTCTACGTACGGTTTTTCTGACAATGCTTGATCACAGTTACTTCTCATATCCAAAAAAGATTCTTCCAGACCTAGTGCCAATCACAGACGCTAAAACACTAATATAAATGGAGGGAGTGAATACAGCAGTGCTACCACCAGAATTAAATTTAAGGGATGACTGTGTTTCAACCACATTAATTTGGCAAAACACGGAGTGATCAGGTTCAGTTTGTGAATATTTATTATAGCATGCAATAACCAGCACAATATAAAACACGCTAATGCATGTTACACACGGTGCACTTTCTTGTACAAGAAGATGTACTTACACCTTGTCCATCACGTCAAATTGCATCGTGTGACTAGCTAACTTGTTTGCAAAAGTGGCTAGCATGTAATGGCTAGCATGCTAGCTAGAATCGTTCAGAGACTGTTCTATATTTCGTTCACCCTCTTCTGCAAGTCGTTTGTTTACATTTACGTTTAATACGTTTATTTAGTTCCCGTACATTTGTTTATGCTGATGATCCTTCATTTGAGAGAGAAAAACACACATAAGTTCTGTACTAGTGATTTGTTTGGTTTGTAAAACCTTTTAGTGTTGCGGTGGCAATAAGTGACTGGCATGCTGCAACATTCAAGTACCACCACTGTGTGTACAGTATGTACTTGGGACTTGGAATACAAGAGGGTGATCACCTTCTTGTTCACAAAACATACCCGTCTGTGTCAGGCTTTAGGAAAATCTTCCCCGCCATATTGAATTTTGTTTATTTTTCTAGCCTGATTATGTTTTTGTAACAGAAAATTCCCAAAGTACAACTAGCTATTGACCTTACACAGCAGTACAGACAACGATTGAACTACAAACTCTTAATCATGTCACACTATTGATTTTTCTAAGTTTAGGCAGAATTAAAATTGTGACGTAATTATGAGTTCGTAGTTCTCTTGTCTCAACGCAATGCAGGGTCAATAGGTAGTAGGATATAGAGGTACATCGGGAATGTTCTTATATATATATATATACATATACATATATATATATATATACACACATACATATATATATATAAACCATAAAAATGAAGGATCCAATATGGGGGGGGGGGGGATTTTCCCTTAAGGCTCAGCTGCACCCAACATGCAAAAATTCTTAGTTTTAGTGCCATAATTACAGTTTCCAAGGTATATACAGTTGGAAATGTTTTATTGCAGAAAATTTGCAATTTACTAAACGTTTATTACTTTTGCATCTAATTTTCACTGTGTATTATTTCCTGCTTGCAAGCATGCGGGAATTTGTTGATCAAATATAAATATGTTCCAGACATTTTACAGCAAGCAGATAATGGACGCAATTAAAGTTACGCACAAAAAAAAATTAAACTCGAGAAACGTAAATTTACCATGATCGTGCAGTGTCGGTAATTACTATGAATCCGAAATTATGACGCGAAAACGAAGAATGTCTGCAAAAGATGTGAAGCCGACCCTTAAAGAGAGTTCATAGATATAGGCTGTCCACGGTGAAGTGAGCACTTGCGGGGGACCCTAGTTACTTTTCCCTTTCAGATGGATTGAATTCTCTAACCACCCTTTCAAATAAATATTGTCATGTAAGCAATAAACACTGCGTTTATATTCCACGTCACTGGGAAGTTAACGTCTAAGGCTAAAATATTATATAGTTATTGGCTATTATTACAAATGAGAGGTCTTTCAAAAGTGCTCACCTTACTGTGAATAGCCTATAGGGATTAATTCTTCCGGGTTGGTGGGTTGAGTACGGGAGACGACGGCGTGCATGCAAAAGCAGGATAGTCTGAAATAAGGATGACGTCACCGCGCGCAGGTGAGTGGTGTATGTGAACGTAAAGGGGGGGGGGGGGGGTACCTGGGTCTGTCGCAACAACTTGTTATTACACACTCGCCAACCGGCCGGCAGACGCAAGGACAGGCGGCCGCACAATACGGCGCCGTCGAGCGCGCATCGACACAGCGGCGCAACCCGACACCCTCCAGCGTCGACACTACTGTCTGTCTCATATAAGACGGCAAGATTTTGACTGTTCAACTAATGTTTACTTTTAGTTTATGTATCCTATCGCCATCAGCTGGTGTGTCAGTTGGATGCTACACGAAAACAAGGAAATGGGATTCGGGAGAGGAGGGGGGGAGGGGAGAGTGGCGTGTTTAGGATATAGACGGACAATTACTGGCCCAATAGAAATTACTAGTAATCAAAATCGCTGTACACGAAATATATGCTGCTTTAAAAATTATGCAGAGCTATAAAACTATTGATATCTGTTTGTAAATTAATTTTACGTACGAAACATTCGAGAAAGAACTTACAGATGGCGCGCACGGCATGGTTAAGTACGTGAGCCGGCAGATAGTAGTAGGTTCGCCGCCTCTTAGATCCTGCTTTTTAAAACTTGACTTTTCTCCTATTACTGTCTCGAAACGACACGAATTTGAAATATATTTCGTCAAATTATTTCAAAAAATAATTCAATATTATCATGCGATATTTCTGTAGGTTTTTGGAATCAATATCAAGCACACATGGAAAGCATGGATGGACAGTGGGAATACGACATGAAAAGATCTAAGGTTTGAAGTCGCGTTTCATTCGGCTATGAATAATCTTATTTGTGCATGTCATCTTGTACACCCACACATTACTACTTTATCACGAAGATTAGTTTGTAACACTTACAACCTCCGTTTTATGGCCACGTAAAAAAAATATATATTTATTAATCTAGGCACTCTTTGTTATCGCGTATTTTGTACTTGTCTGATGTGCGTTGCCAGTGCACTCAGAATATCCAACTTAATATTAACTTTTGTTCGTTCGTGCATCAGCTGATACACGATTTTGTAAACTGCACTTTGTTTTGTATACGTCAAGTTGCCACTCACTGACAGTCAAAATCTTGTCATCTTATATGAGATAGACAGTAGTGATGTGTGTATCCAGTTCATTCCAAAGAGCTAGGCTCAATCGCTCTCGCTCTTGGTAGAGAGTCGTTCATAAGAGTCGTTCGAAAAAGTCATCTCGTTTGCGAGTCAGTCAGGTTTCAACGAGTCGACAGTAAAGATGGGAAGAGTGGATCGCATCACTGCGCTGATGTAAAGACGTGCGATCGCATAATACATGGCATTTTCTACACAGTTAAAGTCGTAAAATTATTTGTTGTTTTTTAATTCATTCAAAATGTTAAATATAGCATAATTATTATGTAAGTTATATTAATTTTAACATTATTACTACAGTGAAAAAAGTCGGTGAATTGAAATATGTAGAAAACTCGAGAGAGTGCGCAGTGAACGATATTTACGTAATCTTCCCAAACTATTTTGTTGATGTCGCAATATTAGAAGAATTATTAATGGAGATATTTTGAAAAACTCGCGCTTATTACGCTTGAGTGCTTTTGTCCACACTTAGAAATATATGGCCACATCAATACTACTAATATATCCGGTTTTACAGCTTGCCTGCTCGTAAAGAGATGACATACGCTCTTAGAACGCGATTGTTAAATGCTACACTGGCAGCACCCGAGCCGACGAGCTGTCGCTGTTTGGGCTGACTGAGCGGAGCGACTCGCTGAGCTGTAGCTGCCATCATTCATGAATGATTCGACTCTAAAAATAAGAGCAGCTCGCGAATCCCACTCGACAGCGAGTCGTTCGCGAACGACCCATCACTAGCCTGCACAGACACTGGGCGTCCTTGTCGCCTCTATGCGCACATAGGTTCAGCATCGGCAGTCGCACAGTTGCAAACTTGCCGACTTCATCTCGCCACATCTAGTGATTTCAGAAAATGGTTTGGTCCTGGTGACTTGCATTTCATTTTTTTTTTTTGCGACAGGTCTAAAAGTTAGCGATTTTCGTACAAATATGTTGACAGAGCTGGTGATTCGAAGGAAGAATCCTATTAGCTATCGCACGTATGTGCTTTCAGGCGGTTCTTCACGTACATTTCGATGACGTGAATGCGAAATGGGCAGAACCACAAACACAACCACTGAGGCTGACATTGTTATGGAGAAGAAGAAAAAAACTGATCTGTGGCCACCAATTAAAAACGATATATTAATATTACGACAGTGAATATATAATTCCGTGTACGGGCATTACTTCAGGCGCTATAATCATATTTTACGTAAAAACGTATGCAGTTTCAGGCACGAAATCGACCCATCAGGAGATTAGAAAAAAGATTCTGTAAAAGCCCAACCAGCTGTGGTAACCGAAGGTCGTCCGTATCGAAACTTCCCGAAAAGATTTTTTTTTTCAATAAAACTTGTTTCTCGGCATACAGGATATTAGAATTCATTCGGAGAAATCTTGCAGGCCGTCGTAGATCTAACAATAGGGGAGGAAAAGTAAAGCATATGCGAACTACTTAGTGGATCTCAGCCAAGAAGAGAGGAAGTTGATAAGGATGGTACTAATGCGCACCTCTAGTACCTCATCACCCTACGCGCAAGGCGTGCAGTGTTTCACTTGTGGTCTGTACTGTGCAAATTACATCTGTAACAGCGGGACTTCATTACACGCGATGAGAGGCCCACAGACGAAACTACGCCCGTAAAGTCTTACTTTTCCCGCTTAGGAAACTCCATACGCAAGTTTTACAAAAGCGATATTTGACCATTTTCGCGATCTTTTTTTTTTTTTTTTGCCATGGATAAACTTAGTATGATAAAAGTAAAATATGTGGGCACATTCTGCAATGGTGTGTAACACAAGGCGGCGATTTGATATTCTCAAGCGTCTAACAGGGCAAAACGATAAATGCACATTACAAAAAATACTTCATCGATTTTCCAGACAAAATTATAATCGACTACTTGAGCATTTTGTTTAATACCAATTGGAACACGGTCCGAATCAATGTTGAGGACTTACACAGGACACTAAGAACAATCTACCCAGTCTTCAGCAGGACTGTGCCTATACACTATACATTACCGTTTAGAAACAGGTTGATCACATCGGTATCAGTTCGATGTATCACACCCACAGAGTACTGAAAATCTATGGCCATATCGCAAATATCAGGTCATATTTATATAGTCCAACCTCGCAAATATCGGGTCACTTATATCATCCAACATCGCTAACACTGTTGGGGCCTATATCTAATATGGCTATATACGATAAATTGCTCAAGACTACAATGTTGGACCAACTCGGATGTAATACTTCAGAAATACTGTTTCGTAATCGATATATCGCCATATGGCGAAGCTCTAGTCTTCAGTGAATATAGGAAAGTCGACAGGTCTCGGCAGCGGACGATCACGTGGCTGGTGGATGATTGTTTAGCCGAGGGCCGTGCGGTCACGTCCGACAGGACTATAAATACAACCCCCTCCCCCTCTTGATGGCTACTCATCCCTCTCTCCCCCTACCAACACCGGACACTGCGCAGAAATGCCGGGCGGGAGGCGGCTAGTCTCTCCAAATATTGGCGCCGCCCGACCGGCGCTCGCTCACTTCCGGATCACCAGCTGTTTGATTAGGCATTGTTTACACCAGCCTTACCACCATCGATAGAATGGCGTGACCAGCCTTGCCAACTCTGTGCATTACCTATAGCTACGCTACGAACACGTATAAGCTGTCCACGGTAAAGCGAGCACTTTCCAAGCCCTAGTTACTTTTTCCTTTCAACCATTTTAATCCTTTAACCACATTTTTAAATAAATATTTCATTTAAGTAATAAACATAGTGCGAGTAGTAAACCGCACACTGAAGTTAACGTCTAAGGCTAAAATAATGAGCGAGTGAAGAGATTTGGGGGGCTCTTAACAGCGAGGTCTTGAGAGCCGATGAGGGTAATTGAAGTGAATATGGAGTGACGCCGGAATGAAGGGGCGGGGGGAACGGGAGATACCAGAGAAAAACTCGCCGACCAACGGCATCGCCCGGCAAGATTCCCACTTGGGAAAAAATCCGATGACCCGGTCGGGGATATTCGAAATGAGAGGCCTCCCAAAAAGTGCTCACTCTACCGTGAATAGCCTATACATGCTGTTCACGGTATAGTGGCCACTTTTGGAAGCCCAGCTTGAGATGTCCTTGCATATTGTTTTCCTTATAAGCCATTTGTTACCAGGTATTACAAAAAATACCTCATTTTCTCACTTGTATTCATATTACTTACAAATAAAATACTATTATATACATAATATTGAGGAAACAACCAAACACGTCATATATTGCGTGATTTTTCATAGGTTTTATTCAAAAACTTTGAAGAAAACGCAATTGGTGACGAAGCGCTGTTTATCAAACCACAAGTCCACGACCCTGCTGGCTGAAAAGTGGAGGAGCACCCAAAACAAATAAATTGGCGCCTGTGATATCCAGCAACACTGCCCAAGTCCACGAGTTCGTGCATTTCATTTGCCGAGGATGGTGGATGTGAGGCTGCGACCTTGACAAGAAACTAGAGGTAACGGGTCTACTCCAGACCGCAGCACGTAATCGCTATTCTGGGCGGGCGAAGGCGCAAGAAGCCGGCGAAAGCAGCTCAGCTCAGCGGCCGGTCACAGCTGATGAACTTCGGTTCACCCGCAGCTCGCGCTTACGTCACGCGCGCGCGGTGATGCAATGCTACGCCCGCCCTCCCACACACCTGCGCAGGGCTGCCAACCCTCCACCCAGCCACTGCCGCCACCACACACTGAAGGCCCTAAAGCTTCTTACACAATATAGGCTGTTCACGGTAAAATGAGCACTTTTGAAAGCCCTGCTAAAGATCTCGTACACACGTCGTGCATCCTTCCGCCGTATGTAAAATTAACATTGCCACTGACCTATCGCCATATTCATGCGTCGGTCAAGTGAAATTGTGAAATTATTAGCAAAGTAAATATTTTACAAATCTGCTAATTTTTAAACTACGATGCGTTAAAGAACATCAAGGGAAAGAAATAATTTAAGTTATCACAAATGGTTATACCTAACAATTTTTATTCGACGTTAAGATATGGAACTATTGTCCATCCACCGTTACCAACTGTACTGTGCGAATGTCACTCAGGGCGCCCGTTAAAATATATGCAGGTAAGGGCAGTGACTTTTTTCTAAGGCTGATTTAAAAAGTGCTCACTTTATCGTGAACAGCCTTTAGACATGTACACACACTGCTGTGGTAAATTTGCAAATATTGTCCATCTCATATAAGTGGGGTAAAATGTCACCGGCAATGTGACCAACCTACACACTATGTAAACAGTATTGTATCAGCTGATGAACTGCTGCGAGGTCGGTGTTGTTAAGTTCGCTATTTTTATGACGGCCTTGGAAGAAAATAGTACTCTTAACTAAAAGATGTAATTTAAAAGCTTAATTATACTTACAACATTTGTGGTTTATAAAGCGATACTACATTTTCTTGGCTATTTAGTGACTGGACTCTAAAACATGTTCAGCATTTATGACAGAGTATGTCGACAAGTACGATCAGTAAACGTTTCCAGCCAATGGCTAGCCATGTTTGTTTCCATCCCGGTGAGCGTTCGTTGTACGTGTGCTTTTTTCTCGTTATGTTTATTATGCGAATATATTGTTTGTGTTGTCGGAATATTTAATAGGTAGTTAATTTTTTTTTTTTGTTTGCTTCTTTCAAGCATAGTTGGTTGTAGGTATCGTTGCGAGTTTTCTTGAGTGAAATGTAACAATATCGTCGCATGTTTAACAGGTCCCTTCCGCCATTTTCCTTATCGCTTTCCACAACGAAGTGACACGAATGTAACTTACGTATGTAAGTTTAAGTTTGTATCAGGAAAAGTGCGCGGTGTTTATTTTTCTGAATGATCCTGCAAATAAATTATTTAATGCGAGTGACGAACAAACGTGATTTTAGTGAAGTGAACATGGCAAGGAATCCCATTAAAAAAACACGTGTTCAAGAGGTTGCAAATATTACTACCAATAAGTTCGCGTGTTTTGTAAACGTATTTGTAAACCGGTAATACAAATATTGAAATGCACGTGGCCTAAAAAAGCCGCTCTTTCCACAAGTATGTAGTGAGTGAATAATATTTGTTCATTAGTCTATATCGTAAATTCAACGCGTGTATGGTTAACATCGGTCAAAGTGAGTGCGTGAACATATTGCTGCGTCTGTACGAATACGAACAGTGGCGTACGTATCGCGTTTTGTTTTTCATTAACGTTAAAATTTAAATAATTTTAATGTTATTTCCATACGAGCAACATTTTCCATTGCTCCATCCAAACAACATGCAACTCGAAATGCCACACACTCGTAAGAACATCAAAATTAATGCCGTCTCACGAAAGACGTAAAACTAAAGCCTGTAATTGTTTCCTTTTTTCCCTCGAAATAAATAAACAGAACCCCAACAAATTTAACTCGGTAATTACAAAAATAAGACAAGTTCGAATGCCAACCTAGTTGTAATGTCCTGCATTAATTACTGGGCGGAAGTTAGCTACCGTCGGATTTTACACGGGGAAGGAGGCATATGCAAGTGTGCATTGGACTAAAACATTTGTTTACAAACGTCATTTTCTTCAGTGGCAAAACAGCTGCGGTGGAAGCATACATTGTGGCCGTGATACTTTTCTAGAACTGTCCAAATTTACCCCACTTCCATGAGATGGACAATAATTGACTTGAGTGTACATTAGCAGCGCAGCGGAAGCGAACGTGAACCACGCGAGCCCTGAAATGGACGACTTGATTTCATGTTTAATCTCGGCAAACACAATACATGTTTACGCAGCCTGAACTACGAACTTGGAACTAGGTCATGGAGGACGCAATCACGCGTACGACTAGTGACACACGACAGTTCTCTTCACTCACCCAAGAGGAAACATCCGTAGAAAGTATCTTCCAAAACTGAGGATTCACTTCCTCCAAGGTTGTTCGTTCGTATGGCTGACCTAGATCAGAAACTCTTCAATCATTTGCGACTGCAACCATCTGTTATGATTAATGTTTTTTTTTTTTAAAGTTCAATTAGATTCCATTATCTAGTCAAACTTCAAAGTATGACTGATCAACATACAGAAATAACAGATGAATTAGAATAAATCTCACTAAAATCCTAATTACTACTGTGAAACTGCAAAAAAAAAAAAAAAAAAACGTATACGGTAGCAAAGTAGATTACAGAAAAACTGAACTAAAGCACCCAGGCAAACTAAAAAAACAATTCCCTACAGTAAGCATTAAAATCATTTATGTTCGCTTTTTTACAACTATGTCTATAGAATGTACATCAGTTGAGTTGATTTTTATTTTCCTTACGCGCCAACTATATTTTGAATAACTACACGTACTATTACTAATCTGCACAATTCTCCGAAATTCGCAAAATACATTCTCGTAATTTTAAGAAAATATAATGGAAATTACGAATTCTTTAGCGCCTACAATGTCATTTCTGCCCAGCCATCCCTAAGATGGAAAAATAAATAAATAATCACACGTAGAAAGAAAATGGGGAAATTCATATTAACAGAAAATGTTCGAAAAGTCTGGTACTCCGCGCAGATCACCACCATGTCACACAATTCGTCAGAACTGGTTCCATGGGGAAATTATGGGGTTTTTATGCATGAATATTTTTCATGGTTCACTAGCTAAAACAAAAGTTTATTTGGTGCCACTAAAATATTTACTTCTGAAATATATTTTTATGTTTTGTAGTAATGCATGAAGGCACATTACTTCATGATTCTCTTCCACAGTCACAAATATAGATTGTTCACGATAAAGAGAGCACATGTGAGGCTCCAAGTTACTTTTTTCCTTTCAGCCATATCTTATCCTTCAACCACCTTTTGAAATAAATATTGCCATGTAAGTAATAAACACAGTGTATATATTCCACTGCACTCAGAAGTTTACGTCTAAAGCTAAAACAGCCTATAACAACCTGTACCACACACCTGCCCAGTTTTCACTATACAACTCCGTGACGCAAGCCAAGGAGGGCTTCGTAATCGTTCCGAGCTTGATATAGACCATTCACGGTTTCTCCGGCCTTTTGAATCAAACCCTTGAAAATCCCCCAATGTATGACGTGTTTAGTTATTTCCAACATATGCCGTATATTACAAGCGGTTTATACTCGTGTCCATAAAGTTCCTTTTTTTTTTTCTTCTGTTAAACTGAAATGTTATTCGTGTTTTATCTATACATTATAATGCTCGATTTAAAACAAATTTGAATAAAAAACAGTGAGAAAAACGGTGTGTTGGTAGCGCCTAGTGAGAAATAGTCCTTATAGAAAATACTGCTACACTGAGTGCGCACAAATGTGGCGCGTTGTCCTGTGGTGTAATCTTCCAGACTTAGTTAAGCTTCGTTTGCACGAGGCGGAGGAATATCCTGGAAGTAGAACTTTAGCAGGGCTTCAGAAACGGCTGAAGTAACCGTGAATGGATTATAGCGAACATAGAAGGTTTCACACGATGCGAGATGAGTGCCAAACTTGCGCGAGATGTCGACCTTGCACAAGTTTGTGTGGCAAGGCACGTCTTGCACGAAATGAGGAGAGAGAGCAGGTCCTAAGGCGATGTAAGTTCCGATCCTATTGGTCCTTGTAGGCTGATCATGTGACATGTTGCAACTTCAGCCATAGAGTAAAAGAAAATCATAGGTGTGCGAAAAGGAATACAGGGAAATAAAACATTGCTGGAAAATAACTTTAAACGTAAATTGCAGTTCAGAAAGTTTGCTGACAAAATTAAAATTATATTTTGGAGGGATAGCTTTGAAACAAATATCTTGTTGAGTTAAGCAAATTCATATTTTGTATAATGATACCTTGACTGTTTGGTACTTATCGACTAATTTCGATGCAAGACAGTAGTCATCTTGTTTATCTGCGTGTGAACTCGTTTCGCACGACATTTAGTTGGCATTCTCGTACGAAATTTTGCCCGAAATGCATCTTGAATCGCGTGAAGCCGCCTCGAGATCCGACTTGCGCAAGAGCTGCAAGCTTGCTTTATCTGGCGCGAGAACAATGCACCAGGAAAAACTTGCGTTGTCTGCCCGGAAGACACTGACTCGAGGCAAGCAGAAACGAACACTTCCTAACTAGCATGATGGAAAAAAAAAAGGGGGGGGGGGGGCTCTATGGTTCTTACGAACATTTCCGATGTAAGTCAAGGACTGGAGTATCTAAATTAACAACGGTTTAATAAAGATAACCGCTCGATATTCACTACAAGTATATGAAAACCGAGATCAAAACACACTTTAAAAAATAAACTAACAGAATATTGGAAACTAATTTGAACCCTACATGACAAATTCGCTGGTTAATGAAATCAGGTTTTCCGTTATTAGCTTAGGAGTTACAGTTTAAAAATAAGGGTTCATCCCAATATGGCATCTTGCAGAGGAAATGACTACTCAAAGCATCTAGCCAGCAACTCTGCACGCTTTGATATAGTCTATTCACGGTAAAGTGAGCACTTTTGAAAGCCCTCTCATTTGGCATAACAGTCCAAAAATATATTTTATCGTAGCTTGATACGTTAACTTCCGAGTGCTGCTGAATATTCATACTTTGTTTATTACTTATATGGCAATATTTATTTCAAAATGTGATCAAAGGATTAAACATGGCTGAAAGGAAAAAGTAACTAGGGACTCAAAAGTGCTCACTTTACCGTGAACAGCCTATAGCTAGTGGACATACTTGCTTACAACAAAGTTAACACAACCCCCATGAGAATGAAATGTCTTCACTTCTAGTCTCGCTGATAATTTGATGATGTGTAGTCCTTATTACCTCATAATTCAAGGAGTTTTCAATACCTTGAAACTACACATTTAAAATTCTAGGACTTTCCAAGGACTGTATGAACCCTGGGAGCTGAAGGGGCTGCAGAGGCTTCAAAAAGAAAAGTTAAAATATAAATCAATATGAAGAAATTATGGAAAAGCTACACTATAAGATTTGTTTGTATTTTTACAATAAACATACTTGGACAACCAGTTGCCAAGAAAATCCTTTGTAGAAATACGGAAAGTTTTCTTATAAAACTTGTACAAGATATACATTTGTAAAATTACATGCTTGTATCGCAACTCACGTTATTGAGAAGCGGACATTAAATTATTTTTTTCTAGAAAACAAATGTGATGATTTAATACGAGAGAATAGGGAAAAAATTCAATATATAATCCTTGGAAAAAAAAAAAAAAAAAACACCTTACCAGCGCGGGGACTAGAAACCACGTCCTTTGTCATCCTGCACCCTTAACCACAGGCCCCACTTGACTCACGAACTTAATATTATTTCGGTAGACTACTAAAACTAGCAGTAAATGGCTACAAAATATTAGCAAAGTTATTCGGTTAAGAATAAAGGTTTTTTTTTCTTCTTCCCATTTTAAGAGTTCTGTGAAGTTAATGCGTAATAGCGTCACGTGTACGCCGCTAAGTGTAAACGCTGTCCACGGCAAACTGAGCACTTTAGAAAGCCCTGCTTGACATCTACTTAATTTGTATGAACATTGCATATTCTTCCACCGAATGCAACATTTGCATTGCCACGGGCCTTATCACTTCATCCGTGCGTGAATGAAGTGAAACCGCAAATTATCAGAAAAATTAATATTTACAAATTTTCTCATTCTTACACTTGTGTGCACTGAAATAAAATAATATCAATATTTACAAATGTTTACCTAACAGTTTTAATTCAACGTGAAGGCATGGAATTACTTTGCATCCGGCATTACCATGCAATTTACTGGAAGCATACGTCAACATCAGTGAGCAGTGACATTTTTCGAATGTTTACATCAAAAGTGCGTATAGGCTGTTCACGGTAGAATGAGCACTTTTGAAAGCCCTGATTAAGATCTACTTTCATACATGTTGTGTATTCTTCCACCTTATATAAAATTACCATTGCCATGGGCCTCATCACTGTATTCATGCATCGGTAAAATGAAACAATGAAATTATTAAGAAAATAAATACTTTAACAAATCTGCTCATTTTTACACTTCGATGCATTAAAAGAGATATCAAAGAAATAATTTTAAGTCATCACAATTGGTTAAGACTCAACCACAATTGCCGTGGATTAAAGAGCGTACTGTACACGATTGGCCTCGACGTAATTTGCTGAAGTTTTGTGCGACCAATCACGTTAAGAGTACGTAAACGGGAAATATTTTATGTTCTCGCGATGTAGTGTTCTTTCATTCGTTGGTTATCCTAGCCATGAATTGTATACAGGCGCCAAGGAAAGCTATACCTTGCTATTTGCTTTTATTATGAATGACAGGTAATTATAATAGATTTACTTACGTATTTCCACGTATCTCTACAGGAAGAATCAAAACAATAACAAATATAACATTTCACTGCACTGCAGGAATCCGAAGTCAAATACACTCCTCTTTCGATTCTTGCAAACGTGATTTGACTACTACGGTTATTATGACGTCCTGCATTCTGATTTGCCGGCATTAAAAACGTGGCGCAATATACTCGGAGATGGTTATCTTTCAAGTTCTGCACGCCATGTCAGTAAAGCCGAGTCATATCATAGTTGTAGACGTTGCATTTAACCTTCAGGTATTCAGTTTCTTATGAGGCTAACGTTGTGTAAGGTACGGCAATTGTAGACTAGTCTTTACCCAACACTTTTTATTCGACGTTAAGATATTCAACTACTTTCCATCCATCGTTGCCAACTTTACCGGACGCATGTTACTCGGTGCACCTATTAAAATATATGCATGCCGGGGCAGTGACTTTTTCCTAAGGTTCATTTCTTTAAGTGCTCACTTCATCGTGAACAGCCTATACTATGGATTGTTTTACAGAAATAAGGATGTAGGTCCGCCATAGCGAAACTTTGCACCACACCGGAAAAACACAGTAACATTCGCCCTACTACCAGATGGTCGTTTCCGGAAGAGAAAGCCCCCACAGACGGGAAAATTATTGAAGGCGTGACACGATACGGAGGTGGGGGCAGCGAAGTTAAGCCGCGAAGAGAGAGTTTAAAAAGCGAATTCTAAATACAGAACACGGCACTACGTTATCTGATGGGCGGAGGGCGAATCGACTGCTTATCACATATCTAATTCAACTGTTGACCCAACACTTTCGAAATTCCTATACGCATTACGTTAATACAGTCAGCTGAAACCAGTTTCGGAAAGCAGGGTTTGTGTGCGGCATAAATGCCTCGACGGCAAGGTTTGTAATTAGAGTTTCGCGTAGTATGCTAGGTTGCGTGTGCGGTGTAAATAACGGAATTTCTGTTTCACTACAATAGGCTATACACGGTAAAATGAGCACTTTTGAAAGCCCTCTCATTTGGAATAATAGTCAATAAACATATTTCAGTTTAGTCTTAAGACGATAAATTTCGAGTGCGGTGGAATATACACACTGTGTTTATTACTTACATGACAATATTTATTTTAAAGGTGGATAATGGATTAAATATGGCTGAAATGAAAAAAGTAACTAGGGCTTCAAAACTGCTCACTTTGCCGTGAACAGCCCATACCAGGATGTGTTAAGTGCAAAACATGTTTGTTTGATTAGAAATATTGCGTGTACATACAGTGTGAGGTACAAAAATAAACAAATGTGGCCATCATAGTGTTACGAAATACCACATTTTGATTACACTTTATAGAGCAATGCATGCAATTATAGATAATTATTTAATAATATTCATTATTTTCGTATTAGCATAACAGAAATTAAATCAAACTTTTTTTTCCATTTTCATTATTTTTATACCAGTGATTTCCGGCATAAAATATAACACGAAACAAGTTTCCAAAACTGAGTTTCACGTGAAGCTTCCGCTGGACACCAACGACCAGCCAGTTGTCTTTGTTTTCTGTCTGTGTTACACTCGCTCCTTTACGAAAGTGCGTACTTCCCCTTGTCTGGCCGAACTCCCCTCCACATTTCGCTACGTATCCCTCCCACATACACTGTTCGCGGTCTCTTTAAGTTGGTCACTTCCGTCATTATTCTCGGAGTAATGATGGAAGAATAGAATTGTTTTTAAATATATTCAATCAGTGCTCAGAGAATAACGAACACAGTGAATTTGTAACAATGTAAGAAGGTGCTCAAAATTATTATTTACGTCTTGTCGAGCCAAAAAAAAAAAAAAACAAATCGCTGTAAAATCAGCTATGGCAAAAATGATATAAATATACCGTTTGCGTGCACCATTCCCCTTAATAGGGACGCACGTTCGTTTGGTTTCTGGCTGCGTGGTTTCCAGACACTGGAAAATTAATATTTATTATCCAGAAGTAAATTCCGCGTCAAAAGAAATAAAAAAATCAATCACACGAGTGTGACTACACAGAAAATTTGCAATACTTCATTATTTAGGAATCTCACTTGCCATAGCTCTTTAACATGAATCCATCAAGAGCATAATGTTTACTTATTTCTGAACCCATCTTAGCCCTTCATCCAGTAGGCGTATCTCCCAGCGCTGTGGCTGAATTACAGAGCGTAGAGCGATGCAGTAGCGAATTGCCCACAGAATGCGCCCATAAACTTTCCCACGCATCTAAATACGCAACATGAACATAGTTACAATAAAAAGTATTCTATTGTGAATGAAGCAATGAACCTATTTTTGCAGTCGCACATTAAATATTACCATTGAATATCTAGGGCCTATACAGAGTGTTTCGTAACCTATGTTAGAGGCTTTGGGAGATGACTCCTTACAGATTGGCTTATGTCCGGAAAGTACGTCTAGGAGCGAAAAACACAGACAAAAGCAGGGTTTCAAAATTATTTTTTATTTAACAAAGTGGAAACAAATCAATATTAACTTAAGATATTTAAGCTTACATATTGTAACTTAATATTAATTTTTTACCATTTTATTTAGTAAAAACCAACTTCTAAAGTCCAACTTTCGGGAGTGTTTTCAACCCTAAGACGTCGTTTCCGGACATACGTCATTCGGCATTTTCGTAATGTTTTTCCATAAGGAATCACCTCCCAAAGTCTGTAACATAAGTTACGAAACGTCCTGTATATTCAACGTGGCGCTGTCTGAAATTACTGTTATAGTGGCAAAAAAAAAAAATTGTTCAAAATGTTGTCTCCATAATAATCCGAAACAGTTTAGATAATTACATACGCCAATTGCAAGTTTCATTCAAGCATGACGTGGCGCTAACCATACAGTTTCTCTGCAAACATTACTGTACGTCAAAACAAGAGCGAGCAGGGACTTTAGGTTGCATAACAAGCTACAGCAGCCGCCGTCGCGAGTCGGTCAGCATATTTAATTCACGCTGCCAGATGTCGGGAGCTGCAATAGGAAACGCCAAACCCACAGTTGGCTGCCAAGTGTTGCGCTCAAACTGATATACGCTGTTCCCGGTAACGTGAGCACTTTTGAGACCCTAGTGCCTTTTTTCTTATCAGCCATTTTTTTTATCCTTCCACCCCTTTTAAAAATAACCAGTGTATGTATATATATGTATATATATATATATATATATATATATATATATATATATATATATATATATATATCCCCGGACTCTATAAAGTTGGGCTAATACAATAAAATATATTTATTGACTATAATTCCAAATGAGAGGGCTTCGAAAATGCTCAATTTTCCGTGAATAGCCTATACCCATAGTACGTATCACCACGTCGCGGAGTCGTGGTTGGTATACGCTGTTCACGATAAACAAGTACTTTTCATCTTAACCTTTGAAAAAAAAAAAACATCACTGGCGTTAAATGCATTTATAATACCGTTCACACTGGTATGCTGGTTCCCAGTCAAGTTGGTAACGACCTAAGTAAACGATATCCAAGACTTGGCGTTTTATTGCGAGTATAATGTTCACATTTATGGCAAATCATGTTTTTTCTTTTGCTGCTTAGTACAGATCTGAGTGCTAATTGGTATATTATTATCACAGTTAGCTTCCTAACCTTCCCACGTTTCCATTTAACTGACACGTCGTTAAGCGTACAGGCCCCCAGCAATGTTAATTTTACGTATGACGGATACAACTTGGCAATGATGCCACGTTGGTCCGACAGTCGCTAGCTGAGACCGTGTAACGCCGCCACATTCCCGACACTCGTTGCCCGATTTAAAGTATCGGATCATTCCGCTCCCGTATTTATCCAGACAGTTTAAAAAACTCCGGCCCCAGGAGTTCATTCCCTGTGTGGTGATGTTAACGAAACCAGGATGCAGGGAAAAGGACGGCGAAATAGAGTGCACTAGGGATGTTGAAAAAGTATCGATAAAATCAACGATATTTGATCGAAATCAATACTTCTGCCAGATATCGGAAATAAATATTGTTTAATCGCTCTTTTCATAAGCTCTGTTTTGAAAAACAAAAATTGAATTAAAAAATTACTGCGTTTACTTTGGCAACATGCACCAAAAACAGGCGCAGCATCTTTCTGTGATGCTTCGTGTCCTCAATATGTAATATTCCAAGCAGTTTTAGGTTTGCCAAATCCTTCGATACACATTTCGTATACAGATGTACCTAAAAATCAATTTTTTTCCCCCCGATATATCGTTTCGTAAAAAGGTACTTTTATAAATAATATCGATTCTTTTTTTCCCGATCTCAACATCCCCATAGTGCAGCCAGACGTCAGGCGATGGTGTCTACACCATCGCGTGACGTCGACGTGGGGCTGGGTCACGGAGGCAGTTTACAAAGCGGGCGCTAATTATAGTCCCCCGCGTGCGGGGCGGAGGGCGTAGCCCTTGGCGATAGTCACCCCTGTGCACGGTGGCGGACCGGCCCTTGGCGTCGCCCGCCGAGAAGGTGGACGATTTCTTCTTGACGGCGGAGGCATTGTCCTGTCCGCCTCGCTCCTTCAGGATGAACACGGCCGACTCGTCGACGCCCTTCGACTTCATGGCAACCGACCGCGACGCGCACAACACTCGCACTGAGCTCGGCGACGGCCTGGCCTGGCCTCGCCTCGCCACGCCTCTCTCTCTCTCTCTCTCGCCGTGACGTCACCAGCCCCTTCCTGCTGCTCCTCGCCACGTTGAGGAGAGAGAGCTGCTGTCCAGTCACGCGGCCGCCTGCGTGCCAAGCCAAGCCAACCCAACACTAACCAACAAGCTCTCCTCGAGCTCTGTGATCCACACCACGCAATCTCCCAGGAAACTAACTCTTAACAGTGGGTATACGCCTAAAAAATTATGCACCTACGTTTTGAAAGAGACTGTAGCCTCAATATTTAGTGTTAAGTGACTGCTAAGCTGCCTCAAAGTGAGTCTACTGCTGCTGGTACTTTACCACCACGAAGATGGAGGCTGCAATATCTTCCGAACCGTCCGGACAAAAAACACGACAGCGACTCGGCTACGATCACCCAGAAGCCGAGAGCATGCAGGCGACGAGCCACGAAAGCCTGGAAACTCTATTGGACTGAGCATTAACTTGAGAAATACGACGTTTACAAAGTAAACTGGCTGTAAGGAATTCTGGCTCTCAGCAGAATGTGTGCGTTGCTTGGTTTTCGTCGCCAAGTCTGCAGGCAAAGTTTAAATGAGGAGATCAATGTTAGGAAAATTTATTCTCGGTGCATCAATGTCAAAGGTAACTGTTTCAATAAAAAAAAAAAGTATGCGATAAGAATTATACAGTAAGCACTGACCTGGCATACGGGAACACGTCTTCCGTATTTGCAGTTTCCAATTAATGCTTCTAGCCACTAGTCATGTTCTAACCTCGTATTACAATCAGATTTAAGCAGATCATACTTCAAAGCCGACATTTTCTATCAGAGAAGCTAATTTTTGTGAACAAAAGGTTAATGTGCACACAAACACCTTTTTAATATTTTTTATACTATACATAACTGTAAATAACAGATTCCCGCCAACAACACTGACTGCTCTGTTATGACTGGTCGCCGACTCGTAAGTTTCACTTATTTTTTTACGCTTAAGGAAATCCCAACACCACGCACGACCTGCTAAATACTGTTGGAAACCGGTACACAAGACAACACACTCTTAGTTCTTCTGCACACGAAATGACGCATAATTTAACTCTTAATTTTTCTATTGTAAACCCCGCTTTACCGACGCATTCGAGGAAGGAAGTGATAAAAACTGCTGGAAAAAGAATTCGTAAGAATTTTGTAATCAATATGTCCAAGCGCCGAAACTACGGGTGAAAAAAATAGCTACGTCGCTGTCCGGTGTTTCCTTCGCGTGCGAAGGCGCTGAGAGCTGGAGGTCAAGTTTGTAACGTTAGGCGAAGCAAGCGGCCTATCATAAAGGACGCCGCCGCACGCGCCGATATAAACTTATCGCAGCTCGGGCCTCGCTCGTATTTCTTCATTTATTACGCAGGAAAGACGTCACTACCATTACCTTTCCCAGAACTTGAGACTGCCGAGAACGTTATAGACGGCACTTGCTTCAAGTACAAATATCGCGTACTGGCCTCCGAATGGATTAGGGGGGGGGGGGGCGGAGTGATCGAGAGCCGAGAGTTTGGCGTCTCGCGCGACCTCACACGACGCAAAAACTGTTTCACGCAATATTTCGTACAAAAATTATCGTACGAGAATGCCAACTAAATTTCGTTCGAAACGAGTTCACACGCAGCTAAATAAGATAAATACTATACTGTCTTGCATAGAAATTAGTTCCTAGCCCTGGTAATTACTAAAGACATGATGTTATAATACAAGATATGAATATTTTTACTTCAACGAATTTGCTTCAAACTATCCAGTCAAAAAAAAATTGTTTTTATTTTATTCTCAGCACACACTGGACTTCAATTCATTTTTTTTTAAGTTATCCCAGCAAATGTTTTTTTTTTTTTCCCTGTATTCCTCTTCGCACACCTCAGATTATGATTTAATTTTATAAACTGTGCACGGTAAAATGAACACTTTTGAAAGCCCTGCTTTAGACTTACTTGTAAGCACATTGTGTGTATCCTTCCACCTTAGATGAAATGAACATTGCCATGGGTCTGATCGCTTTATTCATGCGTCAGAAAAGGGAAACTGTAAAATTATTGTAAAAGTAAATATTATACGAATTCTCTAATCCAAACAGTTGTATGCATTGCAAAAATCAGAAAGGATAAAAAAAAAAATCGCAGTACTGACAAGTGTTTACCGAACACTTATGATTCAACGTTGAGGCATGGCACAATTTTCCCTCCGCCAATACCGACTTTACTGGGCGCTTGCCACTATTGTATACCCGTTAAAAATACACACAGATAGGGACAGTGGCATTTTTGGAGGGTTGATTTCAAAATTACTCACTTCATCGCGAACAGCCTTTACCTCTACGACTGATGTGAAACAGGTCACATGACAAGCATCAAGGACCAATAGGATCACAACTTGCATCGTCTTGTGCGAAGAAAATAGGACATGTTATATCTTCTCATTTTATGCAAGGTCAGCATCTCGCGCAAATTTAAATTATCTCAAATGGTTACCCAACACTTTCATTCGACGTTAATATATGGAACTACTTTCCATCCATCGTTGCCAACTCTACTGGGCGGCAAATCACTCACTGTGCCCGTTAAGATATATGCAGGCAGTGGCAGTGATTTCTTTCTAAGGTTGATTTCAAAAGTGCTCACTTTATCGTGAACAGCCTTTACCTGCGGTTCCTTCACACTTTTTTTTAAATTAAACCTTAAGCCCCTATCGCACTACCAAATTTTCGCCTTCAACAAAAAATTAAAATAAAATTTGAGGATAAAACACGTGCGAAACCTGCTTAAGCGACGGATGCGCGATTCCGGGGCCGCGAGCGTGCGCCGGCGAGAATAATTCAATATTGCGCTCAGTAAAAATAATAAAGAGTTGATAGGGCGCTCGGACTGGTAGGTAACAGATGTTTGTTTGTAGCATTCAGAATAAATACGATTATTGAAGTTTGTTCTTTTACTCTTATTAAGAACTCCATGCCTCACGAACTCAACATACGCCCCTCAGGCGTCCCGTGTGATAATAACAAACGCAGTGCCAATAACAAACTTGGTAGAATTAAAATTATTTCGGTTCCTCGGTAGGCGGAAGGCAGATCGGTAGATGTGCCGAAAAAACGTGTATAGGCTATCCACGGTAAAGTGAGCACCTTTCAAGTCCTCTAATTGGAATAATACCTTATTATATTTTATTGTAGCCTTCGACGATTTTGGAGTCCGGTGAAATATTCACACTATGTTTATTACGTACACTGCAATATTTATTATAAAAAGTGCACGGATTAAAAAAAAAAAGGGCTAAAATGGGCTGTTCACGGTAAAATGAGCACTTTTGAAGGGGCCCCCCAAAAGGCATTAACCACTAATAAATCTTATTGCCGCATCAGGCATTCAATTTTAAGGGTGTTGACATGTATACACTGTGTTTGTTCGTCACAAAGCAATACTTATAAAATTTAGAACAGCCTTAAAAAAAGTGCTCACTTTACCGTGAACAGCCTACAGGAGGGCCTCTAGAGTGCTCACTTTATCGTGAAGATCCTGCAGCTGTTGTGGAACCGCACCTCACACCTCAGTGTGCCTCGCGATGACATCACCTTACCGGTTTCCCAACGCCGCTCACCCGCTGGTCTTCACGATCGGCAGGTGCTATAGCTTATAGGCTGTTCACGGTAGAATGAGCACTTTTGGAAGCTCTGCTCAAGATCTACGTGTATGCACGTTGTGTATTCTTCCGCCTTATGTAAAGTTAACATTGCCATGGGCTTCATAACTCTCTTCATGCGTCGTTCAAGTGAAACTGTGGAAATAATAATAATTCAACCTTAAGCCCCTGTCACACTATCAAATTTTTGCCCACAACAAAAGTTGACAATAAAATTTGAAGACAAAATACGATCATCAAATTTTTCTTTTCAACAAATTATCTTGAATGTGTGTGAAAATGTATCATCCTGTCAAATTTTGTTACAGGGAGAATGTAATTTGAAATGTTATTTAAAAACTATTTTCATAGTGAGATATTGCTTTTGTTTTTCCATGCGGTCCATTACAGGAAGAAATGTAAGTAATATTGTAATTTATTTTAGTTTCTTTACTAAATTAAAATATTGTATAAGATATGCTACCTGTACAATGAAATAAATGCCTCCCAGTCCGTAATATTATGTGCAATATCACTTAAAATAGCATTCATGTCCAGACAGCTTCTACATAAATTATCTTCATAACTTACTTCGTTTCCAGCAAATGTTCGTTCTTGACGTCCATTTTTGTCGTGCATGATTCTGATTGGCTGGGACCGTCAAACATCAAATAAATTTCAAAACCGGTCAGATCTTCAAATATTTGATGGAAACTGAAGCCATCCAACCTCCTCAGATAAATATGTCGTCGTTTGACATAACGATGACGCCATAATCATCCAACTTTATTTGAGCAAACTTATTGGCAGCAGTTGACGGAGAAATTTGACAGTGTAACAGGGGCTTTATAGAGAAATTATCCCATGCTTGACGTGTTTTGTTGTTTCCTGAATACGCCATGTGTCACAAGCGCTTTATACTTCTGTTAACATAAATATCCTATATTTTGGTTCAAATGAACTTTCACTTATATTCTACATATACATTATAAGATTAAATTTATTATTAATGATGAATAAAACCAGAGAGAAAATAAGTGTGTTGTTAATGCCTAGTAGAAATACTTCTATTGCAAAATATTACTATAGGATGTTCACGGTAAAGTGAACCGCATAAGAGGCATTAACCACTAATAAATATATCTTACTGCAGCCTCGGGCATTCGATTAATTTTGAGGGTGGTGAAATGTATACACTGTGTTTATTGGTCACATTGCAAATGTTGATATTAGAAAGCAGCAGGAATATGGAAAACCGATAAAAGGACAAATTTAGAAGGGCCTTAAAAAGTGCTCACTTTATCGTGAACAGCCTATACACGGAGCGCGTTGTCCCTTTGTTGTCATTTTCTAGACTTAGTTCAGCTTTGTTTGCACGAGGCGGAGGAATAGTCTGGAAGTAGAAGGAAAGCTGGAAGTAATCGTGAATCTACTATACTTATTTTACCTGGTAATTAATGGCTGGCTCGGAAAATAGCCACTAGTTTTCTGCAACAAGGTCATCGGTTCCATCGAATGAATTTTTCGGCCGGGAATTCTCAGCTGTGATAATGTGGCGGAACTTGCCCGGGGGTTTTCTCGTGGTCCTCTCGTTTCCGCCCCTGCGTCACCAAGCGCCAGCCTCTTAAGAATGATATATGCTGTTAACGATACAGTGAGCACTTTTGAGGCCGTAGTAACTTTTTCCTTTCAGCCATTTTTTATCCTTCAACTACATAGTGTGTACATTCCACCACACTAGGAAGTTAACGTCTAAGGCTAAAATAAAATATATTTATTGACTATTATTCCAAATAAGAGGGCTTTTAAAAGTACTTATATACTACCTCACGTTGGTAATGAAACGTGATTTTTTTATTTAATCAAAAATTAAAACACGTCTCGTATAACGAACATCCATTCAGTTACGAACTAGGGAGAATGCACAACTTTAAATAACGTGTTCGACTGTTATATTCCGCAGAATTTAACAGATGATTTGTTTTTCTAGTGTCCCTGACGTGTTTCAAACTCTCTCGTGTCAACTCAAAGCCTCTCAGCTGACGAATAAACGCGGCACGCAGGTTCGGTAGACAAAAAAAAAGAAGACATGTTTCACTCTACTTTTTTTTAATTTTATTTTTTTTAAGTTTTTTTTAAGCCTCCGGCATTTTGACGAGACGAAAAAAAATGAGCAAATAACACGGACTCGGTTGTTTGGCCACGGGCCTGTGAACTTCACGCTAAGCGCATTGGGTAATTACAACCCGCGTAAATAGGATGTCTTAATTTAGCGCCCACGTGACTGGCACCGCAAAGAAAAAAAAACCAACTTGCAGTACACGTGACGATATAAAACAAAAAAGTTGGCAGTGATTGCTACCTTGACGCGACGCAAATGACAAAACTCCTCGGGCAAAGATGACAGGTGGGTGCGGCTGTCCAAATGCCAACACATTTTTGTGTGTTTTTAAAAAGATATTTCACGGTTTTATAATGTATAATATCAATCAAAATTTGATGGAATGCCAAATCGGTTTAAAAATAACTTTTCACTACTATTTTAGTCGAATTGTAGCCTTATACCTTAAATGATGTGCGAAACAAATCTCTACTAAATACGAGCATAGTTGCAGCTGAATTGCTCCATGAAGCCTTAGCAACACCAATAAAACATTTCCATGAAATATGGCATTTTGTTTGCCAGCGACTGAGTTTAACTTCCAACTCTTTTGAATCCAAACTTAAATTATGGCAGAATCGCTTAAAGAATTTCGATGAGATTTATTTTGCTTAATCTAACGACGCAAACAAATATATTTATTTTTAGCTAAAACATGCTGGTTACTCAAAATTTTCAAATTTGTACGGCAAAACATATAGGAAATTACCCTAAATTCTGTATGCAGTTTTGTAAATTAAATTTGCATGCTTTTTCCCCCTTGCATCAAAGTACTGTTTGATATAATACGACAGAATTATAAAATAAATTAATAGAAGCATTAGTGGGTGCGTATTATGTACTGGAGAGAAATTAAAGGAGGCGCGAAATATTGTTGCAGGAATATATAAATTCTTGTACCTCGGTATCCTGAGGTTATGTTTATCTGGTCAGCTTCTCTCGATTTCACAAGTATTCATACAACACCAATATCCTTGGGGATATTGCTTTATCATATCAGTGGAAGATAGAAAACAAATTACGGCAGTTGTCATGTGGGCCATTCTTTCATCGTCCCTTGATACGTACCTCGCCATGTATTTCAAATCTACACATTGATAACAAAAGAAAGAGAAATAGAGTTCAATGAGGTTTTTAATAACATGGAAATGCGGATTGCAATTGTAATATTACTTTTAAGCATACGCCTGCGAAATATGTGCAGACATCTTTAAAAAATTATCAGAATTTAATACATAATTGGAAGCACATTTATTACACTGACAATTATTTACACATACAACAGAACGACATTACGTAAATACTTACTTTAAATATTAAAACTCGCGAGCTTTATAACCACAAAACGTACACGTTAATTTTCACCGAAATAAATACGGCGACTGCCGTAAGTATGCTCAGCAAGTAAGAAATTTTGTTTACTGGCCAAGCATAGAGCCTGTGCGTACTATGCTGGGAATTCGGACAGCGCTAGTATATACATAGTGACGTCACTTCCGGGGACAGACGCGCACAAGTATGCACTTCAGGAGTATTCGAAAACAGCCTTAGTGAAGGCTACCGTGTACCGGGGGCGTAAGTTTATAGTCACATTCATGGTTATTTCCAACTTTTCTGAAGCACTGGTGAAGTTCTGCTTACAGGATATTTCTTCGCCTCGTACAAACAAAGCTTGGGAAATTTCTCCAGAGGGCCAACGCACCGCATTCGTGCGCACACAGTGTAACTACTTTGCATTAGAACTACTTCTTACTAGGCATTACCAACACACTTAGGCCGGTTGCACCAACATCTTCCCGATCAGAGATTGAATTATCCTAATTCCGAACCAGGATCCAGTTTGACCTTGGTTCTAATGTAAAAGTGCTGCACCAACGAAATGTCATGATTCTAGATCTCCGATTCGTCGATCTTAGTTCCATAGCGAGAGATCGAGATTAAGTATCAGACTAATTTTGCTATTGGTTCCTAATATATGACGTCACGGGAATAGGAGTATTTTTCACTATAGATAGAACTAGATGTGCAATGTTTTATATGTTTTAAGTAAATTATTGTTGTACGAATTTTACTAAATAATATTCAAGTGCGTGTAATGTTGTTTTGATTTCCCAAGAAAACAAACGAACGTAGTTCTATCTGTTGGCGTATTTTTCAAACTACATTTGTCGACGATGGCTGCTGAACTCAGATCGTGATTTCGATTCTTCTCGATCTCCAGTCCAGCTCTGAACTCGAAAGGTGCAGCAGTTTTCGGTGTCGATCTTAGATCCGATCTCGCATCGATTTTCCAACCACGATGGTGCAACGGGGCATTTCTTTGTCCCTGTCTATTCATATATACTTAAAAATTTATTTATATATATATATAATTTATAGATAAAGTAAAAGTTAAATTTATCCCAAGAATTGGAACACATATTAACACAAGTATAAAACGTTTGTGACATAAGAAGACATATTTAGGAAACTATCAAACACGTCGTACGTGGGGTGCCCTTGAAGTTATGTGTGTTACACAAATTATACGAGGGGCCGCGGTGGTGTAGTGGTCAGACTACTCTCCCGCCTAAGCGAACCTGGTTCGATTCCCAGCGGGGTCGCTCTCCGGATTTTCGCACGATGCCGCCGGTCCGGCATCGTCCTTGCGTTCCGGCGCTGCTCCATACTCTCCTCACTTCACCCTTAAGGCCATGTTACACGGTACCAGATTTCGTAAAAGCTTGTGCACGGTCTGCCATATCTGCCGTTATACCGGCCTGTACGGCACCCGTCATGGCATTTTTCGCCTGGCGCTGCCAGATTTCATCACAGGTTTGGTAATTGGACCTGTCCTATTTTCCGTGGCAGGTTCCATGCCGGCTCTCGTACCTGGCCAATCACAATGCAGTTTCAGAGCGTAGGGCGCTCCCCGTGGCTACTACGAGTTTATGAAGAAACCGAAAAGGAAGCCTCCATCTTGATGTTACATCCGTGAGGTTGAAACTCTTTCAATTAGATTTAAAATACGACGACGAATAATATAGGTTATGACAACTTTTAATTAGTGCTTAAAACCGTTCTAAATACTTAAAACATTACCTATTGTATGAAAAAATTAATTCAAACGCTTATGATATCTACTGTATATAAAGTATCGTACTCGTAAGTGAACTGGTAGTACAGTGGGGGGTCCGCATCGAACATGTAACTTTTAGGCGCGAATTCGAAACCCCGCCGGACCCAAACTTTTTTTTATCATTAAATTTTACATCCGACTAATATTCGGGTACCTAAAGAAAAAACTATATTTTGCCAATATTAAAAATAACACACCCCTACTCTTACTGAATTCACGACATTTTCAAGAAAACGAATGAAACTATACTAGTATAGGCCGTTCACGGTACAGCAGATTTATCAGACATAATAACCAATAAACACGTTTCATTGTAGCCTCAGACTTTTTGTTTTGGGTATGGTGAATGTATACACTGTGTTTATTACTCACATGGCGGGATTTACATTAACAAGTGGTGGAAGGATATAAATTGGTTGAAAGAAAAAAGTAACTAGGGCTTCAAAAGTGCATACTTTACCGTGAACGACCTACAAGCAATCAATTTATGTAAAAGGAGAACAGTAATATAGCAATATTAAGATGTGCTAGCTAGTATTTTTATAGGCCTACGTAAGTTACTAACTGGTAGCAGTTCTACGAATGGGGTTCATATTTACTACAAACCACACACTGCGCACCCACCGAGGGTGCTAAATACTAATACGCAACCTGCTGGCGTGTAATATGAATCTTCCATGGCGGCTGGTATACCAGCTCGTGCACCAGGGCTTATAGAAGCTTGTGCGAGAACCAAGTTCGGCAGCAGGTATCGTGTAATATCCGCTTCAACGGCTCTGAAGATATAAGAGCCGGCCAAATCTCTCCACTCCAGAAATTACACAAGTGAAAACCGGACTATAAAGCTGGAGCAGATACACACACGCTGCTACTGCGGCAACATGCATGTAAGGAATGCCCTGTATTCCACAACGACCGGAAACACGTCACACATGAGGAGCTCCTCCCACGCCGGGAAACGTGATCAAGTCATTGTCAACGATACTGTCACCTACAACTACCGCCCGCAGCCGACTTCACACGGGACACGGCACCAGTTTTGTGGAGTTACACCAAATGTGTGGATTTTGTGAGGAATATCAACCTCCGACCAACATTAAGAAAAAAAGCCAACTTTATCGGGTCCCAGATTCAAAGGGATGCCGCCTTTTTTTATTGACCTATTATGTTAATATCAAATGGCTAATTAGATTGATTGAAAGGGTTAATCAAAAATTGAAAGTGTTAAATATAATGAAAGGGTTAATTTATTATTTTTCCCCCTGGATTTTGTTGTGTATAGTTGTACTTCTTTCTTTCCTTTTGTGGGGAGCAGCAGCTCTGGTACATCCTCACCCTTGGAGCTCTAGCACACGATGAGGTGTGGCATGTTGGGGACGGGGTATGTATGTATGTAAGTGTATATATATTATATATACATACACACATACATACATATACATATATATAACTGTTGTGCAAGAGTGGCATAAGTGTAAATATATTTTGGTTTGGCAGTGATATTGCTTGTAGACTGTGTTCACTAGAGCTCCGGCCCCCGTGACGGACGGTCGTGTTCGTCGGGAACCTCGGTGGCTCAGTTGAAGATGGCTTCGCGCATCTGCTGGGGGCAGCCCAACGATCAAGGCGGGGAGACTGGGGACAATCCAGAGGTGCTGAAACATGCCAAGTTGGCGAACCACCTCACTGCTGGATTCCGCAGGCTGTCGACAGTAGATGCGTGTGGAATGGAATGGAACAGCATCGGAACTTGGAAACAATAGCGTCAGCCTTCACTCGCGGGCCAGCGGATTCGCCTCCACAACTGGTAGCTCCTGGATGTCCCGCCGAGCGCTGCTCACCTACGACCGAGGAAGATTTTGGAGGAGGGAGAGGAGGTGGCTACCCGATCCGTTACTCCCCACCTTCGCCTGCGACGTGGAGATCCTTATGTCAGTGCAAAAGAACGAAGATGGAGTAGATGTCACAACTGAGCTGCCCAGATTTCTTGCGCCCTCGGCTGGAAGCTTGACCCTGCCTGAAGTCACTGCTGTCGATATTGCTATGTGGGCAGCCAGGAGGGCCCGCGCAGGAATATGGATGGCAGCCCCGCCTCAAGGGCGCATGTGCCTCTAACATGCTGGCCCACAAGCTCCGTCACATATCTGCTAGTTCTTCGTCGCCTATAAAATCAGCATGGATTCCATACCTGCTGTCTCCTGTAGCATTTCTTGATGCTTCCACAATTTCGAACTCTTTCCTGTCGGGAGGGGTTTTATTGGGTCCATGCGGGTTTTACCCTCCCCCTTCTTAACTATAGTACAACTGTATGTACACTTAGGGAGGTAGTCATAGCCCCAAACGCTGGCCATAGTTGCCCAGTCCCTCACTGCCACGATGCTCGCCTCCTTAGCATGCAATTCCCTCTCCTTTAGGCATAAGGGGTTCTCCCTGAGATGCTATTAGAACCCGGCCCTACCTTCGGTCGTACATTTAATACTTAGCAATAGGGTAGAGTAGAAAAAAAACGTGACGTTAAAAGTTTAAATAATCATTCAGTTTGTTAAAAGTTTAACGAAATTAATTCAATTTGTAAAGACTTGTTTAACGATTTTAAAGGATCATCCACATTGTTAAAAAGTTTTATCGATTTTAAAGAATCATCATTCAGTTTACTAAAAGTTTTATCAAATTTCTGTCAAATTCTAAAGACTTTTTTAACATTTTTAAAGAAACAGCATTCAGTTTGTTAAAAATTTCAATGATTTTAAAGAAAGTTTAATGAAATCACATGAACAATTTAAGGAAAAATGTTTAAAAATTTTTGATAAAGTTACTAAAAGATGAAACGCGGTCAAAATTAAACCTTTAAAGTTTTGACAAAATACAGCAAAAGAATTTTAAAAACCCGAAATTAACCACTTACTATAACTTTGGTAGCGAAGCTGGTAGGCTTCGAATGAGACCTGAACCCAATGTCAAGCTGGTTGAGCATTAGCCCTCTCAGGCAGGCGAAAGTCCAGGGTGTCTACTCCAGCAGACGTGTGGTCGCCCGAATGTTCAAGAAAGTGGGTGAATTCCCCAGAGGGCGGTAGCATTGGAAGCGAGAAGTTCTTTCACCACACAACCTGTCACATTAGGTCCCTCTAGCGGTCGGTGGAACAGACGACCGATGGCCTTGAATAATCAAGGCTAGGCAGGCAACTCCTAACAGTCCGGACCGGTTCACAAGCTGTCCGACAAGCTGTCCGAGCGCGAGAGGTTGGGAGATGTTATCTCCATGAGCATCAATAAGCAAATGCCGAGTTAGGGTGGGAGGTACTATTTATACCCCCACCACTCTCCCTTGTCGAAAAAATTGATATTTCGTAATTTGCTTTCAAAATGCATAAAATGTAATGAGACGTTTTTAAAATACTTAACCAAATTTAATGCATTTAAAAGGACTTTACATGATTTTTTAATTTAGAGTGCATATATTATAATACAATGTGTATTTGTCTGGTTTTTTGTCAATATATTTGAGTTCTGTTCTTATTTAACGATTTTGTACATGAACAATTGTAATTGCAATACAGGCTTTTGTCAAAACGAGGTGTTTGCAACCAGAATGTTATACATTAAAACTACCCTTTTCACCCACATGAACGAATTTCTATTTGTTTGATTAACAGTGGTTCGTTCTTTTTTTAATGATTATATGGCCAATGACTTGAAAACTATCATGCATGTCTTACCCGGTATGGTATATACACTATTGTTAGTTATGGAAAAGTGGTTAGAGTGCTTGCTTGCAGAACTTTTCCTCTGGCTTTTTTCTGTACACCACTCGTACTTTCGATGCAACTTAGTTTTAATAGAAAATTTAAGAATCTCTCTCTCTCCCTCTCTCTCTCTCTCTTGGAAAAGTAATTTAGTTAGGAAAACAAGTTTACTTTTAATAAGGAATAGGTTAAATAAACATAAAAATTAATTTTAAAACATAAATTTATTGACAGAATATATACAAACAAAAGCTGTTTCAAAAAATAATTTTAACACACAGAAAAGCAAGTACAAAATTTCTTCAAAACATACACATGTAACTACAGGATGCTTCCTAAACATTATCACACATAGCATCAAACAAGTATAGGATGTCACACAATTATTTCAGAAATACAGGTAGATCCAAAGATTTATGTACAACACTAACAAATACACCTTACTCCAAAACTACAGCATAACACAAAACAGTGGACACTAGCAAGTACAAGTTTAGGAGGTTACAAAAATCGTAGCATAAGCAGGTATAGGTTGATTCACAAACATAGATACTAAAAATTTTTAATACTAGTTACACATTATTCCTCGAAACATACTTTAATCCTCAAACATAGATACTAACATTTTTTTAATACTGGTTACACATTCCTCGAAATCATTCCTCGAAACATACTTTATTTTTCAAATAAGTCTGTTAAGTACTTAAATAAGGCTTTTTTATTCCTCAAATAAGACTGTTTATTCCACGAAACATACTTTATTCCTCAAAAATCCTAATTAACACTCCAACCAAATTCGAACAACTTAATTGGTTTGAGGAAGACATATTTTAAATTGAAACATATTCCTCTCACACAATGTTTACTTGAAATAATTCCTTTTTTTCAGTGAAGTAATGGGTTAACTAAACTTTATTATCATACTTTTCGGGTGTTTGCAGAAATTACTTCATTCGATGTAACCTCGTTCCTTAAGTGTTGTTATATTGAAAACCATCTCTTTTATTCCGTAATATTCACAGTGTTTTTAAAACTCCAATAAATATCTCAGTTTATTAACAAGTTCATTAGGGTCTTCGAGAAATATGTAACAAGCGTTGTTGATGTCTTGTCTTCTTCACAGCATTTGTTGAAGGAATGTCTTCAACAGTATCACTGACATCCTCACTACTGTCTTCACCTGATGTTTCATCATAAATATCGACTTTACTTTGCTTAGAAAGAGTATCGTAACAGACACTGGTCTTCGCAGCTGGTTGTGGTAGTGTCGAGAATCGTTGCATTCATGTGTTATCGTATATTTCATACATCCGATTCTATGTCATTTCTTGTTATTATGTTATTTCTCTCTCCTTCTGTGATATTATGTGGTGCAGATGGTACATTTACTTTCTCAGGAGAAAGATTGTTTTTATTACTGATCTTGAGATGACGACTAAGTTATCCATTCGTGCGAAATGCTGATAACAGTATTTGCAGTTAAGAATCGTTCGAGATGAATTCTTCATTCTCTCCTCTCATGTCTATGAACATTGTAGGCGAAAGCGAAAACTTTCCCGCAGTATTTGCAGTGTAGTTTATTCGGTGGTGTTTCCATTTTCATCAATGTAGATTAAATGAATAATCTTCGATGTGAGGAGAAAGTTTACTCCCCAATAGATGTTCACCTCACAATGTCAGAATGACACCTAACTTGTTTCTGTATGAATGTACTGTTTTGCGCAGCATCAGGATTCATTAATGACATTCAAATGTATTCCGTTCTAATATTTGTATGTTAATTGCAGAGGTATGCATACTAATTCACCATGTGATTAAATCTACGTCTATGTCTTTACTTGGTATTCAATTAAAATGATTAAATAATAATTTATTTTCTCGAATGTAGAAGGGAGAGACTGGTTTGAAAGTATTTTGTACGGAATTGTTAAGAATTGTTTTACTAAACGTTTGTGTTAGTCAGAGGCTAGTCTGTTGAGTAAGCCATTTTCAGCTGAGATTGTCTTAATGGTCTTCTGTTTTAAATGAGCATGTGTAATATTAATTTCGTTTTTCCCAGTAACTTTTATCTGATAATTCGTAATGTCGATTCCCTAAGTTGTATGGAATAAAATTATTTGTCTCGGATATCACTTTACAATGTAAATAATTTGTTGATAGTCGGAATGTATTATCCCAAAAGATGGGTTATATTATTACAAAATGGACGCCATTTTCCTTTACGTTTTGCTTAAATGTATCGAAATATCGTGGAAATTGATATATTCCAACTCAGATAGAAGTCATTTCATTTCAACCTTCATTCGTGCTATTTCTTTAACATTATGTCCAAATTTGTTTTCTAGGGAAATCGATTTGTAAATAAGTTCAAGAATATACAAATTTTATGGTAGATAGTGTATCTAAAAATCTCGATTGGAAAGTTATTGAATTGAAACTTTGGTTATAAGTAAAGTACACGTAAAATACATATTTTTCTCTGCTATACATATATATAAAAAAACAGATAGAAAGTTTGAATATGTATGCATGTGTCGTGTCTTCCATCGTAATAGTTGAAACTTAGGTAAATGGAATGATACTTGTTTGAAAAAGTGTGATCTTTAAATGTTTAAAAAAAAATTTAGAGAGTAAGAATACCTCTTGTTCGAAAATATACTTAGTTTCATGGAAATACTTTAATAAGTGTGCTGGAAAATGGGATACAGTTTACTGGATTAAAATTCATTTTTTGTATTAAGATATAAAATTTGTTGGAATTTTATCAGAGGATTAAGATTTCCGGTAATATTTAGCTTCAGGGATATAAATTTTGATCGGCGGGACTTGTGAAATTTTATTTTGCTGCAAATAAGACAGTTTAAACCATTCGGAAGAGTTCAAACTTCGCTGTACGAGGGTGCGAGACATTGGATCGGCAGGGCAGGGGATCGGGGCTGCCTGGACCGAGCAATTCTAGAGATACCGAAAAACGCATTCTTGACCGGAGTAAGAGGAGAAGGTGGCTGGCCTTGGGCAGGACCTCTCTATTCAGGCTAAAACGAACTCCCTGTAGAAGGGCATGGGGGCGAGGCTGCAGACAATTCACGAGAGGACGCGCCATCTTAGTTCTTCGCCAACCCTCACACTGTATAGATGCAACACTGGACACCAGCTCTCTCTCTCTCTCTCTCTCTCTCTCTCTCTCTCTCTCTCTCGTGACGACTAAGGTGTAGGAGGCCAGCGGGCTGCAGTGTGTGCTAGCCGCGATTCTCGTTAAGCAATATTATATGCTCAGGGGTTCAGATCTTTCACAGTCTTCGTAAACTATAGCGTGAAATATTTATTTTATAAGTCATTACTTTATCGGGAAATATATATATAAGGGTGGTAATATATAAGTGGCTAAGGGCATAGCTATTCAGAAATATATGTGAATACGTTTTACGTGACAAATGAATAAAAATTATGTTTACACTGCACATACTAATATATAAATCAGACTAGTTGAATCAACAACGAATTAAAAACAAAAATTCACAATGAAATCGTACAAGGAGCTCTCCCAAAACACATCCGTCCACCTCGGAGGTCAGTCAATTAATGATTTGATCGTATGACTTGGGCTTGCGTATAAGCTGTTATATATATATTTCGGTAGGCGAAACTTCGTAGCATTTTCAACTCTCGTTTTTGTTACCAAGAGCTGTGAATTTCACATACTTGACAGAAAAAGTTGTACAACGTCCGTTATTTTTAAATAATTCACTTTTATGCATTCACGTACTTGTAGGAAGAATAGTGTAATCAAGTTGTTAATGGTAGCTTGGTAGGGAAATAGGTTCTGTCAGTCGTAAATTTCAACTCAGCCATGTTCCATGTTCCACGTGTGTGTGTGTGTGTGTGTGTGTATATATATATATATATATATATATATATATATATATATATATATATATATATAGCTTATACGCAAGCCCAAATCATACGATCCAGTCATTTGTGTGTGTGTGTGTGTGTATATATATATATATATATATATATATAGCTTATACGCAAGCCCAAATCATACGATCCAGTCATTAATTGACTGACCTCCGAGGTGGACGGATGTGTTTTGGGAGAGCTCCTTGTACGATTTCAATATGAATTTTTGTTTTTAATTCGTTATTAATTCAACTAGTCTGATTTATATATTAGTAAGTGCATCGTAAACATAATTTTTATCCATTTGTCACGTAAAACGTATTCACATATATTTCCGAGTAGTTATTCCCTTAGCCACTTGTCAGCCTCCAGACACGCTCCAAGTATATATAGTCAGACTCTCGACGTAAGCTCGACTCATTCATTGACTGACCACCAAGGTGGACAGATGTGCTTTTGGAGAGCTCCTTGTACGGATTCATTACATGTTTAGTCATTTTTATTTTCACCTCAGTGTATAATCAAACATGGGTTGTAAGTTGACGTAACTCCTATATATGTCAGTGCTTCACTGAGCAAATGGACGTATATTAAACGTTTTCTTTTTTACGCTTGTTAATCAATTAATTTCTTTTTAACATGTGGATTAAGTTTCTAAAGTTCCTCACCAGTCTCCAGGCAAACGGACATGTAAGGTATGTGCGAGAGGCGTCAAGTATTGTCACATCTGTTGTTATTGTGTTCGTTAGCCTATTAATTTATAGGGACTTTTTTGCTTGGTTAATTAATTCCATACTTCACACTCAACGTAGTTTTGCTAGTCACGTAGTTGTGTTCGATCGTTATACTTCTCTCGTGTAAATCATATTTCTAAGATACAGCTCGAGGTAGTAAGTCACGTTGTAGAGGTACTCATCTCTTTATGTTTAATTCCATACTGGAGTGGCACGTAATTGTGATCGTTTACCACTTGTTATTCCCGTAGTTGTGTTCGTTATACTTCTCTCTCTCTCCCCTTCGTGTTATTTATTCATAGGTACAACACTTTCGAATTCTCTAACGTTTAGTTGCATTCGGAAACAGTAATAGTTTGTCTTTGCTAACACATAAATTGCATCTTTCAAAGTCGCCTATCTACCAACACCGTCTAATACTAATTTACACTTATGCCACTCTTGAACAAAACTCACCACACACACACACACACATATATATATATATATATATATATATATATATATATATATATATATATATATATATATATATATATATATATATATATATACACACACACACACACCATCCCCAACATGCCACACATCATCGAGTGCCAGAGCTCCAAGGGTGAGGACGTACCAGAGCTGCTGCTCCCCTCAAAAGGAAAGAAAGAAGTACAACTATACACAAGAAAATTTAACCCTTTCAATTTGATTAACCATTTCAATTTTGATTAACCCTTACAATCGATTTAATTAACCCTTTGATATCAAATTAATTAGGTCAATCAAAAAAGGCGGCATCCCTTTGAATCTAGGACCCGTACTACTCGTACGCGCGACAATCTTGTCTGGGTTATAAAATTATTTCTATTCTTCGTCGTGTTGTGCGGCACGACGCACAGTGTGTACAACCTTGCAAAATGAAATTATAAGACAAGCTTTCCCTACAATGGGAAGTACGCAGCTTAAATGAAAACAAATTTTGAAAATTATTTCATTTAACTCTTAAAAATAATCTTATTACTTTTGTATGCTAGATATAATACTTTGTCAACACAATGTATTTCAAACGTCCCGTCTGCCCACCGCCTTTAAAACTAGCGTAGGTAATTAGCGCCTTCTAAATTGTTCCGAAAAATTCTACTCGTGTCACGTCATTAAATGTCGGGCTGTAAATTCGAGCAGGCTCATTGAAAATATAAAAATTGTGTCGTGGTTGCGGTTTTCGCCGTGGCGTGCTGTGTTTGTCGGGGTTATGCGACTCCCGCTTTAGCCTGCCTCATCTTTGGTCTATGATCTCTACCCGGCCCACATTCCAAGAGAAGTCTCGGCACGACTGTGAATGCCACTCTAGACTGGCTCACGGCGTAACTGCATTGGTCTGCACGTTAATAGGAAAGTCAACGTATGCGCACCAGCGGAGGCCGCCCGCCTCGTGCGTGACTTGCAGTTGTCAGTCAACAAGTTGAATAGTCGAGCAAGGGTTTCCCCAAGTCTTATGCGGACGATGAGATCTTCACCGAACTGCCAAGTGGTACGGCTAGCAGACGTCCTCTCTGAAGCGGTCAACATCTTTACCTTTCACTTCTGTTCCTCCGAGAGGCCTTTCCACTGGTGGGCGCTTGTGCGACCATGACGACTGCACGTTCTCGTGGGCATTCTTTTCACGATACAGCTTTTCTCACTGTAGTCCATTCAACGGTTACCTCCAACTTTTCGGGAGCCCTGCTCAAGTTCTACTTCCATGATAGTCCTCCGCCTCATGCTAAAGGTTGTTCACGATAAAGTGAGCACTTTGGGAATCAACCTTGGAAAAAAGGCACTGCCCCTACATGCATATATTTTAACATGCGCCCAGTAAAATCGGTAACGATGGATGAGAAAGTAGTTCCATATATTACAATATTTACTTTTCTAATAATTTCACATTTCCGCTTGACCAACGGATTAATAAAGTGATAAGGTCCATGACAGTGTTAATTTCACATAAGGCGGAAGAACACACAACGTGCATACAAATAGATCTGAAGCAGGGTTTTCAAAAGTGCTCATTTTATCGTGAACGGCCTATACCAAAGTTTAAACACGTCTCAAAAATTACACCAGAGACGACGCGAGAGTGTGAGTGAGGACGCGAGATCTTGAGAGCTCGAGAGCCAATGAGGGCGAAACGAGGCGAGTATGGAGCAGCGCCGGAATGGAAGGGCGGGGTAAACGAGAAAACCAACCGACCAGAGGCATTGTCCGGCACGATGGTCAGACGTGAGCTTCTCGCAGTGGCTGCATTCCACTTGGCACTGAAAGTGCTGACCAGTACTAACGAGCGTTCCTTTAGGTACTGATTCTGCTGACCAGTAAGGGAGGAATGGTGTAGTGGCGTCTGGGTTGGAGACTATACTTCCGGCTGAAACTACTGACGTGCAGGTCAGACAGTCTCAGTAAAAGCAGACGACGCAATATGGCGGCGATTGATAACGAGGAAGTTACGGTGTTATATGCAGAAGGAAAGTAAAATTTCACATTATTCAATCTCATCATCAATTAACGAATCTGAATCAGACGAAAATGAAAAGACATAATATCCATTCCCGTTTACATGACGTTTAAGCCTATAACTGCTTCATCAAGCATAGCAGACCCCATTATTCCAGTGTTCCTCCTGGTTCCAGTACTGAGCGAATTTTTAACTGATTGAGTTTATTTTGGCATGCTACAGGTCAGTGCTTTCAGTAACAAGTGGAGTGTAGCCATTGTAGAAAGGGACCTACGGAACCCCAGAGAAGAACAATAAAACAGATAAAGTGTTCCCAGGCGTTCTAAATAGTCCAGGCGACGCAGGACTCGCGCGACAAAGAAAGCAGCAACACGGTCGGGGAGTAAATGCAGGGCGAGCAACACAATGACTCTCCCAGCATCTCGAACAACACGGCACCGGATGTGCCGGTTAACCCCTGGCTCCCAGCCGCCCGTGTAATTACGTCCCGTTTCCCGCGCCAAGACGTTTTCCTCGCGCCACTTCCTACCGATTCTCCCAGGGAACAAGGAAGTATAGGCTGTTCACGCTAAAGTGAGCACTTTTTAAGGCCGCCCCACCAGCCATTACCCACTAACAATCCCTTTTCAAAGTGGTGAAAGTATACACCGTATTTATCAGGCACATGGCAGTGTTGATATTAAAAAGTGGCGGAAAGACAAAAATTGGCTACAAGGAAGAATTTGGAAGGGCCTTAAAAAGTGCTCACTTGACCGTGAATAGCCTATAGAGTTGTAACTCAACCCTAAACTGAAGATGAGGTAGACCGATTATTCGTCTTCTGCGCATGTACCAAACACCGAGCTATCCCAAACCAACACATCTGTCAGTCACTTGGTCAACAGCGATTGAACGCGTTTGTTTATATCTCTATTGTCCAATGAAAAGCACATTTACATGAATAAAATACTTCCAACAATTTTGATTTAATCAAATTGCATTACAAATAGGTTAGAGGACATATATATACACACACCTCAAGACACTTGTTTACATATCAGAATTCTAACCTAAAATCCAAACCATGTCGTCTTTGCGAGACGTGTTGGCAGAAAATCAGTTCAATGTTGCGACGCGGAGATTGGTTGTGCTGAGCCGTGTCCCAACATTGAATTACCTTTCTGCCAATACGACTTGCTGAAAGGGCGTGGATTTAATTTTTACTTGAGGTTAGAATACTGTTCAGTAAACAAGTGCTTTGAGATATTTCTTATACTTCCTCTAACCTATTTGTAATGAAGTTTGATTACATTCTAAATGGTAAAAGTATTTTATTAATTTAACACTGCTTGTCATTCAAAAATTACGATAAAAACAAATACGTTCATCGCTGCTGATAGTCGAGTTCCTTTGGGTGCATGCGCAGAAGACGGAATAAGCGAGCTACCTCATCTTTAGTCTATGGCGCCAGCCTGCCGCTCAGTATTGAAAACCGTTCAGCGAAACAAACGCTTTTTGAACTAAACCTTTGAAAAAAAAATCACCCCATGTATGAGGTGTTTGGCCGTTTCCTAAATATGGCATGTATCACACATACTTTTTATACTTACGTTGACAAAACTACCGCATTTTTTTTTTGTTATTTTGAGGTTTCATTGCTATTTCTGCCTTATTTTCTTCGTAATTAATATGAATGAAAGCAAGCGAGAAAGCAGGTGTGTGAACAATGCCTAGTAAGAAATAGTTCTTATGGAAAATATAGGTGTGCACATGAATGTGGTGCATTGTCCCTGTGGTGTAATTTTTTTAGACTTAGTTGATCTTTGTTTGTATGAGGCGGAGGAATGTCATGTAAGTAGAACTTTAGCGGGGCTTCAGAAAAGTTTGAAGTAACTGTGAATACGCTATATCTGCTGACGTACATCATCGGCCTCGGCGTAGCGCACACGGAGCTTGTGAAAAGACAAGAAACTGAGGAAACCTGCGTTGAAACGAACATAATTATTCCCTACAGACCCCTCCCTACTTGGGTTTTTAATTTATTTGTGCGCCTGGACATAAATGAATTTGAAACTATTATTATTTAGATTAGTTTGTCGAAAATGCAAATAAAAAAGAAGTATTGATGTACCTACTGTTTAACTTCACATAGAAAAGTAACGAGCAAAAGCGCCACTGTATATTTTAAATCAGGTTTGTTCGAATTATTTCCTTTCATCCACGAAGGTGTTAGGAGAAAGTGAATACTATACTGTTTATGTTAGAGATACTCTGTGTTGATGTTGAAGTACGGAACAGATGTTGTGACTATTAATAGCCCATAGCAAGAAGCCTTAGATATGTTCCATTTGGAAAACGGGATACTTACGAGCAGTGCAGTGGTAATGTAAAAGATCTTATATGCATGAACTTGACTTATGTCATCAAATGAAATGATACTTTGAATGTTACTTTGAAATACACTAGTTTGGGCAAATATTAATAATGCTTCATTTCCTGACATACCATTTAATTTGGTGGAGTTGTATAGTTATATTTTCACACGTTTATGTGCTAAAGCAGTATCTAGGTTTGATCACTTCTTTAATTGTTTGTATATATGTAATGTTGTATATGTGTTAGGGAGAATGTCAAGGAAATTAAATACTCTTAGTTCTTAAGAGGCCGAAATATCAGATTCTCTTAGTGTTGGCTTGTTGATCTAGTGTTCGAGTCTTCTGAATATTAAGTATAAAATAATATTCAATACTGTTCTAAAAGTTAACTCAGACATTTGATTTGCTAACCTAATTAAAGTCACAGTCCTGTATTACACATACACACAGAAATTTCCACATATTACACCAGGACATCAAATTTCCTCCACAACTCCGCTTACAAGGGCAAATGAGTGGCAAAGTTTGCTAATACGCGCATTTTCTAAATATTATTATCTTTACTGCGTAAGGTTTGGTTTACAATTAAAAAAAACATAGGCACAGATCATAAGACGTAACAGTAGAACATTCACACCACCAGAATAAACCTTGCGCGAAATTGGTTCCCAATTGAATACTCACGCATTTTTATCCAATGAAATTTCGCGGCAAGTCTGGCGTCAGTTGACAGTATTGGTAAATAATATTTCAATGCTTTGGCTGTGTTTGCACACACAAAATGGATTTTTGGTAAGAGACTGTGCGATTGTGTTGCACATGGACTGTGATTGAAATTAACTGAAAATTTTAATTTCTTTGAAATCTTTGCTTTTCAGATGGTAAATATATGGATAGCCTTCGATAATGACTTGGTGCCTATACTGTAACCAGTTTCTTCCTCTACATTTATATCTTACGACATCTCTTCGTTTCTGCGATGTATTTTTAATAAGCAACTTAGTCCCGAACATTTTTACTCTGCTCCGATTGGTTGCTGCTTCATGCGGCTGCATAAGATATCAAATATGGAAATTCCATTTACGCGCCTTACACGGCCTCTCGTGCAAACAACATGTTTTACGCGCAGTTGTTCAATTGGTTTCGAAAATATGGCGGTCAATTCTCGTGTACACGATCTATGTTCTATGGATACCGTTATACTTTCACATGTGAACCAAGCTACATGCGTCTACGGCCCTGTCCTTACCATGATGCTTGTATCACAATAAAGATGGTAGCAAGTTAGCGAAAGATTAAGAATCGCAGCAACAGCAATCCTCGCTCCTCGCACACGGAACTGCGTTCTCTGTATTTACGATTCACAACCCACAATATAATTATTTTAAGTCCAGTCAATGAATACTTTGGACAAGCCTGTCATGTTCATTTTCATTTCATAACTATTCCTATTCTATCCATATAACACAACCATATATGGGCAGATCATTCTTCAAAGCAGACATTTCCAGGCAGAGAAGCATATTATAGCGAACACAATTACAACCATAAACAACCACATGAATTTAATAATTTGTTATGCTTACATAACTGAAAATAACAGTCTCCCGCCAACACTGACTGCTCTGTTCTGGTTGGTCGCCGCCACATAAAACTTTTACTTGAGAAATAAATGGATTTCTTTTGAGTTCAAGTAAAACCCAAATCGCACAGCCTGCCTATTTCCATTGTCAAACACCACACGAGTTTTTCTATACACGTCATAAATCTAACGTTAAGGCTCAACTTTTAAATTGTGAACTCTAAGTAAACCTTCTGGCTGCAGGTATTTTACGCCTAAAATCGCGGAATGGTTACGGGCGACCCCACGTAAGCCAATCACATGCTTCAACGCCTCTATGCGCAAGTCACTCAACCGGCGCATAATCTTTACATCGCCTGCTCGACTCTATAGATTTTCAGCGTTGGCCCCTATCACTTTGCGACATATTAACGGAAAGCGTGCTGCACCTCCTTCGACAACTTAATTTTTGCCTTGCACCGATATTCCCAAACTTAAAAATAATTTTGAAAAAAGAAAAAGAAAGTCAGCCATTTCTACTTTAAAAGAACCACATTAGGAATGGAAACTTGTCGATGTGGAATGTTTTTTTTTAATGTTCTACGCACGTGGAACAGTTTTTACTGAAGCTCTACACGTCGTTCGGCGACCTAGCCAGGAGGAACCCTTCAAACCGTTCAGAAACCAAACATTTTTCGTTAGATTGAGGATATTTAATCGTTTCGTTACATGAGTAACATTATATATGAACACAACTTAAAAATAATACACAATTTTAAAAACGTATTTTTTAGCATTTATATCATTATAATTTTAACTTAGAGAAATTTAAAATTCCCGTAACTCGTTTAATTTCCAGCTGAAGTTACTTTTCTCCACTGCGATACATTTTTCAGACTCTTATGCAATACCGCAATAAAAAGCATTTTAATATGTAAATGGTAATAGCCGGTTCTGGGATGGGGGTTGTGGGTGAGATTCACCACCGTCATCTTGGATGACGTCACGGCGGCCATATTTTATGTTTTTGATCTTGACATTGAGATGTCTGCATCTCGTTTCCGGTCGCCATTTCCCCCCCCCCCTTTCCCTCAAAAATTTTTATTTAACACTCAAAATGTATTATTTCTTCCCTTACATATACCGTCTTCCCCTCGAATAATCTAGAATGTTCCCTTAAGTTGAAGATTCTTGTAAATTAATTTTTAGTTTTCCCGCCACTGCAGCTATGCATCCACCATACCTCCTGAAAAACTGACCGATGATATTGAGGTCCTACATAAATACCCCTATTCAGCATAAAATAGTGCTGCTACTCAATTAGCCTCAGTGACTCAATTTTCACTATTTTGAGGATAGTATGACATTAAGGGTGTGATTGTTCGCAGTATTGGTATAAGAACAGCGAAATCGTAAAGGCAAGTCATGAACGATCATTCTAGTACACGAATACTATCTCGGACTCTAACTCGCTTAACAACAACAGATTAGCAGTGTGGTCATCAACCAGAACACGAGACGCGGATTTGGCCCCCATGCGAGAAAAACTTTCCCCACCCCTGATCTAAATCGACGCAAACGAGGTGGTATGTAAGGCTCTACTCTGCGAATACGTTCCGCGGCGAACGTGCTAATCTAGTCGTGTGGGATCATCGCGCAGGAGGAGGAGGAGAATAAAAACACCAAAACATAAGAAACATCAGGGCGTCCGTTTACACGGCGCTATTCTGGGTGTCTAGGTAGAGAGAGCGAGCGGGCGAGAGCGAACAGTAAGTGCGGCACTCTCATCAACACGGCGTCACAATGTGGGCACGCCCACGCGAGTCCAACCTAGCAGCACCAGGAAATAGACTGGCTCGGGGGGGCTGTGCGATATACACCTATCGATATCGTATATCGCAAACACAGCTTGCATCTGCATCGCAAACATCGCTAGATATTTATATCGGTCATATCGCCAACATCACGATATGCGATACATTTCCCTGAATTGCTGGACCATATCGGAGCTGCGATATTTCAGAAATACAGTTTCGTGGTCGATACATCGCACAGCCTACCTGGTTCTCCGCACGCTGAACTGTGAGTGAGAAGAGGCAGTGGTATACACTATTCACGGTGAAGTGATCACGTTTGGAAGCCCTCTCATTTGGAATAATAGTCAATAAATATACTTTATTATAGTCTTAGACGTGAATTTCAGAATGCGGTAACATATACCCACTGTGTTTATTACTTACAAGGCGAAAGGGTGAGAAATGGCTGAAAGAATACAGTAACTACTGCCTCAGAAGCACTCACTTTACCGTGAACAGCCTATAACATAAATTGTGAGCGAGCGGAGCTGTCCAGGTCCTGTCATACAGATATCTGTTTACCATCGCTTCTCCGAGACCACTCCAGACGAAAAGCCAGAATACTGCCATAAATAAGGAGAAACAAACACCGCGATAAAACGCACAGGTCAATGACCGCTTCCGTCAGGTTCCCAAAGTTTCGAAAGCCGTGAAAACTCCAGGCCTGGCATCGCAGGGGGAATCGAACCATGTTCGTCGTGGGACCACTATTCTATCGCGGATTTCTTCGTCTCCGTGGACAATACATATTTTTCTACGGTTTTAAACTACTGTTACCGGCAAAAGTTTTTTCTGCCTACGCACAGTAATGTCCACTGGCACGGTAATATTTTCACCCATCTTTGCTATGCCATGAACTGTACGTTTAGTTCCGTTACTCTGAATTCAAATACTTCATGGATTTATCTTGTAATCACGATTTATGTGAATGTTGTTATACTTCAATTATTTTTTCATGTCAATGTAATCTAATACAGTAGTAAGGTATGCCTATCGTATTATATCACCGTGTGTAAATTTACCTAATTATATAACTGTGTTACTTTTGACGAATACTATCCACAGTTAATAGAATGTAGATGGGATGCAAATTTAAATATATATTAATTTTAAATCTGAAATGTTTTGTGTCTTGCCCGTGAAACTTTAGACCCACGCACAAACTTAATTTTGTATAATTGATTTGTGTATCAGACATGCGTTATATTTATAACAAGTATCGTAGAAAGCATCCACGTCGCTTGTTCAACGAAACGTTTTCTCTGTACAGAGAGAAGGGCGAAGCAGCCTCGACCCACTCCGCCCAGGAAGTCCCGCACGTGGCTACATTCGGACTATCCCAACCCGTGTCTCAGGACAAGGATGCGTTCATTGGTGCACGTGGCCCTCTGACGTCATGGCGCTGTCCCAAGGCAACCCAAGTTGAAGCAATCGGAAAACCGAAGTTGTGTCCTAAGCTGATGGAGAACGAAGGCTGACTTCAAATAATTTCGCGCGCATTCGTGGAATGTTTACGTTATTAATGTAAACAATGGATGTGCAAGGTGGGCTTTCTCAAAAAAAAACATTATGAAATTATAATAAATAACTAAAGGAGTCTTCGTTCGGTCTCAACAATTTTATTTGAAGAATAAACCTTTTGAAAAAGTAAGTTTGAGTGTCAATTGGCGAACTTGTTTAAAATAAAACCGCTAAGCTACTTATTATAAATAAATATTCATATCAGCCATTTCGTAGACTATAATAACTAATAATACAGCAGATTTAAACATCACTACGTAACAACAAATAATATGCAGAATTTAATGCCATCTAGTGTCAGATTGTGAAGGCTTACTTCGGACAACGCATTTGTAGACCATGTTCGGACCGCGTCAATGTGACGTCACTTGACGCCGAGTTTCGGATACGTCCTCAGGAACCGCCGAATGTAAACACGGCCTAGTCTGCAACGGAGATCACTGGTTGGCACTTCTTAGGTTGGGTTCACAATCAAAATAAATAAGCACAGAGCATGGAGTTCACAAGAGCTTGTTAAAGTACGTGCTGGGGCCAGTAAAAATTTGTCACTCTTAGTTCGAGGTTAATATTTCAGAGTGTTTCTTGTTCCACCAGGCTTGTTTTCTCCTCCACGCCAGGCTGCTAGCGGGCAGGCATGCCGTGACGTCACCGACCATGACTCATCGGCCCGAATTCCTCGCGACTCGCCCTGCTGCCACTTGCCGGCCCAGATGTGGTCCGCGGCGCAATTTTGCTGCGCGTGCCGTAATTCTGTGGCGCGCACGACAATTCCCGTACCGGTTACAGCTGGGCGGTATTGGGTTCCACCTGCCTGATGCTTGAACTGCGCCTGCAAAGTGTTTGGAATCCAGTGTTACAAAGTACGCCTCATGGTTGAGATAAACGATGGGGGTTGTAGCCAGAGGTAGATTGACGGAAGACTATCTGGAATAAAGCCGGGTTAATATTGTGTCAACAGAATATTACAATTACAAGAAGCTATGTTTTATCGGCGGAGCACTTTGTACATATTTATAACAGCCTAATGATAGCCTGAAAGTAATTGGGCTTGTCCCTCATTGCGTTAAGTTCCGAACGAGGAAAGAATAGTACTTCTAAAGTTACCACGCATACTGTACATATTATTTTGGGGCCCTCCAATACAGTGTTTTTTTTTTCAAACTGCCGTATCTTAGAACAAACTAGCAGGACACGATTCAAACTACGATAGGAGCCTGTATTGAACTTTGCTACAGACTTTTCATCAATAAAAGGATAGGGTCACCGCTGAAAGTCCCATGTGTACACGCAGCACTACGAGAACACTGTACGCCAGTTCAGAGCCATGCTTCTCGGCCAACAAATCGAGAACCACTATGCAGGTAGACGGGGCCCTTAATGAATGATCTGCACAAGCTCTGGCATAAGCTTCTACGAGACCACCTATCCGGGCCTGCATGTAAACATCTACTGTCCAGTTCATGTACATGGGACAAATTTTGACAGATTGTAAACAACTGCTGACTGTACAATGCACACATTTCTCGTATTTCCTTTTATGGCAGACACTAAAGACTGGCGTTAGCAAACTTCAGTCCGGTACGCGACGTAGGATATTAATAGCTAGGTTGCATTTCCAACCCATTCTATTTTATAACGAGCAAGTACGGCTGCTGGGACTATTATATTTCGAGGATGATTGCGGACGGAGGCCCCCCCCCTCTTTTTTTTCTTCGAAAAAGCCATTGTTTTGCGGATCTTCTTACGAGCCAGTGTCACTCTGAATTGCATTTTTTATTTTGGTGGGGCAGTGGGAAATTTTGCTAGTGCGGAAATGATATTCGAATTATTACTACTTCGAAAGCTATAACTTCAACGAAAGAACAAAACACAATAAAAAAAACTTTGATGTTCGTACCGATGGGAGTAACAAACACACACAGTAAGTATACGCTGTACACGGTAAAATGAGTACTTCCGAAAGCCGTGCTTAAGATCTTACTTGTATACACGTTCTGTATTCCTCCGTTTTATGTAAAATTAACATTACCATGTGCCTGGCCACTTTACTCATGCGTCGGTCAAATGAAATTTGTGAAATTATTAATAAAGTAAATAGTTCACAAAGCTGCTCATTTTTAAATTTCGATGCATTAAAAAACAGAAAGCAAAATAAATAATTCTCAGTTTTCACAAATGGTTACTTAACACTTTTTATTCGAAGTTACCAACTTTACTGGGCGAATGTCACGCTGTGCGCCCATTAAAATATATGCATGCATGAGTAGTGACTTTTTTCTAAGGTTCATTTTTAAAGTGCTCACGTTATCGTGGAAAGCTTTTTAAACATTTTTATCGAAGTTAACATCTCAGTTGCCAGTGCGATTCTGAAATATCCTCTACCGTCACACCATACATACTGCTATGCAAGTAATGCCGGGATCACATAGCCCCGACCAACACAGCACGACACGACACATTTCTATGTGACTACTTGATTTTACAGCACGACAGACACTACGCTCTCGACATTTAACCTAACTATTTAGAAGGTGCTGATAGGCTACGTTAGATTCAAAGGCGGTGAACAAGAGGGAAATTTGTAATACATAATGGTACCAATTGGTATCGCTAATGCATCCAAAGGTAAAATTATTATTTTTAAGAGTTAGATACAGTAATTTTCAATTAATTTTTCTTTTAAGCTACGTATTTACCGTTGTAGGGGAATCTTTCAATGCAATATTATTTTGCAAGATTGTACATTCTGTGTCGTGTCGCACGACACGACGAAGAATAGAAATCATTTCTAATCCAAAATTGCTGCTCGGACGACAAAATCGGTCGGGCTTACAACGATTTATCTTGTATTTCATTGGCTGTTGGCCGTCGTGTCGTGCGCGTCGGAGCTATGTGATTCCGGCATAACGGCGAGTGCACTCTTTGGATTGTACTTCATCCGTGAAATTATTTCGGTTTTTATTTACTATCTGTCACATTCTTATTTAAATGGCCTTATTGAAGTTTCTCAAAACACTTATGATATATGAACCATTTAGAAAACAAAAATACAATAAATGATTTGATTTTTCAAAGGCTCTATTCTAAAAGTGGGAACAGATTATATTCGACGAATTAGACTCCGGAAATATCTCTTGGTAAGAAAGTTACTCGCAAAAAGGTACATGCCAATCTGCTCATTCAACTGATGATATTAGGGATTTTAGAATACAAGAATTCATACACGAGTGTACGTGACTCACTGGGACATATTGTTACAAGATGACTGTAGGGATGGAGTCTTAGTAAAAAAAAAATAAAAGAAACTAAATTTGGTTTCTACTTTTCACGCAGCTATTATTTACATCAATAAATCATGTCTCTACTTTTACTCTTTCTATTTAGCAGTAAGCGCAATATTTGATATATATTTAACTCTAATTAACATCCTTCTTAATTATCTCTTATCAGTTAGAGTCAACTCATGCCCATTTTCAATGCCTGTTCAGTCTATTTGTTGCCATCATTTATAATATATTTCACTCGCGCATCTAGTCCAATAGTCCAGGCTGCCCGCCACACACTTCACTGCTTGATACTCGCAGTCGCAGACTTCCCTTCTGTCCACTTCTACAGTTGCTCGTCTTCTATCGCTCGGAACTCAGCCACTCATTCAGTCGTCAACTCAACTCCCGGCCCGGACGCCCGCCGCGATATTTATAGCGTTGGCCGTGATCATCTCGAAGGTTCAACGCACCCCGAGTCACGCTGAGATAACGAAGTCAGCAGGCCTAATCCAAATCAATTTAACCAGGGTCAACATAATGCGCAGAAAAATACATTATCGTGTCGGCTCGCTTTATGTCACTGATACGAGCCTCTTAGTTAAGCGCGCACCTGTAATTCAAAACACTTCATTGTCTTGCCACCGCTATCATATAACATCTCTCTCTCTCTCTCCCCTCCTCTTCGCCCACTCGCGCGGGATGCGAAACACCGAGTCAGTAACAATGTTACTTGAGCCTTAAGACGTTAATTTCCAAGTGTGGTGGAATATACACACTGTGTTTATTACTTACATGGCAATACTTATTTTGAAAGGTGGTTAAAGGATAAAAAATTGTTGAAATGAAAAAATAACTAGGGACTTTTAAAAGTTCTCACGTTACCTTGAACAGCCTATACTTTACCTCCATCCGTTACTAACTTTACAGGACGCATGCCACTCAGTTCAATGTGTCCGTTAAAACATATGCAGAAGGGATAGTGGCATTTTTCAAAGGATCCTTTTAAAAGAACTCACTTTACCGTGAATAGCCTTGACATGGAAGTGCGTCCAGTTGTTCAGAAAGGAAAAGCGCGCATTTGGAACGGGCCACACGGCAGTACTGTCTATCTCATATAAGATGGCAAGATTTTAACTGTCAGTGAGTGGCAACTTGACGTATACAAAACAAAGTGCAGTTTACAAAATCGTGTATCAGCTGATGCACGAACGAACAAAAGTTAATATTAAGTTGGCTATTCCGAGTGCACTGGCGACGCACAACAGACAAGTACAAAATACGCGATAACAAAGAGTGCCTAGATTAATAAATATATTTTTTTTTTACGTGGCCATAAAACGGAGGTTGTAAGTGTTACAAACTAATCTTCGTGATATAGTAGTAATGTGTGGGTGTTCAAGATGACATGCACAATAAGATTATTCATAGCCGAATGAAACGCGACTTCAAACCCTAGATCTTTTCATGTCGTATTCCCACTGCCCATCCATGCTTTCCATGTATGCTTGATATTGATGCCAAAAACCTACAGAAATATCGCATGATAATATTGAATTATTTTTTGAAATAATTTGACGAAATATATTTCAAATTCGTGTCGTTTCGAGACAGTAATAGGAGAAAAGTCAAGTTTTAAAAAGCAGGATCTAAGAGGCGGCGAACCTACTACTATCTGTCGACTCACGTACTTAACCATGCCGTGCGCGCCATCTGTAAGTTCTTTCTCGAATGTTTCGTACGTAAAATTAATTTACAAACAGATATCAATAGTTTTATAGCTCTGCATAATTTTTAAAGCAGCATATATTTCGTGTACAGCGATTTTGATTACTAGTAATTTCTATTGGGCCAGTAATTGTCCGTCTATGTCCTAAACACGCCATGTTTTTTTTCCGGAAACCCATTTCCTCGTTTTCGTGTAGCATCTCCAACTGACACACCAGCTGATGGCGAAAGGATACATTAGTTGAACTGTTAAAACGTTGATGTCTTGTACGAGACGGGCAGTCGAAGCGTCCCGAGGCGGCAGTACCCTCTCGGCGCGGTCACGTCTTGGACGCGTGTCGTCGCACGCGCAGACTAAACATAGGACGGGCCGACGCAACGGACAGCCTGTCGGAATCTGATCTGCCAGTCGGCGGACAAGCCAGCTGCGGGAACTGTCGCACGGTCAGCCAGCTGTTCCTACACGAGGAGGAAGAACATGATTGGAATAGTCTATTCGTGGTTTCTTCACACTTTGGAAACAAACCTATGAAAAATCACCCCATGTATAACATGTTTGGTTATTTCCTAAATATGCCATGGATCACAATCGTTTTACACTTCTTTTCATAAAAGTACCTTGTTTATAATTCAATTGAAACTTTATATTTCATTTAAAAATCATATTATTTCATTTATAATTAATATGAATTAAAACCGTGAGAAAATAGGTAGGCCTATGTTTGCAATGCCTATATGCTGTTCACGGTAAAGTGAGCACTTTTTAAGGTCCTCCCAAAAGGCATTAACCACTAATAAATATTTATTATTGCAGCCTCAGGCATAAAATTTTGAAGGTGGTGAAATGTATATACTGTGTTTATTGGTCACATTGCAATGTTTATATTAAAATGCAGCATGAAGGTGGAAATTGGATGAAAGGAAAAATTTAGACGGACCTTAAAAAGGGCTCACTTTATTGTGAACAGCCGATAGTAAGAAAGTTCTTATGCAAAATAATATTACACAGAATTCGCACGAATCCAGCGCATAGTTCTTCCGGTGTAATTTTCTACACTCGATTAAGCTTTGTTTGAATAAGGCGGAGGAATATCTTGGAAGTAGAACTCTAGCAGGGCTTCAGAAAAGTGGAGTTAACCGTGAAGTGAATACAGGGTGCAGTGATCAAGCTAGCCGCACTAAACTAGCCTCCATGTCCCAACATCACGGTCGCCTACTTGTAAAAAGTATTTGAAGAGCTCAAAAATTAAATGAGAAGACCGGGAGGACTACTACCAAAAATCAAACACTTTTTAAGCGCCATATTTAAAAGATTTAAAAATTGGTGCGGCTTAACGGTATTGGATCCCCAAAAAATTTAATAATTTCATTTTTTTTTTACCCAACACCGTTCAACTGGTACACATTATATGTGATGACATTTTCCTTGAATATAATTTTTTACACTACATATTTTTTTTTCAATAATTTCACATCAAATTCAACTTTTTTCTGTTTCGCTGCAGCTTCTATAATAACAAATGCTAAGTTGTACAAATGAAAACATTTACAAAGTCAACCAATGCCATGGGCTACTGTGCGACATATATATACACCCCTAATAACAGTTCATACATTAAAAAAAAAGTTAAAATATGCAAAATGTCAATATATATTAAACAACTTTTTTTTACATTCACAGTAAGAAAAGCATAATGCAACCAACCAAAAATGACCTGAGAAAAAAATCCTAGATACCATGACGTGCAGAAATTTAAGAACCATGTATTGACTAACCTGTATCAGTAAAAATATTCTTCTGTTTGTTTATTTACACGACAATTTTTTTTTTCCAAATAAAATTGGCAAAGGCTCAATGCACGAAATTAGACTAATGTCAAATCAAAATTGTCTTCATAAATCATTGATTGTGTGCATGTTTGTAATTTTGTTGTAATAAACTGAAGTCAGAAATGTAATACCAAGTCAAACACACTTTCCTTTCACGAATCAGTTTTGGAATAAATTCCATTGTTGGAATTGTCTTCTTGTGATTGGTTGACATAGAACAGCATAACAGAATAAGAAAATTTTCAATCCTCCCTATGCAGTTACTGCAAGCAGGCAACCTCAGAAAAACTTCACTGCTCCTACCTGCATATATTTTAACGGGTGTGCTGAGTGACATGCGCCCAGTAAAGTTGGTAATGATGGAGACAAAGAAGTTCCATATCTTAATGTCAAATAAAAAAAAAATTTGGAAACCATTTGTGATACCTTATATTATTTATTTCACTTCCTGGTTTTTTAATGCATCGAAGTGTAGAATTGGGCATATTTGTAAAATAATTAATTTTCTAATAATTTACAGCTTCACTTGACCGATGCATGAAAAACCTGATGGGGCTCATAGCAATGTTAATTTTACATAAGGTGGAAGAATACACAACATGAATACAAATAGATCTCAAGCAGGGCTTTCAAAAGTGGTCAGTTTACCAAAAATAATGTATATCAACATACTACTATTTAACAGACATATTTTTTTTAAGCTTTGATATCCTTCTAGTTGTTTTATACCAATAAAAAAAAGCAATTCTCTTAAAAGAAACTATTTTAATGAACCAATTATATAATACAGCAAAAACTTGCATGCATGATGTGGAAAAAAAGCAAGACATTATTAAGGGCTAGGGAAAGACTTGCCTTCCTGAAACCACAAAACCAATTAAAATCTACTTAGTACACTGATGGGGTTAGATTGAAAATATATTTCAATGCTGACCTCATACAGGAACAGCTGATAACATTTATAGTTTTCAATTTAAAAATGGCTAACTTTTTGTAAAGAAATTTGGAATGTACATCACCAAATCACAACATATGCCAAAATAAGCATAGCAAAAACAACAAAATAGTACCTACAACTCCTTGACATTGAAGGAAAATTTTTGCAAAAAAATTTTCTGCACAAGCATCCAAAACCAAAATCTTTTGTAGGTCTGACTTTTTTTTTTATTATGTTATCACAAAGTTTTGCACTATAAGATTCTATCAATTTTCAAACCACTATTTTTGCAGAAGTACAGATTTTGTGGTTTCCTCAAGTTATTCGAAAAATAGTCAATTTTTTTAATTAGGAAACTATACATTGTAAAAACTGTAATTGTTCAGAATAGGAGCTTTTCCGAATGTCAGGAAAATAATACCTAGGAACGATACCTATATATGATTATTACTAAACACACTTAGTAAGAATTTTAGCAGGGCTTTACGTAGTTTGCTGTATATAACATGAAATATGATACTAGGAGGGTTATCAAGATTGCTATGTTTATGCAATAAAACACATATAATTGATGTTGAATATATTTATATCTGGTCGCAAAATTGTATTAAATGTGATAATACCGTTTGAAATGAATAGTTAATGTTTAAAACATAATTTACAGGGTATGTTTATGCAGAGACACCATGTTATATAGCTAACAAACAACAATCACACAGTGTTGGAATGTCACGTATGGTAATTATGTTGAATTACCCCAGACTTACCTTGTCTATAATCACAAGGGGATTGTACAATGTAATGTATAATTGTATAAATTTGTGCCATTCAGCCTGACATCTGATTATTCACTGTGCGGAGGTTTGTGATCTACGGGTAGTATTGTGTGTGTTTTATTGCAATTCATTCTGTTTGACGTGTGAAATTGAATGTGAGTGTTTCTGCGAGACCATATTTACGGGAAAAGTAAAAATATAATATTTGTGCAGTAATTTGAGTGTATAGTCATCAAATTGAATACATTGAATATAGTGATTAATAATCTACAACACATTGATTGGGAGAGTAATATAATACAGTTTCAATTTTAGCTTTGAAAGTGATTATATTGTGAATTGAACTGTGTAGTATTGCATGCGAGTATGTTAGTTAAAGGGCCTACCTAAATGTGCCGACAGTGACGTCAAATGCAAAAGATCGAACTAAAATATACCTAACTTCATGACAGATAGTTGTTGCTGTGATCCTGTATAAATTATGTTCAAGCGTAGTCCCCTCGCACTTTCAAATACTGCACAAGCGTAGCCAAATATTACACACAGAGACAGAATCCCAGCGCCAGCACGGCAGTAAATCCCCAAAATAGTGATTCAAGGCGCCGGCTTTCGTCTTTAGGTAGTGACCGCGAAGCGATCATGCATCAGCGAAGCTTAGAGTTTCCCCAGAAATTATTTTCAAGCATAGCCCATTCGCACTGCAAAATAATGTGTGTATAGGTATTATTGTGAATTTTGGTATTGTTTAGTTAGGTCATTTTGCAATTTAATGTATTTTTTTTATATTTGTGATATATAATTGTAATATTCTATCACGAAAACAAACATAATTGCAAAAAGATCTAACCGAAGAATACATAAATTGACAATATTACCAATACAAGTTACAAATAGCGACTATGACCTGGAGGGAAATTACGGACAGAAATTTTATAAGGAAAACATACATTTTTTCACTAGTTTTAACCCACAATTTCCCTGATCTTCATAGCCCTCCCCACTATCGTTTTGTGCAGTTTCTATTGATCGTATCTTGATGCTCCTCGTAAATTTGTGTCCTGTGTAATTATACCAATTTCCGGATTTTATTCCTTCACAAAACCCCTGTTCTGAACATTTACTGTGAAAAATTTTTGCTGTATGTGGTGGTGTGTTAATTCAAATACACTATATAGTCATCCAAAAAAATATATTAACTTAAGCAGTTCAAATTCTTTTCTTGGTTTCATGCTGCAGAGATTTGTGCACGACGAGCCCTTTCCATAACGGGTCATTCCACATCAAATCAACACAGGGTATAAACCTCGCCATCTCTGATTCAGATGAAATTTGGTGGGGAGGTAGTATTCACATAGATTAAGAACAGTACCAAATTTGATTGTAATGTGTCAACCCAAAAATGTCTGTGCATACAATTTTTGAATTGCTCTGGAAGCTCTCCTAATGGAGATCGAGAGCTGGGTAAGGTGTCATTTTACAGATTTTTTCATGATCTTTACAATGATCTGCTACACAGCACAGGCCAAGAGGGAAATTTTTTTGTGAAAACCAAAATAAAAATTTTGGTTTTGAATTTCTTAAAAAGTACATAAATACGAATTTTTAAATTAATATCAAGGATAGCTAGTACACTTGTAAATCACCATGCAAAATATAAATGTGGGATGACAATGGCTTCAGTGTTAAAATAATTTAAGACTAAAACTTGATTTTAGATTTTTTTCTGATTGAGGTGAAATATCTAGTCATAACGCTAATATTTACACTAACATGAGCAAGAACACTAACATGATGTAAGAATAATGTAGGCTACTAAGTTACAACAATGTAGCACTTGCCACTTAAGTAATGAATTTCTTTTCATTGATGTAAGTTTAAAAAAAAACCCAATTTGTTTGAGATACATTCTTTTCAGGTAGAACATATATTCTCCCAGTAGGAGTGGCACGATTTAATGTTATTAAAACAGCCATTACTGACATCCACAGAATATCAGGCTTCCTGGGATATGAGAATTATGATGAAGGCCCAGCTGGGTGAAGAAATGTTATTTTTACTTCATCAAGTTCATTTTTCTGCAAAACATACCCTAGCCACCATTTTCCTTCATAGATGACAGTAATGTACCCTGTTACATCTTCAAATTTAAGCTTATCAGGAGATTTGGATACTTGCTTTTCGCAAGACCCTGGAAGCCTCTCTGAATTTTTTATGTAGTTTCGGGGCATGGCACTGCTACGAACCTTGAATAGTTACTGATTGATCAAAGCGGTTTTTCGAGAAAAATTCCGACTCAATATAGTCTTCGTGAGTTACGAACTCAAAGTTTACATTGGTAATGTTTTCCACTGCCCACTGAAAAAGTTGTAATGTGGTAAGAATTGGAATTTCATATGGTCTTTGTAAACTAGCACAGGCTGCCAGTCTCTAAACAGAACCACCTACTCCCTCGCAAGGCCCTTTTTGACATTTGCTGTGGCAGAAAAGTGCCACTCTGCTTCACGTCTGAAGGCTTCCTCATGACAGCACAAGTTAGGGAAGTTTTTCTTATATTTATACTGGGCAGCAGACCCATCAGAAAAATGATTTTTTTTTTTTGGGAAACTTCTAAACTTTTTTTGTCAGAAATTTTATAAGTTTCTTTTGAAAGGTGTAAACTGCAACAGTGTTATGCTGTAAGCAGTCTGAAATCACTACATAACTGATATGTTCAATCTTGGTTTCACAAAGGTAGGGATTGTGACCTGTTCACTTGTATACTGGTAGCTCTGCACTTCATCTTGTAGTACAATGCTGTAATTATCAGAAAAATCACAGTTGACAACCTGGAATGATCCCTGCTGTTTTGCAATAAAGTAATGCCAAATTAAAGAGGACATCCTGCTGCAAAATAAGCCAATAAATTCTGAAGTTTTCTCTAAGGTCTCAAGATTACAACAGGAAACAGACACCCATTGGCGAAATTGTATCTTTTTAATTAACTTTTCAGCAAAAGACTCCTCTAAAGTTGTTCGTATTTCAGCACCTGGACAGTACGTACTGTTATATGCACTTTTTAAGGCCTTCCCAACAAGCATTAACCACTAATAAATATATCTTATTGCAGCCTCGGGCATTAAATTTTGATGGTGGTGAAATGTATAAACTGTGTTTATTGGTCACATTGCAATGTCTATATTAAAAAGCAGCAGGAAGATGGAATTTGGATGAAAGGAAAAATTTATACGGGCCTTAAAAAGTGCTCACTTTACCTTGAACAGCATATATAATAGTACAAACACTGTCAAAGTACAATGATGCTACTTGCAGTTCTAAATCCAAGATAAGATAACACAGTAAATTGTTCACACGTTGCTATCAAGAAATTGTGATCAAAAGCTGCCAAATGATAGGAAACAAAATACTTTCTAATTTTTTTGTTTGTTACAGCTTTCAGTTAAAAGTTCTTTCGAAACACCCTTTAGCACTTTTGGTCTATCGTACTGTAAGCTCCACACTGCAGTGAAATATGGTGGCAGTCAAGTTGAGAGATTTGAGCAGCTCTTAGCAATGGGGTCTTGAGTGCAGATACAGGTGAAATGAGGTGAGAATGGAGCAGTGCCCGAATGCAAGGGCAGAGAAAACGGGAGGTCTCCAGAAAAACCCGCTGACCAGCGGCTATGGTAGTGTTTTTTTTTTTTACTGTACTATCATTGTATAATGTTACTAAGAAAATGATCAGGAGAATTAGACTAGTGATGTAAATTTTGTGAACCTTAAAAATTAAATTATTTCATAGGAACTACTAATGTTGATTTAGTGAGTAGGCTACAGGAAGATTTGGACTACTATTAATTTCTTCATATTTGACCAAGAAGATATAATGGGTGTGGCAAATCAAGTATCCATTTCACCAAAGCTGGAATGATAATTCTGTAGACAGTGTGCTCATTATCTCATTAATAAATATTAACTTCTTAAAATTGTCAAATGTCTGCAATTGTTCAGAATAAGGGCTTTTCCAAAATCTGGAAAATAATTCCTGCAAATGTTATACATGGATATTACTAATCACACTTGATACTAATTGGCGCTTCATGTAATTTGCAGTATATACCTTGAAATGTGATAGTGATAAATGCTATCAAGATTGCAGTGTTTATGCAGTAAAACACAAAAGTGTACGTCCAATATATGTTTATTGAGTCACTAAATTGTATTAAATGCATGAAACGTCATTCACATGGCATATTTATTTGGCGAAAATAGTATTAATCAGGTGAACAACAGAGCAATCAGTGTCGGAACAGCATGTGATTCTGTTGAATTATTCAAGGCTTACCTTGTCTATATTCATGAGAGTATAGTTTTACGTAACATATTACCAGTAAAATAAATATACATATAGTGGATCATATAAAACTACGTTCACATACTGTGTTTACAAATAGGTGCCATATAACGCCTTGATCCATTATAATACACTGTGACCAATTATGCAAAAGAGAAAGGAAACAAATGTGCGTCAAAATTGGTTGATGTCGCAGTTTGACAGTTATATGGTCAGAAAGTGCGCCATTCCAGTAATGCCTGATGTTCCACCGTGTGGATGTTTGTAATGTACAAGTGCTCTTTGGCTCGTGTTTTATTGCAATTCATTTTGTTTGTCTTGTTAAATCTAATAATTGTACAAAATTAAGCGTGTTTCTGTGCTATTATATGCATGGGAAACTTCAAAATTATAATATTTGTATGGCAATTTGTGTGTGTGCAGTCTCGTCAAGTGGAACAAACGTTGTGACGCGTTTCGTAATCTACGCTGTATGGATGGTGATTGATTCGGCAAATACGTAATTAAATTTAATCTAATTTCACAATAGTGGGGAGGGCTACGAAGATCAGTGCAATTATGGGGTAAAAAATACAAAATATGTCCATAATAGTAACATTTTATCACAAAAACACATTTGCAAAAATACCTAACCTAACAAAACCTCAATTAACAATATTACCAACACACACACATCAATATGATGCTGTTATAATGTATGGTATTCAAGCGTCGCAGTTTATAGTACGTCACCGCTAGTGATGTCAAATGCAGAAGACCTAACCCAATTAAACCAAAATTCATGATAAGTTATACTTAATTGTTGTGATTCTGTATTCATGATTTTCAAGTGTAAACCCCCCTCACACACTATGACCAAGCCAGAGTCCTCAGAGCCAGCAGGGGAGTAAATAACCAAAACAGTGATTCAACCTCGCTGGCTTTCTTCTTTAGGTAGTGACCGCGAAGCGGTAAGGCACAAGCGGAGCTTAGCGTTCGCCCAGAAATGACTTTCAAGCATAGCCCATTCACACTGAAAACATTATGTGTATGTGTGTAAAGGTAACATTGTGAATTTAAGTATTGTTTGGGTCGGTAGTATTGCAATTTAATATATAATCGGAATATTGTATTACGAAAACATTTAATTGTAAAAAAAATCTTGCAGAACGATGCCTAAATTGACAATATTACCAACACAAGTTACAAATACGATAGTTGGGGAATGCTACGAACTGGAAGGAAATTCCGGTGTAAAATTTTATACGGAAAACGCACATATTTTCACTCGTTTTACCCCGCAGTTTCTCTGGTGTTCATAGCCCTCCCCATTATCGTTTTGTGTGGTTTATATTTGTCATATCTTGATACCCATAGTATATTCATGTTCTGTTTAATTAGTGAAGTGGAATTATAACTCTTTTTTAAAAAAAAAAAAAAAAACACCCTATTCTCCAGAATTACCTATTTGCTATTGAATAGTCACAAAAGCCAAACCTAGACACCTTGTTTTTTACTTCACTATTTCCCTTTTCCCACCATTAATATGTATAGGACATAGAATAAGTTTGAGAATGTTCCTACTTTACGAATAAGGAATAACTTGATCAAAACATAAAAATTTACTTTTTCTTTAATACAATAAATTGATACATATGCATCAAACTATTTTCGCTAAATATAATGCTTTCAGTCTGTTTTATCACACTTTTTCAAAGTCTTCATTGTGCAATTTCAGAATCATCCTTGAACACCGTACTTCGGAATAAATGCATGCATACTTGAATATTATTTTGTACATTTTTTTAAGTCATATCGTTCGACCTCGAATATAAGAAGTTCCAAAGTTTTCTACGACTACCTGGTCCTAACCCCGCCCCCTTCCTGATGTACAGGTCAAGGTTTGCTATTTTTATTTAACCTTCCATAGTACAACAGTAAACTATTTATTAATCCTTTCGTCTGCCACGCAAGCCACGATACAAAGTGAATTGACTACAATTTCCTTCATTTAACAACCAGGGGAGAAAAAAATTGCTAGCTTTTAATCGGCAGTTTCACTTTCTTCGGATGAAGGGGTAAAAACAAAGTTAATTTCACTTTCTTCGGATACAAGTTAGCAGTAAATCAATAACATTAAAACCAACGCAAGGGCCCAAACAATTATGACGCGAAATGACAAGTCGAAGCAGACGAGCTGGCGTGGTCAATAGTCACGTCACGAACCATTGTCAATTTCGATGGCCGTCCTCAACTTGAATTACGTCAAGGACAACAACCTAAAACCTACAACATCCCGACTCCGCACCGGCTTTGGTTACTCACCCATTCTGGCGACTGCTGACGCTATTCAATCAGCTCGAACTTCCACAATTAGCACACGCAATTCAGCTACGTCATCTAGCATCCATTTTACCCGTAACAAACCCGCACCAACGCAACAGCCACCTCGAAACCTGCACAAAAACAATAATTCACTCTCGTAAGTACTTCACGTTCCGCCCTGACTTCAGCCTTATCAGAAATTACGAAGGACGAGTTCAAGCGAACGAACATCTGTAGGGGAGGACAGTTACAATACTTTTGTAACAAAACATAAGAAACTATCAATTAGAATTAAGAAAACGAAAAGAACACTAAATAAAATTATATACTTTAAAGAGACATTTAATAATACTGCAACACAATTAGTTTACAGTTATTATAACCACAATCAAATAAAGTTAAAGGTTAAGAATTGCCATATTCGTTATTTTCGCTGCCATTAAAACGAACGGTTCAATATTGAATTTGTTTAAAGATTACATGAATGTGCAACGTTTTTTAAATTTAAATAAAAACAATAAATTATTGACGCCGACTTAGACTCTTCTTTCGACAGTTGTTGATGTTCTTTCCGAGTGGCAGCAATGCACACCTATTTGCAAACCAGCAACAGACGCCCTCTACGGTGTGTTGTATTGTATGTACAAGAAGAGACACAGCAGATTACCGCGCCACCAAGCATCCAAGTATGTCCAGCGAAGGTCATGTGAACCACATCTGTAGAAGCCCCACGGTAAAAATGAGAACGAGTTTTTTTAGCAAATGGTTATACGTTAACTTCAGTACTAAATACAATAACGATAAATTTATTATAAATTTAGTTTAAAAATGGGTACATTTTTGGGGTGTTGTTCTCCCGTGCACAGCTCTGTATGTTCCGGGATTGGCTTGCATTCATTTCTATGATTTTTATATTTAATACACAACACAATAAAAATACTGGTTATTACAAATTAAATTTCTAAGAACTATTTATAATTTTCAAGCAGCTTTTGCCCAAATGGTTATAAAGCTAAGTCATTGAGTGTCCATTGTATGTGGACCACGTAACAGACTACTGTATTATGCCAATAATAGTACCATCCCCAATGCTGTTCATTTTAGAAGAATTTTAATTAAAATAAATGCGGTCAGGTACACACAACAAAACAAACCAGAAATCCTTGCAATAATATTTCTGGTGTGTCGTGTCCCAGCACGTGGCTATTCTACATGTTTACTACAGTAACAGCTGCGCAGATCAGAATAATTGTCAACTACAATATACAACATATATAACAACTCTGTAAAATGCTCAAATAATCAGAAATACATAAACACTGGATCACATGGGTGATATACCTGCTTGCAAACATTTCAGTCCTTTAGCGATCGACGCACTGATGTGCTTGGTGCGACATGTTCTATACCACATGGTCACACGGAGACCAAATATTAATATTAACTTTCTGAAGGGCAAGAAAATTACGTGAATATATTTAACACCTATTTGACTCCATCTGCTTCCCCCAGACCCGTTTGCCTGCCATCGCCAGCAGCCACTACAGTAACCAGCACTCTACCGGGCGCTCGTATGCGCAGGTTAGGCAGTGCTTCGCAATGGATACACCGGAGAAATGTCAGTTACGAGTGCGGACTGTGGGGCGAGTACAGCGCTCGTGACTTTAGAGAGGTGCAATGATAGTGTAGTGTAAATAACACGATGTGCGCCTGCATGCATGTATATTAAAATGAGACCCTGTAAATCGTAGCATAATTTAAAGGGTAATATCTATTAAACGTTCATGAATGCCAGTCCACGCGACTGTAATATATAGAACACTACACCACTTAAATGCCCCTGTGGGCTCGAGTGCTATTGTTTGCAAGGTACCATTTATATGTGTTTCACCCCCATCTCATCTCATGTAGTGTAATATTTGTCTTAAAGGGTTTCATTGTTCAAGGTATTTAATTATGTAGGAATTGTAAGTATCAGAGTCACGTGGCTAAATTTTTGGACAGATTTGGTGTGTAAGAAAATAGTCCATGCGGCCTGCCTACCCGATAAAACTGGCCAGCACGCAGTGAGGGACCAGTTAGTCATACTTGTGTGTCTCTGGGAGGCGGACGTTCGGACCGACGGGGTCGCATTTTGCGCAATTGGGCGGCACTTCATATTTGAGAACTGATCATGTTAACGTGTAATAGACTTTAATATACCAGAACATTTGTTTTTTCAGCCGCCCGAGATTCTTCGCCTCCTCCCTTCTTACGATTACCATCGCCTAGGGATGCATAATTATTCCATAAGTTCTTTTGAGCTGAGTGCCGTTTTCGCAGTGTAACCATGCCAGTGGGTAAAGCCTGGCAAATAAATGTAAATTATTCTTGAGGGAATGTTAAAAAAAGCCAAGGTGAATAAACGTGTAAATAAGTGTTCTCATTCGGGTTGCATACAGGCTTTAAGATCACGGCTCCCACCTTTCCCGCCAAATATTCAGATTGTCATGCAAAGTGTATTCAAGTCTTTTACAGTGCTTTATGTCTTAGTTTACCTCAATATGGGTGTGTGAGTCGCCCTGAGACCTGACCACATAAGATGGTAAAGTATTGTATTTTAACTACTGGAGCAACCAATGATGGGCGCTGCTGTGGCCGTCGGCACACGATCCAGGGAAAGGGGTCTGCTCTACCAAGAATTGACACTGCTCACTGATAGAGTCTGGCGCCCAAGCAATACTACAGAAGTTTTGGTGAGAAAACTTGGATAATATCCTGACCGCTTCCCAACCTCTAATTTGACCCCTTTTGCTCCAACCACCTGCCATCTGAATAAACAAAGTAAAACCGATAATAATAAAACAGAACACAATAGTGCCACAAAAGCAACATAACGAAATCCTACATACATATATAACAGCACGCCTATTCGATGCATACACGTGTGTGCACACAGAACACTGGTTGCACACACTTGCTTTCGTGTTGTGCTGAGATGACTTGGCGGGTTCTTCAAGATGTGGAGAACTGTCTTGGGGTCAGAGATGTTGCACACGACCACTGATGATGAGATGATACAAGATTGAAAATATATGTGATACCGACCACTGTTTCTCTCAAGACCTTTTGCCCGCCGAAGCAATGACCTGTGCCAACAGGACGCACACTCTACTAAGTGCACAGCAGCATGCAGTGTCCAGCGAGTGTGTTCATGTCAGTGCAAGGCTGTTAAAGTTCGGAGTAGGGCAAGCCAGGTGTAGCAGGGGCAGATAGTGTAAGAATGCGAGTGTGTGTGGTCAAACACCCAGCTACACCATGTGGCGAAGTGATACGTAATGAGTGCCAATTATATTGAAAACGTAAAATATATTATTAATGGTTCACACTATACGCAGACATATTGCGAGATTGGGAAATACGTACATATCAACGCCATTTCAAGGCATGCCTGCTTTCATTAGCGTTTTCTGTTATTTCCTGTTTGTTTACATTTTGCGTATTTCAACTCCACATCATCCAACATATTGTATTAAAGGTCCATTATATCTTGTGCAGTATCTTTTAATTTATTGTGTGCCCCCTACATCTGTGCTCCACCCCAAGTAAGTCTAATGGTACTTTGTACAAGAAATTAGTGTCGTGTGATGCGCGGGTTCGCCACCACCGGTCCTCGCGTCGACGCAGCATGTCTTTCATCGCTCGGCTTTGGAAGGGTGAGTCATGTCATCGTGTGTTGCGTCGCATGTGCCCTGGTGGCGTTCAAACTTAAATGAAACGAATAAATACAGTCACTCAGGAAAGTGCATGTTTAATTCTGTCTACACCTCTGGGCACATAAGGGCACAAGACACTCATTTCCCACCATTTCAAAAGGGTAAATTCAACATGTTTATTTCAAGAGTGTTCTGTACTACATTATTTTCAACGTATTTAAATCCGTTGGTGTATGGTTCACCCTGAGAGTCCATGAAGTATTACATTTAACCTTTTTTCATTATTCTTCATGGAGCCAGGAAAGGAAGCGATTGGTCGTCTGCGACACAACATGGAGCATCATCAATAATCAGCTATACAACTTTTGCAAAGCCTCTGGCGATGTCTGGTGCCGGGCAAAACAACCTATTTCCCAAATTTCCAATTAAATGCTCTTTTTTCATTTCTCCACGCCATAGAAACACCCAGCCTAGTATCAGACAGGCATGCGGCACAAAGCTCCGCACTGGCTGATGCTGCAAAATGGCATAGGAACCGTGAAGGAAAAATTATAAGTATTATATATGCTGGAGGGGCCCTGAGTCTGCTCCGGATGGGTGGCATACTCGGAGATGCACGAAGTGAAAGAAAAATGTTCAGGTAAAATTAAAGTATATTGTATCTAATTGATCATTGCAAAAGTTGCTTCACCTCCAAGTCGCGAAACACGTGACTTGCCTTGAATGCCCGTCATTCAAAACTAACGAGGGTCGGTGACGTCTCGGTACAGATGCCACACAAGAACTGAAATTTTTTTTTCAATATAACTAATGTGAATGATATGGGACAATACACTGAATGATACATACATTAATATACTAAACATTAAATGGTTTTGCATGCCCCACATGGCTAAGCTGGGACTCACTATTCCTTGTTTTGCAGCAGAGTGGTGCTCCCCTCGCTGCGACCCTCTCCAGCTGGGAAATATTGAAGCCGATAAACAGATAACAACTAAGAATTCCAATGTAATTGGAGGAAGCTAGCACTACCTATTATACCACACACTGTAATCTGATATTTTCCATGTTTGATATAACACTAGCCAGTGGTTGAGAAGCCATGTCTGTGTATGTTCTCATAACAGTGATGCAACGTTGCAGAGTACAAAGTACATAGTTCAAGAGATAAGCACCCAACACAAATAATATTATACGAGGTTATCAGAGGTAACATGCTACAAAGTCTAAGTGTTACAGAAATACATCCAATATATTGCTGATATGGTAACTTTGATGTCTTATCCTGGTAGCAGCCCATAGTTTTAGGACCGTGGCTACCGAATTTTTAATGACACTTCCTGTATATTATATAACCCTTTAATATACATCAAATCTCATTTGATCACATACATTTATAATAACAAATTGAATACATATTAAGGATTATAAACCAATTCTACATAATCTAATATTATCATATTTCCACAGTACCTAATGCTGTGCTTCGCTGCCTGCCGATTCTCCAGGGCGATGACCCTGCTGATAGTGAAGTCCCGCTGCCCGTGCTCGCCGAAGGGGTTGTTCCCATCGCAACTGGTGCATGTCGGCCGATGCAGATGCTGATGCTTCGAGCGGCGACTGACCCTCTCATCCGTCAACTCGTCGTCGCTGCTGCTGATGCTGTCTCTGCTCTTCGGACCCCTCAATTGTCCTTATTCTGGCGAAGGAAAAGGTATACTGCCACTTGCTGGATGCGATGCTCCTTCTCATTTACCTTCCCCAGCGCCCCTGATGAGGTCCTCCGATGCGAGGTCAGCTGGTATCGTAGTCTTCGTTGGCGCTGTGGCGAAGTCTTGTGGGCAGCTACCCTGTTGGCTGATCGGGTTCACAGTTGCTCCCACTGACTCGCCTTGTGCGAAGTGCCTCAATGACGGCACAGCTCATGCGGCCCTCGCCAGTTGTTGAGCGGTTAGCTGTGGTAGGGGGAAGTAGGTTGTCCAACTCTTCTTGGTCCACCGCTACCGTTTCCCCTGGCGTGCTTGCGAAATCGTCTGCTAGCTGATTTGGAAATCCTGGTAAGTGCTTCACCTTGAAATCGTATGCTTGGAGGAAGAGTGTCCAGCATGGTAATTTGCTCCTGGTTTCTTTCATGGTGTGAAGCCAGAGTAAGCACCAGTTGTCAGTTCATAGTGTGAACCATTGGTACTCTAAGTATGCCCTGTACCATTTCACAGTTCACATTACGGCCACACACTCTCGCTCATTTACGTCGTATCTACCCTCAGTTGCCCCGAACTTTACACTGCTGTATTCAATGTTGCACTTCTCTTGATTATCTCCAATCTCATAAGAACTGCTCCCAAACCTTTCTCTCTAGTGTCTGTGTGAAGATATAAATGGTGACTAGGGTTGTGTCGAGCCAATGTCTTGCACCCCCTGAACTTGCTCTTTATCTCTTGAAAACTTCATCGGGTTCCATTGTCCACATATACTTTATTTTGGGTGGCAACGTGTCAGTGAGTGGTGCGGTTATGGTTCCCAAAATCCTCTATGTTTTTCTGCAGCAATTTCACCTACCTGAAGAGTTTTCCTCAATTGCTAGCTCGTGCGCTGTGCCTCGTAGTTACTCAGTACTAAATTCTCTTGTGTTGGCCGGCTTCCGTGCTCATCGATCATGTGCCCAAGAAACTGTATGCATGTGTGGCCAATGTGACACTTGCAGTTCGCACATGACAACTTGATGATGGCTAGTCTCTCCAGAACTAGTGACAGTTTTTGGTTGTGGTCATCCCAGGTTTCGGACCAGACGACCACATCATCCAGGTACGTGAGGGCAAAGTCGCCAATGTACCTGTCGAGTACCTGTACCATCATTGTCTGAAAAGTTGCCGGTGCACACTTCAAGCTGAAGAGCATTTGCAGAAGTGGGAACTTCTCCCATATGGGGCTGTGAATGCCATTTTGTGATGGTCTGCGGGTTATATTGGCACATATCAGTACCTTCTGCTAAGGACCATTTATGTCATGACTTTAGCCTTGCCCAAGGTATACAATGCATTCTTGACACTTATGTAGGGAGGCAGTGTGATTTGGTTGGTTGTTCTGAAATCCAAACATAAGCACCACGTCCCGTATTTCTAGGGTGGCGAGGTGATCGCACTGTTGTAGTGGCTGCAGGTGGGTTTAATCACACACTCAGCTAGCATTTCTTCAATCTGAACTTTAATTATGGCACATGGCTATGGCTGGTAACTTCTAGGTCCAAAGTAGAATGGTCGATCATGTTCCAGTGGAATACAATGCTCGGCTATGGTCGTTCGGCAGAGTGGGTCTCCTGCCGTAAAAACTATGTGTTGTTCGTCCAGTATGCATTGCACCATCCCCTGTATTCTGGAGTGACCACATAATCGAGTTTGTCTAGTTGCACTCTCTGCTCATTGCCAGTGGGTCAGGATTCGTTGTCGTATACCGTTCGCTTTACCTTCAGTCCGAAACGGATCCTACGGGCGGCTGGCTCAACAATGGCCATTTGTTCGCTGAGTCAGGGGATACCCAAGATGGCATCCTCCCATAGGTCCACAGACACGAGGGCTGTGGTGATGGTGTTCACATCTCTAATTCGGATGGTAATCAGTGTCTCTCCCATTGATTCCCCCATGTTCTGCTTCGTTGCGAGGCGTATTACCTGTGTACTCGGTGTAATATCGCTTGTGTCCACGAATTCGATGCACACTAAATTATGACTCGCTGCTGGTATATTAATTTATGACACGGTTGCTGATTAAAATGTACTGCAATTCTAATCATTCTATTTTTTGTTTTGTTGATTTGCTGTATGTTCGTTTGCTGACTTTTGATTTCTGCCTACTCTACTTGTTGAGGAGACATTGTACCACACATGCCCTTTGCCTTGGGTTAGTGAGCATCCGGCTCGCCTACCCCATCTGTCCATTTCCCATCAGTGGTTTGTTGATGTTCTGTACTTGGTTGCATTTTGGGCACTGATTGTGCCAATGCATTTTTCTTTCTCCTTTCCAATAAAGGCACGCAAATGGCGGCTCATGTCGGCCATCTACAATGCCCGAGGTTGCTGATGTCTACGCTGCCATCCTGCACACATCCATTTGGTGTGTGTTCTTTAACGGAACGCACATGCTCCTACTACCTTGTTCACTGCTGGTTGCTACTCTGTCCACTCCCTCTGCTCTGCGTGTTTTCTCCGGTGCGAATGATACCCTTCACCCTCTCAAGTCGTGGTGTTTTTCTCTCAGCTGGCTTTATCCATGCGGCAGAGCGCATGAAGTCCTCCGTGCTACTGTGAATTAACAGTGCTATTGCTAACCTCTTTAGCGCTCTCACAATTGACGCAAGTACTTCGAGGATCTCACTCTCGCTTGTGTGTGAATGAAAGTTTTCGATTTGCCCTATCTTCCTTATTGCAAACACTGTCATGGATTCACACTTCTAGCACAACCCAGCACTGTGCTTGCAATCAGGAGTATGTATAGTCAAATCTACTTTGAAAGCTGTTAAGAAATTCTACCCACTCAATACCGTAGTGACTGATTGTTTTCCACCAATTACTTGCCTTGCCGGCCAATGAGTCCTAATACAGTTTGGCCGCTCATACTGCCACATTCTGTATCTCTCTAAATGTGTTATGCAGTCATTTAGGAATGCCTGCAGGTTCTCATTTGGTAGGCCTAAAAACGTTGGTAACCGTTGAATTCAGGCCGGGGTTGTACCGGCTTCGACGGCTCTTGTGATTGCTGTAAATAATTTTGGATTATTATTATTGTTTTGTTGCGGGTACGTGACACTCGTGGGTTGTGACGTCTCTTTCGGCTGTGCTTCTGTTCTTCTGGGTAAGGGTGTTTAATGTGCCAGTGGGCTTCGGTACACACTGGCCCATTCTAAATGTTTCTGTGCACAGTGATATGCTCTAGACAATTCCGCCCATACTACTGACTTGACTTCTGACCGCAGCGATTGGAATGCGCATTGTCCGCAGCAGAATATTACAGCAGCTTGTTTTACCATGTCGTGCCTGGTCAGAGATTGCCAGTGAGATTTGCGTCCAAACGTCTCACACCTCACTGTTTCTTGTGACCCTTGCCAGCAAATTTCCTGTTGACACTGTTCATGTGTTTGTAAATGTTCTGTTTTAACTGCTTTGGAAATTTTGTCTGTTCAGAAAAGAATACGTTCACACGTTTCGTAGATAATACGGCCTAGGTGATCTGTGGTGGCCTTTTCAGTCTGGCTCAAACATTGCGGACGAAAACTACATGCTCACTGTATACAAATTACGGTTCCGTTTCCCCTTCCTGCACATATAATTTGTTTCGCACACCTGCCATCCTGCCAATGCGTAATTACATTTACTGTGGAGTTGAAATTGATTAAGTGCGGCTGTTTACTTTGACAAACAAATTTGCTTGGCAAACCTTGTTCATTTTGTGTGGGTTGTACTTTGACACAATAGGCACTCAAAATTGCTGATGTACCACCTGAGATACAACTCCACGTTTTGTCCACTTGGTATCTGTTTTCTGTGGTTATTCATTCTTTTCGAATTCTAAAATTCTGTTCTTCCCTACATAGACTTATTAGTTCTTCAAATGGATTTGTACGTATTATGGATTTTACACATGTCAAACTCAATGGTTTCGCTTGGCCTGTGCTTCTACACCAATTCAAATGATTCTGGACAGTATCTCGAACCGCAGCATGCTGTGGAGCATAGCTTCAATTTCAAACATTGTGTTGGTACACGGCTGGCCCACAGTTCCGAGAATAATGGAATTATATTTTGAGTGCTTTTGTATCTTAAATTATTGACTGGTATTGCTTGAAAATACAGTTTTACTTTGCTCGTTGTGATACCTTTTTGTTAATTACTCCACACGTTGATAAACGCCATGTGCATGTGTTTACAAAACACTATCGCACTTACTTAGGCACATTTGCCGTCTTGTTGCCATGCAGTGTTGAATACAAGTACACTTTTACATATAAATTACACTTGCAGTGTCGAGTGGGTGTGTTCGACATGCATCTGTTTTGACTTACAGTTGTGTCTTTTGCATTACATGTTGTCATGTCTAACTAGTGTATGTTTACAAAAGTTAAACGTCTGATGACGTTGCAAGTAAACAACCCAGCTTCGTGGATTGCTTTCACAAATGTAGACCCCACTAGATATCAGTTGATGTACATTATTTCCCACTCGATTCACCATACATCTATCGATGTAACACATATGCACTCTACAGTGTAAACAAATCTGACAAGGTGACAAATAAATAATGTGACAAATGAAGACATAAAAACTCTTAATTTTATTGATGTTGATTGTAATGTTGACTGAACTATCTTAATTGCGTTGTTTGATACATGTCTGAAGGGCTCAGGTTACTCACCAATTACTGTAGCTGTTCGTTGTGAAGCACTTATGTCGCACTGTTACCGTTGTCACATAGCCTGTTGTCCATGTGTTGCGTCGACAAGACTACTGACATGTTGTTGGTGCTCTCCTGCACTATGATGTTCTACTGTTGTTTGATTCACTCAAGTTGTGAAAACCTCTTGATGTAGGGAGGAATCTGCAGTATGATGTTTGAGTAACCATAGTTGGGCAAGCCACTTGATGTGTTTCACCTCCAGAGGTGCTGGGATGTATTCTTGTCCCGATTGGGAGCAGGTGAAAACAGGAGCTGGTAATTAGCCCGGCGCCATTTTCGGTAGATTGAACAATGTGAATGGGGTCGTATTGCCAATGGCCGGCGACTCAAGATACATGGTCATTATGAAGGAGAGTTAATTTCTTTGTCAGTTAAATTATGTTGAATGTAAAATATTTCCTTTGGGACAAAGCTGGCGGCCACCCCGGAAATGCAAAACATACACTGAAAATCACTTTAAAGTTGATGCTGCTATGTGGGTGCAGTACCCGATGAACTCGGGAGAGTTAATACAATAAAGCAGGTCTAATCATGGTATATCTGTTTATTACCGCAAAGGTACAATGAAATGTTGTTGCAAATGAAAATGTGTACCCTTGGTTAAGCGGACCTGGCACTCTGGACCTGCTGGTGGTCACTACTGTGAAAAGTAAGGCATAGGCTTTTAGTTAGAGTTATGCAAAAACACGTCTCGCCCATGAGGTTTTGATATGCTCCTTCAGGATGCAGGGAGACCTCCCCTCGGCTAAATAAAAGTACTTAAATGTTTTTGTGCTGTGTTAACTATTGTGATGAAAGAAAATGCAGCCTAGATTAAATTGCCGAGGGGTTACGCCGAGCTTACTAACTGCCCTGCTGGTTGTCTGGAGTACAATGAAGTCTGATTAAAGAGAAGGTGTCGGCTTCGCCGCACGTCCGGCGAATCCAGCGACAAAAATGAAAACATGAAAAAATGTAACTTAATAACTAACTTGATAAATTAAACTGACATTGTACATAATTATGATTACTAAACTAAAACAGATTGGTGACATACCTGTGAACGCCAGAGCTCAGATATGGCTAGCCATGTGAAGTTACGTGTATATCACCGCACTTGAAGGGTGATATTAAATTAAATTATGTCTCAGGTGGCTGATTCTCGATAGATGATTACATGCACACTCTTACAATTAACATATTTATATCGGCATTTGTCGTAATTGGCATAATTACAGGAATGCGTATAGATGTGATGATACACGGATTTCATCACTAGGGTCGGAGCTATCTATGCTGGAGCAGGCAGTTTCCCTAGTTAATTGTGGTGCAATCACCACTAAAATGCCTTAAAATGGTCCTATTAATTAATGCGGCTACGGAGCTGCTCGCCACTTTACACTTCCTGCGGGAATGTGATTCTTCATCTTTTGACACTAATTGGAGCCACGTCGCACTTTGGATTCAGCCACGGGGCCCGTCGACATCACGCACATTGGAAACCTGCAGGAATAAGCAGCGGTGCTTATACGTGTTCTTTGCAATGGCTGTTGCATATAACAGTCGTGACTTCACGGGGCACAGTAGTTTTGGCCACATTTCCATTCATCACGAGAGTTACCTCTTTTGATGAATGTTAAATGTTATGACCCGCAGCCACAAGTTACACGACAGCAAGAAAAGTGTAAATGCCATTCTTGTCGACCTGCACTGATCGAGTCCACGGCCTATTGTCGATTGGTCTGTGGTGGATCAAACTGGCACAAGGGATATGTGGACGTCAGGAACACGTCAACGTTTACCTGAAGTTACCTGACTGGGCGCCAAGCGTCAGGATAATGACGAAATGAAGATGAAGTTATAGCACGATGAATCTTTGAATCCCAGGGTGGTGGGGCGTACGCCCGGAAGTAATGTCTTCGCAAATGAAGTTGTTGACGTCTGCCCCGATGATGCTAGTCCCAGTTAAGCTGTAATATTTTTGTTAGCTAAACGGTAGCCAGTAGGTCGGCTAAGCACCATGCTGATAGGACATTTCTTGGTAACTTTACAAAAAGGATTAACACTCGCATTTATGTGGATTGTTAGGACCAACATCTGATACTGGAAAAAGACTGAAAAGAAATTAAGAACACCGATAGGACGTGAATGAGTATTATTAGGACCCATCCCCTTAAACGCACAAAGGCAGTCAGAATATCAATCTCAATGATCAGTTCTCTGCGGTTTTCATTCTACTTTATTTATCATCCCTCTCAGGGGCGTCTCATGTGGCCATACCTACCACTGCGGTTACACTGCACAAAGGTCCTAAGTCAAAAAAATGTATTTAAGTTGAACTTAAGCTTCCGGGGTGGTGTTAACCCATGGGAAGGAGGGCGGTGTACCGGGTGGTTAATGAGAGAAAGGGGTTCCAGATATTAATTAGTCTATTGAAGTTAAATTTCCATAATCAAAATGATGAAGGCTACCTGGCACGCGGGAAATGTGGGAGCTCGCGACACACACACCACCTCATCCGATGCTAATTGCTTAATGTCTTGCCACCCAGATGTGCACACAAGTGGGGGTTGTCTGGCGTTCCAGGATTGGAACTACATTCTGTGCCAAAAATACAACTCCAGCTTAACATTAAACTGATTTCAAAAACATACATTAAAAATTGCTTAAAGAACTCTGCAACACAAAACACTAATGGATAATGAGGGGCATAGCACTAGATGAGTGATGAAAAAAATACAGCACCACCACCAGCTTTACCCACTGCCCAGGTGAGATAAGTGCAATGCACCAAGTGCATTCAGCATGTGGGCGTGTACGGTGTAGTGCCAGTGTTTTTCCAAGTAATTAACTAGTGTGTTTTATATGGCCTTTTTAAATTGTTATTATCTTTATTAATTGTTACGTCTTCAACACAGTGTCAATCATCTAGTGGTTTTTATAAAACAGATTTGTTTATTTATATAATGTCACATGTCATAATGTTTATCATATTTATTATTCATGCACACTATTCACGTGCCTTTGAGAGTATTTACAACATTCATAATGTGCTTTAATAATCATTTTTACATTATATATTTGTTTTAAGTTTACATGCACTCTATACATATATATATATATATATATATATATATATATATATATATATATATATATATATATATACAGTGCAACTTACATTAAATATTAAATATATTTTTTCACATTAGAGTTTGCTTGTTCATTTTCTTATTTTTAAGTAATATTTATTTCAGTCTAATGTCTAGTATTTTTGTCTCGTATTTATACCCTGTGTTTTAGTTTAAGGTTATGAAATGACGTAAGCCGCGAGCCGGTTGACTTAAAGTACTGACCACGTGGCAAGATAACCTCACTTTTCGCATTTCTATCATTAGCCAGTGTATCAAAGTATATAATTGAATGTCCAATTAAAATCCCACTGAAATAAAACGTATAGGCATAATTATATCAGTAAGGCATGCATCACAAGCCATATCTGACCTAACCTGGAAAAGGGCCTGTTTTTATGTTTTGAGAGATGTCGAAAATCTAAGTCATACGAATTTTTATATTTCATTTTTTTGAATGTCAGTGATTCGGGTAATAAATATGGATATTTGTTTATATTCTCTTTCATTCCATCGGCATTGCACATAACCATTTCATTTTAATCACCGCCATAATTAATTAAATTGACATTTTTTTCATGTGTATGCGGAAGCCTCGGCCACTCAGTGAGCTCTGTGCCAACCCGCCAGTAGTAGCGTCTGAGCATCATAGTGGGAAGGAAGTGCATGCAGTCCCCTCCGGCCATAAACTTGTAAACTAATCATGTAGCTTCAATAGACTTGTAATTTTAGTATACTGGAACCCTATTTGATTAGTTTTCACCAGAGGGAGCTCCGTCTCACACCCAATTCATCTTATATATGGCTGGGACGTTATTCACTGTAATTCATGTAGTCCTCACGTCATTACTGTGCCGCATAAGTGCTCTCCCACTGAACGGTGATTTGTAATTTCAGTGTCTCCTTGGAGGAAGTAACAGAATAAATTGTGTTGTTGATACGATGCGATAATTTATTTTGAGTGTACTTCTCGGCCATGTAGCCCGCTTTTATATGCATATTTTTACTTAAAATTATAGGGCATAAAGGTGGCCCGAATCAGTTTTACGGGAGTGAGATAAGCATATGAAAGATGTTATATATCTTCTACTAGCCTACGCTTTTGAATTTTAGCTCTCAACTACAACAACTTCAAGAGACGGAGGATGATCTGGTGGACAGCCACGTGGACTATCGACACACGACTCCTCATCAGAATGTCGTGCCGTCCACACTGGTGCCCAACCTGGTAAACCATGCAATCATCGAACCTGTCCATATAATCTGCATCCCCCAATGATCCAGCAAACCACCATAGACGGTCAGAATATGTAATTTACTGCTGTGTCTGGTTTCACAGCTAAGCACCTCACAATTTGATTTACATGTATATAAGTTATTAACAACAAAATAGAGTACAGAGTGTGTGTGGTTGTGTGTAAATGTTAAGATTTTCTTATTTTGAAAGAGTTGTCTACAAGATTCTCTATTATTTGCATAATATTTTGATTGCTTTCTTTTGAAGTAGAAACATCTGATTACTATTATTTCAATTTCCCCACAAAATAGTAACTAGCTATATTTTTCAACTATTCAGTTTACATGTAGAATATAGTTTACCATAGCAAAACTGTTAGCGACTGATACTCCAGAAGGATAAATTCGTTGTGCCTTTAGGGGTGCAAAAAGGGCCGTCATCTACCTCTTGAATAAAATTTGAAAAACTGTTCAATGATTAACCCGAGTTTCTTTTTAAAACTATAATACATCCTTTCACTTGAATTCCTTTAGTTTTACTTTTAATATTTTCTTGATCTGATGTATTTTACATTTGTGCAGGTTTTTAAAATTTTTGTATATATAAACTAATTTTGTTTCGATGACAAAATCGCAGACTTATGTCACAGATTATTTTGTGTCACAGTAACAATGTTATCATGCAGTACCTACTGTAAATAAGACACTGCCGATGTATCAGATACAAACCCCGCCAGTATGTTGCGTCTGATGTTTCTTATAATACTATTACAATACAATTTTAATTGTATTTAAAATGTGTGGTTAAGACGAAACACATTTTCTAGTAATTTAAGCGCTCGTGAAGGGAACGCAAGTGCAGTGTATGATTAATAGCAAACATGTGCGCCCGTACACACGTGTTTGAGGAAGTAGATCCTGCAAACTCAGGAAAAGTGAAATTAGGTGTTCATTACTAGACGCAAAGAAACATATAAAATAATGGCCCTATTACATTTTAAGTGCCTTCGATGGCTTAAGGATAACACATGTTGTTTTTCCTTAATTTTAATTCTTCATGTATTCCATCTCCTTCTCACTTCATCCAGTGTGTGACATGTATTAAAGGGTTTTTTGTCTCTTGTAGAATTGTTTATGCAGGAAGAGATTGAAGTGTAAGAAAGTAGTTCGCATGGCCAGCTTGCCCGCCAATCTGGCAAGCATTCCACGAGGAAAAGTTTCTGTTTTGAGGAGTCGGACGTGTTGACCGACGGGGTCGCATTTCGCACACTTGCGTGGCACATCAATATTTTATAACCAACCACTTCACTGCAATAGACTGTTTAATTTCCGGAACCTCGTGTGTTTTTAGCCGCCCAAGACTTCTCAGTTTCTCACCTTCGCCCGGAATAGCAATGCTGGGGAAGGCCTATTGTCTCATTAATTAACAGTGGCCAAATACCTTTTTGTAATCTGTGCTACCTTGCTTGCAGGTTAAGCCCAGCGCATCATGTATGATTGCTACCTGGAGGAGCATGTCAAATAAAACCCAATAAACTAACGTGAAGTGTTTGCATCTTCATTCCGGTCGCCTAAAGGCTATAGGGTCGTGGGCCCCACCTTTTCATTGAAGTGTACTGTGCAAGTGTTTTATAATGTATTTCAGTGTTTTATTTTCCTATACTTAAATATGGATGCGTGAACCACCCAGAGATCTCGCTGCATAGAACGCACAGTACAGGTGACTTATCTTCTTTCATTACAACGGTTGGAGCACCGGAAGGACACTGTCCATTGGCCCTCGGCACACGACCTGGAGAAGAGGAGTCTGCTCTACTGCAGCTTGTTGGTATTGCTACTGTAATACCTTGCGCCCATAATCGATCAGCAGAATATTCTGTGAGAAAACTATGGAACATTACCTGTTCCGCTCCCAACTTGAAAACAACACTACTTTGCTCCACTACCTTGCTGTCAAGAGGTGTTTCCAAGTTGGGGATACCCACAAGCCATACTGACCAACAATGGTACACATTTTACCAGTTACAAGTCACAGTCAGCATGTCAAGGATGGGGTGTGAAAACATGAACTACCCCTCCATACCACCCATAGGCCAATACCAATGAGCGGAGGAACCAGGAGATTAATAAGTGCCTCCGACTCAGTGTGGGGAATGACCACCGACACTGAGCTACACATATTCCAACCATCCTGTTTTCTCTTCATCGCCGAACTGAGCCAGTAAACATCAGCCCAAGCTAGTTTCGTCTGGGTCAACCCCTTCGCCGACCAGGCGACTGGTAGTGGGATAGTGAACTCACAGATAAGCCAAAGCCAGAAGATGTCCGGCTAGCCACACTGGCATGAACCACTAATGCCCAGGATACCTACATTCGAAAGAAGTATCCTCAACCGAACAGGGGTGAGAGGTTTCAACCTCGGCGAAGCCCACTACTTAAAGTAATCTCCTCAGCAAGGCCAGCAAACAATTCAGTGCTGGTCTTGCTGACAAATGGGATGAAACGTACTGCATAGCAGACAAACAAGACAATGTCTACTGGGCCGAAGGCCCTCGGGGATGTATCCGGAAGTCCACCGAGGTTAAATACACCCTTTTCAGGGCGAAATACCCAACCAAGAGGACGACGCCATCGCAGACCTACCCTCGTGTCATCCCGATGTAAAGGACCACCCAACACCAATAATGGCACCTCCCGAAGTTGACCAAAGGCCACCGAAGAGGCCCGCGGCACGAACCCTGGAATCCGACATGGAGTCAGCTATTCTCTACCAGGAAGAATAGACTTACCACAGCATAGAACATCAGTCTCCGTTCGATACCTCCCAACTATGGCCACAAAAATTACCACCAGGCGTGACCAGACCACCATTAGCTGCAGTGAAGTGTCTTGGCGAAGTCCCTGAGATAGGGAATACATCCAGGTACGGTGCAAATCAAATCGATTATCCGAGAGATTCGAACTGCCACAGGTAAAGGCGATAGAGCCAACCCGAGCACCTTACCCTCCACTTATTAAAACTCCCGAGCCAGAAATCAAGGTTGTTCTAGCTGCCACGAAGCCAACTTCTGACTCCGAGGAGATACCGTCAACCACCATTGGACCGTCGAGCAATGGAAACGCCGGAGATCCAATCCCTTGTTCTTTATTGGAGTAATTACCCGAGTCAAGAATCAAGGTCATTCCAGCTTTCACGAAGCCGATTCTTGTCCCATGATGAACCATCAACAATACTGAGGGCGTTGAACAATTAATGTGTCAATGCCCCAATCTTCTGCCATGTAGGAATATCCCACGGCTACAGTCGAGGATGAGAGGCTCATTCTGCCTCCCAATCGACTAACTACCGATGAACCTAGGACGTCCAGCAACGCTGACCCCGACGCCCTACAAACTCCTCTTCTCCAAGAGGAAACTATCCCCTTTCACACGAGATCTGCCGAGGTTAAAGAGCCATCCCACCCTCTGGCCACAAATCCAGATGAGACCATCGATGTCTTGCAATCCTCAGATTGACATGAAAGAACTTCAGCAGTCGAGGTGCAGGGCTGTATTCTGCCACTCCCTCGCACTGCCACAGCGGAGAAATTTCCTGCCCCACAGGTAGAAACCCAAGCTGTCGAGGTGAAGAGTTCTACGTTGCTCCTCCCTAACACTGTCTCATCGTCCTTCGTACATAATCAGTCCTCCCTAGCGGTTGCAGCTTAAGACAATGCCTCAGCACCACATTCCGATTCCCGAAGATTGAAGCCCCGTCGTGCCGCCAAAGCGGAATCAGTGCCAGGCTAGTATAAGGAGTCACCATGGAGTCCCATGTCTTATTTCATGTGGCCGTATCCAGCCCGTTGCAGCGCTAAGACAGAGGGGAAAATCGGCGAAGACCAAGACCGCCGAAATGTAAGTGCTCAGTAACTTGAGACATCGACAAGGTAGTCTTAGTTAGCTACCACCCCAGAGACACTTCTAATGCGGCGCAATAGTGCTTGGCCTTAGGAGGAAACCTGTACAATCAGTGAATACCACAAAAATCTTCATAATGCGAAATATCCAAAATTCGAAAGTCCATCAAACTCGCCAAATCATCAAACGGCACACACAAAAAGACGTCGCAACCCCCATGTCAAGGTTTAAAAATACAAACCGTACACGACGGCAGATACTACATTACTCCAAACATCAGATTACCCCAGTGACAGTCAGGACTCATAGACCTGAACCAATAGTGAAATAGATAGCCAACAAGTCAAAGACAGTGTGATTAGCTTCCAGACACATAATACCCAGCCATTACTAATCCGAGATAGAAAAGGAACCATTGAGAAATTATACGTGATAATTATTCAGACATTCGCCATAGAATAAGCAAACTCGTTTTAACAGCCATTATTAAGCTGTAGTATAAACCCTGTGGAAAGGCGGACACTTTGTTCTGACGTGTGACAGCCCCAGTTGATAGGCTGCCCGCATCACTGGGTTACTTGTTCAACGTTAGGCGAGTTGCGTCTTTAGGTGGACCTCGCCTTCTTAGACTTCTGAACACCACACCTAGGGGTGTAAGGCACCTGGTTCTAAAGTAGGGTCGGGCCTGCAGGAGTTAGACAGTCGATGTGTTGGAGTGCAAGTGTAGATGCCAATTGCTCCACCACCACACCTCACTCTCGACTTGGTTGCAAGAACTGCACGGTGTTGTCCCAATGGAGTTGGTCTCCCGTACACCGGAGTGTAAACCCCACGAAGTGTGCGATGAAAGCAGCTCAACCCAACCGTAAAGCATACCTAGTGTAGTGGCTCTACCAGTCCTCCCATCTGAGTGCAAGGTACAGGTGGCCTTCCAATGGTAGTGATGCGAGTGTCCTGGGGTCACTGGTCTCCCCAGGCCCGAAGAAGTTCCCCTCCTCGGCACGTCTGAGCATGGGGTAAGGTGGGGGCGACTTCAAGCTGGCAAGCTACTTTCTAGAGGATGGTATCCTAGTGGCATGGTTCTACCGTTCCTGTGTGGGGCAGAGAATGGGTTGCCTTCCAGGATGTTTATTTCTGTTGTCAGTGTAGATTCGGAAAGAGCAAACCCAGTCTGCTGCTGTCATCAGATCCGATGTGGGTGAAGGGTAGGAGGTCGGAGTGATACTCCAGAAGTTAGGTAAGATGAATGTTTATTTACTGTTAAGGGAAATAAATAAAGATGGTAGAAGTACTACCTCCTGTCCACTCGGACTTGGTGGAAGGTTAAAACCCTATCTTAGAACAGGGGATGGCGTCTTGTGCAAAACTAAAGGGAGTAGGTTAAATATTGGCATGTGTGAACAAATTTTACTCCTCTGGGCTAGCTCTACTATCGCTTGTCTGTAAGGGACCGAATGTGTATCAGTGTGGTGAGCTCACGACGCCGCTGGTTCTTCCTTTCGCTCCGGAGGCCCAGGCACACCTCTTTATATACTCCTTGGTCATCCCTTACTTCACTGGCATAGGGCGTCTGGAGAAGGGATTAGCAAGTGCAAACCCAGCACCTAGATCCTCTGTGCGAGCAGCATAGTGTAGAGTTGTGGGATCTACGGATCATACTTGTGGCGTCTGGAGAAGGGATTAGCAAGTGCAAACCCAGCACCTAGATCCTCTGTGCGAGCAGCATAGTGTAGAGTTGTGGGATCTATGGATCATACTTGTGGCGTCATCCCACGGTACACTGCTGTACTAACTCGGGACCTCTTGCATGGTCCCAGTGGCTCATCGAGCGAAAATTAATTCCATTATTGGGATGTCTATCCGAATCCGGTAGATACAACAATCTTGTAGGCGGTGGCAGTGACCCAACTCGGTTTGCTAGTGATGTAGTTGCACTGATGAGTAGTAGTTGTTTATTGATAGGTATAAATGACATTATGCATCAGTTCTCAATGTAAGATTCCATAATTAGTGGCAGACAGCCCACTCTTAATCATGTATCGCCTATACACTCTCCACAGTGCAACTGAATACACAAAGATAAAGACTTCACCTTGTACATAGTAAAAAAAGTGGTATAGAAATGGACTCCCACAAAGGAGCGATAGTTAGATTACATTTTTTTATTATATTGATTTAATGTGTAGGTACACAATTAAATATGCCTTTGAGTCTTTGCAGTGTCGTATGTGAAGATGATAACAACGAAGATCCTTACAAGATTCGTTATTGATCTTTTCGTGTAGTGCTTGTGTGTCACAGCATTGTAATTTTCATTTCTTTTGAGCGTGTTGCCTATTCTCAGTATGTTTTTATGTACCTTGTATACCGACCAAGAGTCGAACCAGAACTCTGAGCCACAGAGCTCCAATGAACTCACCACAAAAAACCAAGATACAAGGGTTCTGAATTTAGAGTTTGTTTTGCTTGTTAGATTTTAAAGTGACCAACATGCACATTATGAACACGTTTAATTCTTTCATTAAAGTGTGTTTATTTTGTTCCGCTAGTCGACCTGCCCAGGTGATGGAAAGCCTAAGGTTGGCGAACGCTTGTATTGTCACACGTACCTAACTATTTTGCTTGCTGCGAGACCCACAGGTTGCCCAAGAAAGTATGCTAGACTTTCTTTAACTAATACACCACAGCAAGCTCCGTGATCATTTGTTTTTCCACCCCACCTTCCACGAAGTAAGGCTTGCACATATTTTATTCCCAATCGTCTTTTTATGCATCGTTTTTATGTATTTTATTTCCACAGGTCTTTGTTGTATATATAATTGTAAGTAAACATAGCATTATGTCAACGGTACGTGTAGGCCGAGGTATACCCGGTACATCGCATTACCCGACACATCCTCGCCACAGAAGGGGGAAAAACCGTTACCGGAACATCATTCCACTTTGTCATGAAGAGGGGAAGAGTGAACCAAAACTACAAAGCACCCGAAAATTTTTCCTTCGGCTTCTACACAATGTGATTTTCCAGATAAGGGGGACCCACTTGTTCATTCCCTACTCCATCCAATTGGTCCGATGAGTCTTCATCGCAACGAAGTGGTTTAAGGAGGCAGGAAGTGGGGTTAGGTGAATTGACGACGCATAATGCTGCTTTCCAGTTAGTGAAACCTAGTTGTTGAGATTCCGTTCATGTCAATTTCCCATATCAGTCGATTTTTTTTGGATGGTTCCAGCAAATATCTGATATAAACAATGTGTTAAAAAAATCCCGCCTGCTACGACCCTTAAATCATTAATTTTCCTGATTCCATCGATCAGATATTATGTCCAAAAACCCAAAATATATTCAGAACAATAGTTTATCTGTGAAATAACTATCTTAAAACCGGCACTGTCAAAATTACGTAGCCCCAAGAGGAGGTACAAAGACACGCACTAACCTCAAATGCTAGTGTATACAACAGGTTACCTTGAAACATTACCATTTCTAACAATCACGTTATTTATTTGCAATATATTTGTTTTAATTTACTCACGTCAAAAAGCAGATAAAATATAATTATTGCAGGCACTTCATTGTTTCAAGTCAGTACACAAAAATTCACACAAAATACGTATCTATAATGGATGCTATATGTACCAAAATTTAAATATTAATAATGGCCGGAACGGATTTGAACTTTACCCCGGATCGACAAAGGAAACGTGATCATTATTAGGTCAGTAGAATAAATAATCATGCATTAAGATAAAAGCACACCAATTTTTTTTTTTTTTTTTTTTGCAGAGTAATACAGTGTTGTCAACTGTCGCACAAGATGGCAAGTGTAGTCAACTTCGCGGATTTCTCGTTAAATTCGGTGAAATTTAGAAATATTTAGCAGAGACATATACATTTTAGTGGGCAGCAGAATTTTTAGCGGAGCAAAATATAGTTTCACAAAGCAGATTTTTACACGTCAAGGTTAAAAAACTGTTAAATTTGTCCCCAAAATTAGCGCCGGTAGTTAAAGTGAACAGCCAGAGTATGGAATCAGCTTGCGGCGTGCTGTTCAGATTTCACAAGATTGGTTAAACATACGTGGAACATTCAACGGCGTGCTGTTTAGGTTTCGCCAAAAACTACCTTTGGACACTGTGCAGCGTACCGCTCAGGTTTCGTTATCGCTAAAAGTTTTATAAGTTGCTGGTTTACGTGCGTGCACCCACTACAGTGTATGCGATACACGTTTATTTTCACAAGTATTATAGCTCTGTATAATTAATCTGAACTTCATATACTTTTGGATGAAATCCAACTTCGAACTACATAAAAGGCGAATTTCGAATTAAAACAACTTAAAAGCATATAAAATCATATTCTTTCATTTGGGGGTGAATAAGCACGTTGAATTATATAAGATTTCGAATTAATCTACTTAAAATTAACAAAGTTTTACTTACTTGATTACCCTCAATTTATCAATTTTTAGCATGTTTCTATTTTAAGTCATCGTAATTAATGTTTTTTTTGTTAGGTTTTACTTTTTGAGGAGAGGAGAGTGGTCCACATGTCGAGTATATTTCAGCAGGCCCAATGAAAAACGAATAATACAGGTTGCACTGTACAACTAGACGACTATGATTATCTGCATTACGTATTCCTACGTAACCCGATGAAGCGTCAAATCCGGTAACATATTTCACGAGTGTTCTTAGATTGTCATACCCTGGAGGGTGATTCTAAACACGTGGAAAATAAGATTGCGAAAGTCGTGACGAGACACGCCGCCCCCTACACCCTGCTGGGAGCCAACAAGCCATCACTCTCTCAGGGCTATGCCAAGCACAGCCGAATATGCATTAAGCTGAGCACCGGGCAGAGGGTAGCTACTTCCATGAAAGGGGCGTCATGAGGCGAAGTCACACCTCCCACCGCAGCCCGACGTTGCACCTGTCTAACGGACTATATAAGACTGTACGCGCCTGGGATCTGGAGTAATTCCTTTCTCCAGTAGCTCACTCCCAACACTTCGTGTGCTGGGGCCTTTTCTACTGCTCAACAGTCTTTGGCAGCAACCAGAGGCTGCAACCAATGACATCACCAGAGGTTCCTGCCGCCTCTACCACCCGCTACCAAAAGCTCTCACTGATGTTGCCAGAGGCTTCTTCATCTTTTTTTGGAAACACCAGCAGCCTTACCACACCATCCGCTGCTGCTCCTTCTGGATCAGCAGGCGCTCTACTTGCTAGTAGAAGCAACTACACCCACTGCTCTTAAAGTAGTGGAAAAATTTTTTAAATTTGTCTCTTCTAGACATCCCCTGGTGCGACCAGAGTTGTTTTCATAGCCATCAACGCCACTAGCTATCTTGGGTAGTTTAAGAACAGGTCGCCTACAACTGTATACCGTAGGTTACTTCCGTATCATACTCTGCTTGGTTAGAAGGTATCATGCATTACTGTATATATTATTGCTAATACAGTACAGTTCCGCTATAGCGAGATGTCATGGTTCCAGGTTCAATCTTCGCTGTAAGTGTCCTCACTATCACTGAATTAGACAGATTTTGAACCCCAGTAGGGCGTACCTCTTAAAAATCGCCCTAAAATTGCTTTTAAACTGTGTCTGAACCACCAAAACGTAAAAAAAATCCTGTTAGATGATAACTGATTGCGTAAAAATGAGAGGGAAATCTGACTGGGCCACCTAAGTATAATTGCTCAGCCTGCAATAAGTTCCTCGGCCTACGCAGCATCGTCCTGCAATCAGTTACCCGGCCTACACAGTATTTCCAGCTACAGCTTACTCAGCCGCCAAAGCACTGTCCTGGAAGCGATAACTCGCCCGTCACAGTTCCGCACGCATAATTCTCGCACCTTTTTTTACAGGATTTTAGTGCCAAAACTTAGGGTGCATGAAATCGCCAAGACAAATCCATGTAAACATTAAAATGGAGTCTACTCTACGTAATTCCTCGCCAACTACGGGGTATACGTTTTTTAAAAACACAGCACTTCATTTACTGATAATAGATATGAAGATACATATTCAAAATTAAATCACTAGTGTGCTGGGGCTAGCAGCGAAAACATTGCCTAGATCCTTGAGTCAGCCGCCCACCACTGCCGGCTGGCCGCCGCCCGCCACTGCTGTTGTTACAGGTCCAGTTCACATTGTAACAGCGGCCCGGTGTTGGGAAAACATGACATGCACCTTATTCTTAGTAACAGTGTATTCTCGGCATGCCTCTTTATTGCCGTGTCCCTCTGCACACACAATTACCTGAATTTTAAATGCAGCAGTGTGACTGGTATATTTACCCATTATGCATTCGTACTAAACAAATATTAATATAAATGAAAACTATTCCATTCGCATTAAAAAAACCACCCGCATACAAATAAAATCCTTGCCTGATTTTGTTTACATGTTCGCAGTGCGGGCGCGGCAGCCAGAAATTGATAACAGGACCAGTGACCTTGTAGTGTCAGCGACCTGGCACGATCGAACAAAGCGCGCGTCGCGCAGGCCCATTAGCATTACATGCCTCGCTGAGAGAAACATTTTGCACGAAATACGAAAGAAAAATTATTTTCCCTAATTCAACACCATAAAATTTGGGTATGTGAATTGAGTCAGCATAAGAATTATGGCAGTAAACACGGTAGTCACTGGAAGATCATGCGTTTTCAACTAACAAAACCGCATGGTGCGAGACTTACTCAAAACCAGCAAAAATCCAAGAAAACTTTATCAAAATTGATTAAAATTACGTTCGTTATAGACCAGTGATAAAAAGTAGTATTGTAGTTGTGTCCTTATCATTAATTGGTATGCCACAGTATGGAAAAAAAACCCAGCAAAAATCTGTTCATATGTAGCTGTATCACTTGGACTGTTATGTTTAAATGGAATTTGTTTTCCGTAAACAATAACGTTCGACCCACATACGCCAAGTTGTTTGAAACCTAACACAGTTGACAGCACAATGACAGACTATTGAAAAGCGGAACGGTTTTATGAAAAAATGGGATCAATGTAGAAAGGTCAGGATTTTATTTATAGAACACAGTGCTTTGTTTTGTTAAAGAGGGTGGTTAGGAGGCAAGGCGGAAGAATGTGACACATGAGAGTAGCACGTGAGGGAGGACAAGGGAGTGGAGTTAAGGCAGATAGATAACACGGTGCTTCAGACGGCCACGAGTCGTGCCGCAAGCCTGCTTCACACAATCTCGCAGTACATGTTTCAACTCGTAAAATTACAAATTTTCCATGGAATATTTTTGCGATTTTTTGAGGGTTCCTCAAAAAGACCTCGCTATATCCGCGTTCTCGCAGTTGCCAAGCTCGTTACAGCGGGATTCTACTGTAAATACTGATAGTTCCTTTAACTGAGGGTATCTCTTCTAGGGGTATTACCCTTATCCACTAGAAATAATATCTACTGTAGGTCATCAACAGAGACAAGGTTTTACTACACCAGTACGAGCCTTAGAGTACGAATGCGGAGTCCCTTCCGGAATCCATACGTCTGATACATACACCATTCGATGGCCACCCGTTCTAGACCCCATTGGAAAGAACGGTAGAGCCCTGACTACTAGCAACTCATCCAACGAGGGCGAGACAGTCACCTCAAGGTATATTCCACCAGAGCGTGTATGGTGTTGGCGTGGATAATTGCGAACACCTGTGGCGACCCTCACCCAATAGTGGTAGGAAGGCGGCCCATACAGCTTAACACTCTAGGTCTGCGCGCCTGTGGCAGAGGACTGATTAGAGCACTAAGCACGTGCCGGTAACCACTATTGGAAATTCACTTCAATAGGGATCTGTCGTGTTCACGATAATCAAAAAATATATGTAAGTGTCAACCCAACCTCTATGCCTTTTGGAAGAAGGCACGGCTCGCAAAGAGAGGAGCAAAAGGCGGCCTACACCACCCTCAAGCGATCGTATATATATTAGATCCACCTACTCCTAGTAGGCAAGCCGAGCGGGACAGTGCGCAGCATGCCTGTCGTCTAGAGAGATCTTCCTCTACAGTATTTACTTATATATATTTCCCTGCACAAAATCACATAGTCGGAGAATAGCACCGTGTGGTACGTGCTCTAATAGAGGGCACTGAGGTAAGATACAGGGCAGCTAGCCCCTGGTTCTGGAGCCAAGAGTCTGTGGAGTGGAACCAATGGTACAGTGTTGGCCAGCACGGTACCAACATCCATCACTCTCCTATTAGAGTCGCCTGTTCCAGTCAACAAGCACCAGTTCCATTCAGTGGCCGAAGTACGTCTTGGTACGACAAGTAACATGAAACAGTCAAGCGGCCTGACCAAACCTATTGTTGCTCCAGTAGTGAAGACCTATATTCCCAGTTGCCAACCGACACACCCAGCACGAGTCGCTGGAAGTAAACATAACTCAAACGTCTACCCAGTGCTACACAAAGCGTGCCTGACCTAATGCAGCTAAAACCACGTTGACCAAAACTATAGATCTATAGTCCAGCACGTGTCATAGTAAATGATCTTGGCAGTTTTGGCAGCCACCATACTATGCGCCCAAACTTCGTAGAGCTTTCACTAAATTAATGTTTTAATTTATTGAAATGTAATTAAAGGGTTTTGTGAATGTCCAGTGTCTTATATAATTTTAATATGATTTTTCATTTATTTTGCAAGCAAGTTCCAGCTTTTTACAGTGATTGCAATTTCCCCGACACACATAGCCACACACACACACAGAACGTTTAAATAAATAATAGTGTCGGAATTAACTTAATTCCTCAGAGTTTTGCTGTGCTTGTTTCTGGTTTTATATATGTATTCAGTGTATATGTATAAATTTGGTTTTCCCTCACGGTGTTGGCAAGAGATCTCCGTTTGGTAACTGCATCACACAGCAATCCTCCTCAGTGTAGTTCGGCATGCCTAGGAGAGTGCACGTGTTAACGTCACAGGGGAATATCATCTTTCTGACCAGTAGCTGAAATATTAAGTCTAACATTTAATTCTCTTATTTTCTCCCCCACGCATGCACTCTCACCTCCGTAGACTCGCAGCCCCAGAATCTAATTGCCTTAATTTCCATGCACTAAACAGTATTTTTCGCAATGTCGGACAACGGCAGGCTTTGTACACCATGCCTGCAGTATTCGAATTTTCTCTCAGTCAATATACGTGATTGCGTTCCTTGTCTTATTTCATTTCAATTTTAATTTAAATTTTGCCTTGGGTCCTGGCCCACTCCTGAGTGTACGTACAAATGCTCATTTATGTAATGTAAAGGCATTAAAGACTATTATTGCACTTTACATGTAAACGTGAGCTGCGAGAGGGATACGCCACGTGGCTGTCAAACCAACTAACGCCCTGAGACCCAGAGTCCACGTGCTCACCAGTGACATAGATGAGCTAGCACCCTACTGGAACTTATAACTATTCAGTGATATCTAGCCATGCAACTAGGTTTCTCTCAAATCCGGCATGTCTCGCCCCTCACAAGCTGCCAAGCCACGATAAAGCATTTTACAGCATCTTGTAATTATGTGTTAAGAGATTTCACTGCCTCTTGTTTTATTAGTCTATAGAATAGATCTGATAAATATGGCCACTGGTGGTTTTGAACGTTGTTTGTTTACATTATATCCTGCATTGCAAAACATTCCTGTTTTAGTATTTGGCACGAGAAAAATGTAAAGTGGAAATTTATTGAGTAAAATTAATAAAAATGTATTGGAGTCGACAGCAAAATAAGTATTGTTTTCTGTAATTCACTTTAACTTAGGCCTACACTCATACTGGTAAGTATTTATTTCACATGTTAATGGGTAAATCAGTTCTGCAAACCTGGTGGCACTTGTAAACACAATGCAAATAGCTTATGTGTGTGCGTTTGCAGTGGTATTTAATCAGGCATTATTGGAAGCACAATTTTTTTGGTAAATCACGATAAAACGAAATAACACCAAAATAAAAGTTAAAATGCAAAATAACACAAAATACAGACAAATGCACGATATCTCCACAAAATTTGCTTTTCCCATAATAAATGAACTATTCTCCCATGTTCTATCGACAAATAACATAAAGACTTGCAAGTCCTGGCAATATCGAGAAATACACAAGATTAAAAAACCTGAAAAAGTAGGTGTTATTTTTTCCAAAAGGTGTTGTTTTCATCAAAAATAGCCGTTTCAGAATGAGAATTGCTCTAATTTTTCATGTGCTCTCTATAAACACACACATGTGCATGCACGCACATGCGCACACACACACGTGCACGCATGCACCCACACACACACAGATATATATATATATATATATATATACACACATACATCTCTACATATTATGAACCCGTAATCGAAGAGACACTAATTCCTACATACATTGACTTAACTTTGCCCCCCCCCCCCCCTCAAGAAGTTGACGCCAATGGTGCTTGGTGGACATGAACACTACAACAGCGTGTTTTTATAATGAACAAATAAACTTTTGCAGGGCTGTGCAGTAGAATGTTCACTCAAATCGACATGCGTTATCACTTGCGCTCATGTATCTATGGTTGTAAATACACGTGATAGAAAGTAAACATGTTTCATTTATGGTGATAAATAGAGTCTTGCGAAGCAACTATATGACGTAAAATATTAATAATTCATGACAACACTACAGGATTTTGTACAATTCGTGAAGTACAGCTGAAATAGCAAAAATCGTAATTTTTCGTTTTTTATGTGAATATTTACGTTATTTTTTTGTTTTATCTCATTTGCTAATTTTTCAGGTCTCTACTCAAGATAAAATTCTCTATTTCATTTTGACACAATTTTTAAAGTACAGAAATCATAATTCTACATGCAACACTCACACGTAATCACTTAAACTTTGTTTTTCTTGTGTAACAAAATGTAAACAAATACATTTCACAGATTATACAAGCAGTAAAATATGCACTTTGATAAGTTAGTAGCTTGACAACAAACCGCCTCCAAGTTCTAGTAACAATGGCGCAAAGAGAACATTCACAACTAGAATGTGTGCAGTAATCTATGGTCGCAGTGCCGAATCAAATGTTTGTTTACACTGACAGTTGCGTGTAAATTGTGTGAAACGAAAGTGTAATATCAAAATTGATACAGTAAACGGACTGTTTTCATAAAATATCTGGTCTCATAAATTATGAAAGAGGCTGCAGCCAATGTAAAATACTGTAAAATGTCTATCATTTGGACATTTTGTCTGTGCTAACGTACGTATTTAACCTCTAATGGACGGTGATTGATTAGTTTTGTTTACATTCAACGGTATTATAAAACACTGCTAGCTGAAACAAAATCAAAGGTTAAAAATGTCACACTGAAAAATTTACGAAAGAATACACATATGTACAACTTGCCTAAATGTTTACCAAATATCCTTGGAAATTTACATTGTTTTGGGAAGTGTGCAGTATTCTTGAAATCACACAATGTTGACAAGTTCGTTTTAATTAGCAGGGCCATTTCTACATGACAAATCTATATATTTCTTCCACAGTCTACTGTATGAAACTGTGAATTCCACTAAATTTGCTAGTTCAACTACGAAAAATTATTTTCTCTCGCTCTCATTAAATATTGCAATGTATTTAACATTTGTTGACAATCGAATCGAGTCCAGAATCGAGAATAGAAACAAAAATTTTGGAATCAAACTGAGAATCAGAATCGATAAAAACCTTGAATCGTCCCATCACTAAACATTAACACACTACTTTACCTCTGTCACGACCAACTTTACTAAAAGCATAACTATAAGCTGTTTCACGGTAACGTGAGCACTTTTTAAGGCTCTTATAAATTTTTCCTTTCATCCAGTATCCATCTTCCTGCTGTTTTTTAATATAAATATTGCACTGTGACCAATACACAGGGTATATATTTCACCACCCTCAAAACTTAATGCCTGAGGCTGCAATATAATTTATTTATTTGTGGTTAATGACTGTTGAGAGGGCCTTAAAATAAGCTCACTTTACAGTGAACAGGCAGTGTGACTAAAAAATACGTGCAAACAGGGTGACATTTTTGAAAAGTGCTTCTTAATTAACCATGACGAGCATACCCGAACTTCTATTATTCCAAATTCTTACTTTAAGTAAGAAGTTTCATCACATTCAGCCTCTCTACACAAAAATATGATAGAAAACCCAATTCCAAAACCTCACTCAAAGGTGTGTGCAATACCATAAGACAAACGTGGCTATTTCACGAATGCAGCATAGCCATCCTTGTCCCAACAAAACCCCGAGTGACTTGAAACAACATGAACATTAGGTAAGAGACAACTTCAGGATCAGAAGCAGATAAGGAATTTTTTTTCTCATCACACATAGTGGAGTCCAAGGGAAATTCCCACTGCACAATTCATAAAAACTACACATATTACATAAAAAAAAAAAAGTTAATTTTCCTTATCTCTCTGTAACTTGCAGTTGTTTCTCATTCTTCCAAAAAAAAATACTAGAAACAAAAAAAAAGGGTGCTGCTAGATTATTAAATTAACACAATGATATACATAAATTTCCTTAATCTTCTCCACATATTAAAAATGATCTAGTGACACTCTTAGACCACACACTTTATACATGTTTACACTAAATAATCTATTGAATTTAAGTACATGGCTTTTTGTACCTACTACCTATTATACAGGAGAGAAAAAAACAATTCTAAAAATAAGAAATCTCTTCAATTTACTTTAATTTATTTACTTTTATAAATTATGTACACAGGTGGCAAATGGTGCCACATCCCTGCACTCCGACCACTAAGTGATCTACAAGCAGTTGGCAACAGTGCAAACACCAACATTTTAACCTTGTTACCCCTAAAATTCATTTGAATGCAACATAAAACTGTTCAATAACTTCTCACAACTTGAAATATGACTTTAAAACTACGTTCAAGAGTACGGTACTATCACTTTAAACTCTATGCTACGTTAATTTTTATGGGGTAGAGAAACTGTGATACGACTGTCATGAAAAAATCAGAAAACAGTAAAACCCTTTTAATAATAATTTTTTCTTCCTCATTACTATGCAGTAAATTTGTATGTGGCTAAGAAATATGCATGTAAAAATGACCACTTCAAGATAGTTGAAAAGCACGTATTTTTCAAGTCCAAAAATTTCTTACGAGGGTTTTACTATGTTGATTTACATATTTTTATTATCTACTGGATAACAGAAATAAACATAACTTCCAAGAAACTTTCAAGCGATTTCAAATGGTTAAATACCAGAGTACAAGCAGCTACCTCGGCAACACAGACAGGCAAATCATAAACTCCACAAGTTATCCAAAAGGACGTAAATTAAACCTGCAGATGATGGAGGCACCATTTCGACACCAACGAATGGATACAAATTATCAACAACAATCTCAATAAAAACAATAAATAACTTGTCAACAAATTAGCAGCCATATGCATGCCAACCAGCAGCATCTGCAATAACGACCTCGAGAAGAGCAATGGGTCTCCCCCAGGGGGAGCAAGATTCTAACCACTTCCAGCGGCACAAAAGAGTGACTTTTCACAGCCTGGAAGGTGTTACTCCTTGAGACCACCAGAATTGCAACTTCCGTTCTACAGTCAGTAAGACAGTGCGAGCGGGCGCATGGCTCCGTGCGCGTTACCTCAACCGTCCTGAATACGGAGTTCCACGTCTACCTCTATCGAGCTTAATTGAATTTTATTATTTAACATTTTGTACAGGAAGTGCGTGCTGTTTCCAGCGATTAGCTGCCTCACTCATCGTCTGTTTCACCGCCGTCGCTCGAGTAGTCTTGGACAGGCACTGGCCGGGAGAATGGTGCACTCGTCATCTGTCTACAAAAAAAAAAAAAAAAAAGAAATCACACGTGTCACACTTCTCGACACTAGTGTACACTTCAGACACAAATATCCTATGGTATCAGACCAAAAGAGTTCACCGTTTTGTTTTATCTTTCTGAAAGGGCTGCTCCATGTTGTGAAAATTCATCACTTAAATTTGGTAACCGTAATTCATTGAAGTTTCAGATGGTTGTATACATCTTTTTTATCTAAAATATCTGCACAAACCCACACAACCAACAAGGTCAAAATTAGAGCAGTAGGTCTTGCCATTCAACAATATTTTTTTTGATGAAATTACTTTATCTAAATTTTATTCCAAGTGGCAGTATTTCCCAATTACAAAAGGGTGAAAAAATACTGATATTTCGAATGTAACAAGTACGATATAACAGTAAATTATTATCGCAGTATTGCTTGTGCAGTATCATAACGAAAAATACACAGTAGAGATCTGCGAGTAATCAAAATTTGAGCTGGGGCCAAATATGTACATGCCTGCTACTTGAGCTTAGCGTAAACTATTTTATTTTGGTTTGAAAAATTTCAGCTTTTATACCTTATATATTGATACGAGGTCATTCAATCAACATTGGATTACACAGAGAACATTACTTTTTGGTACAAAAGAAAACAACATTGACACGTGCTGCTTCTACGTAGACCTATTATAATACAACTCCGACTCATCGCCTAGGAGTACTGCTTCCATCTTTACAGGCATGAACAGCACGCAAAACGGGTATGTGCAGCCAAACTCAAGATGTCAAACAGTTGCACCCGCACCGGTAATATTAATCGCGTTTCCACCGGGTGTCTGTACCAGTCACAAATATCACCCTGTTGTCTACGGCGAGTCAATTGTGGCTCTCTGCATTTCCTACCACTTCTTCTCTCAGAGGCGTAACGTACCTCCAACTGTGAGTACAGTTATACACCCTGGAAATAAAAGTAGCAAAGTAGAAAGCAACGTGTGTGTATTGAAAGTTCAATAGACAGGTGACCTGTGCCACCTCCTACCAAGTCAAGGATAGCTGAAGGTAACTGCATGGTTCCAAGAGTAGGTGACCTGGTTCTAAATAAACGGGAAAGGCTGATTCTAGACGAAATAAGAGTTACAGTTAAACTACTAAATAAAAGTGTCTAGAGGAGATAAATGAAGTTAAAAGACGAAAGTTCATGTTTGTGTGCCGCCAGGTTGACTTGTCGTCGACTTACGTAGTTGGTTGCCGTGAAGGCGTACTAGTAAGTTTCAAACTTCTCTAGAGCTCCTGAGCACTAAGAGTGCTGTGGGCAGTGTAAGAGATGCAAAAGAATGACTGCGGCCGGATTTATATAGTGGTAGCTTGTAGGATGTGATTGTTCTGCTTACGTCACCATCTTTGATTTGCGGCTAAATTAAATAGGGTGCACGTGACTGGTCAATAACAAGTCCTTTTGCCATGTGCACATAGTAGTCGTTTACGTTTACTACACTGTTTTTTAAAATTGGCACACTTACTGGTGATCTTCGGTTTCACTTTCCATGGATCCCCCACTTGGACAAAGGGCAGCGTGCAGTTGGTATGGCCACATATACCTGGTTGTGGGTCTCCATGGCGATTCCCGTACCGGCCAGGTGTGTAGGCAGCCTTGGCAGTACGTGGGGGCATCAGGCATCGTAGAGCAGCCTGAGGCGTCGTGGCATCTGCTTTTGCCACAACAAAGTAGGAGGGCACTCGTTCAAGGGACGTTGAGGCAGTGTGGGGAAGTGTCAAGCCCTCCATCCCGACTGCACGGGTTCCTACCCGAAGGGCATGAAGTTTCTCTGACGGGGCTGTGCGGAGCAGAAAGATCTCCACCCTGACTGCGGGCAGCACAGTTCGTCGTGGTACCAGGTGGTGGGCGGCATCGACTCGACTATCTCGGTGGCCAGGTCTTGGGGCGAGGCAGGCAGTGGAAGGGAGATTCACGCCGACCTCCACTGCAGGTGATGTACCTGTTGAGGGGCAGTGGGTGGCATCAACGTTCTTCATGAAAGCGGCCTCTCGCGTAGCAAGATGGCGGGGCAGAGCACTTCCAATGTGGCAGCTCAACGTCCGGGTCTGCGGGTATTCCTGCATCGCAGAACCTGAGGACAGTACACATTTGTTGCAGCTCGACGCCCCGGGTAGCAGTTTCCTGTGTAACAGGAGGTTGGGACAGAGCACTCATGGTCGAGCTCGACATCCAGGCTGGCGGATCTTCCTGCATGGCAGGATCATGAGGTGGAGCACCTCCGGCGTGGCAGCCCAACATCCCGATGAGCGGGTCTTCCTGCATGGTACTTTATTGCTGGGGCGGAGCACTCTTGTCAGAGCTCAACGTCCCGGCTGGCGGGTCTTCCTGCATGGCAGGGTCTTGAGGCAGAGCACTTCCGGAGTGGCAGTTTGACGTTCCGATGAGCGGGTCTTCCTGCATGGCAGGTAGTTGGGGCGGAGCACTCTCGTCTGAGCTCGACATCCCGGCAGACAGTTCTTCCTGCATAGAAGGGGGTTTAGGCGGAGCACTGTCGTCGGAGCTCAACGTCCCGGGTTTGGGTGGTCTAGTGGAATCCTGTACTTCTTTGTTGGAGGACGACTTCGCTGAAGTTGGAATGGCCTCAACTTCTGGCTCCACAGTTATACTAGGTGGAGAGGTAGGTGCCTGGGTGATTCCTACCCCTCTCACCAAAGGTACTTTCAATTGCTCACTGATGCGGCTTCATTGGAGGATGGGGGGGGGGGGGGGGGTTTCCTGTCGTGGGGACTCTGCCAGAATAATTCAGAGCAGCTAGATTTTATTTTGGCTGCTATCGTCTCGGCGTAGCTGCATGGCGCCTAGGGCATTGATCTAACGGAGAATGATGTACCTTGGCGTTGTTCTACATCAGGCTTCCATGGCACGATGTAATAAGGCATTGGTTCAGGTCTTGTCGAAGGTCCTGCCTCTGTATCGGGTACTACTCTTTTGATCGGAGATTCATCTTCATCCCTTGATTGGCCAGGTGATTCTCCTTCAGCGTCATCGTCCTCAAGTATTGGCATGTCCCCAGGGTATGGTCGTATCTGACCTCGGGTGGCCTTATGAATCCGCCCGCATACATCCTCGGCCCAGTAGACGTCTCGCTTGCCTACGATGCGGTACAGTCCATCCCATTTGTGAGTGGGTGACTTCACAGGATGATGGCTTCCCCTAAGTTGAAATCTCTTACCCCTGTCTTCGGTTGGGGATATTTATTTTAAAATATGCATTCTGAGCTTTAAGATCGGCGGTGATGTGGGTCCAGGCCATCGTGGGTCTCCGTGGTTTTACAACGGGAGAGAGAACAAGATATGCTTTGCAATGGCAGCACGTGACGTAGTTGCTAATGTACTGCCAGACATTGCTGCTTATCCCGTCCCAATTGTAATGGGTTTTTTAATATCCAGTAGGGTTTCGCTAGTACTCAAGTGACCAGCTTGGGGATGGTCGTGATGGTGCCGGCATATATCAGCTTGTAGCTGCAGCGGAACCCAGATCTTCCACTGGATATTGGGCTGCCCGTTACTTACGTCATCCCATAGTGCAAACCGTTGGGGCTGTTCCCGTAATAGGCGTCGGATGTTGGGATCCTCCAGTTAGCTTAAGGTTATTTGTTGGAGTGTTATTTATAGTTGAAGAAATCAGATTTGTTCTTCCGGGCTTCTTTCAAACTGAGAAAAAAAAAAGGGGGGGGGGGGACATTTTCTCCTCCTCCTCTTCCTCCTCAGCCTTCTCCTCCAACATTGGGGAATGAGACAGGGCATCTGGCAGGTCGTTATTCTTACCTGGCAATGTTGGACCTCAAAGTCGAACTCAGTAAGGAACATGTCCCACCGGCCAAGCTTGGACTTCGAATTCCGGGACTCATGTAGCCATTGGAGGGCTTTACAGTCCATTTGTAGAATGAAGTGTTGCCCTTCGAGATAATACCAATATTTCTTCACGGCCCAGATAACAGCCACACACTCCTGTTCATTAATGTGGTAGTGCTGCTCAGTTTCCTTTAAGCGGGTAGATGCATACACTATCAGATGGGGAAATGGGGCTGTCCTATGTCTTGTTGGTACAATACTGCGCCTAGGCTGTTTTGACACACGACCATTTGCAGTATTAAGGGTTTGTCTCCTTGCGGCCAATGGAGTTGTGAATATTCTTGAAGCTGTTCTTCACATTGGTAAACGCTTGTTGTTCTGGACCCCATTGCCTACGGATGTCTTTCTCGAATAGTGGATGTAGTAGTGCCATATATTCCGCAATATTTGGAACAAAGTCTCGTAGCCAATTACACAGACCCAGGTACCGTCGAAGCTGTCGCTTATTCGTACGTTCTTCCGCTTCTTCAATTACTCGTATTGAACTGTGTTGCGGGAAGTTTCCCTCAGGCGATATGACGTGTTCAAGATAATCTATTGACGACTTGCCGAAGAAGCTATTTGATAACTTACAAGTCATTCCATGTAATTCGAGTCTTTCCAATACTTGTTGCAGATGGCCTAGATGTTCCTCCCAGCTATTAGAATACATTATCACATCGTCGAGATACGTGAAACAGAACTCGCCGATGTAACCTGTTAGTACTTCCGCAGACATTAATTGTTGGAATGTTGTGCGGTAGTTTTTTAACCCGAAAGTCACGACTCGAAATTGTAGGGTTTCGCCCTCGGATGTTGTAAATGCCATATATTTTCCACTGTCCAGATGGACTGCAATCTGCCAGTATCCAGACTCCATGTCAAGAGTACTGAATATTTTGGCTTTGCCAATATCTCGTAGAGTATGAGACAAATCTATAGCTGGGGGAGCAATTGGATGAGCAACTTCATTTAGCAATTTATAATTTACGCAAAATCACAATTTCCCGTCTTTCTTAGGTACAAGGACCAAGTATGAGTTATATGGGGAATTTGATGACTCCACAATCCCCTGGTCCTTCATGTTGTTGACCTGCTCCATGATGAGGTCTTAATGATTGCTTGAGATGTAACTCTTTCCGTTCGTGGCATAAGGTCGAATTAAATGAACTGTTAAACAAGGCACGTAAGACAACGCCGGGTATGACAGCGGCCCTATTGTGTGCTCCTAAGAAGACAGCTGACCAGAGTGACCAGCCGTACAGCTCCAACCCCTAAGTGTAGTGAGTTGCTAGTGAAGGGCTCCTCCAAAGATTAGCCACTGCAATACAATTTGCATTACCTTGGCCAAACTCAGGCTCCCGTAAAGGTGTTTAAATGTATTTGCCATTCGGCGAAATACGCGTAACAGGTATTACCTTACGTGCAACACACGTTAACTGAATTAAAAATAACATAACACTCAAAGGGACAACAGGTTTCAAAACTTGAATGTAACAAAAGCCATTGAATAGATTATGAATATACGTTTTACTACAGAACGTATTAAAGAAAGTAACGTTACACAGATGTGGCTGAACTCTCCTACGTAAAACAAAATATTAAAAAAAAAAATACAATACATTCTCACTTAATCGTGCTTCACTTAACCGGTTTTCGACTTATCCATGTGGCAGTAAGGCGATGCTGTAAAGTGTGTCGTTTAACAAGCAGCGGTATTGTACATCGTCCATCTGTTCCATATGAGCTGATATTTATCTCTTTAAACTGTTACACAGACCTGCATGAGACATCCATTTCCATCCACTGAAGCAAACATCCATTTCCATCCATTGAAGCACCTCTGACTCATCTCAGGCCTTGTCAGAAATGGTACATTTTGTTGACATAATGATCACGTGACTCGATTTTGTATACAAAAATGGTGACATATTTGGTATTTCGTATTTCCTATCTAGCCGTGGATGTTAACAAAAATGCAAAATGAACACATGCGCGAATGTTTTATAAAACAAATAATTGTTCATGAAATACACTAGGCGTGTTTTAAAAAGCAAGTAACTGTTGTGATTTGTTTATATATTTTGCAACAAATTTTTTTGAAGTCAATATTGCATAACTTATTATTTTCATATTTATTCATATTTATTGTTCACTGTTTAGTGTCGTTTTCGCAACGTCAACAAAGCCCAAAGCCTAAAAGGACAGTTTGAACTATAGCGGAAAAGTTAGAAATATTAAAACAATTTGATTTGAGCATGATGTGTTTTAAACAAAACCGCCCGGTGTCAAACAAAAGAAAATTCAATCTTTTTCAAGAAAGACACGATTAAACTTTTCTTACATTTTTTCACATCAAGTGTATTAATGATTACAAAATTCTAAAAATTTCAGAAATTTTAAACTTTTGTGTGTGTTTGTAAATCGGTAAAATTTTAATAAACTTTTCTATTGTAAGGGTTATTTTTTTAATGGGGATTGTATTGTATTGTTTAAATACCAGGTTGCCTCATTTAAGTCCTTTTATAGTCTAGTCTTTATGGCATTGCATTCTAAACTAATAACTAACTCTGTCATCTAAAGGTTGGGTCTGAGTGATGCACGTTGAGAAAGCGACACACACACACAATTACGAACTTATCTATCGCTCCGGGTAGCCCGCCCAACGCGCTTGCCTGGCACCGGCAAAATATTGTATAATCAATGTGCAGTGAATTACACTACACTCGGTGCAACATAAATGTCAGTTGAAGTATCGAGTAATTTAAATCCTGCACATGCAGTGCATGATTTGTGTTTACTTTGAAATGTATAATAGGTACTGTCTTTTATCATGATTTTCGGAGCCAACATCATAGTTCCATTAATATTTCAAATGTGTATATTCGGTTGTCCACGTTATTTTAATACAAATTCGCTTATTCGTGTTTTCTCTGGCCCCGATTAACACTGTTAAGAGCAGAGGTATTGAGGGAGTGAATAGGACGACGTGGTGGGAGCCTTTGGTGTCCGACGATGACCCTTGCGCTACAGTATGAAGGCGCCTGAAAAGGTTGAAGGACTGATTGGTCCTCCGCAGCTGTCTGCGTCGTCGTCGTCGACCCACTGGGCCGCTAACGGTCACCGGCACGGCGAGGGACTCTGCCCTGGTGATAGCACTGTCGGCTCTTGCAGCCATCTTTGCAGCTTCTAGATGCTCAGAGGGATGTGGGGAATTAGCCCAGCCTCTCAGAGGTGGAGTTTGTGACTTCACATGCATGAACCATAGATCCTTATCTATGGTGGCGTGAGGCATTGACACATCATGCTTTTGTGTTCTCGGGGAGGCAGTGACTTTCTAGCGGGTGGCTTGCATTCCCACAGATGCAAAAATATTTAAATGGTGATCTGTGTATTTAGCAGGAGCGGCAAAGTAGTAGGAGCACTTCTTCGGAGAAGGGCCTTGACGTGACAACAGCTAGTAGAGTTTTGGTGCACAGTAAAAGCAAGGAACAAGGGTTTATTTGGTGAGTTAAGTCTCTGTCAACTAAGGTTGGTTGATGCGTCCTGCCTCCATTAAAGTTTGTGCTTGGGAGAGACTAGCCTCTTGGAGAGTAGCCATCTGAGGTGGGGCGTAGTCATTTATTATAGGAGCGCTTTCTCTAAACGCTAAACGCGTCATGTCAAGTGTGAAATTGTGAAATAAACAAACACTTTCCAAAAACACTAAATAACGGTGTAACATTGTGATGTGTTCTGACTACCTCATTTGAATTCCCACCTGTTGCATTTGTGGCCTGCCTGGTGGTCACAAACTGAACAAGATTGGTTGTTTTACAAGTTTACCAGTAGGCTGCTAGGCTTCCAAAAATATATAAAAGGACATAAACTGAAGTACTCACAATCTACTACTTGTTAACCACCCCACACACAAAGGACAATGACACATTTTTCACGCGATTGCGTGATCGTGACGTTTTAACAGGCGGTGAGTTGATGCTGTGTTCATGGGGGGGGGACTGCTTCTCTGCTCACCCGGCGCTATACTAACGAACCAGCCTGAAAACTCACCTTCTCACTCCAATCCTAGATTCTTTTTTTTTATCAGCATTACTTGGCTGGCACTGCCATTCCTACCATAATCATTGACTCATCAACAGGAGGGAAAAAGAAGCGCTGCCAATAACTTAACCAAGCAAAGGATTATTTTTAATGGTAGAAATTAGTCCCAAGTTTTTTTCCTTAGAAAACTGTAACTATAAGAGGAAATATAACGGTTGGGCGTTATACATGTGTACATGATATATACTTACATTTATGGTGCAAACTGAATTTTAACTCAAAAATGTTATACTGAACTAGACTTCATCCAAGTTTCACACAACTTGACTCAAAACTGTAAAAGAACGAATTCTACTTGCACTATGAAAAGGTGATTTGGAAGGAAATTAAAGTGAGGTGGTTGTAGTGGGGTTAAGAGTACTCACGCAAGGCGGCGGTAGTGGTTGAGCCACTCCTCTACCATCTGTGCGACGAGCAGCGGCCGCTTGTGAAGCCTCTGCTGGGCGACCATAACCCCACCCTCAGCCACGCACACGTCCAGCCACTGTCGTAGGACAGCCTCCTCACACCCCACCTCCCCCTCCCCATGCAGGAAGTGCACCGGCAGCAGCTTGCGGTCGCGGTCCATCAGTGGCAGGAACGTCACCTGCAGGTCGTTGCCTGCCCCCACCCCCACACCTTCCAGCCGGCTGTACGGCTCCATGGCGACCAGGGCTGAGAAGTGGCCGCGTGTGTAGCCCAGCGCCAGTGGTGTGCGCACACAGAAGCTCGGCTCCCACAGCAGCGGCAGGTAAACTCCTGTGAACATGAGCATAAACTTAAATGGATGGCACAAGGGGCACACGCCTCTCCCTTACAAATCTCCACCTTCTGTGATTCCATTTTTGAAATACCTTAAGACATGAACGAAAAGTTAATTTTATTTAATGTCTTATGGCAAGGTTGTGATTTGTGTAGTGAAAGGTGTGGCAACTGGCAAGAAAAACATGCCTAACAGCACACACAAGTTTTTTTTCCTCCCACGTGCCTACCTCCTCTTTTTACAGTTTCTTAATTCATGCTAGTGATGACATCACGTATCCCATCACTACCAACTTACCACAGCCTCTAAAGCTTAAACCAGCTACTACCCAGCACACTCATTGTAACATGCACTTCAGTTGTGTTGAATAGTATTTTACATTATGGTAACAAAATTGGGGAATTAAAACTTGTATGTCTAGATGGAAAGGAATAATCATTTATCAGCTACTAAACACACATACAAAACAAATGAATGTAAAAATCATTTGACAGTATAATTGTCAACCCAACAAAAACCACTATTTGGAAAAACTACAGTAGACTGTAATAATTTTACGAGGGTGGTGATTTAACGAGATTGTGGGAGCAGACAAAAAAAAATTCCTACACAGACTGAAAAATTGACAACAGGAAGGGAGAAACAAAAAGAAAAATCTTAAGCAATAATGCAAGAAATCATGTTTGCTAGCAATAAAATATTGTATAAGGACACATAACTGGTACACAACAGAATTGCCCCGGGGGGGGGGGGGGGGGGGCACCTGGTGTGAATTGGTCAAAACCTATAGCTGTGAGCGAGTGAGTGAATGAAGAGATTTGAGCGGCTCTTAAAAGTGAGGCCTTGAGAGACGATGAGGGCATGTGAGGTGAGTATGGAGCGGCACCGGAACGAACGGATGAGTGAAACCATAGATCACACAGAAAACCCACTAACCAGCGGCATTGTCCGGCACAATTATCACATGCAAAAATTCAGTTGCCTAGCCAGGCATTGAACCCGGTTCGCCTTGGTGGGAGGCGACAGGCTAACCACTCAGCCACCACAGCACCAAGACCTGTAGCTGAGCTGGTTTCATGTGAGTGGCGGCATTGTGCACTGCGTTCAACGGAGAAGACATTTCGAAACAGCCCAATCTCAGTTGACAGAGACTCAACTCACCAAATAACCACGTGTTCCTTGATTTTTACCATGGTCCAATACTCTACTAGCAGTCGTCACATCAAGGCCTCTCTCCAAAGCAGTGCTCCTACTACTTTGCCACTACCACTAAACACACAGATCACCAATTGAATTTTGCGCCACTGTGGGGATGCGTGCCGCCCAGTAGAAAGTAACGGCCTCCGAGAGAACACAAGGGCACGATGTGTCAACGCCTCCTGCCGAACACCACAGCAGATAATGACCCTTGGTTCATGCACGTGACGTCACAAGCTCCACCCCTGAGACGCGGGTCTAATTACCCATACCCCTCAGAGCACCTAAAAGGGGGAAAGATGACTATAAAAGACACCCCAACCTAGGCCTCAGAAGTGATTGCTGCACTTCTTGGCTGTGAGAGCCAACAGTGATAGCACCAGGGCAGAGTCCCTCATCATGCCGGTGACAGTGAGCAGCCCAGTGGTTGACTGCAACAGCTCCGGAGAACCGTAACTTCTTCTGCCACCTGCAGCAACGCCCAGAGGACCGGCATCAACCAGAGTCCTTCAACCTTATCAGGCGCCTCCATCCAGTAGCACCAGGGTCATTATTGTCGGACACCAGAGGCTCACTCCATGTCGTCCTAAACACTACCTCGAAGGCTCTCCTCCTCGTCCACACTAGGTATTACAGGTCACATGTCCCCTCTGGACACCCCCTTAGCCCTAGTCAGGTCCAATTAGGCGAGGAAAACTCTCTTATTGAATACACATATAGGTCCCTACAGGAGAACCCCCCCGCCCCCCTAAAGAAATGTTAGAGGGAATCTTGACACGTGCTGCTTTCAACTTATATTATAAACAACTACAGCTCATCCACGTGCTTATACCAACTACAGGAAATGACTACCAGATGTTTAACAGGAAGTGTTCTCGCCAGAGGCATGGAAGCTACTTGGTTTCCCAGACTGTTCCTGACACGCCCTTCTCTCTACTAAGAGTTGAGGCGTGACGCTTCTACACCTATTATAATACAACTCCGACTCATTGCCTAGGAGTACTGCTTTCATCTCTACAGACGTGAGCAACACGTTGCCTACCCCTACAGGCAACTAAAACTTCTGTGATTTTCCTTCTCACCATGCGTAGCCAACAAGCTGCCCATACCTCGGACACAGCCGAGCAGACCCGATGAGGCATGAAGCCAGAACCGCTGCAGACGAGATAATTCTCACGCCACCCTGGGCCGGAGGACGTCGCCTCCCCCGCTGCCCGGGCCGGCAGCCTACAAGCTACCACTATATAAGTCGGGCCGAAGTCGAGCTCTGGAGTCATTCTTTCGCATCACTTACACCGCCCACAGTACTCTTAGTGCTCGGGAGCTCTACAGAAGTTCTAAGCCTACAAGTACGTCTTTGCGGCAACCAACTACGTATGCAGACGACCAGTCAACCCGGCAACATACAAACACAAACTTTCTTCTTTTAACTTCATTTGCCTCCTCTAGACACCTTTAATTAGTAGTTTAACTGTAACTCTTATTTTCGTCTAGAAACAGTAACGCCCCAACCACTAGTAACACCTTCACACCAGGAGACACGACACACACGGGTTGCTTCGCACTATCAGTGCACAGTGACAGTGACCTGAAGTGCTGCCGGATATTCTGGGTGGACACACAACCAGTAGAGGCTTGGAGCGACTCCGGCTCAACGTCCCTGATAATTCCGCCTACGGTGGGGGATCAGTGGGGACTCTGTATGAGCCAGCCAACAAGTCACTGTTGCGTACACTGTTAGTATTTCCATTTCAGTGCATTGCGGATTTATAGAACTGTTACCCTATGCCCCATGAGAGGAGTGGTAGGAGATGTAGAGAGCAACACCTGGCTCACACTGCTGCCTGGCCGAGGATAGTATCAACCTATTCTACACAGGTTAGACAGGCAGAACGGGTCCGTGCCGCCAAGCTCAGACGTCAAGCAGTTGCGCCTGCACCGGTAATATTGAGTTTCCACCGTGTGTTTGTATCAGCTACAAGTACCACCCTGTTGTCTACTGCTTCTTAACCGAAGTGGAAGTTCACCTAGGTTGGGACAACTTGTTCTTCTGGACAAAAGAAGCAAGACTTTGGAACATTGTGCACGCATTCACATGGCTTGAGACTAAACTTACCTCAACTACGTAACTACGGGTGACAGTGTATCAGAACTAGCCAACACTCCCCGCCTAATCCCTGCTACGTAAGTCACTTTTGGTCTAGCGAGTTAAATCTGTAAATACAGTGTCTAGTCAGTCTAATAGGACACACGTCAGAGTATTGCACATGTGAAGGAGCGAACCAAGCATGAGTTGTTACGAATGCGTGGAGAGTGTGTTTAAATCAAATGCACTTCGAAATCATGGGAAACTAAATATATTTGAAGCGGCTGCACAACACGCCAGCCCCCCGACGCACCCGGCAGACAGTGTCGCCACACCTCTGGAGACGGCGGAGCACCTGAGGCTATACCACGAGCGCAAGAGTGTAGTTCTTCCACCGAATACACTCCAGGCAGATGTTACAGGGGGCACGTCACATCTCCCACTCTGAGCTCGCCGCGCACTCCAGAGGAAACGTATATAAGGCAGTGCACGCCTCAACACTTCTTGTGCTGGGGGTCTCTACTGACCATTAGGCCCTCATGGTCCTCTCCAAGAAATTCTATTTCTCCAGTGGCTGCAGCCACTACTATTTACTTGTGTATAGTGCGCAATCATGTATAGTGCGCATCATGAATTTAGCAACAAGTTCCAGGGAATTTTTTTAAATTATAAAATTGCACCAAAATTTTGTGGTGCCCTGTTAGTAAGTATGGAACAAATGATTCTTTTTTACATTAATGTGTGGTGATTGTGATACGTTTGGAAAATACTTTGATTAAATAACTTGGGTGCAAAAGGCGAAAACAAAAAATTTTCGGAAACCTCATGCCCCAACTACTTAACATTTCCAGATTCGTTTTTCTTTTTTCTCCTTTTAGCAGTGACCAGCTTTTTTTTACAAGAGGGTGGAGTGCCGTAAACATGTGGCAACTCTTGTTTTTGTGGTGTGACAGGATGCCATTAGTTGGGGGGGGGGGGAGGGGAGGGGAGGGAGTTTCAACCTACACATAACTGAAAGGTCGCTAAGAGAGAGAAGGGTGAGGAGTGATGTAATAGGGAGAGACGAAACAACAGACAGTCCGGCCACTTCCTTCCACATCCCTGGACAATTTATGGCTACCACTCCACCTTATATTTTTATTTTCCATGTAGCTCAAAGAGCAAATAAGAAGGTGAAGTTCAGGGCTGCCAAGCAGGCCTGTGCTGCAAACCTAGTTATGCCAGGAGTCGACACTCCTAGGGGGCAGGCCCAAGCTGCCCAACACGCAGCAAGATAGGCATCTCCTGTCGGTACCTATGCTAACCCACTGCAAACTGGCTACGACGTACATCCGGTGGTCCAGGCCCTAGTCAGCGGGGCGACACCAGGCTCAGGAAGGACAACCCACACATTGCCATTGTTGTCACGCAGATCACTACCATGCCTGACCTCCACCACGTCTAGCGGAACCAAAACCTCCACACGCTTCACCTGCCACACCGCAACGTCTACAACCAAGAACACCCCGCCTACCTCTGGTAAGTTTACCTTGCCCCAGAGGTGTCCCTGACTACATACCTAGTAGACAGCCTACAAGGCTTACACTGGTATCCAGTACGAAAACAAACTAAATTAGCCTTAGTAGCGCGACTGATATAGCGAGGAATAAAAGGCTCTTGTTGACCAGAGTTTAAGCAACATGTGGAAATCTTGGCTTTCATTAAATTATAATACATAAATTAATTTCTTTCTACTGAAACATCACAATAATATGCTTTACGTACTCTTACCAGGTTGGCTTCACATGGCCTCTTGATAAGCTTCCGCAAGAGTAAAATAATTATATTCATTTAAATATTTTATTTTACGTAGGAGAGCGGAGCCCACATGTTTGTAACAATACTTTCTTTAATACATTTGTAGTAAAAATGTATTTTCAGAATCTATTTTGATGGTTCTTGTTATTCAGAATTTTGAAAAGTGTTGTCCCTATGGAGTGATGAGATATTTTCGAGTTCAGTTAATTTGCTTATATGTAAGATTTTGATTATGGTGTTTCGCATCCCACCTCTAATAATACACAGATCAAACAATAAATGTAAACACAGGAACTGACCTTCAAACCTGGCGTAACCAATGGCCTCCCCTCGGAAGCTCTTAACGTACTTGACGCCATAGACGATGATGGGGCGGCGGAGGATGTGGGCCAGGACAAAGACATGCAGCTGGTCAAGGCTGGAGCCTGGTTGGCTGGCAAGTGACAGAAGTCCCGCCCAGTCCTCCTCCCATTGGCCTTCATCAAGGCTGAACTCCAGCATGCGTGCTTGACTTGCTTCGTACTCTTTCCAGCGTGGGTAGAACCTGCATCACACCATTCTAATTTATGTACTTCCTAACACTATATGAATGCAAATATAATCTATAAAGCACACATTACTAATGGAAGAGTAAAAGAGTAAGGCACTAACTGCTATGGCATTTTTTTCAAGCTGGAAAATTCTGGGTTTGAATCCAAGGTGAGCCAAAATTTGCCGTCTTTTGTAATTGTAGACGTAGGTAGGATAAGTACGTAAAAAGAAAGAAAACACACTCTGATTAACCAAAAGACATTTCTAATCACAAATGCTCAATGGAAATACTAACGGGAGTTATGAAAGCGAATTTTTTCAGAGAACAATATTGTTGTGCTACGAGCACTGTCATTTAACACATAATAGCCTCCAGCTCTGCCACTCCCTCTAGACCCACAATGATGCCAAGCAATGTCTAAAGGGGTGCTGAGTTCAGTTTGCCACCTTGTAGCCGGCAGAATGCCCACCACGATGCTCCTGCCTGAAGTGGATGGACCCACCACTTGCTGTGGTCGCCGGGCAAGGCACATATTGAAGGTGCATCGTAGCTGCCCTCAAGGGGGTTACACACTCTATCCAAGCACTGTCATCGTCCCTCGCTCGCCTACCTCTCATGGCTTGTTTAATATCACAGCACACTCCAGAAATGAGGCACATGATTGGAAACGTGTTCTCCAGCCTGAGCTACATGTTTATCATGGAAGTTGTTCTTATGCCATTCACACAGCTTATCTAAATTCCATCCTCTAAAACTATTTGCATTGGTATATTGTTCTGGCCTAACCAGTTCAAGCAGTTTAAACCTGTGTTTTTCCAATGCATAGCAGCTCTTGTTACACAGTAATCTATACGAGTCTCTAGTTGTTAGCCCACGTGCCATGTCTGCACAAGAATGAACATTTTGGTGTCATTCTTGCCCTTAGGTCTTAGTTGAAATCTTGCTACCGCCCTGTAAGAAATATTTAACTTGGCAAACTTGTCCCTCGTCCTTCAGACATTACGAGGAACACGTCAGAGAGGTACCAGGTATCTCTTTTTTGTCCAGTCAATTCATTTTCTGTTTTCAAACTTCCTTCCCGCGCTTTTCCTACTGTGTGCTATCTGCCCGAGTACTTTCAGGGTTATGCATGATCCCTATAAACCAGTGTTGAACTATGTATATAACCACTGAAGTGTTTACAAATGTGTCTATCGATCAATGCATCTTTGATACGCACATTACTAAATATGGTCAAACCACGACAGTAACGTAAAACAAAAAGGCACCTGTTCGAGCACTCGTGATGTGGTGGATGTGCAAACTATGCATAAAGTATCTATCTCTCTTAGATCACAGTTGGTTGTCTGCGCTGTGTACAAGCAGCTTTGGTGCCCAATTGTTTACATTTTGACACTAGTTTGTAATTTACCATTTGGGATTTAAGTGGGAAGAAATTTAGTTTTGCCTTCATTAAAAATTGTAATGCTCGTTAGTGTAATGGTGAATACAAAGAAGTTTTGTGCGTGAAAGTGAAGTCAGCTAATGCGCATTGCTAAACAACAGATAAAATTAATCAAACAGAGACGAAAAGCAAGACTCGTTCAATCAGTGACCAGGAAATGGTTTTTCCCCCCGAGCGAGTCGTTAAAAAATATTCTGCCATTTTAATATTGACAAAAAAAATCAACATTATCTAAATATTTAGTTATACCAATATGAATATGTAATATTGGCAGATCAATGGATCGGCACAGCCCTACAAATAAGAACAGCCAATGGTGTGGAATCCTTGTATGAACATACATGTGAAAGTATGGGGGGAAAGAGAGGAAGGTAGCGGAGACTTGAACAACTCACAGGTGGCCCCCTTGGTGGAGGCTGTCAGCGAGTGCACGGCGCAAGGTGTTGTCACGGTCGAACACGCCCCAGGTGGCCTGCATGGCCGAGTCGAGCAGGCAGTCCCCGGACGAGCGGTTCCAAAGGGCGAAGAGACGGGAACCAAGGCGCACCGTCACTTCCAGGGACCAGTTGATGACGGACGGCTCAGACTCCAGCTGCTGCTGGGCATCCTTGTCCAGCAATTCCTCAAACAGCTGCTCCTGCACAGTTCCCGGCAGGTCCTCCACCTCTGCAACAACAGGTAGTGTTCCAGTTCGGCGATGACTGTCACGTGGGGCAACACTGGAGGCAATCATGCTTTCACAAACTATACCACACATTGCAGTCGCAGAAAATAATACAGTACAATAAAATTTATCATTAAATGGAAACTTTTTTTTACAGGTTGATAAACTAAAGAACTAATTCTTATTACAAACAAAACAGTAAACATAAAGATGATGTACATGTAATTTGTGAATATCTTACATACAAAATATAATGAAAATTAAGGTTGGATAAAAAATATGTTTTACATCACTTCTTATTTATGAAACAAAAACAAATGTACATTTCACATTAGTAGTTACAAGAACAATAAATCAGCAATTCTGAATATTAGTGTAGCCAAGACACCTGTAATCCAATAATTTTGTACATATACCTGGTTCAAATGTTAATTATTTGTGTGTTAAGGTTACTGAAATTATTATGTACTGTAATCTATTGGTGCTTCATGTTCAAAATTATTTCATTTATAAAAATGCTTTATGCATTGATCCCACTTAAAATTTATTACTAAAAGGTTATCAACATTGTTAACTTGTACTATGTACTTTGCTAGTTTTGGCTACCCTACTGGCTTCTTTAATAGCATGGTATGATTGGTGTGAACGTAATTATACAGTGCCGTTTTCCAAATTAAATGATACTCCAATTGCAACTGCTTCTTGCCTGAAAATCAGCTGTTTCATTAAAAATAAATATGTAGTAAAATTCTGTTTAGAAATTTATGAAGGGAATGACAAACTTAGTCTTATCAACAAGATTCGAATTTATGTAAACTTATTAAGCAGGAAAATTTATTTAAAGAGTTTTACTGTAGATATACATTTATTTAAGTGTTCAAATGTCTTTAAAATGAAATGACAGCTAAAAAGAATAGATATAAACATATGTTGGTGCCAAAAAAAGGAGTTTAAACACTGTGCCACGTAACTTATAGCAGGCAGGAATCCCCCCCCCCCCCTTACTGAAAAATTTTGCTTTGCATTCCGAAATGTCAGCATAAAATTTGACCCAGTTTGAACCTTCACATTTAAGATGTGCACACATGAATACGCTTAGTACGGAGGAACGCATGTGCATACAAAACACATTTACATACACACACGTGCCCACTCATGCAGTCACACATTTTAATTAGAACATGCATACATAAAAAAATATTCTTTTGTGAATGAATGTCTTATTTTCTGGCAAAATACTAACAAAATGTCAAATCATGCGCAGCTTTTTAAGTCAATTCACAGCCTAATTTTTTTTTATTAATTTTGAAAGTGATGAGATCCGATCTGCAGTTCTGAGGAATAATTTTAATCGGAATATGCAATCTTTTAAAGTATTGTTTCAAGAATTAATAGCATCTTAATTTCAAGCAAACTGTAAACTAAATGTCTAATTGTGTGCAGTTTCTTCGGCCGATTTGCAGCCTCATGTTTATGCTAATTTTTTATGGTAATGCGAGTTTGTATCTGCAGTTTTGAAGAATTATTTTATTGTAACACATCTACATTTTAAAATATTCTGTAAATGAATAACGTAAACTGTCAACAAAATGTCTCCAGCACTGCATCATATGCTGACTCGCTGCCCTGTTTATGTGCTAATTTTGATGCCAATGTGTACTCATATCTACCATTTCGAGGCTCTTCTGGATTGTAAATATTAATTTTCTCCACATGTATCACATGGAGAAAAATAATTCAAATATCCCTTCCCCTTCTTAGTGAGTGGTGCCTATTTTTAGATGTCTTCTTGGGTGTTGTACAGGACCGTCGAAGAGAATCATAATGGTTAGCAGTTAAAATAAATGCAACAAACTAAGTTTTTGCCACATTTTGTTCAAATTTTTTTATTAAATTTATTATATTTCTTCAAAAAATTGTTTCTACCAGAGGCAATCGTAATTACCAGGTTTTTTTTGTTGAGAACTGTCTAGGTTATCTATCCCATTTTCCATAACGAATCACACGAAGATTTTACCTGTAGTTCAGGATAAACCTGTAAAATCAGACCAATCGCTACATTTTTATTTATTTTTAATATATCTGCTCTGCAATATGAGTCAAACAAATTTTTGAAATGGCAGATGCATCTGTTTGCTAAGCTACAGGTGGCTAAACTGTTGTTGCTCAGAGCCCATTTTGACACTGCTGGTGGTCGAAACTATAAGAATTATTTTTCTCTGTATGCCATTTTTCTTTTAATTTTTATGGTTGAATTACACGTGTTGCTTAGTTTGTGTTTAGTACTGTATTCAATTTAGTATTATGCCCAAAGGCAACTGTTTCTAGTTAGAATTTAGTTGAAGGTCACTACCCACAAAATGACTGGATACTGCTGCATCTAAAATTTAATTATTAATTTGGTCTTTAAATCCTTACATCTTTCCCTCGTGCAGGTCGCTGGAAAGAATGTGATCTCACCTGCTGGCAGCGCAAAGGTAGTGATCTCTGTGACAAAGTGGCAGGAGAAGGAGCCTTTGCGTATGCGCATGGTGGCGGCAACATGCCTGCGGATGTCGGCAGCCAGGTCCGGGGCGACATACGAGGGGACACGCTTTACGCCGGAGCCAGAACCTTCTATCTGGGACAGCAGCGTGGCCAGCAAGTCTTCTCGGTGGAACCTGCGACAACCCCCACCATACACTCACCTTCTCTGCAATCTTGGTTTTGATGCTCAATGTAGCTAAGATGTATATGTAAGGAGCACAGGCAAGATTAGAATTTGCTAGTATACTGGTAACAGGTTGACTCCCATTTGAAAGACCCAGCCATTTCCTCATGTCTTATGGCCAAAGCTAGCCTAAATCAGGCCTGTCCTTTTCAGTGATTTCATCAGTTATAAGAATACAGAGAATATACAACATACCACTCACCACCAACTGAGGTCTCCAAGAGTACATACACATAAAGTCACACTATGTACAAAATATCACATATTTAGAACTGTCGAGCCTTCCTGGGTTGGCAGGCGGTACAGCTTATGTACCGGTCGGCACAACTGTCCCTTTTGAGTGCGCACTTCCACCACTCTGACGATGTTGTCTGCTCCAGGATGTAACTTGATGAATCTGGCCAAGAACTAGCCCAATGGGGGTGGGGGGTATGTTCTTCACCTACAAGGACCAACTCCCCCACAGTGAGTCCTGGTTGGTTGGTTGGTTTGCCACTTGCCCCGAGGTTGCGGCTTGCAGCTGTTGAAGTTACTCACAATATCACTGTCTCCACAACTGATTGGAAAGTGCACACACCATTTTCCATCTCCAGGTCAGGCAGAGTGCACTATCACTGTTCTCATTACATGATTCAGGGACAGCTACAAGGGGCCTACCAATACGAAAATGCCCAGGTGTGAGGGCAGCAAAGTCACATGGGTCGAATGATGATGGTGTTAATGGTGTGGAATTAGGGACTGCTTCAACCTTAGTACACAATGTCAAGTGAGAATCTGATTGCCAATGCCTCGCCTGAGGTGGTATTTGGCTGACTTCACAGCTACTTTCCAATAACCCACCTAGATGGGGACTTGCTGGGGGACGAAAATGAAAATTAATTGAGTCAGAGAGAAGCTTTCAACAATGGGAGACTTGAGAAGTTGTACAAAGGATTGTTGAAGCTGCCTTACCACACCCACAATCCAAATAGACTCTCACACAATCCTCGACTTGGACGCAAACCATGTTAAGTTTGCAACTAAATTATCAGCAGTTAGATCAGTCACAACCTCAAAGTGCACCGCCTTAGATGGAAAACAAATGAAGGTGGACAGTAAGCCTTCTGAGTAGTGCCACAATGTGACTTGTTTAGTCTGATGGAAACAGGTCCAGCATAATCAACTTCCATCTGCTCAAAGGTTCTAGATGACATGATTCTCTCTGCCGGGAAATCACCCATAGGTGGAGGAGTGTTCACAGGTCAACACCAGACACACTTGACTCTAGGATCTAATTAGGGATCTGGCTGACTAAATCCATAATTTCTATGATACGAAAGACTGCAGTAATTGTGGTGCTGCATGCAGATATCTCAGGTGGTATTGATCTATACTTTATCCAACCCAAGGTGACAGCAAATGTAAACATTGCCAGCATCACAATCAAAGCCGTCGGCTTGCTTGTCGGTTCACAGTATCCCTATACCAACCATTGGGCTATCGTATGTCGCTACTAGGGATGCACATAGTCTTTCGGCAGTATGATTGTGTTGAGACTGTAAATAATTGTAAATAACCTGTTTAAAGTGTTGTGAGGACTTGAGTCCGAACAGTGGCGAAGAGCATAGTGTTAATATGAGACGTTCAACATGTGTGTTTTTAAACTTGGCGTCACTACAGAGCACCACGACTTCAGTTCTCCTGGCGGCCGCTAGGAGCGGCGAGGCAGTATAAGACGGCGGCGGGTGTGGATGAACGCATGGTATTTGTTACAGTTCATCAAACTTAAGTGTGTAAGTTTCAAGTCAAAACATTTTGTCCTCTGGGTCGGATTAATATCTGTGTAATTTCCATCGTCCTTCGCTGTGTTTACACGAGTATCTTTTGGTGTGGCTTGTTCATGCTGTTATCGCCGTGTTGCTCTAACCTTGTTGTCTCGCCGGCACTGGTTTTGTTCATCGACACACAGCAAGGTAAATATATTGTCCCATGTTACGAATGTGTGAGATCGAAATTCTGCAGTACGATACACGTTAATTATAAACTATATGTTCAAGTAGTGGGAGCTGATACATTCTATTGTTTGGATTGACCGAGGCCGGTAATATAATCATGACTGAGTGCTTGATGACCGGGTCTATGGGCACATTCTTTACACTGTGCAGTTGGTTTTAGCCGTGGATTGTGACACATTCAGAAAGGTTAGATCATTTTGATGACTTATTCTATGAAATTATTGCAATTTGCGACTCCTTAGAAACCAGTAAGGAGTCTATCAAGCCAGCACGCAGTTCTTGCTCAGACACTTCATCCCCTCATCACCCCACCATTCAACTGCTGCACTTCAGTTGTAATCCTACCAATTGTACAAGCTTTTCCAACCTATTCCGTGCCTTGGTGGTTGACAATCAAATCTCACTAATGTGGAGCGATTGTCGTATCTAAAATCATCTCTGTCCACGTGCGCATTGTCTGTAATCCAAGCATTGCCACTTACTGAAAAGAATTATGAAGTGGCCTGGGAATTATTGAACAAACGATATAATAACAAAACACTTATTGTGTCATTACACATAGAGGCTAGATTTTTACGTAGAAGTTAAATTGCATTTGTTTACAATGTGCATTTCGCACATCGGTATTAATAGTGACCTATTTATTACGTTTTGTTCTTGTGGAAGGTTTTCAAATGTAGATGGCCTAAATAAGCACCCTTTTAGTGTAGTTCATTATATAAATAATGCAATTATATTTATCTGTTGAGCATTTCTCGCATTGGTACGAACAGCGACACATTTATCACATTTAGTTCTTTCGATGAAGTTAAAACTTTTGAGTTATAATAAATTGATTGCTATTTCCGTACGAACAAAATTCTCCAATGTATCATCAAAACAATGCAAGTTCCAAGCACCACTCTCTTATAAGAGGAACCCACAAAAAAATCATGTCTCACGAAAGACGTAAAACTATAGTTCCCCAACCCAGCAATAAAATAAAACAGAAACCCTAACTAGTATATTATGTGATCACATCAAAAATAAAACAGTTGGGAATGGCAATCAGCTATAGTAGCCTAATTACTGGACCCAAGTTGTCAGCCTTTCAATGCTTGCATTAGATTAGTAGTTTGTTTACAAAGATCGTTTTCTTCACCGACAGAACAGCTGTGGTAGAGGGATACATTGTGGCCACACTTCTTTTTGAGAACTGTCAAAATTTATTGAAGTTATATGAAACAAAGTATACACAATTGATGCATAGGCTCTCTGAAGCGTCGGAAAAACCATGTAATTCCCCACTGACCAAATCAGAGCACATGAAGCACGGCAGGCTAAGTGTTTCAATTTCAATCAGGCCATCCATGAATTGATTCCATGTTACCCGAGTTGACTGGGGCAACGGGTCATCCCAATTCAGTCCTTGGGTACACAACCATTGCATTAGAATTTTGGCCCACACAGTTAATGGAGCAAGCCAACCCATCAAATAATTTATGCGTGTAATCTGCGAAACGACAAAGTGTTTGGTGGGACTACAATAGTGAACCCGTAGGTGATACGAGAAATAGTCCTTTACTGGATTCCAGTATAGACCAAGAATGTTCACATAAGGACCTGATGAGAAGTCTAGTACCCTGGGACTTTCATAATGGGTCGCAGGCACATCACTGAGGAGCTGAGGCTCATTACTTGACCATTTCCAAAGCTCAAGCCAACCCTGACGTAAAAGTTCAACCAGCTGAAATGTCAACAAATTAGCTTCACAGAACGACATTGTGCCTGTGATATCATCCACGAAGATGTGGTTCTCAAGAGCATTGGCAGCTAGTGGATATTCATCACATTCATCAGACGCCGACTAACACAACGTACAAATTTCCAAGAATGGATATCGTGTGAGGCGATAGGTTACTGTATTCAGCTGATAAACTGTAAGTGGTAGTGATGAGTCCTCATGCCACAGAATGAGCCGGCATGGACGGTCCGTCTCATCGATCAAAACTTGGTGGTACATTTGCTTAATGTTGCATGATAAAAACTACACTTTAGAGCCTAAATCTTAGAATTACTTCACTGGTGTCATTCTGAAGTTTAGGACCTGGGAGTAAAATGTCACTGAGTGAAATACCATTGGAGGTGTGTGCTCTACCATAAAAAAACAATCTTCAATTTAGCCGTAGAGCTAGATGTTTTGAGCACCCCATGATGAGGGATAAAACACTCTGTGGTTTTTCTGCACTATCCTGTTTGCAAGAGAGGGGATACAGCTACAAATGACCTACCTGAAGATAGTCAGTCTTAACTCTGTATACGTACATTGTCTTCATCTCATGCTGCGAATTAAGTTTCCTTTCTAGCGAATAGAATCTACGCTTGGCAATTTCGTACGAAGAATTCCCAAGAGTTTGGGCCTGAGGTTTAAAGGGAAGAGAAACATTGTATCTCCCAGTATCTACTCGTGTGTGAGTATCCTTGAAGTGTTTTTCACAAGTGGCTTTGCATTGACCTGAGGAGACTCTTCAGTTTCCCAGAACTGTGTGAGGATGACGTCAAACAAGCTCTCCACACCAACAAACAGATACCAGTCCCTGCTTGGTATCGGTACAGGACTCGCGGTATTCTCCAAATAACACCCATCCCAACTTGGACTCCAATACTAGACGTGCGTTGCCCCAACTCTAACAGTACACTCATACCAACACGAGCACATACATAATCACCCAAAAATATATTGATGGGAGCAGGTTTATTGAAGTAAGGGTCTGCCAAAGGAAATGAAAACAACTACGCGCGAACACAGGAATCAACAGACATGTTGCAAGTTGCTAGTAATCTTGGACATGAGTAAGAGAAGGAAGACTGAATATGACAAGTTATTTCCCCTTCAAGCTGACAGCACAATCACAAAGGCCCACGATCCTTTCATCGGATTTGTGCAAGGGCAATGAGAGGATTTTCGTAGATGCGTCAAAGATAAAATATGATTGCACTGCACTGTCCAGCAAACACCGCATGACATGAGACTTGTTGTTCACACCATAAGCCTTCACCTAGGCTGTAGACTATAACGCTGATATGCGTTCCCGAGCCGAAACACCTTCGAACGTTTCACCTGGATGCTGTGTGAGGTCCAATGTTTTGTCTTGGGGAATTGAAGATACAGAGGGCTTATCTATGTGGAGCAGGGTATGATGCTTTCGCAGACACTGATAAGAGGTGCCAATAAAGACACGATGCTAGTCTAAGGGCTGTCGCAAGGAAATTGAAACATAACTTTTTGTGCCAAGCATTTTGTTGTCTGTCTGCAGGCCGTAATTTGCACTCCATTGACAAATTTATGAACAATTTAACATAAAATAGATTTTATAATGTTTTAATAAATAGTGAAGATTGGAATGTGTATCCTTGCATACGGCATCTGCAAGGGAAGTATTGATTTCTACTACAAGATTGATTCAAAATACACAACCTAGAAATATCACATGCAAAAAATACATGGCACAAGAAAGCCAGTAGCAATATTTTCATGGTTAGACTCAAAATTATTTATTAGTTATTTAACTTATATCTACTCTAGGTGATTTTCGAAAATGGTTTTGAAATGAACAGTGACGTCAGGAAAGAATCAGAGAAAACCAGATCCCCAACCACTGCACCGTTTGTGTTGCCTGTTGGGGTAACGGTATGGCTCTGTGTCAGACCGGCCGCCACTGCGGCAGAACAATTTATCCAGGGACCTAATAGTCGCCTGCTCCCCTCTAATGAGGCAGGTCTTAGCACCCCCACCCTTGCCTTGCACCAAAAGGGGTGGAAAAGATATGCAGGAGAGGATGGTCTACATACAAAACTACCTGGCGCTACACCCAGTCTGATAAGGCATTCTACCAAAATAACCCCCCGGGGACAAGCTCAAACCATCCACACGTTGGTGGGGCTTCACTCCCCAACTCTATTTGCAGCACCCCAGAAGATGCCAGGGACACCACAAACAGCTGTTGCCAGAGAGAAGGTGCCAGTGGTTCAACGTATGCTGCTACCCCAGCCCGGACGACCACCGGCAGCTCCAGCATCCGCCACTCGACTGCCGGACCGACACCAAATTACCGTATTTTGGTGTGTCTAGGCTGCGTGCGTGTATAGGCCTCACCTGAAGTTTTTGATGGGGAAAAATATTTTTAATGCCAATATCTCACTTCATCCCTCTTTTTGTAGTCATTTTTTTGTAAAAATGTGCAGCCTATACATGCCAAAATACGGAAATACAATTCATTGCATTGTATAATTACAACTGAATCCTCTACTTCAATTCTTCAGCATGTCAGTTGTTTGCTGAAGATAGTAACTTCCGTAAGCACAAGAACCATTCTATTATACAACCATGATGACGAGCATGCACAGACAACATTTTTTTTTTTTACAAAAGTGTATACAACTAGACTAGCAGAGATGGTCAGGCTCAGGCCTTGGTGCGAAGGAGGCAGGCATTCCTATATCACCTTCTCCCTCCTGCCATCCTGTCCACAGCAGCGTGCTTTGTGGACATCCTTTCATTATTTTCTCTTTCTGCATGACCTTGACGTTATCAGTAACACATTGTGGTATCCAAACTTTAAAGGTGATGCAGATTCTTTACGGTTAAGTTGCCTTGGCACTGTTTCTTAAGTTCTTACGTAGATTTCATACACCAGAAAAATTCCTGAACATTTCCTGTAGCATTTCAATTCCCGTACATTTCCTGGTTACTGAACAAGAGCTGATATTAAAAAAATGGACCTATTATCCCGATAACCAGTATCACTTATCAGACATTGGGCATTCACTAATATGCAATATCAGGCCATGTAACAGTCAAAGTTGTATAATTTGACATGAAGACTGTGGATTTCAGATCGGATCAGAGCAGTGTTACCAAACCTAAATGCCACGAAAAAGATGATATAGGACTGTAGAGATGTATTAAATAATACCACATAAAGACAGTTAGGAGTGAACAGTTTTAAACAATAATTGCCATGCAAATTTAAGTTACAAAACATGTAGGTCTCTGGAAACATAAATATGATGGATAATGACTAGAAATGACTAATGATAGACTGAATGATCTATGGACAATTATGAGTATGGGATGTAGGGAAGCAGCCAATACCCCTAGAATACATTAATTAAATAAATCATGCTATTGCATGACTAAAAATGCTCAGCCCTATCTGTAAAATTTTCCTGGTTAATACATGAACATCACATTGTCTCCAAATTTATTTTTCAATACAAGATAACTTTTACAAAATTTTTACCGCTATAAAATAAAACTTTTTGGCTCACTTCAGAATTGTCGCAAAAGACATTTACTGTATAATAATTTATACAGATTTCTACTGCTGCCTGGCTCTGCGACAATCACAGTCTAATTACCTGATGGCAAGATGGACGAGCGTATAGCCGGTGTCAAAGGCAGATGGGCGACTGAGCAGAGCCACTTCGTTCGGGGTGAGTTGCCTAGCGGGGTCGCCTCCCGATGACAGGTACGCTTCCACGGGATTTGGGTCACCCTCCACCACACCCAGGCAGGCATTCAGCCACGCCCAGTCCGTCTTCCTGATCTTCCGCCGGACCTGCTTGCGCCGCCTCTCGTAGTCCCAGTTGTTGGCAGATTCTGAACTAGTTTGGTTTCTGTCGCGCCGGACAGTGGTCCTGTTGCCAATGACAAGACGTCAACATAAAGAAATGTCTCCAGACTAACCAAAAAGTTCTAAAAATTAACAATGAAAGAAAAAATAATAATAAAAAATGAAGTACGATTGATGGAATCAGAAAATAAAGCCATCCCAGTATCTTACAGCGAGGTTGGTCCCATACACATAACTGGAGTCTCAAGAAGTGAAAATTACTGGGTCTCCTACTGGACCACAACTCTAAATAAGGCAGCAACTGTGTAAAAAATATCAAGACAGGAATTTAAATCATTTCTATTTTAAAATTAGAAATTTAAGTCTATGTATTAGTACAAAAATGATTGTTAAAAAAAAACAATTAAGATCTGTACTACACTTGTACCACCTGCAGTGCAGCATATTTGCTTAGAAGTTTAGTTAATTGTTTACATGTTTTGCTATTAATTTATCTTTCAGTGTAAATTTCCAAGTGTGAACTTTAAAGCCCAGTATTTATTTATTTGTATTAATTTATTGATGTATGTACTGAAAACAACACTGCTATATTATAGGGCTTGAGTCATTACTGAAACTGTAACTTAATGTTATGGTAATTAATTTTGGTAAATATATTGTGTGTTATTTTTACTTAAATAATTTTTGACTTGAAGTTTTTCCATTTTCATTTAGAAATTTTGGATGTATTTTTGCTTAATTTCTGTAGTTTTTAAGTTGCCTTGGGGGCTCCCGGATGAGCGTCTTCCTTGACACCACATAGATCAATGACCTTGAAGGGAAGAACGCAAGTCGTGGTGCAACTTTTCTATGGGTGGACGCTAATGCCTATGCCAGAATTTTCAACCTAGAAATCCCAGGCACCATCCTAACTTTTGTATAGTTATAACCCAAACAAACTGAAGTATAAAATTCAGGAGGTCCGAAGACTTAGGACAATATTAAATAATAAATATTTTTAGTGTAGGAAATGGCAAAAAGGAGATGCCTAGGCCATCCATTTTTGCTAAGTATCATGCTAAGTTTGTAAGCGACTCCATTGAGTTTACACAGCCGAGGGGCTGATTGAGTTTTGAATTGTGTTCAATTTTGAATATTTCTATATGCCCTAATTAAATATCATCATATTTCATGATGCTGCGGTATATTTTGCAGAGTTATTAAGCTAATGGTCTTGGGATGCGCTACTGACTAGAGCTAGCACATTTTGATTCAATTATGATTCGAATCAAGACTGACATAGGCACTATTTTGAACTGAAGAAGGATTTTAGTGCAATTACCTGGAATTAGCTATACTTTGCTTAACAAGTAATTTTTCAGCAGAACAGTTTACCACAGTGTGAAATCTGACCAACATAATTTTAACTGAGCAGTGCATTACACATATTTAAAGGCAACATTTCTATATTTTCACACAAACACTTCAATTTGATTTTTTAACCTTTTTTATTTATTTTCTTTTTTTTTAATATTAATTCTCAGTAAATAATTTTTGTAAGGAAACTGGTACTTTTGAAGAAATTTATTTTACTAGCACATTTTTCAGCTGTCAGCACCATTTAAACTACATGATTTTATTCTAATTTGCTTACACTGCACTGATTGTTTTTATCTATTTTCTCGAAAGTCAATTAAATTTCAATTAGACGTTTGTTTATGGTTTTTGTGTTGTGAGCTGCACTACAAGATATCTTAAATATTTGTTCAGAGCCTTGGTATGTTTTTAGTTATATGGGCACTGTGTGTCATGTCTACGTGGTTTTTATGCCAGAATCGTGTTCAGAGTAACACTGAGTAAGGTAACCTAGCCATTTGATCACGGCACACAACAAACTACAAACAAAATTAATTTATTTTTAATTGAATTCAAACATAGACTAAAGATGATGTAATCTGATCTCGCTGGCTACGCACAACCAGTCTTCGTGCCCAACACTGAACTGCTTTTCTATCAACACATATAGCAAAAACAGCATGGATTGGATTTGAGGTTAGAACACTGTTTAGTAAACAAGTGTTTTGAGATGTTTGTATACGTCCTCTAACCAATTCAAATTGTTAAAAGCATTTTATTAACATAAAAGTGCTTGTCATTTAAAAATTGTGATTTAAACAAACACGTTCATCACTGTTGACCATGTAATTTTGACAGCTGTGTTGCATTGGCATAGGTCAATATTGGGTACATGTGCAGAAAATAAATAATCTGTCTACCTCATTTTCGGGGTATGAATTCTACACAGAATCTTTTCTACATTTATTTTTGGTCACATACACGTAATTAATGGGAATGCGTGTATGCACATATGTAATATTTTACACTACTCACCTGTATCACGTACCTTGTTTATTTCACCAGCTACTTTCACTCCAGAAATATTCACGATTTATGTTACATCTTGACATGTGACGTCTTTCTAAATACTATTAAATTGACTTATCATCTATTCAAACAAACTTGGAGCACCTTCAACGGAGTTTGATTTGCCACCAACAACAAGATGTCAGGAATTGTGATATCTACCCAAGACAAACTACAGATGTTCCACGCCAGATATAATTCAACCCCCTACGCCACCGAGCCGTATAAATAGAGGACCACACCAAGGCTCTTGACCAGACTTCAAGCAATTGACGTCTGTCCTGTTCCTTCATCACACTTCTGGTGCCGTAAGAACCATCAGCTCTCCTACCTTGGGTTTCATCACGTCTTAGCGGTGCCAAAGACATATCCGCTCCTCAAGACTTCACCGCATCTTCGGGGGCCAAAGTTCCTTCACTTCACGTCATGCGTCGCAGCTAACACTGAGACACGTACCGGTCCCTTTTGAACAACAGTTGTAGCATAGTTTACAGTCAGAGTTGTTTCATAACCACTTTACAGAAGGAGAAGGCCTTCACCTATCACGTAGCTCACGTGGATAGGAGAAAGTACATTAACCATCATGTTTATTTCCGTTAAAAGAAATAAAAACAGTTTAGCTCACTTACGAATATCAATCCCGTAGTCATAGTACCTCTCCTCGTAAACATCGCCCGTACAAGGGACAGTAGGCAACAGGGTTTTTTTTCTTTCACTCAAAACACGTAACGCCAATAATAATACAAACTTGGGAAGGCAAGTCATTCTCTGCACTCGTGCAGTGAACGGTAGAGCCAGGACACTAGGATACCGCTTCCTTAAGAATTGGACTGCCAGTCTGAGGTTTGCTCTTCTCATCGTGCTCTAGTGGTGCAGGGAGGGGTATTTCCCGGGACTTGGGGGGACCAGTTCCTCTGGGTTGGAAGGCAACCCATTCTCTGCACCTAGTGTAGTGGATGGTATAGCCCCGACACTAGGTATTCTGTCCTCTCAGGGTCGGCATGTCAGCTTAGAGGTTGCTCTTCTCATAGCGTACTAGCGATGCTGAGAGGAGTACTTCTCCGGGTCTGGGGAGACCAGATCTATCAGGAACTCACCCCCATGTTGGGTCTGTACCCATTGTTATGTAGTTCGACTAACCTCGCTCCCCTCTGACGGAGCACATTAATTGCACAACCTACACGTCAACTGCTCCAATCCTGTGAGGTCCGCTTGTAGAATTATCTTTCCTCATGTCCTTTACCCATAGTGATGGGTGTTCATGAAAGGGCAAAACGGGCGGGCCTTCCCGCCGGGTTTGAGCATCTAGGTCCACGGGAGCATGCAGCAGAACTTTGCAGATTCTCCATACCAGTTTTGCCAACCTACGAGCCTGTTACATTTGAACCACTTACTAAAATCGCGAGGGAATTCACCCAGTAGTTCAGGCCTACCTCGGTGGCCAGGACACCTCCCTGAATTTCACCAACCTTTGGTTTTGGGGGACGCCACAAAAACTACATACCTCGTCGGCAACCGAATCACGCACAGCTAGGCTGACCAGCACACCCACGTCAGGGGCAGCCTCTAGCGAGCAACCAGTCGAGCCTCAGCCAGCACAGCCGTAAACACCGGCTGTAAATTGCCCAGGTTTACCTGAATGAGTGATCCCACCAAAACAAAAAGTAATGCTTGCAGAGCCTGACTTTTTTCCCTGCCAGAAAATGACTCGACCAGTACTGTACACTGGTCGAGCTCCCGTTCCGTGCAGAGATTAGACACACCTGTCATCAGGGTGCATCGAACCTAGCACCCACTAGTCACTTTTGTCATGTGACGTGATACCTGTCGAAGTCCATCACACATCACTCTATTCAGTAATATTCCATCAAAAAATACAGAAAAAATGTACTAAGTGTACTTGACTAGTGCTGTAAACTATGGCATTTACTATGGCTTTTGTAAAAACATTAAATTTTTAGCCTTTAATAATTACACAACTGAAGCCAGGACACAAGGAAATTGAGGCTATTCCAAAATTACAGTTTCCTACTATTTCTGGTGCAATAATAGTATCAACCATCTTAATTTATCTACCCACAAGCTAATTAGAATGGTGGAGGTAAGGGACTATTCATTTTAAGTGGTTTGTATACTGATACCTGCATGCGTGCAACCATATCATTTGGAGTATCAGAAACAGCGAGGCAATGGTCAACCCACGACAACCTGTATGGCAATACTTTACTCTAGTTTCGCACATAAACTACATTTAAAAAACAACCCATCCACCATCATGCAAACTGGAGGGCGAAAACAGCTGTTGTAGAGAGGACACGAGTGCATGTGCATTGCCAATCCTTACACTCGTACCTCCTTTCCTCACGCGGTATGTCGTCTTGGCTGGTGGGGAATGGCTCGCGCTCAGGGGACGACACCATGCTGCCAGCAGGGCTGCGCGCCTTGCAGCACATCACGCACTTGGTGGCCTTGGGCCAGTTCTCGTACGTGCACACCATGCACATCCACTTGACCAATTGCTGCTGGGACTGCTGCCTGCAGCAGGCACAACACACACCCCGCCCCTTTTCAAACAGCGCTGCTGCTCCAAGCCATTTCAAACCTGTCTCTGAAGGGCTCCTTGTGGGGTACCATGACTGTGATGATTTGCAAAGCATGGACAAATTATTAATGGACTACAGCAGTACGTGTGCTTGTATTATTTCCATGTTTCTTATATAATGTATCGTGCATTTCAGCAATATATCACAAATATCTTCAAGTCCGAAAATTAAATTTGTATAACAAAGAGTTTAAACATTTATAGAGGGTTCTATGCACAATTATATAAACTGCATAAATTTACTTTAACCATATAATTTCATTTACAAATTAAGTTATATTTGGCACATTAATTAAGAATTATTCATAAATAAATTTTTGTCTAAAACATTTTCATAGTAAGGTTTATCCGTGATTAAATAAAATGGACTTAGTATACAAGTGCTCTAAACCCTCCACACCTTGATATTGCAATGACTAAGGGAATATTTATGTTGTTGCATTCTTCTGCAACATTCATATACAATACCAGCTGTTACAAATTCATTATTTTTAAAGTCCTTGTATGTCAATAACAGAAAAACTATTAGAGACAATCTAATGGGACTGATTGTATTTGATGCAATAGGGATGATATTGGGTACATGTAGACATCATGCTATTGTCAATTGCATCTGCAGCCATTAGTATAGAGGTGATAAGGTTTTCTTTAAGATGGAGGGCAGAATTCAATACTGCGCTAGTCACGAGTAAGGCAGGATTTACAACAACGCGTCCGTCCATCACCCGTCTGTAAATCACGTTTTGTTATTCATTCATCCCAAGTTCTTTAGAAGACTGTGTTGTGTGCAGTGTTTTGTTTTGGCTGCCTTTTGTTTCTACACGTTTGTTTATGTAACTGTAAAAATTAATTACAGTTACAATTTTCCTGAACATTAATTGATAATTACGTTTGGAAACACAAGCTTTCCTTATGTGCGATAGTAATAAAATCATGATTTATATGCCATTCAAAAAATTTTTCACATTGTTTAATTTCTCTTACGTATGTGTATGTGCATTATGGGTAATTAAAAACACAATACTGCCAATAATGTACAATTTTTATGCAGATTTTTTTTCCTATTTGTAAACATTTTTTGTTTTTATTGGTTTGCAGCAATGAACTTACGACGTACGTACAAATTTTGGTTGTAAAACGCTCAGCTGTGAGACGGACGCGACATGCTATTGTAAATCCTGCCTAACAACGACACAATTACGTGAAACGCTTGAGAGGGGCAGAACTGTGCGCGATGTGAAGAAAGGACGGTGTGGATGAGAAGAAAACGACAATAGACAAAGTGTTGGGGCAATGTTGCACACACTAACTCTTTCGCCCGGAAAGCTGGAGTCCATACGGCAGACTCTGGTAACCATGTGTAGATCTACCACTTTTTAAAGCAAGTAAAGAGGAAACTCTACATTCCCACATTACTTCAAGCTAAAAGTGAAGACTAATCATAACAGGCACGTGCAATAACAATCCCAAGAGGCAACATTTAAATGAAACCGAGTCCACCATCACAACTGTGTGTACTGGGCTGATAAAAAACCCCCACACTACACACAGTACAGCAAGCTATCAATATCCCTGGGGTGTGGTATGTCTGCAGGAAACTGAACTTTTGTTGAAGCCATTCTTCGTTAACGGGATTGTGGTAGGTGAAAGTTACTGCGCCACAATGTAGGAAAACGTCGTGCCAGTTGTTCACCAATTCTACCCAGATGACGATTGTTTGTTCCAGCTGGGCAGTGCACCTCTAAATTACCATTGAGACGCACAGTTGTGCTCCTGGATGAGAAACATTTGTTGGTAGGTGGCTAGGCTGATGAGGAAGTGTCGAGTACTGACCCAGATCTTCAGATTTAATACCATTAGGTTTTTGTATGCTGTTCACTGTAAAATGAGCATTTTTTAAAGCCCTGCTTAAGATCTACTTTTGTGCACGTTGTGTATTCTTCCGCCACATGCAAAATTAACATTGTCATGGGCTTCATTGCTTTACTAATGTGTCAGTCAAGTGAAACTGTGAAATTATTATAAAAGTAAATATTTTACCTATTTGCTTTTTTTGCACTTCGTTGCACAAAAAAAAAAAAAAAACAACATGAAAGAAATAATTTAAGTTATCACAAATGGTTACCTAACACTATTTATTAGACGGTACCAAATTTTCTGGGCGCATGTCACTCAGTGCACACGTTTAAATTTATGCAGACAGGGGCAGCGAGTTTTTTCTAAGGCTGATTTCAAAAGTGCTCACTTTATCGTGAACAACCTTTATCTGTGCAGAACTCTGACAAACACTATGTAATCCCACAAAGCCACAAACACTGGAGGCCATGAGAGATGCAATTGTGGTTGCACGTGAATCCACTTACTTGGAAGCCGTACCGTACTACTGTTCGAGTTATGTCGTATAGTGTTGTAGACAATGCCTTGCTGCCAATGGTGGAAATTAGAACATTTATAACTATAATTAACATTCATAAACACCTTATGGTGTCATCAGACTGTCTTTAATAGTTTTTCTGTTATTCCCATTCAAAGAGTGTAAACATTAAATTTGAGACACCTGATATTTTATGACTGCAAATCCCAAATATTTTATCATCAGAACATCATTTCATAGAAACATTTTTTTAACAAACGCGCAATGCTTTAAATGAATACAATGTCCACAAAAATTCAGTTTCACTGCATTAATATTTGCATTTCGATACCCTCAGAGCGCAGCACTGTGTCCATGGAAATAACCATTATACAGGATGTAACAAGATAATTACACTTAATGGGCCATTAAAATGGGAATGTTGCATTTGTCTGCGTATATATTTGGCCAAGATAATTGAAATGTGTGAACTAATGTTTTATGTCGGGAACTTTAGATGCTAATTTGTCATGTGTTTTGGATATTATTATCATGTTTGATGGAGTGTAGCATTATTTAGCAACGTGAAAATGAAACTAATAAAGCTATGCACTGAGCATTTTAACACCAGTATTCATCAGAGCATATTAAAAAATATATATTCCTCACCGGCAGATGAATATGCAGCTCGATAATTATAAATAATGGCATCTTTTAAAGAAATGACCCAAAAATATACGAGAACTGCATTTCTGGGCTTACAGAGAATGTCAAAACATTATTAAATTATGTGTGTTTTCATTGTTATTTTTTTACTCTAATGAAAGAATTTTGATGAATAGCTCACTTTTTAGTAGGTCGGAATAGGTACAATGCGAACCAAGATTTTTGTCAAATTTTATTTTATTAATAATACATTTATCTATCCCAGCATTTCCTTGTTTTGCATAATCCTTCACACTGTTGATTTACCAACATATTTAGATCACTTTTCCTTTCGGAAATGTATGTATGAACACATCCTTTTTCCTTTTTTGACACAATGTTTATAAGGTATTGGCTTGATTTTACACAGCGGAACTAAATTATATTTGTTCGAGTAAGTTATTTGATAGGAAAACAAATTGATGTCAGCTAAAAATTATCTGTTTTCATAATAGAACTTTTTCATTTTACTGCAGTCAGTCATATCAGCCAATGCAATTTACAACCTCTATACTCGTACTGCTACATGTAAGCCACTTTGCTAGAAAACTCGAATAGGCCAAGAAAAAATTTGCTTCACTACTGCTTCGTGCAGGAATCACATAGCCCCCACATGCATGACACAACGGCCAACAGCCAATGAAATACTACATAGATCATCGAAAGCCCAACCGATTTTGTCGTCAGAGGAGCAATTTTGGATTAGAAACTATTTCTATCCTTTGCCGTGTCGTGTGACACGATGCACAAAATGTACAACCTTGCAAAATGAAATTGTATTGCAAGATTTCCCTACAATGGTAAATATGCAGTTTAAAAGAAAAATAAATTGAAAATTACTGTATCTAACTCTTAAAAATAATCATTTTACCTTTTTATGCATTAGTGATACCAATTGGTACCATTATGTACTGCAAATTTCCCTCTCGTCCACCGCCTTTGAAACTGTAACGTAGCATATCAGCGCCTTCAAAATAGTTAGGTTAAATGCAGAGAGCGTGGTGTCGGTAGTGCTGTAAATTCAAGTAGTCACATTGAAATGAGTCGTGGTTGCGTTGTTGGTCGTGTCATGCTGTGTTGGTCGGGGCTATGTGATTCCGGCATCAGTACAAAAAACATTTACATATTTATTTACACCTATATAAATCAGATACAATCATACTTTGTTTTTATTTTTAATAGCAATACACGTACAAAACCAATACAAAAAATGTAAGTAATGAAAGCATTTTGAAAATGAAATGGAAACGTAGCAAACAGGTAAAGAAACTCACCGTGTGCGGCCCCGCAGATCATTCTCGGCCTCTTTCAGCTCCTTCTTGTCAGCGGTGGGTGACGTGCTGACACGCAATGCCCCGCCGCCGGACGCCGCCGAGCACTCGCTCGTGTGCTCGATGCGCAGCTGCTGGATGTGCTCGTGCAGGTTGGCCGCGCTGGCAGGCCGCTGGCTGCAGCACTGCAGGCACTTGAGTGCGCGCGGCCAGTTCAGGTACGTGCACTCGCGGCACTCCCACGTGCCCCCGCCGCCGCCGCCGCCGCCCTCCGAGGGTCCCGACGCCAGGGCCAGCCCCCCACCGGAGGGGGCCTGCTCCGGGGACGGCTCGTCCCGCAGCCTGTAGATGTCCTGCAGCGGTCGCGCCCCTCGACACATCGTGCACTTGGCCGAGGACGGCCAATTAGCAAAAGTGCAGTAGTCGCAAACCCATTTCGACGTGGAGGGCCCACAACTCATAATTACTCCCAGCTCTCTCGACCGTGATTGTTTACGAATTCAAAACGCGGCAATGATTTCGTTAACTGTGGCTCCCGAACGAATCCCTCCGCCTCATGTGTTCAAATATTTAAATGGCAACTAAAACATCACTTTGTTAGCATTCCCCAAATTACCTACCTTCTAGGTTGTACAAGGTTAAACGTTTGGCGATACTATTTCTTCTAATAAATAACGTGGGAATCCCAACACAATTTCTTTTTGGGTGACGGCAGCTACGTAGCCTATTACACCACCCCGATTTCTTCAAACCCTATAAAAGCATGAAAAAAAAAAAAAAAAAAAAAAAAAAAGTAGATCACATTCTTTATAAACCACGTGTAAAATTAATAACACCTCGCACATAACTCACATTCAATCAACACATATTCTTGAAACGTGACATGCGTAGAGTTTGTGTATATTATTCTTAAAACAACGAATTAGCAACAATAAGGCCACTTACCTCACATCAGCGTGAAGGCTGAGCACAAACATTGAAAAATTTTCAACCGCATGCAACAAACTTTCAGTAAATATTTACCACAAACAGTATTTGAACCCGCTCTGCAGCCAACTTTTAAGGACAATATAAAAAACAAAGGTCACAACTGTTCATCGAGTCTGCTTGTGCATTGGCAAAGGAAAACATTACGTCACAACGGTATAGGAGCCATTTTGAGAAACTCGCACGATATGACGATTACTTGCTAAAGGTCGTATAAGCTAATCGATTTAATGAGGGCGTTTGGAAATTTGCATAAAAAAGTTCGTAATAAAATTATTGTAAAATAGTTAATTCCCTAGTACATAATGATTTCCCAAAAGTATAGTATAAAACAGCTATGATCACGTTTATAGGCTATTCACGGTAAAGTGAGCACTTTTGAAACTCATCTCATTTTGAATAATAGTTAATAAATATGTTTTATTTATCTTTAGACGTTAACTTCAGAGTGCAGTGGAATATACACACTTGATTTATTACTTGCATTGCAATACTTATTTGAAAACTTTGTTAAAAGATTTTTTTAAATGGCTGAAAGGAAATTGAAATTAGGGCCTCAAAAGTGCTCACTTTACCGTGAACAACCTATAGTTGTCTGGTACGCTGTCCTGCTTTCAAAAAAATATAAATTATACGGCCGCTTTTACTCAAACGTTTAGTCAGAGAATAGATATCTTCGTGTTTCCTTATTTTTGAACTACAGGCTTAGTTATGGATATAATAAATAATTCACGGCATCACACTGATAAAAAACGGTAAATATAATAATCGTACTATGTAAAGTATAGACCATCGCGATCGCACATGAACAGACAAAAGTGTGTTCGCTACGTTTGCTATTTTGCTAGTTTAGCACTTTTTCCGCTAGCTCGTGTTTGAGTTACCGGAAGCATGTTCTGGTTGTGGTAAGAGTTGCTATTTCTGCCAGAAATAGCACATTTTTCTGCTCTAGCTCGCCGAGATACAGCAGAACGAGCAAGACAAAAATACCAACACAAAATTAAAATTATAAACTTCGATGAGTCTTGAAAGAGGTGATTGCGAAAAGTAAATTGCTTTTACAGACATTGGTAACGAGAATATGTTGCATCCTATAATAAATAGACAGGGATATGAACATAATAATGAAAATAATGAAGACAAAGTAGTAACAAATATTTATGAGACTCATAAAATACACAAACGAAAACATCATATCGCCATTTTCCTAGTAACAGTTGAATATTTATTGCCGATATGCCAGTTTTCTTCGTTTTCAGCGGTTTGTCGTTCGTATCGTAGCACCGAGAACAATTGCACTTTCTGCTACTTGACTGGTTTTGAAAGAAAAAAAAGTTATTTGACCCCAGAAAGCAGGAACAGGATACCATACAACAAACCTATTTATAGAGTTCAAAATAAGCGTTGGACACCACTTTATTATATCTATGCTCAGGACCACATTACAAATGATTGGATCTTTGTTCCGATTCTTTTCCTATGTGTAAAACAATCTGAAAAACAGTTAACATAATAGAGAGAACTATAAAATGCAAGGTGGATGCAGTATAGATAATATTTCTATAATTTAAATTTTTTTAAATCACATAGCAATTAAATACATAGAAAGGCGACACTTCCATGTATTACGTCGATCTCTTATTTTGAGCTTCAAAATGTAAACAGGTCGCAGTTATATAGCCAATATAAAAACATTCGTCAATGTACATCAACAAGAATGAAAAGCTATGAATTCAGATATTGGCTACCCTGATGAGACAATTTAGGGAACCCATCTTTGTCAAGGTAGAAATTCTTTAGATGCATTTTCTTAAGTATTTTTCCTACTGAACAGACTTGACAGATTTGATACCTGCCTACGAAAGTCTGCTGAAGTGAATAGCTGCTGGAGGGTTAACGTGCTATGTATCCTTACAATCTTCTAAACTATCTACAAACAGATTGTGAGTGTCGCTATCAAAAATAAATCTTTGCACTTCTTTCAGCTGATGGCTGACACCAACAAAGTTGGTGCAACAGTCACCGTAAAAGTTGGCACACTGTCCACATCGAGTGAAAAAATTTCCTAAATGCAGCCAGAAATTCTTATGTTGTTAAACATGAAACCGGTTCTAGATGTATGACTATTGTTGGGAAACACACAAACACATATGCCTGCAACATATAAGGCTTTTCGAGTTGATGTGGATCATTGTCACCATGCCACCGGCCCACAGCCGCTGCACCAGTGCAGCACTCAGAATACGCACAATGTGCATTCTGACTCTCGCCGACATCGTTCACTCATGAACGATTCACGAACTGGTACCAAGTGACCCAGTTTAGTGTCTGTGGCACCTGTAGAGTAATCATTTAAACTAGGATAGGAATCAAGTGGAGACATGTGTAGTAACATGCAGTATAGGCCCATGGGCAAGTGATAGTTTAGCTCGCCCTTGTGGCACCTTAACATAAAAGTGGAGTAAACACAAACCATGTGAATTTTAAATTAGACACAGAATATTAGATTCATGTTTTTGAGGTGTTTTACGTAAATTTTAAAGTATAAGTGTGCATCTGGCTAAGCTAAACATTACATGAACAATATTTAGTCTTTAATTAAACTTAACAGATTGTGTCGCAAAGTGCTCCAGAACTTGACAGACATATATCTCTCGCATAATTATCAGGCCGCCACAAGGTTTTGTATGTAAATAATCTCATAATTAAAAACTCTGCTCTCTCCGCAAAATCAGGGATATTCATCCCAAACATTGCAGTGCTTTGTTTCGTATATGTTTTACATGTTATGTACCGAGACCAGCAAATTAAAGTACCTCACGGAGTGGAGGAAGCTCTCTGCGAGGACGCCGCTCGCCCACTTCATCTCTGTCAGTCTGATTTCATGGGTTGTAGGTTTTGCACATGAATAGCGGGAGACTTTTATTCTTTGTACTTATCATTCTAGACAATAGTTTAATGTATGCGAAGTCTACCAGAACCTTTGTGCTGTTATTCGTAGTATTCCTCATGTTCATAGTACCCATTAATTAGCTCATTTCTGACCCCGGGAGTTTATTCACTCTTAAGTTTTCTTCGTGCCATTTACTTGGTATTTTACTGTTATGGCTGCTGGCAGATCTCGACATGTACCATATAGCCGTACCTTAGGCCGTTCCTTGCATCATCAGCATGAGCCCACACGACTTCCTTCGCCGTCTCATGTGACAGCTGGAAGCATCAGCCAGCATTCCACGTGTGCACACCAAGTGGCATTGTGTAGGGCATCAGTGTGTTTTGTGTATATTGAGAATTTATTTTTCCAATGGCCTTTCTTAATTATTATTAATATTTAGGGTGAATGGCTTTGTTTTCTTAAATTATTTATTTCATATTCAATGTGTAGTTCTCCGTTGTGTTGATCCAGTGCCATGTCACATGTGTAGTGCTGAAGTGCTTAATGTGAGTTTATGTCATGTGTTCAGCAGGTTGACCTATGTATTAATATTATTTTTATTGTGTACTAGTATTTAAGGCACAATGTTCTAAGTGTTTATATATTTTATTAAGAGTTTAATAGGGTTGGTTTACATTTTACACGTGATGCATACAAGTCATGTTATGCACACAGCAACATAAGAAATGACATGCCTAATGTGCATTCATCGTTATCATGGTGCAAATAAATATATGGCATTTTTTGAAGACATACCATTCCAGTGCGAGGCACATTCATATAAATAATTTATATTTTTACTGACGTCAGTAGCATCCAGTATAATTGACAAAAATATCCAGGTACATTTTTACTATGTATGGACACACGGCCGCAGAGCCTTTACCAGTACTGTGGCCCCATGAATTTTCTAACCTCCAAATTCCTATTTTTATATTAACAAGTGTTTTATGCTTAATGCTATGTTTGTGAATAAAGATACCTTTTCAGTACCTGAGTTTAGATGTTAAGTTCTATGTATAGTGATTTATTCATGCAAGAATGATGTAATAGAAATGCATGTTTTGGGTTAATCTTTAAGGATAAGTCAACAGCGGTCACAATTCCAACCAAGGCATAAGATGTGTTTCGTAATTTTTATATTTATTCATTTCGATTAATATAAAGGGTTTTCTGTTCCTCATGTCTCATCAGCACTGCATAATAACTACCCGTATCATTTGTCATCAAGTGTAACATTAATAGCAGTTTTTTTATGTTTGTGCAGCAGAGCTCGGCCAACCAGAGAACTCGGTGCCACCATATTTTCAATAGCATCTCGTATACTCCGTGGGATGTGTTTCGTGCTGGACCTCTCTGGATCCTCATCATTTTCACTCATTATATAACCTACAATAGCCATTTATTAATTTACTGGAATATTTGTATTCGTTTTAACATGGGGAGCAGGCCACTCCACACCCCGGTTCGTTTTTACGTGGCCAGGGCGTAACTTACAACTTAGCTCATGTAGGCCTTTGTGCCATTTCGTGCCAATTGAGAGCTCACTGAGCTTCAGTGGCGACCATCACTGTACTTGACCACTATGGGACTTCAGTAAATAAAAAGTATGTGTGACAGTATTCCACTTCTTTTATTTGCTTAGTTGCATCTCGGCTAGATCACTGTACAATGACAAAGTATTTTTCACATAATTTATTTTCATGTATAAGGGGTGTATAACACCCTCTGGGAGTGAGCATTGCGTTTGGGGGCGGTATACAGTCCTCACTAGCCCAGGCAAAGTGGATTGTATCCAAATTATCAACACACTCGGCATCTGCGGTTCCACAGGAGACGGTGGAGCATTTGGGAAACAGCCACGCGGGAGGTCGACCACACGACCCAACATCACCATCAACTTGTGCTCTCTGGAGAGAGCTGGCACCCAAACTAGTATACCATGCAACTACATTCCTGTCCACATAATGCCATTCCCCAATGGGCCAGCTAACAAAGAGAGCTGTCAAACCTGTAAGCCAGATCTGCTTAAATTTGACTCTGTATGTGTGTCTTTGTATACTGGACTCGACAATGCAACTTTTTCTTGAGTTAACTGCAATTGTGTGTTCTCATTAACCATTTTGTAATTTTGGTCCCTGGCCCTATCCAGGGATTCCTCACCACCTTAAGGAGGTATACTTAGTTTACAGTGCAAACGGTTGATGGTGTGAGTTGGCGAACTGATAGGCTGAGAGGAGATATTAGGAACGGTGACATTTCAGCTTAGGAAATGTTGTGGGAATTTTGGTACTACCCGGAAGGTACCAGGCATCGTCACTGCAATGCTGATGAAGCTGCGATATAGCTGACTCTTGAAGATCTCTGGATCGTTGGGCCAGGTCACCATGATGTAATCCTCTGTGGGACATTCACTCCTTTGATAAATTATAAAGTTACGTGCTTGTGACGCCGTGGCCTTTTGGACTGGCACACATGCCCCAAATAACTAAAATAATGGTGCCATGACATTTAAACACTGACAGAAGCACAGTAAATACTTGCACAAAACACTTGACATTTTGGCTGGAATGGTGAGGGTCCACACTCTTTAAGTTCCCATAGGCATGATGGAAATAAAACACCCTAATTCAGTTCAACGTGGTTAAATTCGCCATAATGCTACAAATGCTCCTTTAGGAAGCCACTTACAAAGGTGTTGAGCTTAACCTGCTGACAAAGGTTACACTGAGAAAAATGAAGCGAAGACAGTGAAAACTTATTGTGTAAAAATTACGGTTTCTCAGGCGATCTAAGCACTGGGAAAGGTGAGGGGTGGTGTCTCCGGGCGGCTAAACGAAGCAAGGTTACAAGAATTAAAACTAAAGCAGACTAAAACGACTGGTGAAATAGAGTTTGAGTGCCGTCCTGAGTGCAGCGATGTAGAGCACAAAACACACGTGACCAACCCCTCGAGATATTTAGCGATGTCTAACTTACTCCTCCGTGGCGCACTGGCCGGATTGACGGGCAACTTGTCAGATGGGACTATTTCCTGACCCACTTTGCAAAATAAAACCCTGAGACACATTACATTTGCAAATTAATGTGACAAAATATATAGCATTAATGCAATAACAAATAAATACTATTATGAAAGGTGAGGTGAGGTGGAGTTGATACATGCGAGATGTAAACAAACAGGCACTGACAAATAAACAAATTAAGAGAATTAACATGAAAGAGGGCCTTTTGTCGGGAAATCTCTAGTCCGTCTTATTAGGATTTAAACGACATTGACCGTAATGCCATTTAGTAAAATATGCCCTATTTGTACACTTATGTAAAGGCTATTCGCGATTAATTGAGCACTTTTGAAATCAACCTTAGAAAAATGTCACTGCTCCTAGCTACACATATTTTAATGGGCGCACTAAGTGGCATACATCCAGTAAAGTTGGTAATGATGGAGGGGAAATAGTTCCATACTTTAACGTCGAATTATAAGTGTTAGATATATATCTGTGATAACTTAAATTATTTCTTTCAGTATCTTTTTTTAAATACACAAACGTGTAAGAATTAGCAAATTTGTAAATTGTGTAATTTTATAATTATTTCATATTTTCACTTAACCGATTCATGAATAAAGCGATGAGGCCCATGTCAATATTAATTTTACATAAGATGGAAGAATACACAATGTGTCTACAAGTAGATCATGATCAGGGATTTCAAAAAAGCTCACTTTACTGTGAACAGCCTATATCATGCCGCATTGTGCCGCACTGGACCACTCTTGCCTCGCACCACACTGGTCACACCATGCTACACTTATTGTGAGTTGCATGGATGTACCAGTACGTTACAATACACTTGCATAGTGTGCTGGTCCTTGCTGTGCTGCAGAGATGATGTGCGGCGGGAAAATGGTCTGAGTTGAGTTCCGGCACCTCGGAATTTTCTCCCTCCCCGCCTTGATCGTTGGGCCGCCTCCAGCAAATGCGCTTTGCCATCTAGCACTGAGCTACCCAGATTCCCAATGTCCACGACGACGGCGCTTTCGCATCGGCCAGTTGGTCCACTGGCTGGTAATTGAATATTCCCAGCCACCCCAGAAACCGGGTATCCGCTATCCATCACCTGAAGATGCGTTGTGTTGCGGAATAGTCGCTGCACCCAAGCTGCCATGGTCCCATTGTACTCGCAGAAGCACCTCGTCTTCGCTGGTCCCAAGGGGCGGGCAGATCCCAGATAGTGAGCAGCCACGAGCACGATGTTCATCTCACGACAGCTCATTTCGTGCTCGGACCTAGCACCGGTATTTATACAAGATAAAATCCCACCAGGCATGTCCCCTCTCCAGAGACCATCTGTCGACATCAGTAGCGCACTCTTTTCCAACAATTATTTATTTATTTTACATTGACCCAGCCAATAAACCCTAAAGCAATCCGCATGCTTTTGCTCGATACAACGCCTTAACACCTTAGCACTGCAGCGCAGCACCAGAGGTCGAGTGTAACAAATCACACACTCGCTGTAAACATTCCAGAAATCTTAAAACAAATACACATCGTGACGGACACCTCTCCATCACATATTTCGAATGATGTTCATGATTCAAGATGCCAACTTAAAAGTTCCAAAAACAGAGATAAGTTTTAATACAGCCCAGTTTAAATTTGCGATAGCAAAATAGGCGAAGCACTTTCAAAAATTCCCTTGCAAAATATTACATGCTGCCTGGCCCATGTTTACGTTTAAATAGATTTCTTTTATCACTCTGTTTAACATCGTTAACTTAAAATGCTGCATTAGAACTTTAAGTTAATTTAACAATTCTGAAAATACTTCAATCTTTGGTCATACTCAACTCTAATACTGCAATTAAAGGCGTAAACAATAAAATAAACAAACATTTGCAAAATATTACAAGCATATAGAGTAACTAAATAACAAATAATTGTGCCAATAGAACTGTTATGCAAATAATAAAAAACAAACACTAAATTTTCAGTGGAAATAAAATTTAAAAAAATAGTGGGCAGAACTACCAGATTATCATACATTACATAGTTAAACTTTGTTTGCACGAGGTGGAGGAATAGCCTTGAAGTAGAACTTCAGCAGGACTTCAGAATAGTTGGAAGTCACCGTGAATGAGCTTTCAGAATAGTTGGAAGTCACAGTGAATGAGCTTTCAGAATAGTTGGAAGTCACAGTAAATGAGCTGTAGACAATGCGTTGAAACAAGAAACAAAACTGGGCTCTTAAAAGTTGAAGATATTCGTGGTTAATTAAACACTTTTATTTCATATTGTATCATTCCGCGTGACGTAAAATTAACACCGACTGCATTGATTTTTCTACCGACAGTGCTGAGTTCGCTGGTCGCCTGAAAACCATTTAGGAATGTCAACAACCAATCGGTGATCTCATTGGCGAAGCACTCGTCAGTAGTGCCAGCGGTAAACGACGTCCACTTATACCCGACGAGTTTGTTGGCATGTCATTGGCAGTTGATGTATTTTTCAGTTATAAGGAGATTATTATAGCACGGATATTTAATTCTGGTGAAAATAACTGTATAATAATCCTTCCTTGAAGCAATTTCATACGACCTAATATTTTTTGAATTCGGTTTACTTGAATTTAATTTATTGAACTAAAAATCACTCAATTTCTTTTCAATGAATTGCATTCAATAAGCTTTCAAGTCTGCACATGAAAATTCATCACAATCTTGTTAATAAAATTAGTTGAAAATTTTTTTTTTTACAAGTATCTATGACTCATGCACGACACGGAAATGATTACTTAAACCACAACAAATATTCCTCTTATTACTGTACATTTTCATTTTAAAAATTACGCGTAATTCTTTCGTAACAATTGTAAATGTGTGCTTACAACTCTATTATTATGAGATTACTTGCATTTACATTGTTAGTAAAACTTAGGTCGGTGATTGAAATTTTGGATTCAAGAAAATATAAACATGTTCTAAACGAAAATCTTGATGGAAAATTACACATTCAAGAAACCGAAAGAAAAAAAAAATGGCCGTGATCACGACGTTTGTATGACGTCATATAGCACTCGATGAAATTAATTCAATAAAAATTGAAGGCAATTTGAAGAAAAAATTGATCGCGTGAAAGGGCCTGTACTCTCTTCGTATTCTCGGAAAACAACAGTAATGTCGAAGTTTCTAGGTTAGAATCATCGTTAACCACCGCCATTTTCGGTCGTCTGCTTCTGCTGAGACCGCCTCGCCTGATTCAGAAGTGTTTCAAAAAGGAAGTGTAGCTTTCAACCCAGACGGCCGAAACACTTTTCATCAGTGTAAATTGTGAGATCATCAGAAGTGGAGATATGTTACTAACAGGCAAAAATTATGTTTGGGGACCATCCGTATGGTCATGCCCGGAGTGGAAATTTGGTATTTGGGGGGGGGGGGGGGAGAAAGGGGTACTAGTCCCCCTCTACAATAGAGAATAATTAGTGAACCTACACACATACACACATATACATTAACACACATATATACATACACACAAACACACATTATATATATATATATATATATATATATATATATATATATATATGTGTGTGTGTGTGTGTGTGTGTGTGTGTTTGTATACATACATATATGTATGTATATATATATATAGCAACTATGGACTAATAATAAACAAAAAATCCTAGTAGAAAAAGGTTCGGAAAATTCATCTAGTATTTTTTTATAATTTGGAGTTAGGCACAACAACGCCTGGATACCGCAGCTTTGCGCACCTGCGTGCACAATAGGTTGCATATCTACTATAAGGCGAATGAGATTAGCGCGATCATCTACATGCGGGAATAAGTTTCCATCGTAGGTAACGAGATTCCGTTCGCCTTCTTCATATACAACTTGTTGTGCAAGCAGGTACGTGTCAAGGCTATTCACGATAGGGTTAGCACTTTAGAAATCAACCTTAGAAAACAGTGACTGCCCCCCTGCCTGCATATATTTTAACGGGTGCACTTAGTGACATGTGCCCAGTATAGTTGGTGACGATGTAGGTAAAGTAGTTCTATATTTTAACGTCGACTATAAAGTGTGAAAGGTAACCATTCATATTGACTCAAATTATTTCTTTCGCTTCCTGTTTTTTTTCCCAATGCTTCGAAGTGTTAAAATGAGCAAATCCGTGAAATTTCCCTTTTCTAATAATTTTACAGTTTCACATGAACGACAAATGAATAAAGTTATGAAGCCCACGGTTACGTTAATTTTACATAAGATGGAAGAATACACAACGTGCATACAAGAAGATCTTAGGCAGGGCTTTCAAAAGTTCCCATTTACCGTGAACAGCTTATAACTGCGGACTCCCGGCGTTGTTAAGCCTAACTTAATTTTTTTTTTAAATATATATACTATATGAATTTTCCAAACGTTTTGCTACTAGGATTATTTTGTTTATATTATTTCATACAAGCTGTGGTTTGAATCCCGACCAGTTATTCGAAACAACTTGTATATTGTATAGTCATGCCATGGTAACTTTCGACTGTTTTGAAGCCCCCAAGGCTATTAATCAGCCAGGTGCGAAGAGAGCTTAGTCTACAAAATTACACCAAAGGAACAACGTAACTAATTTGCTCGCTCTTAGTTTAATAATATTTCGCATGATAACTATTTAATAATAGGCATTACCAACACAATTATTTTCCCCTTGTTATTATTCATGTTAAATACTGCAATTGGCGGATAAATTACAAGTAAAAGTTCAATTTCACCAAAAATATAATACTTTTACGTTAACAGAAGTATAAAACACGTGTGATGAGTGACATATTTAGAAAACAAGCAAAGGTGTCATATATATAGGGTGATTTTTCAAAGGTTTGATTCAAAAATCATGACGACATCGAGAACATGCTGTACAGTTCATTAGACAAATTTTAATGAGCTTTTTCTGTAAAAAAAATTTATGGAATATATATATATAATATATATATATAATGTTAGATTTTTTTTTCATGTTTACCTTTGTTTGAAATTCTAATTATGCCCATAGATGTCGATTTTTAATTATGCGACGTAATCTTCAATATACTAAAGGCGGTTCACGGTAAAATGGGACTTTTGAAATCTCCGCTTAATATCTACTTGTATGCACAGTGTGTATTCTTCCACCACACGTACAATTTACATTGCCATGGGCCTGATCGCTTTATTCATACGTCGGTCAAGTGAAACTGTGAAATTTTTTTGCAAAATAAATATTTTTACAAATTTGCTAATCCGTACCTACACTTAAATGCATTAAAAAACACGGGAAGTAAAACAAATCAATTCAGCATTCACATATATTTACCTAATACTTTTAATTCAACTCTCAGGCGTGGAACTACTTTCCCTCAGTCGTTTCCAACTTTACCGGACACATGACGGGTCATTCTGCCCGTTGAAATACAGGATGTTGCAAAATTGCATGTCAGTACTTCGGGGAAACATTCCTTACCTCTGGAGGATGAATAAATGTTATATAAATATAGGTCCGTAAACGCACAGTATATGGCCTGCGGGCTGGATTATGTTACTGTGGAATGCCATCGCATTTGTAACTAGCAGACCCATACCAGCCCCCCAAGAGCCCTGATTTTAATTCACTAGACTTTTATTTGTGGGGACATTTGTTCGAAGGCACTTGTGTATGCAACCTCAGTGGACGATGTGGGCATCCTCCATAACCATATTGAGGCGGGTTGGGAAACAATCAGGAATTTTCCAGGGATTCACCAACGCATCCTGGTGTCCATGCAACGGCGGGTTGTGATGCATGTGTTCGTGCTGATGGAGGGCATTTTTAGCATTTCCTTTAGTGTCGACGATAAGCCTTCACACATGTGTAACTAATTCCTGTGCAGTTCCTACTGTTCTAGGTGTAGTGTCGTAGTGTGAGGTGTCGTGTATCATGCAAACGAAGGCTGCGATGGCATTCCACAGTAACATGATCCAAGCCCGCGGGCCGTACACTGTACGTTGTGTATTACGGGTTGAAGTACAGGAACGAAGCGTTGCGGACCATATGTCCATATGGCAGTTTTTCATCCTCCAGATGTGAGGAATGATTCCCCAATTGACATGCAATTTTGCAGCACCCTGCATACACAGGAAGGGGCAGTAAGGTTTATCAAAGGTTGATTTCAAAAGTAATCACGCCACCATGAACGGCCTTTAACTCCGTGGCCACTGCTGAGATATGAGTTTACACATCAATTCTTAACAGAAGGGAATATTACTTAAAAACAATTATTATATTCTGAAAATATTCAATTACTAAAATTACAATAGAGACTACAGAGAAGTAGAAAGAAGCCTTGGGATTTATTACAGCGATGACAACCTCAGGTGAGAATTAATGAGCAACGCAACAGTTCTTCTCTCAGAATTTTATATCTCGTATTTTTTATTTCTCTTACTTTTCCTCACAGTAAAACCAAGAGTGTTTATATTTGGGGGGGGGGGGGGGTTCAAATCCCACTGGCCCCTTCCCTTCTATACGTGCCTGTAGTTCTTCCTCTTAGTGCATGAAACAAACAAAAATAAATAAATTATGGGCTGATCACGGATAGTTCACACTTCTTAAAACCCTGCTTAAGATCTACTTGCATCCCCATTGCATATTCTTCCACAATATGTGAAATTAAAATCGCCATCACCTGATCACTTTACTCGTGGGTCGGCCTAGTAAAACTGTGAAAATATCACGAAAGGAGGATATTTTACAAATTTACTCGTTATACTTATAGTTTGTTCACGGTAAAATGAGCGCTTTTGAAGGCCCTGCTTAAAATCTATTTGTTTGCACGTTTTTATATTCTTCCGCCTTATGTACAATTAACATTGCCATGGGCCTCATCACTGCATTCATGCGTCGCGTCGGTCAAGTAAAACTGTGAAATTTTTAGGAAAGGTAATATTGTACAAATCGGCTAATTTTCAAACTTCAATGCATTAAAAAAAAAAAAAAAGCAAGCGAAAGAAATAATTTAAGTTATCACAAATGGTTACCTAACACTTTTTATTCGACGCTAAGATATGGAACTATCTTCCTTCCATCGTTACCAACTTTACTGGACAAATGTCACTCACAGCGCCCATTGAAATATATGCGTTCGAGGGAGTGACATTTTTCTAAGGTTCATTTCAAAAGTGCTCATTTTGCCGTGAACAGCCTATATATGCATTCAAGAAACATAAAGCAAAATAAATAATTTCAGTACTTAACGCGCTAACGTAACAGGTTTAATTCAATGGTAGAACTCGGAACTATTTCCCCTCCGTCGTTACCAACTTTACTGGGGGCATGACAGTCAGTGTGCCCGTTAAAATATACGCAGGTAGGAGCGGTGACATTTTTTCAGAGGTTGGTAATTTTGCAGTTCCACTTGACCGACGCATAAACAAAGTGATGAAGCTCGCAACACTGTTAATTTTGCATCTCGCGGAGGAATGCAGAGCGCGCATACAAGTAGATCTTAACCCCTTAACTTACCCATTAATTTTTCGTTCTAGGTTTTGCAAAAGAGGAGATTTTTGGTCTGATGTGGACTTCATAATTCCTTGTATATAGAACTACAGCATCCGCAGTAACCAATGATAAAAGTTTGGTGTACCAGCAGCAAACAATGACATTCGCCAGGAAAAATACGCTGTTCTGTATTGGTGCTATCTTCTGACGTTGTACAGCATCAACCACGACTTTACCTACTTTGCAACACGTCATACGTGATAGAGGAGGAGGCTCGGAATAGTCCGTTAAAAAGGGTTAAGCAGGGCTTCCAAAAGTGCTTGGTTTATCACGAAATAAATAAATTCAGCATCCACACATTTACACGGACGTATTTTTGACATACAACTACATTTCTTGCGTGTTGCCAACTTTACTAGGAGCGTGCTGCTCGGTGTATCAGCGGAAATGGGAAATTTATTTTTGAAAGGTTGGTTGCAGAAGTGCTGAATTCACCGCGACCAGCTGAAGCGAACGCGTGGGAAGAAAGATGGCGGGAGGAAAGGAAGAAAGCTTCTTACACAATAGAAAACTATAGCATTTGACTTTACGTTTCCTTTCCTCTGACGAAGCCACCAATACACAATACAATATTGTAAAGTCAGAGTTTAGACAAATGAACATCGGTTCTGAGAGCTTCGTAAAAATGTGTATCTTGTTATGTAAATAATTATATTATCCAGGAATGCAAAACATAGGTTTAAAATTTGCATTAAAAGTTTATTTCAAAACAGAAAACTCATTTGTTTAGTTTATTAAAATATGCCAATTCATATATTTCCTCTTCACATTTAATTTATGACGAGCTTTGTAGAATATTCCGAGATTAAAATCGACCTACAATAAACTAACGCACTTTCCACATAACCTCTGTTAGATTCTCGGCAAAATGGCTGCTGACTTTGACTTTAAATTTCAACTATTCGGAATCGTTAAGTCAAGAGTGCTTGACTTTGCCTCTGACAGTTCCATTGTGTCAAGCTCCATAAGAAATATCATGTTGGAAAGCAAACGTAAAGTCAAATGTTAAATGTTTTCAATTGTGTAATGGCCTGAAGACGGACGAGGGAAGCTTGATTGTCCTCGTCGCCAGACTGTCTGCCCCCCCCCCCCCCCCGACACGGGAGGATCGGAGAGGAACAATCTCGTGGTTTTGGTATTCGCCCGGAGCCCTGTTCGCCTCGGCTGCACGTCCGCGCGCTCAGATCCCGGCCGCGAGAGGAGGAGCGCCCCGCCATCCGTCAAGATTAGCGGGCCGGCAGTCCCCCTCCTCTACCTTGCCGTGTTCTCAGTTCGTTTCGACACGCGCCGTCCGACTACATCTCCATTAGCCGCCGCGTCTTCACCTGCTGACGGCAGCCGCGCACACAGCTGGGCGCGAGGGCTTAGATGGAGCATCCTGTGTCAGACTATTTCTGCTCCCCACAGAGCGCCCCAGTGGGTTCACGATTAAATACTGAAGAATTAAGAATTGCACTTAATGACTCGATGCGCACACAGAAAATGAACAATAAGTAAATTCGCACTTTATGATTGAACTAGCGACTGTTAAGTGTAGCCAATCGGAATCGTAGAAGAAGAAAGCAACCTACATAAGCTGGAAAAATGGGCAAGAGTGAAGATTATTTACATATATTAAATTATTTGTAGTTACTGCTTGTGTAAACGTTTTGAAAAACTCACGATGTATTATAGAAAGGGAAGCCGATGCCAACATTGGGCATTTACATTAATATATATGAAAAGGTTAATTAAAGCGAATTCAATAACCTCTTCCAAGAAATAAAACATGGCCATGAACTGTTCTTTAAATTAAGAGGATACTGTCACTCGATTAAAATAATTATTTTCATACGATCTCACAATACTAAATAACCTAAATCCAGGATGTAAATACAGTTTCCCGGCAACAAAAACTGTCGCTGTGTTCTGATTGGCTACTTCGTCTTGACGTTCACTTAAGCTATAAAATATTACGATCGCGTAAGTCACACCAAGAACGCACACGACCCGTCAAGACCCGCGCACGACAGTCGTAAATTAATACCCTTGAACACATCGATTAATATCTTAGGCACACGGCAAACTTATTCTGTTAAGTCAATCGTAAACCAGCTCTTATACTGCAATACAGTCTGATTGGCGCGCACTGTTGCCAGATTGCTCCAGCTTTGCGACGTAGCTGGCAGGCTACGTGACAAATGGGTGGCGAAGGAAATGGCCTGATTAAGGGAATTTTAGCTGTTTACCTCCCTGACAACTCATAAGAGAATACAATAAAAAATATATATATAACTTACCAGGCAACAGCGCACACAGGGACAAGGGCAGCGTTAACGACAGAAATTATAATTCGGAAAGCATAATTTGCAAGAAAATCTTCTTCAAGAAAGATCGTCATAATATTTATTGTGGTCATGTGTAATAAAATCATAGAAATAATGCATCATATCAATTTTATAATTATCTGTACTTACGTCAGTTGTAGCCATAAATGTTTGTGACAAATGGACGCATATAAAAATTATTATCAAAATTATTTCCTACATTGTTATTACAAATTTCTTACACGCAATCATAGTATACATTATGACGATATTCCATGACGAAAATTTTCTTGCAAATTCTCCTTTTTAAACCATCCAGAATTGAAATGTGCTTAAATCTTGTTTTAAAAAATACGGATTTTTTAAATAGGTTTTTTTTACGTTTAAAAAGTATATTTTAGTAAAATATTTTATAATGTTGCAAAATATATACATTCTTCTTTCGTATACAGCATAAATCGCACATTTCTGACCATTTCCACGACGTCTGTACTACCTTTTTATGAGTTCTTCACGTCATATAGTCGGGTGCAGTGCTTCAAACTTAAGAATTACTCATTAACTGCATTCCTCGCACACAGAACTATGTTTTGCTGGATCTACACCATAAACTCGAATTACAGTCTATTCGCAGTTTCTCCGCACTTTTGTTAATTAAACATTTGAAAAATCACCCCGTGTATGATGTGTTTTGTTGTTTCCTATATATGTCGTGTATCACAAGAGTTTTATATTCGTGTTAGTGTAAAAGTACCTTATTTTATGCTTAAATTGAACTTCCACTCATATTTTACCTGTAATTTATAATAATTAATTTATAATTAATTTGAATAAAAACAGGTGTCATGTAGGTGTGTTGGTAATGCCTAGTAAGAAATAGTTATTATGCAAAATTTGCTACACTGAGTGCGCACGAATGCGGTGCGTTGTCCCTGTGCGATTCTCTAAACTAGGTTAAGCTTTGTTTACACGAGGCGGAGTAATATCCTGGAAGTAGAACTTTATCAGGGCTTCGGAAAAGTGTGAAGTAAGCGTGGATGGCCTATATGTGGGCGCCGCTAGTGGTTACTTGTTAGTACACGAGCGTGTAAAACTACATGAACATTGGGGGATCAACAGCTGAGTAGTAAAGGCTACCAGAAGTGATTGCATTTTATTTCCGACAACACACAAACAGCGGTGTTGGCGATGCACAGTAGGGTCTGAATGTACAGGCGATTGCCGCATGGTGGTCTAGTTCCGTTCGCCTTCGTGGTACGCAACTTGCTGTACACGCATGTACGTGAAGATGCGTACTCCCGGCGCTGTTTTGGTAACTTAAAATTTCAATCAAAAAATACTAGATGAATTTTCCTAACATTTTGCCACTAGGAGTTCTTGTTTACATTGGTCCGTAGATGCCGTGGTTTTTGGATTTCGACAAGTATGGTAGTTTAAAAACATATTGGATAATTTCTGGCATTTTGCAAATAACTACTTTTAATTTCGAATTCTCAAGGGAGTGCCAGTTATTTACTATTCACGTTAGGTCATAAGCTGCAGTCATAACAGCCCGACAAACACGACAAGACAGACCAATATATTATTCAGTGTTCACAATACTCCGGAGAAATCAGCACGACAAGTGTGTTAATTTGCTGTTGGAAAATTATAAAACGGCAATTTATCCTTATAATATCCAATATTTACTTTTAAAAACTCGCCATAAGGAGAATGATAATTTTGCTTTTGACAATATTTGAATTTACGCGAGGTATAAAAAGTATTTAAAAATGAACCTGAACGTTATTTTGGTGGTAATTTGGTTTATTATTTACTACAGCAGGGAAATAAGGACGGAATTTTGTTTTCTAATGTTGTAGACATCGGCGAAAAGTATAAATAGAACCTACTTTGTTCGGACTGTCTCGGCTGCGATTTTGTCGGACTGACGCCACAGTTACCTTACTTTTCATTGGCTGCTACTCAGATTTCGCTGTGACGGGGTTGTCGTGTCGGGTTCGTCGGGGTATTGTGACTACAGGTTTAATGTTTTGATACAGATTCATTACAACAAATTGTATACCTGTAGTTCAGGCCAGGATCATCACCACAATATAACAACTGAAATTTTCACATGACAAGTCTGGAATAAAAATTCATTTCAACACTATCATTGATGAATTCTCGTGGAGGGGGACTTGACTTCGGTGCCCAGCCCGTTTTCCTGGATTCAGTCTGCCCCACGAACGAGCGTAATTTCTGACTGTTTCAAAGGCAGTCCTGTTTACGGCTGTTTCCATGGTAACAGCTGTGCCTCTCTCTGCCACGGGCCATGGTTACGTCAACCCGCCCAGTGCGTTAACTATATATATATATATATATATATATATATATATATATATATATATATATATATATATATATATATATATATATATATATATATATATATTGCCGTGGAAACATTCTTGTTTAAAGAGCCAGAGGCTTTGCTGACCTTCCGTGACGCTGTCAGTTGGTGCGCTACCGATCTGAGGTGCGGGAGGTTCTGGTTTCGAATCCCGTATAAGGCACGGGTGTTAATTTAAGTTAGTTTGTAAGCCGTCCCCTGCTAAGCTTTCAAGCATAAAACCGGAGGACGTCAAAAAAAATCCTTTACAATACCAGTGGCTTGGACAGAAATTAATTAATTAATAAAACAGTGCCAAAAAAATTTCGGCTGAAGAACAACGAGAAAACGTGGACACCTGTGTTCTTTATTTTACTTATATGATTTTTAACGATTTTTTTAAATGTACCTTAATATTTCGCGGGCGAAGGGGAGAAAGGAGTGGAAGCAGTTGAACCAGGAAATCCCCCTTTATTCTTCTTCTCCTGTCAATGCCGTTAAACGGAATTTATTTCAGAATCGCCAAAAAAAAGTGTACTCGTTCGTGTGTGTGTGTGTGTGAGCGAAGATATAGTAGATTCGCGGTATATTTGGCCTTTTCTGAAGCCCTGCTAAAGTTGTACTTCCAGGGTATTCCTCCGCCTCGTGCAAACTAAGCTCAACTAAGTCTGGATGATTACAGCAGAGGGATAACGCACCGGATTCGTGCGCACTCAGTTGTATAGGCTATTCACGGTAAAGTGAGCACTTTTGAAAGCCCCCCCTCAGTTGGAATAACAGTCGATAAATATATTTTATATTAGCTTTAGACGTGGAATATACACACAGTATTTATTACTGACATGACAATATTTATTTTAAAAGGTGGTTAAATTATTATGTGTGGCTGAAAGGAAAAAAGTAAGTAGGGCGTCAAAAGTGTTCACTTTACCGTGAAGAGCCTATAACAGTATTTTGTATAAGAACTATTTCTTACTGGGCGCTACCAACACAGACGTTTTCTCGCTCTTTTTATTCAAATTATTTATAAATTAAGTAATATAATTTATAGATAAAATATTAATAACATTTTAATTTAACAGAAAAAAAGTAACGGAGGCGGGGGGGGGGGGGGTAAAGCGTCGTCGGAACGAAAGAGCAGGGGGAAATGGGATATCCCCGAGGAAACCCCGCCGACCAGCGGCGAAGGGGGCCGCGGTGGCGAGTAAGTCTAACCACTACGTCACCGCGGCCCCCTGAGCTCGTTATTCGCGGGGCAGACTGTACGCGCCCGCCTTGTAGCGGGTTGAGCGACAGCACTTTGCTCGCGTGTCGACGAGTTAATACAACGGCCGTAGGCGACGCTTAATCGCCAGCTATTTACATGTAGGTCGGCGCGAGAAAATTGCGTCCGTGTGGAAAATGTGGGAGGGTCGTAAAGTTCCCAATGAGCGAGTATGTCAGGTGGATGAGGGGGGGAGGGAGGGAGAGGGTAAGGTATGGGCTACGTCAGCCCGGGGTGGCTAATCTCACGCTAAGGGACAGGTCGTTTAGAGTTTAGCGTCGACGCGGGAGCAGATTACTGCGTCCGGGACGAGAACTGACGCTTGTGTACGGGCCCAGGCTACATGGGGACATCGCAGGCACATGGCCTCCTCGAACCAAGTAACCTAATTTGCGACCCTTCATGAGCAACCAAATAACAGGTGGCGCAGAACTGTTTTTAAGCCGTAGCTACCTGGCAACCCCGCAGAAATCTCGAGTTGACCAAAACAGACTAAAACTAAAGAAATTCCGGTTTAAGACGAATTATCTAGCAATGTTCGTACCTGGAGATCAAGATCATCTAGTATATTAACTAAGGAGAATAATATAGTAGTGTGTCGAAGATGTACAAGCTTTGTCATTCCTGTCCTCCAGCGGCCATCTTGTCAGCCATATTGTATCCAGATGACCTTGACCCAGGTGACCTTTGACCTTTAAAATCCCCAAAAAAAACCTTTATTAAACAATTATTTTAAAAATTGTTTACAAACTATTGAAGAATTCCTGTCCCCAACTGATATTTTTCCAAAACAGTTTTCCTTTTTTCCCAAAAAATGGACTACATTTCCCTAAAAAAATCATTTAAGAATTTATTATTAAAATATATTATTTAGAAATATTTAAAGAATTATTTAATCCTTTGAGTAGTATGCACGTATATACTCGGGGTTACGTTTATTGGAAATTTATTTGCTCTTGAAGACAAGCTAGCACTTTTATAGTTTTACTATTTCGCTAGACTTGATCAGAATCTAAGTAAAACATGACAACTAGTCAACATTTCAGTTTGCATGAATAAAACTGTTATTTTAATAATTTTTCAAACGAACCGGATGGGTTGTATATCTTGTTACTTCTATCGCGATACATTAATTGATACACAGCCAACGCGAGACTTCATAGGTCGACGGCCAGCCAATAATAAACGTTGCCGAGTACAGTAGGCGTGTCCGGTGTAGCCAGGACCAATAGGACGATGGTAAGTGGAAATGCAGAAATCAACCAAAATGACATTGCTGTAGTGTGGAATATAGTTGACTCACTTCAAACTTGTCCTCGGTGCCAGTAAATATGTGTCGTCCTCGAAGGTTTTAAGAAGGCAGTCTGAAATAAAAATTAATTTTAACAATAGTGAACTGCACTGGCCTGGCAGAAAAATCACTGTGTATTTCACTGATTCGCTAGTATAGTGCAGAAACAAGCAAGAGCCAAATCGTCGTGCATGATAATTCAGAGTGCGATATCGTGTATGAGAGTTCACAAAATATATCATCACCCTATGTAAACCTGAGGGCGTCGCTGAATGTCTCTTGCCACCCCACCCACTTTTCCTGCCTTCCCCACATTTACAGTTACATTAAATAAGTACTTCTATACAAGAAGGTTTTTTTCCGGTAATAATGAAATTAATGTTGTTCTGCAACTTTTTACGTTTTCTTCGCAACATCAATTAGTAATTGATATGATATTTACATTATACCTGTAGTATAATTAAAACTTTTAGGCATAACAATTTCTTAAATAGCACCATTTTGCACCATAAAAACTCAAATTTCCCCGGAGGAGGACCCTCGGAGCCCGAGGCTTTATTTGAGTTTATCACAGTTAATTCAACAACAGAACCAGCCCCTCCCAAAAAAAAAAAAAATTCTGAATACTCCCCAAGCAATGCCCATAATATCTCATTCGAAAGATTACCCCCGCTATAACATTATTTAAAGATATCGAAATTTATTTTCGAGCCCACCCCTTCCCCGCTCAAAGAATCAAAACTTTATTCACTACCCCCCCCCCCCCCCCCACTTAAGTCCCCAACTATACGTAACCTTGAACGTGTGCGCATATAACCCCTAGAATCCCCGCGACTAGCTAGTGACGTTTCATGGCTGAAATTATGTCGGCAAGGAGACAGACTTCTGTGTTTGAACGTGCATACTCGTATTGGTGAAAAAGTTAGAAAATTGTGCATAGCCCAAAGACAAGAACTTGAAGATGTTTTAATTGTTAAAGAAAAATGAAAGTTTTATTTCCTTGTTTCGCAGGTCACTGATATTGTTTGGTAGAAATATTCATTTGCATACGAGATTTCGAAAACAGTTTAACTTGCTATATAAGAATACTTATATTTAAAAAAAACGCTACTTATAAAAATGGCCATATAAATATACTTATATAAATCGAGAAAGAAATTAATATTTAATTAAAATACTAAAATTATATTTTCATAACAATTAGCCCTTATATTGATACTACAGCCCACCAAGGTCAGTGATTAACATAATAAAATGGAGAAAAAAATTCTCATCGCTTCATTAGTTGAAAAGTTAACACTAATGCGTGAATGCCGCTGTCTTATTTATAATTTATAAAACCTTTGTATTACAACCGTCAGATAACTCTAGTCTGTGCGCGACTAGAAGAGACAATCTTTGAATCTTTCTAACTCCCATTTTCAAGCGATAAATTGTAAATTACGTGGAACTATATCCTCTCCCCATGCTGTCAAACTAGCCCTACCCGCTTGTAGTAACGATGCGTACAACTAAAGGCTACTGTGTTTTTCAAAAGTCTCTTTCAGTCTTGGACGGACTATAGAAACAATTCGATCTGGTCGGCGAGATCCCGCATGTGTTTCCTTGTTAGCTGAGGGATGGGTTGGAGCCGCACTTTGCCGGGTCAAGATGCAGGTTAGTGGTAAACTTTGAGTGGCAGGTCATTATCCTTGCAAGGTAGAAGAAGGTTCGGCCCTCGCCAACCCTCGCCCCCCCCCCTCCAAAGGTAGTCACATTGCTGTTCGTTCATGTCTGGTTGCCTACATACACGCCAACATCATTCTGAAGGTGGCCACAAAACCACGCCATCTCTGGAGGCAGAATCTCACCAATCGTCATTCCCATACAACCTTAATGTCCTACGGCTAGAGACAGGTGCATTTCGCGAAAATATTTATGGCCATGCTGGACTTCAATATCCCACGCCCACAACACCAACTTCCTTTGGTTATTGGCCGCGTGTCTACGCGAGAAGACACGTTCTTATTTGACTGGGCCAATCGTAACAAAGTACTCCGATACTGAACGTTCATTATTCGCGGACAGGTATTTGAGGCCCGCGACATTTAAAAATCATCGAACTACGAAAGTGTATATGAACTAAAGTGTTTTGGAGTACAACTGGTCTTGAAATCTTTTCACGAAAAAACCCTGTCCCTTCTTATGGCATAATGTACTGGGCTCTTGCAGTAAACAGCAGCAAAATATGTTTTCTGCAAAAGAAAGCCTTAGGGATATTAAGTGGATAAAAACCACGCGAGGCGCGCCATCGCCATTTTAAAAAAACTTGGTATACTTAATTAATTTCATTCATTCTAACTACACGTGAGGTGCCCACAATTTTCATGTGCCACTAAATAATATGAAAGTTTTCAGGAATAGGGTTTACTACTCATATATATATATATATATATATATATATATATATATATATATATATATAAATTACGGCGTTATATAAAAAACCTAGGATAATCCCTAAACTATTTAAAATTAACATAAAATCTTTCTTAAAGGAGCATTCATTCTATTATCTAGAACAATTCGTTAGTATAGAATGGACCTAATTAAGCAATGTAGGGTCTTTATTAAAGAATTACATGTTGTTATCACACATGTATTGTTTTCATTTTGAATACGCCTTACCTGTATAATTATCTTATAGTGTTGTATCATTGTGTGTTTATGTTTATAAATTTACGAATTTTCATTTATGTATATATGTGCGTTTGTACACTTGCAATTATATCTTTACTATATGCTAGTATTTGTGCACATTTTTTTACATGCTCTACTCTCTTGGCCAAGTAAGAGCTGCAGTTAGGATTTTAAGGAGCTAAATAAATAAGTAAATAAATAAATTTTAGTGGGTTGTGGGTGGGTTTGGGATTTTCTTAAGGATTAAGAGAAATCGTTTAATTTAAAATCTGACTTAAAAGTTTAAATGAAGTAACCAATTAGGGCATGAAAGTTTTTTATGTGACAAAAGTTTCTACGATGATGGCAGTATTTAAAGTAATAAAAACGCGAATGTATGCAAGCCCGATTAAGATTTAAATTTCATTTCCAGTAATGAGTTCTAGCTATAATATTTCGGCGTGAAGAACGATATAATGAAATACTAATTTAGGAAGATTAGCCGACGTTCCAGTTCATTTTCAGTTGTCTGTAAAGCGTACAAGTATGTCGCAGGTTTGTTGGCTGAAATTAAAAATTACACTGTAATATGGATTGCGAATTAATTGTAAATACAGAAGACTTCGCGCCACGCGGACTGGTGGCGTTTACTGCATACATGTTTTTTTAATCACCATATAAGACCTTTTCCCAAATGTCGCTTTCTCTTAACAAAAAAACTCACGTGACTGATTTGTTAGCAAAGTCGGTTACGTACTTTTTTGTAATTTGCGTTTTGTTCGATTTTTTCAACTCAGAAGCTTACAGATTACGAACTACAATTAACGAAATCCCCGCAGCGTTAGTTCTGCCGGCTTAATATGTAAAATGCGCTTACAACATGACTTACTGTAATAAAAAGAGACCCGCAGAATTCGCGTTATTATTTGGGGACACATTAAACTTTAATTACGTCTACATTTGTAATACGTCTGTCATTGGACCGTACCGTATCTGACACGCCCTAGATAACGCTGCGCCTATCATTGAACACAACACAGTTGTGTTCACCAATCACTGGCATCTAATCTGCAGCCAATGGAAAAACAACGCCGGCTCCGGTACGTACAGTGCTGTGGAGTTCAGCCTGAAGCCAAATGATAACGCGAATTTTGCATGTGTCTAGTAATAAATTAATACATTTTGGCGAAAACTCTAAACAACCCTCTTAGTAACAGAATATGGCTAAATATTCAAGAAATATATTTTTTTTATTACAGTGTATTGTTTTTGTAACAATTTGACGTCTTCCTTATTTTATTCTGGTGTTTTTAAATGTTAGTGCCCAAACATGGTTTTAAGAAAATATGCTGTTTATTTTACTAACTTCCGAGTTTTGGGTTTTCAAATAATTGTTTCGCATTTATCTGGTACCTATCAGCCAAGTCGTGGTGTACAACATACAGAAGTATTGCACTGGAAACAGTTGGCTGTCATGGTGTTCCAATTAAAACCTTGCAAAATTCAAAAAGGATAATTACAATATAAAAAAAAAAAACGAAGACCAAACCATTTGGAACACGCCCCAAGCCCATGCCCGTGCACCTTACGAGATGGCGGCCGCAATTAAATTCGGAAAGCGCCCGTCACTTCAGCTGCGCCTCGCGAACCGGCCAAATTTACGGCTTAATGTCATCAGTTATTTGCTGAACGCGAGCGTAGATATTTTTACGACCTCCTAGAATTGCAGGTGATCATTTCAAAGTCATCGTTATCTTTACGAGTCAAAAATTTTTCGAGGGTACTGGGATTAGCGTAGGGTTATCAACATCAAGTATACTATCCAGCTATCCTGGCAATGCTCCTTTTTACAGCATTTACGGGGGGGGGGGATACAGTTATGATGGAACCAAGGCTAATAACTTAATTTCATAAAAAAGTTTTTTATAAATGGAGGCTAATAAATCTCTATAATATGATAAAATATTCTGCTACTTTTATCAGTTTAGAATATGACAATGTACACGTAGGCCTACTTTTATTACCTGTAACTGAAGTGAGGAGATTTGGGCGGCTTTTAATACCGAGGTCTTGAGAGCCGATGAGGGTGATCAAAATGAGAATGGAGAAGTTCTGGAATGAGAGTGCTGGGGAAACGGTAGATCCCCGAGAAAACCCGCAATGCGAAAATCCGGTAGTGACCCGGCTGGGGTTGAACCAGGTTTGCCTTGGTGGGAGGTGAGCAGGCTAACCGCTGTTGTCTGTAATTGTTTTCTAACATGTGTCACCTTACTTCTGGAACTCTAGCAAGAAGACAGACAGAACACTAACAAAACTTTCAGCCATGGATTCTGTATTTCATAATGGCGATTGCAAAAAGGATGGTTGCGGGGGGGGGGGGGGGTGATGCGGCTGCATGTCCTCTCCAGATCGATGAAAAATAAATCGTCAGTAAGCAATGGTTAGAGATGATGTTTAGTCGCAGGAAAAGTTGACTGTCTGCTAGGATTCGACGTACACAGTCTGCTACATGTGTGAGCCAATCAGAATTAAGTTTCTCCGATACTGGCCATTCGTGATACGCGGGCAGACTGATAAGTAGATACCTGCAAAATTCGCGTTATTATTTGGGGACACGTTAGAATCTTAACACGCCTACCTTTGCAATAAGTCTGTCAGTGGATCATACTGTATCTAATATGTCCTAGGTTACGCTGCGCCAGTCATTGAACACTTCACAGTTGTGCGCTCCAATCACGTGCGGTTCATTTAGAAAGGGCGTGGCTTTACATCTATACACCAGCCAATGGAAAAACGACGCAGGCTCCGGGTACGTACAGTACTGTGGAGTTCAGCCTGATGGCAAACGATAACGCGAATTTTGCATGTAAGTACTCATAGGACACGTAAAAATTCAAATCATCCAATCACGAAAGTGGTTTCGAATTAAAGTGCGTTGGAACACAACTTGTCCTGAAATCTTTTCGCGAAAAACAGGTGGCACTAACTATAAGGCAGAACGTTCGTGATTGGTCTCCAAACAACTCAGCCGAGTCGAAACCTTGTTCATCCAGTTATGAAAAACAAACTTGTTAAAGGCTGTTCACGGTAAAGTGAGCACTTTTGGAAGTTCCCTCATTGGGAATAATAGTCAATAATTGTATTTTATTGTAGCCTTAGACGTTAACTTCCGAGTGCGGTGGAATATACACACTATGTTTATTACTTATTTGACAGTATCTCTTTGAAAATATGGTTACAAGATAAAAAAAATGGCTAAAAGAAAAAAGTAACTATGGCCTCAAAAGTGATCACTTAATCGTGAACAGCCTATAGAAGAAGTATTATAGAAGATACGTTGGCTCGAAAATTTTTCGATATTTTCCATCATCTCTAACAACGGTACAAAAAGGGGACCTTCTCGTGCAGCAAGACGAATGCTTTCACAGAATCAAGTTATTCATTTTACTGAGTCATCTATAAGAAATAGTGTCTGACATTTACTTATTTCGTTTTTTTTTTTTTTTTCGCTGTGATCGCAGTTAAGGCATCGTTTACCTTCCCTAGCACTGAACCCGTTGTACACATAATGCAGCGTGTAAAGGAAACGCTCAAAAAGATATATGTTGCTTTTAAGCGTGGTACACCTACTGGGTGACAACATTCTATGTAGCGAGTGAATGGTGGTGGATAGTGCATGGAAATAGGTATGTAAATAAGTGTGCGAGCTAGGTAGAGCGTAGGTATGTTCTCGAGGTTTTGTGGGATAAAATTACTTTTGCAATACTAAATAGATACACACACACACACCATGAGTGTATGGGAGACCTTTCAACTGACACACTTACCAGTGAATCACTTGGATTCAACTGAAACCGACTGACAACAAAACACAGGGAGACAAAATATTTTCTTCAATCCAGAACACATTTACTACGATAATTACTTGGAAAGATGCTCTTATTAAAATTAAAAAATATCTTACGTTTATTAGCATAAAATCATAACCAGAAAAACATAAATTACTGAACCTCAATATTTCAGTTCAGAATAATGCAAAAACACAACTTGATGAACCTATGCAACTATATACTGCATGCTTTACTAGTGGCCGTAACTTAAGCACGACGCCATGTGATGGAGCCTTAATTTTTATGCTGCTCTTATTGCAGCCCTCTTATAAATAATTATGTTGCTTCTCAGCAATAATATATTACGCTCACGCCGTTTCCGAGAGTAGGCCTTTTAATTTTACTTAATTAGGTTAAAATAAAACTATTCAACTGCAATTATGTTAGACGTCAGTTTGTGAACTAAATACGGCGTCTGACGCTATACTAGTGTTAAGGCAAAAATCGGCCATACTTAAAAAATCGAAGCTGAAGCAGTAGTTAATCAAATCACGCTGCCGAATAAATGGTAGGGAAAAATGATGTCATACACACACACACTCTCTCTCTCTCTCTCTAGGGATAATGCAAAGCCTCGGTACGTCAGCAGAAATCTTCCGTAATTAAGGTTCATGGACCTAGGGACTCTCACCACAGTCCAATAATTTACCTTTGACGCATCGCGGTCGACGAACTAAAAATGATTCCGTTCGCACTGCAGACCTCTTCTTTTCTCCTTAAAATGTCCCGCAATAAATAATACGTCTGCTGAAATATCAAATCCCGACACTCGCAACACTTTCCCTACATATCTAATATAAATCCATACCGGGAACGTGACTACAGAACTAGCGTTCTTCTTCCTCTGTCCTAAAAACCTTAACAAACCAGCTAACTTGAAAATGAATCCAGCCGAAAATGGCCAATCACATGATGGCTACTTCGTTGAGCAAATCAACAAACATGGGTTGCCATTACAACGGCCTTCTCTCCTAGACGTAAACATAATTTGACTGAAAATTACCTTGCACAAACCAATAGAAAATACATAATTACAATTAGCATTAAACAATTGCAAAACATTAGAAAAAAAAAAAACAAATTATCCGTACTATAGGAAAAACAATTACAATAGTCACTAACACATGAAATATTGATAATAATAAATTATAATCTGATAAAATATTGCATTTACTACCAACATGTCTGACGTCTGCATGTGAATCAGTTGGCTATTTCCCAGACGTTACAATACATACATATAGTAAAAAAAATTATAAAGTGAACATAAAATTACAAAATTCTATATAGCTACCTGTTGTGACTTATTGGTAACATGGAGTACTCTAGTAAAGGCGGTTCACGATAAAGTGACCACTTTTGAAATTAACCTTATAAAAATTCTACTGCCCCCTAGCTGCATATATTTTAACGGGCGCACTGGGTGGCATGCGCCCAGTAGAGTTGGTAACGATGGATGGAAAGTAGTTCCATGTGTTAGTGGCGTATAAAAAGTGTTGGGTAACCATTTGTGATAATTTAAATTATTTCTTAAGCTTTCTATTTATTTAACGACCCAGCGTGTAAAAAAATTAGCAGATTTTATAAAGTGTCTCCTTTTCTAATAATTTCACAGTTTTACTTGACCGACGCATGAATAAAGCTATGAGGCTCATGGTAATGTTAATTTTACATAAGGTGGAATAATACACAACGTGCATAAAAGTAGATCTCAAGCAGGGCTTTCAGAAGTGCTCATTCTACCGCGAACAGCCTATAGTGCTATTTATTATGTAACCAAACACATTTCATTACATTTTCAAATAATTAATCAATCAACGTGGTACGCCGGTATAATTTTACGACACGAATGATAATGCTCATATATCAAGTTGACATGACCATGTCACCCTAAAGGGAAACTAATGGAAATAATTCAGTGAATCGTTTCCTCAACAAGTCCTAAGCTATCAGTACTACACATTAAACATTTTGTTTTATTCCTGTGTCAAGCCAGATAGCCGGTAGTCGGCCATCAGCGTTGACGAAGAAATGTGTTTAATTCATCATGTCAGCCCATTACGGCGGTCTTCGGTTTTTATAAACAGCTTTTCTCTTGAATCCCAAAGAAGTAGCCTCTTGATTATACAATGCACGTAATCATGAAACAGGTACTCTACACAGTGTAGATGTGTTTGTCTCTCTGCCTAGAAACATGCACATGCACATATGGGTTAATTTGCGCAATAAAATATTTTTTTCTGTAGTCAATAAATTGTGTACAACTACGTGACCATTCTTGCTACCTCCATAATATAGCCTGCTGTAGTTCAAAATATTTCTGTTTTCCTATTTGACCTGGTGAGCAGTATTTTCGCTATGCATAATATTGATATTCGTAAATAAATTACGTTTAATCTTACAAGTGAGTGAGTGAAGAGTTTTGGACGGCTCTTAACATAGAGGTCTTGAGAGCCGATGAGGGTGATTGAGGTGAGTATGGAGCAGCGTCGGAATTAGGGGGCGGGGGAAACAGGAGATCCCCAAGAAGACCTGCCGACCAACGACATCGTCCGGTACGATTCCCACATGCGAAAATCCGGATTGTCCCGGCCGGGGACTGAACCCGGATCGCCTTGGTGGGAGGCGAGCAGGCTAACCATTCAGCCACCGCAGCCCATATGTGAGCTAGAGTTTTTGTTTACTGTAAGTAGAGTTTTTGAGTCAAAATATTTTTGTAGTCGATGCGAACCAGTCTGTGGCGCTTATTTTTTTTTCATTTAGTTTCTTAAGGCCATTTTACAGGAACAAATACTTATTGAATTAAATTTATTGAACTAAAAAATCACTTCAATTGCCTTTCAATGAAATGCATTCAATAGGTTTTCAAATCTCCACAAGAAAATTTATCACGAACTTTTTAATGAAACCAATTTAAAAAACAATGCTAAAAGTAAATTTTTTGAAGTATCTACTAATCACGCACGAGATGAAATTAAGTGGTTATGCCCCAGCAAATTTTCTTCACGTTATTGTACATTTTCTTTTCGAAAAATGTGTGTCGTTATTTTGAAAAATATAAAAAAAAACTTTAAATAGGTACATGCAACTCTATTATGATGTGATTACTTCTATTAATACTGTCAGAAAATCTGTAATCGGCGAGACAAATTTTGGATTCAAGAAAACATAGATCATTTTATAAACGAAAATCTTGAAGGAAAACGAGACATTCGAGAAATCGAAAGAGAAAATGGCTGTGATTATGATGTTTCCATGACGTCACATAGAATTCAATGAAAAATCGAAGGTAATTTGGAGAAAAATTTGATCCTGTGAAAGCGCCCTTAGAAACTGATGGAACAGCTGAACTACCCACAAAGGCCAGTGCTTTGGTTGAAAAAAAAAAAAAGGCGATTTTTTCCACGGTGAATAATTTACTTTCACATAGAATTAAGCGGGGTGAAATCCAGTGTGTCAACTTTACTTACACACTCCCCCGACACCGGTGGCCCGTTGTTTTTTAGCGCCGTTGAACGGCGCCACTCCCTCGCACACACGTACGAGCTGGGAGGGGCCATGCTGGTATCAAGTCAACACTGGAGCCGGGATCGAACTGTAGGTCACCCCTGGCCCCGCATCGCGCTCGCTCCACCAGCCTGTCGGCTGCCTCACACTGATCAGTGATGCCAACGCGCGGGTAAAGGCCGTTCACCACCAAGTGAGCGCTTTCTAAATCAACCTTGGAAAAAAGTCACTGCTCCTATTTTAACGGGCTGCACCGAGCGGCATGCGCCCAGTGAAGTTGGTAGTGTTGGATGGAAAGTAGTTACGTATCTTAACGTCGAATAAAAACTGTTAGATAAGCATTTGTAATAACTAGGAATAGGAAAAATTCTCGAGTTCAGTGACATGTAGGCTAGACTCCACAGTCCTGTTGTACACTAGAGCATCAGCTGTGTGTCCGTTGGTTGCTTCCCCAGAGAGTAGCCAGTGTTACTCCACGCCTGGCAGTATGGGATTCGCTGCTTGTTTCCTCGAGAGTCTGCTATTGTCTCAGAAGCATCCAGGGCGTGTTTAGTAAACAGTGGTCAAATTGCAAAGGTGACTTCACTGTATACGTGTTTGACGTCTATCTTGTCCCGAAATGAATTCGCGAAATCTTCCTATCACTAGTAATAACGTGTATTATTTCTTTCGCTCGCTGTTTTTATAATGCAACATATTTACTTTTTAAATAATTCCACAGATTCACCTGACCGACGCACGAATAAAGTGATAGGTAGAGACATGGAAAGTTCTCGTTATTATCTGTCATCAGGCTGAACTTCACAGCACTGTACATACTTGAGGCGGCGTAGTTATTCCGTTGGCTGCTGCATAAATGTGAAGTCACTCCCTTTTATACTGAACTGCACGTGATTGGAGCACACAGCTGTGAAGTGTTCATCTATTGGCGCACAGTTTCCCAGGGCGTGTCAAATAAAGTTTGGTCCAATGACAAACATATTGCAACGTACAGGTTTCGGAAGTTTAACTTGCCTTCAGATAATAACGCGAAATTTGCAGGTCTCTAGTGATGAGGTCCATCACAACGTTAATTTTCCACAAGGCAGAGGAATACACGACGTGCATACAAGTAGATCTTAAGCAGGGCTTTCAAAAGTGTTCATTTTACCGTGAACAGCTCATAGTTACCCGAATTTCGGGTATTTTACATACTCACGGGTAAAAATGTGGGTGTATTCACCAATTTTGGGTAAGATGAGCGTATTCTGCTCTTAGAGGCATAAAAAGATTCGAAATTAGGGATAAGTATAAATTGACCGTTACTTGACGTAATTTAATTTCTTATTATTGCCGATCTACCGTTAACTGTCTTTGAAGATCCTGCAAAAACAACAGAAGATATGTTGATGGCCGTGGAAAACAAGTTGACGGAAATCTATCTGGAGTTCATGTCGTATATTCTTGGTCTTCTGGCAGATTATGAACATACTGGTCAAAGGAAAAACACCATTGCCTCATTGACTCAGACCAGTAGTTGAACGACTTCTTAATGCTTAGTGCTGCAATTTTATGAATGCTTCTTATGTAAGAGACGCGGGTGTATTGGCAGTTGAATGTAAAAATCTCTCACACGATGTTGCTTTGAATAAAGTATATCCTGGCGTCTCTCTGCACAAGAAAGCTTGGAAAATCTTACTGAAGACAAGAATATTTGTGTTCTTAAATCGTGCCTCCAATTTCATGTTGAACTTGTATCGCAAATCAAATGTCGATTTCATTTTTGTGATCAGATTTACGATGTTATTAATGTGGCCGAACCTCGTCTAGCTGAATCAATGGAAATTCCATCAATTTTTGTAGTCTGTCACAGCTTAAAGGTTTTTTTTTTTATAAAACACTTCTTGTCTCTTACATAAAAATAATTTTCTCGTTAACTCTCGGTGATTTACTAAGTTATGCATATTAAATATTTTAGTGTGAGATAAAAACTTTCAACTTATTATGTGAATATAAACAAATATACACATTATTTGTACACATGTAATAATACTGTATGTGATGTGTAAAAATATAAAGTTGTTTGAATATACTGTTCGCTTGATTTTTTACATTTCTGTACGCAGTTATATTTGAAATATTCAATTTATACGCATATGTGAATTTAAGTGTCAGTTCATAAAACTATTGTGTAATGTAACCTGTCGTTGCTACATTTTACCAACCTACGCAAAAGTTACGTAATCGGTTACATTGCATTTTCTACTGTCTGCGCTAAGGATGATGTTCAGTAGCAAATGTATGCCATCAGACAGTGTCTGTGATCTCAATTGTATCGTCATCAGAAAATATATTTATGTTGATTTTGAATGTTACGTTGGCATCACTAAGTCTAATGTCACTGTAAACCACTCTTTTCTTCATTTTACATGAAACATTTCTTATGCACACACATCCTGCGTTCACAAAGTTCACCTTAAACTGGTCCACATCGAACTAAACACAATTACGGAGAGGGAAATTCGTTTCTTCAAGGTTGACAACAGAAGTGTAGTTTTATAAGCAAACTTCCTAACATGGGTTTTGAAATCATTCATCATTATCGCTCTCATTCTATTGCCAGCAGGCTACTTCTGGAACGGCTCACGAAAAAAAAATGATTTTAATTTACACGTTGGAAAAAGACAACCAGGGCCTGCTTGTTATTCAGATCTGACACCTCGTGGTTCGACCCTGTAGAATGCCCAGAAGAACGAAAACGCTAACTGACTATAGTCCATTCGGTTGCTTACGACCTTTTATGAAGCCCTACTCAAGTTCTAATTTCCAGATATTCCTCCTCATGCAAACAAAGCTTAACTAAGTCAAGAAAATTACAGCAAAGGACAGCACATCGCATTAGTGCACAGACAAATAAATAGTATTTTACACAAGAACTATTTCTTTCTAGGCAATAGCAACAAACCTTTTTTTTATCCCTGACTTTATTCGTATTAAATTTAAACTAAATATTATAATTTATAGGTAACACATATGTTTATTTTGAATTTAATAAACAAGTCAGATACTTTTACGTTAACAGGAATACTAAACGTCTAGGATACATGGCATATTTAGGAAAGAACGAAGCACGTCTTACATGGGGTGATTTTTCCAAAGGTTTGGTTCAGAAAATGTGAAAAAACCGCGAATAGACTGTTTAACAGAGCGCTGAGAGGCAGTTGAATGGACCGTTTACACGGCGAAATCCGACCGTGTAAACCCGTTGCTCTGTCCCAGGGTCACCGAGCAAGGTAGCACAGTGGCAAATCTCTGGCCTTGCGTTAGGGAGGCCCCGGGTTCGAATCCCAGGCCGGCCACCGAAATCATCCCCGTCTCTAATGACCTCGCTGTCGACGAGACGTTGAGCCGCAAAGGGTTCGAGTCCGCGTCTCTCCCGACAGCTGCGCAGCATGTTATCCACCGACGCAAAGTAGGAAGTTCATGAAAGCTCTTGCGATGATATTCATTATCACCTCGATAAACGCTCTCGATATATCGACTCGAACAAGGTTTGCGAGAGAGCGAGAGTCGATGGAGTGATGTGAGTTCGAATGCAAGGACGGAGGGAGAAGGTAGCTCCCAGGAGAAATCCCATATGCAAGCGGCAACGTCCGCTATGTTTTCACGACGAAATATATTTTTTTGCAGCGACTCCACTGGGAATCGAAACCTGATCGGGGTTTTGAGAGCCAACGAGGGTGAAGCTTGGTGGAGATGGAGCGGCGCGTGAATGCAAGGACATGGGGAAAATGGGAGATCCCCGAGAAAACCCGCCGGCCAGCGGAATCGTCCGGCACGAATCCCACGCTCGAAAATCCGCGGAGCGACCACGTCGAGAGTCGAACCCGGTTCGCCTCGGTGGGAGGCGAGCTCTCTACCCACCGAGATTCTCGGCCCCTAAAAAAAATGGTATATCGAGGTAGGTATAGGCAATTCACGGTAAACGGAGCAATTCTGAAAACCCTGCTTAAGATCTAGTTATATGCACGTCGTATATTCCTCCGCGCCATGTAGAGCTGACACTGCCATAGACTCCATCACTTTATTCATACGTCGGTCAAGTAAAACTGCGAAATTATTTTTAAAAAAATAATTTTACAAATCTGCTAATTTTCACGTGTAGATGCATTAAAGAAAAAGAAAATGAAATAAATAATTCAATTCATCACTAGAGTCATGCAAAATTCGTGTTATTTTTTGGCGTCAAGCTAAAATTCACAGTACTGTATATACTCGACCCGACGTTGTTTCTCCATTGGCTGCTGCCTTGACGTTTAGTCACGCCCGTTCACTCATTGGGGCAGTTACCAAGGGGGCGTGTCAAATAAAGACTGGTCCATTGACAAACGCATTGCAAAGGAAAAGAGTTTTAAGTTTAACATGTACCAAAATAATGACGCGAATTTTGCAGGTCTCTAGTCATCACGAATGTTAATGTTAATGTTAACTCAATTCGACGTTAATACACGGAACAAATTTTCCCTCCATCGTTAACCAACTTTACTGGGCGCATGTCTTTAAGTGCGCCCGTTAAAATACACGCACGTGTAGGTTGTTCACGCTAAAGCGAGCACTTCTGAGGTCCTAGTTACTTTTTTTATTTCATGAATTTTTTTATCCTTCAGCCATATTTTTAAATAAATACTGCCATGTAAGTAATAAACACAGTGTGCATATTCCACCGCACTCGGAAGTTTAACTTCTAAGGCTAAAATAAAATTAATTTATTGACATTTATTCCAAACGAGAGGGTTTTCAAAATGTTCAGCCTTTAAGGTGGAAGTAAAGCAACTGCCTATGGAGCACTGCACCCGACTGTACAATGTGAAGAACTCACAAAAAAAAAAAAAAAACTAGTACAGACGCCATACGAATTGTCAGAAAAGTGTGATTTATGCTGTATATGAAAGAAGAATGTATATATTTTGCAAAATTATAAAATATTTTACTAAAATATACTTTTTACGTGTAAAAAATTAATCGGTCGATAGGGTCCGCATTTTTAACAAAATTTAAGCGCATTTCCGTTTTGGGCACTTCAGAAAGCAGAATTTACAAGAAAATTTTCTTCAAAAAAGCTCGTCATAATGTCTACTATGATCAGGTGTAATAAAAACATAGTAATAATGTATCATATGAATTATATAATTTACTTTATTTACGTAATTTGTAGCTATAAATGTTTGTGACAAATGGACGCACATAAAATCAATTATGAAAATTATTTCCTACATAATTATTACAATTTCCTTCAATACAATCATAGTAAACATTATGACTATAGTCCATGACGAAGATTTTCTTGCAAATTCTGCTTTCTGAAGCATCCAGAATGGAAATGTGCTAAAATTTGGTTTAAAATCGGACTATAAAAATTGATAATTTTTTAAATTTAAAAAGTATATTTTAGTGAAATATTTTATAGCGTTGCAAAATATATACAGTCTTCTGTCATGAAGAAAAAATCGCACTTTTCTGACAATTTTTATGGTGTCTGTATTACTTTTTTTAATGAGTTCTTGACGTTTTATAGTCGGGTGCAGTGCCACGTAGGCTGTTGCTTTACTTCAACCTTCAAAGCATAGACCGAGTAATCGTGTCTTCGCGCTGCATCCCGGGAGCGCGGTTAATTATGTCGACGTAGGGCTTAAGAGGCCGGCCGGTGTCTTAACACGCGCGGAGGCTGGCAGGTTGGCAAATTAGGTGGCGACTAGAGGGGATCACGCCGTGTGCAGGGAATCAAGAGACAGGAGGTGTGGGTGGCAGGGTTTTTTTGGCGGAGGCCGGGGGGGGGGGGGGTAGGCGGTGTACGACGCGCGCCCAGAGCGCAAGCGCGTCGACGCCGCAGGCACGGGAGGGTTGGTTGTATATATGCGCGGGTGCGGGCCAGTTCGGGGCACTCTCCCAACCCCTCAGCCAGACCGAGGCGACACGACAACCTCTCTCCCAGCCCCCTTCTTGCGACAGCGACAGGACGTCTTCGGCGGCTGGAGCGATGACGGGTGGAGCTGTGGTGTACCTGGTCCTGCTGGCCTTCGCCGTCAACGCCGACCACGGTAAGCACGCACACACCTCCCCCACCTCGGCTGCGCCATCCACTTCGACGTCGGGGCTGACGACCACCGACCACGCGAACAGGTGGTTGCCCGCTCTAACCAGCGACGTGTTGGTTAACCCTTTGGGGACAGCGCAAATTCATAGAGACCTGAAAAAAATCGCGAGTTCAATGACGTGCAGACTAGACTCTACAGACTTATGTGCAAATATGCCAATAACTAGAGACTTGCAAAATTCGCGTTATTATTTGGCATCAGACTGAACTTCACAATGATGTATATACTTGAGCCAGTGTCGTATCTCCATTGGCTTCTGCATATGTATGAATTCACTCTCTTTCTGACTGGACTGCTAATAATTGGAGTACACAATTGTGAAGTGTTTACTTATCAGCGTAGAGATACTGAGGACGTGTCAACTCAAGTATGGTCCAATGGCAATCTTATTGAAAAGGTACACGTGTTTGAAGTTTAACGTGTCCCCAGAAAATAACGCGAATTTTGCGGGCCTCTACCAATAATAACAGCATATTGGTTGTCTGCTGTCACAGTAAAAGGCGACGATTGGGCCAGCGTTATCCAGGAGGTGTCACACACCATGTGGACCAATGGCTAAAGTTATGTAACCAAACGCGTTTTGAATTCTGGCTTATCTCAAAATAAATCCGCGAATTCTTGAGGTCTCTACAAATTCACTTGCACTGAGGACAAGTTTGAAGTGAGCTGCCTATATTATACACTACAGCAATATCATTGTGGTTGGCCTCTGTATTTCCACTTACCATTGTCCTATTGGTCCTGGTTACACAGGACACGCCTGCTGTACTCTGAAACGTTTATTATTGGCTGGCCGTCGACCAATTAAGTCACGCGTTGGCTGTATACCAATTAATGTATCGCGGTACAACTAACGAGTTTTTGTTTCCAATCCACCGTGTTCGTTTGAAGAATTATTAAAAAGAAAATTTTTATTCTCACAAACTGAAATGTTGACCAGTTGAAATTTTTTTTACTTAGATTCCGAGAAAGTCTAGCGAAACAGTAAAACCACAGAAGTGTTAAATTTGTCTTCAAGAGCAAAGACATTTCCATATAAAACTTTGCCCGGGTATAAACGTGCATTCGCCTCGAAGGGTCAATTTTTATATGCGTGGCCAGCTGAATACTAGCCACGCTTGTCTATCACACTCGCACTAGTTCCCTGTTTGGATCACGTGACAGATAGCTATCTTCAAAATTGATCACAACATATTGTAGACCGCTAGGAATCAACGTAATCTACACACGCCAGATAGATTTCTTTCCTTACTCGCCTCACGCAAGTATGCAGTTACTAAAGGCTGTTCACGATAAAGTGAGCACTCTTGAACTCAACACTGTGATAAAAGTCTCTGCCCCTGCCTGCATAAATTTTAACAGGTGTACTGAGTGACATTCGCCCGGTGAAGTTGGTAACGATGGATGGAAAATAGTTACATATCTTACCGTCCGGTTAAAAGTGTTAGGTAACAATTTGTAATAACTTAAAATATTTATTTCGCTTTGTACTTCTTTACATGCATCGAAGTGTAAACAAGGGAATATTTGTGAAATTTTACTTATCTAATAATTTTAAAGTTTCGCTTGATCGAACAACACACAACAACGTGCATACAAGTAGACTTAAGCATGGCTTTCAAAAGTGCTCATTTTACCGCGAACAGCCTATAACCCCAGTTCACTGGGCCAATGAGGAATCTGATACTATAACGCAGACCGTTCGTGATTGGTTTACAAAAAAAATTAGCAGAGTCAAAACCTTGTTCACACAATCATGATAGACTAAACTAGTTAATAGTGTTATAGATAGGGATAGGAATATTTCGCGAGTTCATTTCAGGACAAGGTAGATGTCAAACATGTATACACTGAAGTTGAGTTTGCAATTGGATAGCAGTTCATTAGACACGCCCTGGACTACTCTGAGCCAATAGCAGACTTGCAGGGAAACAAGTAACGAATCCCATACTGTCAGGTGTGGAGTAACACTGACTACTCTCTGGAGCAGCAGCCAATGAACAAACAACTGAGGCTCGAGAGTACACAGCACTGTGGAGTCTAGCCGACAGGTCATTGAACTCGCGAAATTTTGTTATCTGTACTTATAGATGATATGTTGGCTCAAAAAATTTTCACATTTTTCCATCGTTTTTATCTATTGCGTATGTTTGTAATTTACGTTTTGAATTATGGTTGTATATATTTAATGGGGTAGGTCTATGTCAAGTTCGTATTTCCCATTAAATAATAAAACATTCGATGATATCTGGATTTAGTTTACTTCAAAAGAAATGAAGTTTGTCAACTGATGTTCTCATTCCGTGGTTGCTGTCGGTTCTAAATAATCCGTTTGCTGATCATCTTTCACTGATGACAACTGGTATAAAAAAAATTGCTGAAAGAAAAAAAAAGTAACTCTGAGGTTCCGAACCTGACAGTAAATGTTGCTCTTACGCATAGACAGTTCGTTCTCTTGCTGAGCTAACAAACGAACTTGCAGCCCACTCAGACATCACAGGCGTGCAGTAAATTATAAAGCAATGTAGCGCAAAAAAATTAACATTGTATAGGTCGGCAGTAACTAACACCTGGCAGCTGTAGGCTGTTCACGGTAAAATGAGCACTTTTGAAAGCCTCGCTGAAGATATATTTGTATACACGTTGTGTGTTCTTCCGCCTTATGTAAAATTAACAGTGTCATGGGCCTCACCACTTTATTCATGCGTCGGTCAAGTGAAACAATGAAATTATTAGATAAGTAAATATTCAACATATCTGCCCATTTTTGCACTTCGATCCATTAAAAAAATACAGAAAGCGATAGAAATAATTTAAGTTATTAAAAATCGTTACCTACAATTTTTTTTAATGACTTTAATACATGGAACTACTTTCCCCTCCATAGTTACCAGCTTTACTGGACACATGTCACTCATTGCGTCCGTTAAAATACATGCAGGTAGGGGCAGTGGCTTTTTTTTTTTCTGAGGTTGGTTTCAAAAGTGCTCTCTTGATCGTGAACAGCGCTTACGTCACATACGAACGCGTAAGATCGGACTATCCACATCATTATTCCTTCAGTGATTGGTCAAAGGAATGCAAAGTTAACGTCTTGCAGAGGTTTTGTGTTTGTGAGTGTCGAACAAGAACTCTGCTCCAACGGAAATTAAACCTATTTTAATTCAGGTAATTACACGATCTACGTCGTCCTCTAACCTACAAAACAGGAAGCGTAGTCTATTCTCGCCGTTTCTTTTTGTATCAAACCTTTGAAAAATCACCCTATGTAGGAGGTTTTTGTTCCCGAGATATGCCACGTATCACAAAGGTTTTATATTTTTCTCCATAAAAGTACCTTAGTATTGGTTCAATTGAAATGTTACATTCTATCTATACATTATAATATGTTGTTCATAGTTAGTACGGATATTGTATTGTATTGTATTTTAAAGGGCGTTTTAACGTCCCCCGGTTTTATGCTTGAAGGATTATCAGGGGACGGCTTACAAACTAACTTCTAACCTAACTTCCCGCACCACAGATCGGTGGCGCACCAACCGACTGCGCCACGGTAATGTCTAGTAAGAAATAGTTCTCGTGTAAAATATCACTGCACTAATTGCGCACAAACGAGGAGCGTTTTCTTTTGGCGTAATCATCTAGACTCTTTTAAGCTTTGTTTGCATGAGGCGGGAGAATATCGTGGGAGGAGAACTTCAGCAGGGCTTCGAAAAAGTTGTGAAGTAGCCGTGAATTCAATGTAGTCGCGGATTGCCTGCGGATACCATGGCTAAGAGGTCGCAAAAGAAAATATAACAAACATTAAGAATTAGCATAGATGATACAAAAAAATATAATATCTTGAGGTTCGGGCACCGCAAACGAACAGTGACCAATAACGGTATTATAGGCTGTTCACGGTAAAGTGAGCACGTTTTAAGTTCCTTCCAACACACATTAATCACTAGAGACATGCAAAATTCGCGTTATTATTTGTCACCAGGCTGCACTTCACAGTACTGTATGTACCGGAGCCGGCGTCGTTTTTCCATTGGCTGCTGCGTATATGTCAAGCCGTGACCTCTCTAAATGAACCGCACGCGATTGGAGCACACAACTGTGAAGTGTTCAATGATTGGCGCAGCGTTACCTAGGACGCGTAAGATACAGGATGGTCCAATGAAAGACGCATTGCAAAGATACGCGTGTTTAAGTTTAACGTGTCCCCAAATAATAACGCGAATTTTGCAGGTTTTTATTAATCACCAATAAATATGTTTTATTGCAGCATTGGACGTTAACTTTTTAGAATGGTGAAATGTGTACACTGGGTTTATTAGTCACTTGTAGAGACTTGAAAAAATTTGCGGATTAATTTTCGGACAAGCTAGAATTGGAAATTTCTTACGTCCGTGTCACCTTTGCCATTGGTCCACGCGTTATTTGACACCTCCTGGAGAACCCTGGGCCAATGAGAAGCATACAATAAAACGCACGTCCAATCATCGCCCCCCCCCCCCCACAGTGGCAGCAGGCAACCAATGGGCAATTGATATCTGCACGATTGCACATAATACTGTGAAGTCTAGCCCGGAGGTAGTTGAACTCGGGAATTTTTCAGGTCCCTAGCCACTTGATATTGTTTACATCAAAAAGTGGCGGAAAGATAAAAATCGACTCAAAGGAAAAATTTAGCAGGGCCTTAAAAAGTGCTCGCTTTACAGTGAATAGCCTATACACTAAAGAATATGCTGACGCGGACGTTCCAAGGGCTCAGATAATGGTCAACAGAGTTCATATCACAGCGGTTTTTTCAACTCCAAAGCTTACAAATTAACAAATTCGCCGGAATGTTAGTTTTGTCTACTTCATCCGTAAAATACGCATACGAAGGGAAATAATGAACAACCTATTCACAGGGATAGGAAAATTTTGCGAGTTCAATGACCTGTATGTTTGACTCCACAATACTTTGTATAGTCGAACCTCAGATGTTTGTTCATTGGCTGTTGCCCCAGCGTTATATCTCACATTTGACAGTACGGGATTCGCTTCTTGTTACCCTGCGAGTCGGCTATTGGCGCAGTCATCAAGGGCGTGTCTATTAAATTCTTATCCATTTGCAAAGGTGACTTTAGTGTACACGCGATTGAAATCTATCTTGTCCTGAAATGAAGTCGCGAATTATTCCTATCCCTACCTATTCACGGATTCTTCACACTTTTCAAATAAAACCTATGAAAAATGACACAATGGTGGTATCTTAAACATATTCATCTATCAAAAGTGTTATATACTTCCGATGACATGAAATTACCTCATTTTTGGTTAAACTGAACTTTTACTTATATTTCATCGATAAATTCTTATATACCACGTGTAAGGATAGAAAAAATTCGCGGAGTTCAATGACCTGTTGGCTAGACTCCACAGTCCTTTGTGTGCTCGGGTCTCAGCTGTTTGTACATTGGCTGCTGACACAAAGAGTAATCAGTGTTACTCCACACCTGCGAGTATGGCACTCGCTACTTGTTTCCTTTGCAAGTCTGCTATTGGCTCAGAGTCGTCCAGGGCGTGTCTAATAAACTGTTATCCAATTACAAATGTGGCTCCAGTGTGCGCGTGTTTGACGTCTATCTTGTCCTCAAATGAATTAGCCAAATTTTCCTATCCCTAATAATTTGTAATTATTATGAAAAAAAGTAGAGAGAAAATATATGTATTGGTAATTCCTAGTAATAAATAATTCTTATTCAGACTATTATTACACAGAGTGCGCACGAATGCGGTGAGTTGTCCATTTAGCGTAATTCTCCAGACTCGGTTAAGCTTTGTTTGCATGAGGTGAGGCAATATTCAGCAAGTAGATTTCCGCAGGGTTCCAAAAAAAAAAAGTTGGAAGTAACCGTAAATGGATTGTACCATAACCTCCCAGTAATAGAATTTTAAGTTCACCGTTTTAAGTATTGTAGTTCAACGCAGCACGACGGAATACGCTTCTCGCGTATAGGCGAGAGAATACTTGATTTACGTGGCAGTGTCGCCCTTATCGAACCTTTTTTTTTTTTACGCGTCTCAAACACAGAGAAATAGTTACTTGTAGGCGGGTGCCGAACAGCACGGAAAGGAGTCCGGGAGGATTCTGCTGCCATTGTCGTTAAAGCTAGGTGAACTTTTTTTGCTGGCTCGAATAATCCATTACTTACTTCAGAATCTGAGGTCTTAGCAGCTGCGTGGGCGGTTCGGAACCCAGTTTAACCTGGAGGTCCAGCCGTATGTAGTATTTTTGCGAGTTATGAGCGTTGGCGACAAAATTTATCATTTTACATTTCTACATCAAACTTGTGGATATTACTGACACTACTTTTTCCTAACGTATAGTTTTTTTTTCTAAATTAAGCCACAAATTTTACTGTTTTCGTAATCCAAAATTCTAAATAAGGGCAACTGGAAATTCTTTCCTGAATTAATTTTAGGGTATGCTTATCAAAAATTATCTTATAAAAGTTCACTGGTAGCCACAAATCAAAAATATGCAAAAATTTCTTTACTTTCAGCAATTTTTTTGAAATCGCATAAACATTCCCTTGTACGATTTTGTAGACGTCTTGATGTAGAGATTGTGGCATTTTCTTTCGATGTGGATTATCTCATTTCTGTACATAAGTTAGTCTTCGTTATCCGCACGTGTCCAAAATAGTACAATTATGATTTTGACATGTATATGTGCGAAAACTATGCCCTCAAAATTTTTTTGTTGCGACGAAAGAGTAATCACTGATAATGTCTATAAAAAAAATGGAAAGTGTGTGGTACAAGTATGAAATAACACCAGCATTCGTAGCCAACACCCTTAATGATTTCAGGTGGATTGCAGACGGCATCATTGGAAACATCATACTGACACCCTAGGCATTGTGTTTGCCACCCCCTCCCCCACCCTGGGCTCCATATATTTTCTATGATTTAAAAAGTGTACCATTTTTTTTTTTCAGCTTATAAATGTTACACTACAGAGATGAAACAGATATATTTTCACACATGTACGCATGACACCTTACTTTACAGTAGTCAACGCTCGAGTAAACTTCGCTATTTCTTCTGCGCGGTGTGATCGAGGACAGCTTGGTCTTAATTATTATTTTTTAATAAAATATGCCCTCTTCGATGCAAAGACCGGGGACAGAATTCAGTCCGTCTTGACCTGTTGTCGACCGGCGGTGGTGGGGTCCGCTTTTGACAATGCAACATTAAACCGATTCTTCACTATTCGCTTCTTAACACTTCGAGGTCGGCACACTTTTACCAGCTTTCAAGACAAGCTAGATGTTAGTCACATATATCCACACCACTGCAGGGACACTGTGTTATATTGGTATCCATTGTCACTTAACGCCATTCTACTGGTCAAAACTACACCAGTCTTTCCGTATTGGCCGGCTGCCAATCAATGGAGTGCCGAGTTTACCGTTTTCCAACCAAATGTTCTTTCGTACGTCACATGATGTAACATCCCATCGTGTTGATTTCCGTAACTATGCGAAAATGAGTCGTTCATTTACGGAGTTCGTCGTTGACGTATTAGTTCCTGTTTAAAATCCGTATGGAATAGGGAATTGATGCAAGTTAACCCGGACACGTTTTGTGTTTTAAGTGGAATGAAATATCCAAACAAGTTTTGCCCGAACTACACTCGAGTATAGTCCTGAAAGTGTTAATAGGCCTGGTGTTTGATTCTCTTTAGCACCGGTGTAAAGCTCGGGTTTATTTGATAGAAATCCACACAGGCCCGGCCCCACACCACCACCATACAAGCTACCGCCATAGGCATATATATTTGCCATTCACGGTGAAGTGAGAACTTTTTGAAAGCCCTCTCATTCTGGAATACTAGTCAGTAAATATATTTCGTTGGAGCCTTGGGCGTTAACCTTCGAGTCGGGTTGAAATATATACACTGTGTTTATTACTTACACGGAAATATTTATTTTTAAAAGTGGCGGAAGGATAAAAAAAAAAGCTGGTAGGAAAAAAGTAACTAAGGCTTCAAAAGTGCTCACTTTACCGTGAACAGCCTGTAGCAAACTTTTCCCTGTTAGGTGGGCACTTCTGAAATCAACGTTAGAAAAATGTCACTGTCCCTGCCTGCATATATTTTAACGGGCACACTGGCAGTCATCTTAAACTATTTCAACTGGCGCCACATTAATTAAAATGATATTTATTAAACTTCAGAATGAAAATGGGAATTGTAATCTTACCAATCCATGTTATTTAATATATAATCACCTTGATTAATAATTACCAAACACGAACTATCTCTTCCGTTTCCCGTAACAGAATTCTTTGAACCTTTCTTTGAGATACGTCGAGATATGTTCTTTTCTCTCTCCTATTATGACCACTATCACCATCAACGGACAAGTATTTGAACAAACTCTCAACTTCATGCGATTTCAATCGATTACTTTTATAATATTTGTCACAAAACATCAATATTGAACGCAGCCAGTGCGGACCAAAACCGTTGGTGACGGCAGAAGGAAACTAGTTCCTTACCTTGACGCTAGGAAAATATTCGCGTCATTTTCTTCCTGTTTAATATTTAAACACATAATAATAATAATAATAATTTCGCAGCTCTACTTGGTCGACACGTGGATAAAGTGAACGGTCCCACGACAATGTAATTTAACGCACGGCGAAATAATACACAACATGCATACAAGTAGAACTCAAGCAGGGCTCTCAAAAGTGACCAGGCTGTGTCCGAAAATTACAAGTTCGTTCTTTTGCAACTTCTCTCATTTCGTAAGTTTTCGATTCGGACTTAGTCGACAGTCAATTGTGTAGCACTCGCGACAACACATTTTTACATCTTTTTTTAAAATCTAAATGTAATGCTTAAAACCGACGTAATATTTCTAGTCATCACTGTAATGCTGAGAATACGTTAATAAATAAGAAAATTATTAATTATGTGATAACAACTTCAACAAATATTTGTCACGAAATATATAAACAAAGCACAACTTTTACTTGTTTTTTAAAACATTCCGAGTGTGTTTTACGAACAGTTGTTAGTTTTAAAAATAATATTTTTTTTACGCATTCGCGCATGTGTTTTGAAGGTAAAAATTAACATGGCGCGCTGATCTTGTAGTTTTGTATTTTTTTTTTTTTTTATAAATTCCGCTAGATAGAAAATACGAAATTACCAAATACGTCACCACTTCAGTATACAAAATCGGGCCTCGTGATCGTTTTACCGACAAAATCTGCTATTTCGGAGCCGGCCTCAGTTTACCGTGAACAGACTCTAGGCGTAAATACGGTCCTGCGAGTGAAGCGAAGGAACGTAATAGCTGAAAGTACGACTAGAAAATCCACCTGGGCAACGTCCGCCTCCTTAGCACAGAGTAAACAAGAGTACAGAAGTGAAGTAGCCGCCTTTTCCGCGGAGCTCCGCACTGTTAAAAAATTTCCGTACATTTAAGGAATGTTATACGGAAATGTACAGTGTATATACGGAAAGGTAATCCTTAATGACGAAAAACGGAGTAAAGGCCGTAAATACAAAATAGGGGAAAGTCCCCGTATTCCCTTTGGCTTCGAGTTACAGGGACGAACAATGCCGATTCTACACGAAGCTTTCTTCGCCGCTGTAACAAGAAAATTATCGTTTCTGAGGCAGTTAAGGTTATCCACGCGACTATGACCTATTTTTTAAACATTAAAAAATAGCATCAGGCGTCTGTATCATTTGGCAACACTGAAAATACACTAAATTTAATAGGAAATGAATTTTTGCTTTTGCCTTTTGATTACAAATATAAAAGTTTTACATCAATATTCAAGTGAGAGTTGTAGATGAATGGTTAGAGTCGTAGACCGGTAGTTTTTTGACTCAGTTTCAAACCTCGCTTAAGTACAAAATATTTCAACTTTTTAATATCATTTTTATATACAGTAGAACACCCACATAACGAAAATTAAAGACATTTTCATCATCTCTTTTAATTTAAACTGAAAGTACAGAAAACTAACTTGGAAATCAACGGAGAGGTTCCGTGAAATTTACGGGAAGTCCGTTTCTGAAAATCAATGTGTCCGTAATTTTACGGAGAGTTTACGGACACTTCTGGATACATCTTCACCGGTACTTTTTCCGTAAAATGAAGGTTTTTTTTTTTTTTAACATTGCAGCCGTACACGCCACCAGAATGGCGTCATTAGTTAACGCATGTCGGAACATCGTTCGCCGATCAGCGCCTGGCAACTTTACTTGCCAGGCAGCGGCCCAGCCAATAGGATACATTTCGCAGCGCGCGGTAGCCAATCAGACGGAAGGCACGTTCCCAGACCCTCACGCAACCAATCAGAGAATGAGTACGCCCCCGCATGAAAATAACCGCCACGGTAATTTCGTCTGTGTATTTATTTACCAAAGGCTGTTCACGATAAAGTGGGCACTTTTGAAATAAAACTTACAAAAAAGTCACTGTCCCTGCTCCCATATAGTCTAACGGACGAACTGAGTGACTGCGCTCTGTAAAGTTGGCAACGAAGACTGGAAAATAGTTCCATATCTTAACGTCGAATAAAAAGTGTCACGTAACCATTTTACTAACTTAAATAATTTCTTTTACTTTTTTTTTTTTTTAATTCCACTGCATGGAAGTATAAAAATGAGCAGTTTCGCAAAATATTAACGTTTGTAATGATTTCACAGTTTCACGTCACCGAAGAATAAATAAAATGATGAGGACCATGGTAATGTTAATAGTACATAGGGCGGAAGAACACACAATGTGCATGCAAGTAGATCTTAAGCAGGGCTTCCAAAAGTGTTCATTTTATCGTTAACAGCTTATACCAGCTGTTATAGGACGTTCACGGTAAAGTGAGCGCTTTTGAAACCCTAGTTACTTTTTTCTTTCAACCAATTTATATCCTTCTACCACTTGTTAATGTAAACTCTGCCATGTGAGTAATAAACATATTGTATGCATTCACCATACCCAAAACCAAAAGTCCGAGGCCACAATGAAATGTATTTATTGGTTATTATGTTTGACGAAACAACTTCTTAAAGTGATCGCTTTACCGTGAACGGCCTATACCCGTGGCTTCACAAGCGTGCAAAATTCAAACCTTAATTATACTGACCAAGTGCTCTATCTTAATGGTTCGTGGCATATTTAATATATTCCCTAATAATTGTTCATTTTTCCGGGATGAAAGGTACGCTATGTGTGTTAAACCAGGATATAATCTATCCATGTACCAAATTTCATCCAAACCCGCCCAGCAGTTACGACGTGATGGAGTAACAAACATACAAACTTTCGCATTTATAATATTATTATGATGTGCCGTTCCCCACACGCTAAAATGCGGGATGACCCCGTCGGAAATCGAGCCCTGTTCGCCGTGACGGGTGGTGAACTCTCTAACCACTACATCGATCCACATACGCCATCAAAATGGCGGCACTGGTCGGCAAAACGTCGGAACAACCTTTCACCAATCAGCGCCTGGTAAGCTACTCCCCGGCCGGCAGCTCGGCCAATAGGGAACCCCCGTTGCGTGCAGTAGCCAATCAGACCCCGAACCCGTTCCCATAGCCTCGCGCAGCCAATCAGATAATGGGTACGCCCACATCAAAGTAGCCGCCACCCCATTCCGTCCCTGTAGTACTGCTCTACTCTGCGGTGGAATCTTGTCGCGGGAAACCCCTAGCAAGCTGTAAACTGTTTACCAACATAGCACTTCTGCCAAGCGGGTAACATAACATCTAGGCGTTACTGCTGACAGTGTTCGCTAACTTCCACGTATGTGAACGTGCGAACTCGGAATCAAGTACACGACCCGTGTCGGCGGTAAGCCTTAAGCAGAATTCGCAACAACCCGTCAGGTCCATCCGTCCGTCAATCACGTGACCAACAGCCAATCAGAGGTGGCCATTAATTATATCCTCACGACCGTAAAAAACATTGGCAAGCTTTAACGTTTGACGGACGAACGGATGAAATTATAGCCTTCTAAACTTGTACATTTTGATACCCGTTCATCCCGAGTTATTTACAAGGCAGTGTAGTGTGTGCAGTGTTTTTTTTTTGGCCGTATATTGTTTTCATATGTTTGTTTACGTAACTGTAAAATGAAATTAGTTTACATTTTTCCTGATTGTTAGTTAATAATTGGGTTTGGAAGCACGAGCTCTTTTGTACACTAGTGAAAGTAATAAAATAACGCTTTACATGCATCGATTGATTTCCGTTATAAATGTGTGTGATCGTTTTGGGAACTTAGAAACACAACACCACCAAAATGTTTCACTTTATACGGGATTTTTTTTCCCTATTTGTTAACAGTTTTGTTTTTATTAGTTCGCGGCAATGAACTCGCTCGGCTGGGAGACGGACGAACGTATAACGGACGGGGTATGACGGACGGGCGCGATGGGCTGTTGTAAATCTTACCTTACAGGTCACACATTTTAGGGTCTAGATCGCGCAGAATAGCTGATAACAGGCGAAACAGTCAAGGATTCCGCCTGGTCGCCATTTGAAGTGCATTGCAGTGTATTTGAGAAATTCTGGTTTTTTGACGTGCCCCCAGTATGATTACGTACGGAAAGATATAGCACCACAGCCGAAGGCGGGATGGTACTTTAACGTCAGTACGCGTGCGGTAAATATTATTTTGGGAACCCTCCCCTATGGTTAAAAATGGCATTAAGACTGCCGCATATTAAAACATACTAGCCGGGCACGAGTCAAAGTGCGATATGAGCCTGCACTGAACTTTGCTATAGACTTTTCATCAATAAAATGATAGGATCAACGAAGTAGTAGGGACGTGCTGGTCCTAGATCACATGGGATTAATTGATGTACTATCGGGTAATGCATTGGAATTAAAATTTGTTGCAAAAGTTTGATGCAAGTCCCATATGTACACGCAGCACTGCGATAACACTTCACGCCAGTTCAGAGCCCTGCGCATAGCGGTGACAGCGTCATTATAGCGAGTGTCAGTGTAACCCTTATAGCTCCTGCGATTCTCGTCCAAGGAAGAAGAAAAACGATGGAAATGGGCGGGAGACTTGGCGTATTGTCGTCAGCGAGTTCGTTAAAGACAGAGCAAGTTGTTCAGAGAAAGAGAACTGGGGAAGGAATAGGCCACGGTCCGTGGTAAATGATCGTCCGAGTATTCAGCGGGGAGTGATTCCGAAGAATCGCGTGAAACCGAAATCAGGATGTCCCGACCTGCACTTGAACCCAGGTCCTCCCGAACGCTAGTCCGCAATGTTTTACCCACCACTGACATCGCCTCGCTCTGTCCAATGAACACAGAACAGGAAGCTTATCAAAAAGCGCGCAGGTCTTGCGGCCAAAAAACTTCTGCTAACTCACAACTCTGAAACTTCAGCTGTGCCGAGTTTTAGCAGTTTCAACTTTGCGGGCGTGGATTCAACCTGAAGCTAAGGCAATTCACTATAAAATGAGCACTGCTTAAGATCTCCTTGTATGCAAGTTGTGTATTCTTCCGCCTTATGTAAGATCAACATTGTCACGGGCATAATCGCTTTATTCATGCGCCGGTCAAGCAAAACTGTGAAATTATTAGAAAAGTAAATATTTAAAAAAAAAATCTGCTATTTTTACACTTCGATGCATGTGAAAAAGACATAAAGAGAAAAAAATAATTTAAGTTAACAGAAATGGTTACCAAATACTTTTTATTCGAATGTTAATATACGGAACCATTTGCATATCCATTGTTACCAACTTTACTGGGCGCATGTCACTCAGGGCGCCCGTTAAAATATATGCAGGTAGGAGCAGTGATTTGTTTTTCTACGGTTGATTTTGAAAGAGTTCTCTTTAATCGTCAGCAAAACATACTTAAAACGCTGAACTAACCGATTGCTGTTATCTTTGATGATGATGATGGTGATCACCCCTGATAAAACTAGTTTTCTCTTTGAAATATGTCGCTTCCTTTTTGCGCGCCATATCCCTATTAAAATTTCCAAACCTTTAAAATTTCTTTCATATTTCGCCGACGCTTAACTACCGCAGTTTCTTGTCATTTCTTGCGTTAATTTTTTTTTTTGTGCACCTCCTACCATTTGTTTACTGGCGTTCGCATGGTCCCTATGTTCCGTTGGTTGTCGCTGGATTCACTCTCTATTGTAATTACTCTTCGCTCATTCTTCGGACATGCGAGCACCATATCAGATGTTTCTATTGTCCGTCTTTCATTATCGAAAAATTTTGCGTCTATCAGTAATGTAATATTTTCCTTTATGACTTCCTCTGTACGCGGTGTATTAACGAGATGCTTTTCAAATGCCCCGGCGTTCTTTTCCGCTTCGCCGCGTAGAAATTTCCTTTGGTACGTCGGCACATGGCAGGAGTAACATTATAGCCCGTGTCTCCTGTATAGGACGAACAATAACTGTGGACGAGACATGCGTCTAGCCGACTTCCGGGCCAATTAGCGGTCTGCGACTGCAATGGCGTACATTGAGCGTCGGCGTCGACGTACATGCTCGTGACGCGAAGACACTGATATAGGCTACTCATGGTTTTTAAAAAAAATGAGCACTTTTTGAAAGCCCTGATTAATATCTACTTTGACTTTGGACTCATCACTTTATTCATACTTCATTCAAATGACTCTGTGAAATTATCAGAAAGTACATATGTATTTTACAAATCTGCTCATTTCTACACTTCGATGCATTAAAAAAGAAAGAAAGAAAAAAACAGGAAACGAAAGAAATAATTTAAGTTGTCACAAATTGTTACCAAACACTTTTTATTCGACGTTAAGATATGGAACTACTTACCATCAATCATTACCAACTTTACTGGGCGAATGTCACTCAGTGCGCCCATTAAAATATATGCATGCAGAGGTAGTGACTTTTTCCTAAGGTTAATTTCTTAAGTGCTCACTTTATCGTGAACAGCTTTAACAAGATGAACATTTTAAGCGATAATTACTCGGGGGAGCTTATAAGGAATTCATTATTCTAATCTAACCTGTTATGATTGGTTACCAGACGCCATTGCTATTACAAACTAATTTGAATGTTCCCACCTTAATCATGGTCCCAGAGGCTGTTTCTGGTAGAGCGGTTATCGAAAGCCGGACATACCCATCTCTGTATCCTTCTGTTGGCGATGGCCTAAAGAGAAAAGTCGACGCGCCCAGGGTAGTGCTGGCGCCTATATCGGCGAGTCGTTTGACATGTTCGGTCCCGATTGGTGCCCGATGGAGCGAGTTTCTGCACCTGGCTTTTAGCACGTGTCGTTACAATCCCGCTCGTGTCTTGGTTTCATGTTTAAAGGCGTGATCAGGCAGGCCGTCCACCTAATGCCTAATCACATCGTAGCAGTACACGTCCCCGGAGCTCAAGGCACATCGTCCTCAGACTCCAGGCGACTATTCCCTTCTTTTGCTAACTTACCTTAAAAGTGAGAGGAAGGTCAGAGGTCCATAGGTAGGATTGGCACCTAAATGTGTCCCTGAGCTGAGCCCCGTACTCCTAGGCATGCAGCTAAGTGTCTAAACTACAAGGGCACGTGCTCGTACCTTTATTGTGATTGGACAAATATGGCCTCGATTGGGGTCGGTCACCTCCCGTGCTAACATGAACTGAACTACGAAGTGAGGGGAGAAAAACCGTCGACAGACTAGAATTCCAAAATTACATGTAATATGTGAAGTAAAAAACGAGCTATGATAGAGGATGGGGAAAAATAATCTTTATTTAAGAGTGGGATGGACCCCCGTGGGAACCCGGCGTCCAAGGTCAAGAAGCGAGGGAGCGATACGGGCGACAGCAACACGCACGCCTAGTGCCTCATCGCCCCTACGCGCAAGGCGTGGTGTGTATCTGTCGTGACGCTGTACTGTGCACATTAGATCTGTAACAGTGGGGTTTTATTACACGCGATGAAAGACCACGGGTTAAACTACGCCCGTATCTTTGTAATTTTCTCTTGCCGCTTAAGGAAACTGCATAGGCAAGCTTTAAAAATGCGATATTTGATCATTTTTACGAATTGTTTCCTTCAAAAATGCACTTAATATGGCAAAAGTAAAAAAAAAAAAAAAAAAAAACAGGGGCGTAGATAATTGTTTTTTGTCTTTTCTGACAAAAGGTCGTATTTGCAGAACATTTATTCACCGAGATACACGTATTCGGGCAAAAAAAAAAAAAAAAAAAAAAACCGCGGGAGTCCATTCCACTCTTATAGGGGATTTGAAACAGTAGAAGAAAATTTTTGTCAGTGGGGCCTTCAGAGTCCAGGCGACTACGCGCTAGGATGTTCACGATAAAGTGGGCGCTTTTTAAGGCCCTCCCAACAGGCATTAATTGCTAATAAATATATCTTATTGCAGCTCAGGCATTAAATTTAGGTGGTGGTGAAATGTATACACTGTGTATATTGGTTCACACATTGTAACAACGTTGATATTATATATATATATATATATATATATATATATATATATATATATATATATATATATATATATATATATATATATATAAAAGCAGCAGGAAGATGGAAATAGGATGAAAGGAAAAATTCCTAAGGACCTTAAAAAGTGCTAACTTTACCGTGAACAGACTATAGTCTACAAGGGTCGTGTGTGTGGTGAATAGGGTTGGTGTTGGCGGAAGGGGCGAGGAGGGGTGGGGGGGGGCGGTTGAACTCGGATTTACATTTCCTGTGCCCAGCGCGGTCGACCCCCGAATGGTCAAAATCCGGCGACGGAAGCGTCCGTGAAAATGGGCGGCCGGGGGGAAATTTCATCCCCCGACAGGCGCAGGAGCACGCAAATTTCCCGAGGGCATGCCATCGTGGCGCTCGGCCGGGAAAACGACGGATATTTACACCGCGCACTCCGTTGCCTGAGGACCGCCATACGTGCAGTCCATTCGTCGTTAGTAACTTCAAACTATCCTGGGGGGCCTGCTTACCCCATTCCGACCCAGTGTACACATCTGTGTACTTTACGCAAGCGTATAAGCTGTTCACGGTAAAATGAGCACTTTCCGAAAGCCCTGCTTAACATCTACCTGTGTGCGTGTTGCGTATTCGTCCGCCTTATGTCACATTAACATTCCCGTGGGCTTCATCGCTTTATTCATGCTTCGGTCAAGCGAAACTGTGGAACTATTAGAAAAGTAATCATTATGCAAAAACAGAAAAGTGAAAGAAATGATTTAAGGCATCACAAATAGTTACTTTACACTTTTTATTCGACTCTAAGATTTGGAACTACTTTCCATCCAACATTACCAACTTTAGTGAGCGCACCACATTTAATCCCTCAGTTCGTATGTAGCCAGTCGACGCGGTGGTTAACACGCTGGCCTTGCATTTGGGAGAAACTGGGTTGTCTTGCCGGTTCGTGTTTCCCCGAGATGACAACACAGTTTAGACGTATTATTTTGACGTGCGAAGGATTATAATAGCGGAAGATTTTTCCAGCTAACATCTCCGAATAAATACCGTCAAATTACTTCTTATTGGTCTTTTCTCCTGCAATAGCATGCTTGGCACACACGACACAGAATATAACAACAACATTCCGCTCATGTCTACTTGTCGACGACGTGTCCCACACGACATGTGCACGATGGAAATGGACATTGCGAAAGAGTAATCACTTTAATTTTCATACGTACGTACACCTTCATTGGGTACACGTTTTTAATCGCCGAGGTTAGGTAAGTACAGCCGTGCGCTAGCAGGGCTGTTCTGTATTAAAAATGCCGTGGGGTACCATTCCATTTGGATATACCGTAGCTGCTACATCTGGGCGAAGGCCTGTGCAGTTCCTTCGCAAGAACTATCGTAATTACTCACTTGTAAGATTAAAAGCCGAATTAGTCTAGGCGCATAAAAGGAATAAATCTGGTTCGATGTTAATCAAGCATTTTCGGAACACCAAGCGGTTTAAAAAATCGCCTCTCGAAAGTGAACATTTTTGATGGACACACTGATTGGCATGCTGTCTGTACATTTGGCAACGACGAAGGAAAAGTAGGTCCATATCATAACACGGTATTAAGAGTGTGAAGTTCAAATTGTATCCAATAGGGATGTCTTTAGTTTATGCTTGTTTTATGTGCGTGGCAGTTACAAGTAGCGCATTGGTAACACATTTCCGTTCAGAAAAAATTTACATTGTTGCTCCATCGGCGCATGCATTAAGTCACTCGGTCCATGGGAATGTAAATTTTTCATACGGCAGAAGGATACAAAAAAAAAGGGGGGGGGGGGAGAGTAGATCTTAAGCAGGGTTTTCTAGACGTGCTCTTCTCAACTTTGTCAACGTAGTAATAACGATGAGAGTTTGCAGACGTGCTCTTCTCAACTTTGTCAACGTAGTAATAACGATGAGAGTTTGCAGACGTGCTCTTCTCAACTTTGTCAACGTAGTAATAACGATGAGAGTTTGCAGACGTGCTCTTCTCAACTTTGTCAACGTAGTAATAACGATGAGAGTTTGCAGACGTGCTCTTCTCAACTTTGTCAACGTAGTAATAACGATGAGAGTTTGCAGATGGTGGATAATCCTGGCTCACGAGCGTACCTTATCACGCAAGGAAATACAATAGTTCTGGTAAACGAACCACGGGTGAATCCGCTCGCATTTGTCGCCCGGAATGAGTCACCGATGCCGCTTAGAGGGGAACAGCGTTGGTCGGTGATCCCATTTTCCGCCGAAGCACCCGTGTTTTATGAGGTGTCATCGTTTTAATACGCGGCGTAATTGCTGCTCCAACAAAAGAGCGTAACCGCGCTTAAACTGTCCCCACGACAACCTGCCTATCCCCCGTGTGACCCGTTAAAAATAATGTGTCTGAATTTAAGCTTCGTATATATTAATGCACTCTCTTCCTTTTACATCTCGTTTCCTTGCAACACATTAGCGAGCAGGAGTGAATATAAATCCTACCAACAAACTCTCTAAGGTGATTAGCATAGGGCCGCTGAAATTATAATTATTATTTCGCAACAGGCTAGGACTTAACTGCCTTGCCCTTTGTATGCTGCCCACGCAATATCACGTCGCCTGAATTTAACTAAACTGCATGGAGCTTGCTGTGGCATTCCGACATCCGCCAATACGACAATAGAGAAGAAGTGTTACTCCAGCACAGCAGTTTTAATAAGGTTCTCTGCGACTTAGCATTACGTCAGCAAAGTGTAAATTTCTCAAATGAACAGGATGGTTTGTATATTATTCTACGCGGGAAAGAACATTTGATATGGACACTTTCTACTCGGCATTACGTTGGCAGAGTGAGTGAGTGAGTGAAGAGACTCGGAGGCGCTCTTAAAGCTGGTTCCACGGTGGTGCAGTGCGATGCGTTGCGATGAGCGGTAGCCAATCAGAATGCAGCAGATTGCGTTGCAGTGCGTTTCGCGAAATACTTGAGTTGCGATTGTCGGCGTCAGCCTGCGACGGAGAAGAAGAAGAAATGTTTGTTTACACGGAGAATAAAAAACATCTATTTTTTTTTACAGTTTGAAAATGACGATCGCGTTTACGCCGAGATTTCGTATTTGTATTTTTATTAATGCTGCGTGGGTGTGCAAAGTAGAAGACAAGGCTCATTATATATATGGACAATGACAAAAGAAATTTATTAACATCAAAATAATTATCCTTCGGCTTAGTATGTCTCGTTCCCGCTAGTTTTCGTAACACATCGCATTTATACTACCCTGTTTTTTTTTTTTAATCTTCTATCACTAATACATACAGTTTCAACTTTTAATGAGTATCTTTTGTTACATTCGTGAGGTCTGAAAATGTAATTCCCGCCCTTAAACTAGATAGCAGCACCATCTCAGACGACGGCCGTCGCCGACAGATCATCGCGTAGTTGTGAAACAGCAAATATGGCTCGTCGCAGCCCAACGCATCGCACTATCGTGAAGCCAACTTAAGGCGATATTTCTAATTTTTTTTTGGAATTTGGTTATCTGAAAGAGGTTTCGAAAATTGCCCCCTGAATGCAGTTGTTGTTGTCAAATCATTATAGTTTTCAAAATATAACACTCAAATTCCGACACAAGAGTGTTATAGGCAGGTTCAAAGTGTTGAATCAGAGTCTAAGCGCGCCATACTGCATTTGTGTTGCAAGCTACGAAAGGAACAAATACAACTTTTCCTCTACTGTTTGAGGTTTAAACTGTTTATTAAATGTATGTTAACAGTTTCGTTTTAATGAACAAAAATATATTTACAAGTCTGGTCACTATTTTCAACAAAATTCAGAGTGCCAATACTAGCTCACCTGTTTATAAATCGCACTTATACTGAATCAGTATGTTCTGCACGCCATACAGGTTGTATTAAATCCAATTTGACTGGGAAAAAATATCTAGGAGCAAAGCCTAGTATGCTGCAGAATTCGGAAAATTAAGACTGTTGAAAGGTTTTGATAGCCGATGAGGGTGAGGATGAAGCGAGGCGAGTATGGAGCACTGCCGGAATGCAAGGGCGGGGGAAACGGGAGACCCCCAAGAAAACCCGCAGACCAGCGGCATCGTCCGGGCACGATTCCCACTCACCTAGGTGGGAGGCGAGTAGTCTAACCACCACACCGCCCCTCCCCCCCCAGAAGACCCTGAGAGCACGCCAAAGTTAGTAGTGTTGAAATGCCTCCTCGGTGACGGAACTAGGAGCAAAGGAGAAGATGTGGTCTGCCGGGTTTTCGGTTTCCGAAAGGACGTCTTCGCAGAAGGACTCGTGTGTCACGAATGCTCCCGAGGGTCGCTCGACGATCGCCTGGAGTGGCGAAGACCCTCTCCTTTTCCCTCAAGCGGGGTCCTTGACTCGCGAACCTACGACGTGATGCGAGCGGGGTATGCTCGCCCCCCCCCCCCACACACACACACGACGGAGACCTGGTTGGTGGTTAGACGCGGAGTGCCGCATCTAGGCCCGGCGACCGCCCGAAAACTCGTCGACGACCCCCGGCGCCGCGCGGTGTCCCGTTACCAAACGATGTCCCTGCTTGAGCTCTTGATCCCAAAATGGCCGCGGTGGGGTCACGACCAGCCAGCGCACGAGCGTGGAGCAAACCAGGCTACTCGCTGCCTACGAAACGTACATTAACATGTAGTGTAAAGCTGCAAAACTATATGCTGTGTAGAATTATTATCCTGAACTTCCGGTAAAAACAGTCCCCGCCATCTTGGAGTTTTACTATTTTTGCCATAAGTTCCATTTAAGGACATTTAATGAAATTTTTTGCACGACATGACAAATAATAGCTCCATAAGCTTAATCAGCATATTACATTTCTATATAATTTATTAATTTTTCACTAGTGATTAAAGGCAAGAAATTAATAATTTTTTCTTGCTTTCGGTTACAGAAATGGTCCTGGCAACAATAGCCTAGCAATACATGAGCAATGTAATGCCCTACGCTTTGTCGAAGCCCAAAATAAAATGAAAAATCTGTGGTGCAATTCACGACGAAATTTCCAAAAATCCAAGATGGCGGGGACTGATCTACCTTAAGTCTCCCACCTGCCTGGCCTTGAACTCCTTTGCAGTATGTCTGATAAGTTTTCACACGAAGCTATTAAGGTCCCCGCCTGCCTACGTAGTTTTCCTCGCTTTCTTGGCCGAGAAGCGCGGGAGCTATACGGGTCACACTGGCACGCGCTACAAACGAGCCATCGCCTCTACACGCAGAGCTCTGGACTGCCGTGCAGTGTTCTCGTGGTGTTCCACGTACGTATGGCTCTTCCAGCGGTGATGCTGTCATTCTACTGATGAAAACGCCGGCAGCAGGTTTCAATACAAGCTCCTGTAGGCTAATTCACGGTAAAGTGAGCACTTCTGAAAGCCCTCTCATTTGGAATAACAGTCACATATATTTTATCTTAGCCGTGGATGTTAACTTCCGAGTCCAGTGAAATATGCACTCTGTGTTTATTACTTGCGTGGCAATATTAATTTGAAAAAGCGGAGTGACTAGGCCCTCAAAAGTGGTCACTTTACCGTGAACAGCCTATATGGTGGTTTGACTCGAGTCACGTGAATGCGCTTTCCATGTCACCGGTCCCAATATCCTCTCTGCGCTGCTCGAGTGTTTCAATTTTGCGGCCATACCCTGGAGTAGAAAGATTCCTGCTAAAGGGATTTCCTTCCCTCCAAGGGCGGCGTTACCACACAAAGTATCTTTTCTTGTCTTTTTTTTTTTTTTCTCTAAGTAATCTGTACAGAATTACTTCAATAATCGCCACCGTTTTTTCAAGACCAAGGTTTATTTCGCATAGGTTAGGAAACTAATATCAATACTTAGGCAAATAAAAATTTCCGCCACGAGTTATCATTGGTGATGTGCGTATAGCGGATTTTTTACGTTTCGTACGACAAGTGGATAGCTGTAATCTTCATAATAGGAATATAACTATTTAAAATCCCTCGATCAGTATTGTGTTAGAACCTAAATAAAACAATAAATTCGTACTTCTCACTAGAGTTGAAATTTTACGATATTTAACCTACACGTTGTTTAATAGTATGCAATAAGTCTAGATGTATCAAAAAGTAGGATTACGCAATTCCTCTATTCAAATGCGACCGTAAAGTGAGTACAAAAGCACGGAGAAAATTTGCAATGGCTTCGCTTATTCTCCCGTAAAGCGTGATATTCAACGGCATATAGTGCACACATTTCCTGCGCGATGATGAATCCCACGGACTAAAGATTAGGTAGACCGATTTTTGTCTTCTGCGCATGTACCCAATATTTACCTACCCGAGGCCGCCGCGGCTGAGCGGTTAGACTGCTCACCTCCCACCAAGGCGAGAACAGGGTTCAATCCCCGGCTGGATCACTCCCGGAATTTTCGCAAGTGGGAATCGTGCCCGGAGGGTGCCGCTGGTCGGCGGGGTTGCCTCGGGTGCATCCCGTATCACCCGCCCCTTGTATTCCGGCGCTGCTCTGTACTCACCTCGCTTCACTCTCATCGGCTCTCGAAACCTCGTTGTCAAGAACCGGCTAAATCTCTCAATTTCATACATTCTTTCGTGATGTCTGTAACTTGTCTGTAGTATTGTGACAATGCAACATGTGTTTCGAACAAAAATGATTACTAAACGTTTCCTGCCCGATTTGACCTCTGTGCAAACAGCTTCAGCTGACCAGAAGGTCGATTAAGACCGGGCCCACAGCAGCGCGCTGCACGTGTTTCAGTGCATATTTGTCAAGCGATTTACGGCTATTTCCCGACCCTCTGGACCACAAGTGTCCTACATCAAAGAGCTCGTCTCGGAGCCCTGCACACTATTGTGTACAGTTGTAAACACTTAATCGTTTACATAAAGTATATATGTGTTGTAAACCTAAACAACGCCGTATTTGTAAATCGCACCCGAGCGAGGCCTGGGTGGGTCGCTAGTTTATAATTAAAATAGAATTAAAAGTTAAATTTAATATAAAAAAAAAGTAATATAGGTACTTTTATGTTAAGATAAGTATAAAACGCTTGTGATACATGATATATTTTTCCAAGGTTAGTTTCAAAAAGTGCAAGGAAACCGCGAATGGACAATATGCCATATTTCCTCTACAGTGAATTCTCTGGTGTGGCTGTTCGCAGGTGGCGAGGTCGTGCAGAGAAAAGAACGACAAGTGTCCGGTCTGATACCTTTCCCCAGAGTTGGCAGGTCCGGCGGAGATGTCGCCTGGACCCTCGACTCTCCTGGTGAGTGTGTGTTCCCACCGCCGACAAATGGTTGGGTTTACAACTTAAAAATTTACCCAGCAACCGCCAATCGGGAACAAAGCCGCTCGATGGGCGGGGTGTAGATTGCAGTGAAGAAGGGGATAGTATCCTCTCCCTCTTCGAATTTTTTCACAAATCTTCGTAGTGAAAATGTATGAACAATAATAAAAAATCAAATTAGACATGACAGGAACGACTAATTTAACATTTTTTTTTTTTAATTTGTAGGGTTTCAAATATACTTGTATTTTCCCATGTGGGACTGAAATTATTAAATAATTAGATAATGTTTGATTACGGTTACAGATATGGCACTAATCATGTAAGAAAAATAAGTGGGATTTATAAATAACTGTTAGAATGTTCCCTATGTCATGACTAGCTTGGTTTTTGAATATTGACTCCGAAAATTAAGTTAATGAGGAAAATACGTAGATCCAAGACAGCAAGGATACTTGCTCCTTTTTAAGGGGATTATGTACAAAGCCATTTTATGAGAAATCGTCCTTTGCGCGCAAACGCGTAGCTCGGTAAATAAAAGTAATCGAAATAGGACTTTTTGACAGAAATGAAAAAAAAAAAAAACTATTCTCTATATCCCTATCGTTTTACTTTTGTCATATTTAGTGTATTCTTGGATTTAAAAAAAATCGTGAAAATGGGCAAATATCGCATTTTTAAAGCTTGCCTATTCGGTTTCCTTAAGCGTCAAAAGAAAAGTACAACGATTCGGTCGTAGTTCAATCTGTGGGCTTTCATCGCCTGTAATAAAACCTCACTGTTACAGATCTAATTTACACAGTACAGCGTTACGACGGGAACACTGCACGCCTTGCGCGTAGGAGCGATGAGGCACTAGGCGTGCGTGTTAGTGTCGCCCGTATCGCTCCCTCGCTTCTTGACCTTAAGGCAGATTCCCACCCGCCATCTTGGATTTATGGAATATTTGCCATATTCTGTAAGTCCAGTATCGTATCATGTTTTTTTTTTTTAACTACAGAGCGCAGAGTATTGCCTAGTGGATTGTCTGAGGTCAGTATTGCCTAGTGGATTGTCTGGGGTCAGTATTGCCTAGTGGATTGTCTGGGGTCCGTATTGTCTAGTGGATTGTCTGGGGTCAGTATTGCCTAGTGGATTGTCTGGGGTCAGTATTGCCTAGTGGATTGTCTGGGGTCAGTATTGCCTAGTGGATTGTCTGGGGTCAGTATTGCCTAGTGGATTGTCTGAGGTCAGTATTGCCTAGTGGATTGTCTGAGGTCAGTATTGTCTAGTGGATTGTCTGAGGTCAGTATTGCCTAGTGGATTGTCTGAGGTCAGTATTGTCTAGTGGATTGTCTGAGGTCAGTATTGTCTAGTGGATTGTCTGGGGTCCGTATTGCCTAGTGGATTGTCTGAGGTCAGTATTTCTCGATTACTGTTCATATCGTTGCCATCGTAATCGGTCGCAAGAAATAGTCTCGCCTTTCGCCTCGACAGTCACCAGCTAAAAATTAATTAATGTAGTGAAGCTGTGGCGGTTCGATAAAGATTGGGAAGCTGTTGTCTAAGATATGTCGTGCCCGGAATTTCAACACACCTTCTGAAGTAGAAACTTTTGGCGAGAAAAATTGATAAATCCAAGATGGCGGGTGGGAATGGTTCTTAACGCCAAGGTCTCGAGAGCCGATAAGGGTGAAGTGAGGTGATTACGGAGGAGAGCCGGAATGCAAAGTCGCGGGAAATGGGAGATTCCCGAGAAATACCGCTGGAGGTCTTTAACTTTCGGTAGTACCTGTTTCAAAATCGCATGCCAATACTTCGGGGAAACATTCCTCACATCTGGAGAATGAAAAAAATGTTGTGTAAACATAGGTCCGCAAACGCTTCGTTTCTTTGCTACAGCCCGTAATACGTAACGTACAGTGCATGGTCCGCTGGCTGAATCATGTTACTGTGGAATGCCATGGCAGCTGTAATCGGCAGACCCATACCAGCCACCCAGGAGCCACTATTTTTTGAATCCATTATACTTTTAGCTGAGGGAACATTGAAAGGCACTTGTGTATGCAACCCCAGTGGACAATATGGATACTCTTCGTAACCGTATTATGACGGGTTACGAAACAATCAGGGATTTTCCAGGTATTCATCAACGCATCCGGGAGTCCATTTAACGGCGGGTTGTGATGTATGTGTTCCTGCTGATGGAGGGCGTTTTGAGCATTTCCTTTAGTGTCGACGATAAGCCTTCACACATGTGTAACTAATTCCTGTGCAGTTCCTACTGTTCTAGGTGTAGTGTCGTAGTGCGAGGTGTCGTGTATCATGCAAACGAAGGCTGCGATGGCGTTCCGCAGTAACATGATCCAGCCTGCGGGCCATACACTGTAGTCAAGAAACCAAGCGTTTGCGGACCCATGTTCATGTAACTTTTTTTTTCATCCTCCAGATGTGAGGAATGTTTCGCCAAAGGATTGACACGCAATTTTGGTAAGAAATATCAAATATCAAATTTTTTCCGAGGCCAACGCCTTTAAGCAAGGCTTATCGTGAGCAAGGTATATAGTCGTGAAGAGCCGTGCGTTCACGGCTGAGAGAAGTGACTCCATAGCATCACTTCTCTCGCCAGAGTGACGTCTGGTTAGACCAGCGCCTCGTCCCTAACTAAATTGAACCACAAATAATGTACCTGCCCCCTCTCTTCTAAATTTTCACCCATGCCAACAAGATCGTGTTTCCAAACACTCTTGTCTCCTGTAGCATTTCTGTTTAACGCATAAATATTTTGAATTCTTTCCTGTCGTAAGGGTTTTTTTTTTACATCTCTCTTGACTCGGTTTCCCTTGCTCTTATAGTTATATTCTTAGCTATAGACCACACTTATGCCCGGTTGCATCATCATGGTTTGAAACTCGATGCGAGATCGGATCTAAGATCGACACAGAAAACTGTCGCACCATTTGAGTTCAGAACTGGACTAGAGATCGAGATGAGGTTTATTTCGAACCGCCGAAATTGGCGGCTCCAAAACTCGATCCGAAATCAGCAGCCATCGTCGACAAATGTAGTTTGGAAATACACCAACAGATAGAACTACGATCGATTGTTTCCTTGGGAAATTAAACAACACTATACGCACTTTAATATTATTCAGTAAAATTCGTACAACAATAATTCACTTAAACCAGACAAAACATCGCCCATCTAGTTCTATCTATAGTGAAATATACGCCTACTTCCATGACGTCATATAGTCTATTACTAAAGACCTGCAAAATTCGCGTTATTTTTTTGCGTCAAGCTAAAATTCACAGTACTGTATATACTCGAGCCGACGTCTTTCCTCCATTGGCTGCTACCTTGACGTTAAGTCACGCTCTTTCTGAGTGAATTGCACGTGTTAGGGGCACACGGTTGTGGAGCGTTTAATTATTAGCGCAGAGTTACCAGGGGTGTGTCAAATAAAGACTGACCCAATGAGAAACGTATTGCAAAGGAAAAGTGTTTTAAGTATAACATGTCTTCAAATAATAACGCGAATTTTGCAGGTCTCCACCTATTACGAACCAATAGCAAAATTTGTCTCACACTTCATCTCGATCTCTCACTCTGGAACCAAGATCGAAGAATCAGAGATCCAGAATGATTAAATTTCGTTGGTGCAACACTTTTACGGTGGAACCAAGATCAAACTGGAACCTGATTCGGAACTAGGATCATTTGATCTCGGATCGGGGAAGATGTTGGTGCAACCTGGCATTGGGGAGGTTGTCATTGCCCGAATTGCTGGCCATGGCTGCCCAATCCCTCACCACCGCGATGCGCGCCTCCATGCTTGACCTACTTCCATTGTAGGCGTTCGGAGTTAGCACTGACACGCCGTAAAGTTCCCGCCCTACATTCGGGCTTCCTATTTTCCCTATAGGCTGTTCACGGTAAACTGAGAACTTTTGAAAGCCCTGCTCAAGATCTGCTTTTATGCACATTGTGTATTCCTCCACCTTAGGTAAAATTATCATTGCCATCGGCCTCATCATTATATTCATGCGTTGGTCATGTGAAACTGTGAAATTGTTAGAAAAGTAAATATTTTTACAATTATGTCCGTATTTACACTTTAATGGATTAAAAAAACAACTGAAAGCTAACGAAATAATTTGTCATCACAGATGGTTCCGTTACACTTCTTATTTGAAGCTAAGATATGGAACTACTTTCCATCCATCGTTACCAACTTCACTGGGGACATGTCACTCAGCGAGCTCGTTAAAACATATGCCAGGCAGGAGCAGTGAAATTTTTCTAAGGTTGATTTAAATAAGTGCTCACTTCATCGTGAACAGCCTCTGACACTTAGATATAAGGTAGAGTAGAAGACGTAGCGTGTTGACGGCAGTGTGGTGCTTGCTTGCTTGCAGAGGTGCAGGAGGCGAAGCGGCAGGGCCTGATCGCCTTCCCCCGCGTGGGCAGGTCGGGTGGCCGCTACGGCTACGCTGTGGTGCGCGCAGACGGCCTCCGGGACACGGCTGGGGACAGCAGCGGCATGTGGTTTGGGCCCCGCCTCGGACGTCGCGACAGACGAAGCGCCCAGGACCTGGCCTCCCCATGGACACTTCTTGCCCTCCGCGGTCAGTGCCTCCCCACCACCCACAAACCCCTAGTATCCACTCCATCTTCGAATTTTCTTACAAATCTTCGTAATGAAGATGTACGACCAGAAATAACAAAGCTAGACAAGACATGGGCGACTACTTAAAGAATTCTTTTTTAATTTGTAGGGTTTCAAATATACCTGTATTTTCCCACGTGGGAGTGAAATTATTAAATAATTAGATCATGTTTGATTACGGTTACATATGTGACACTAATCATGTAAGAAAAATAAGTTGGATTTAGAAATAACTGTTAAAATGTTCCCTGTGTCATGACTAACTTGGTTTTTAAATATTGACTCCGAAAATGAAGTTAATGAGGAAAATACGTAGATCCAAGACAGAAACGATACTTCCTCCTTAACACATCCGTTCACTGTAATAGGTAGTGATAGGAAAAATTCGCGAGTACAATGACCTGTTGGCTAGACTCCACAGTCCTGTGTATGCTCAGGTCTCAGCTGTTTGTCCATTGGCTGCTGACACAGGGAGTAATCAGTGTTACTCCACACCTGCGAGTATGGCACTCGCTACTTGTTTCCTTTGCAAGTCTGCTATTGGCTCAGAGTCGTCCAGGACGTGTCTAATAAACAAATTAGGCTCCAGCGTGCACGTGTTTGACGTCTATCTTGTCCTCAAATGAATTCGCGAAATTTTCCCATCCCTATATATAGTATAGTACCGGTAAAGTGGGCAGTTTTGAAGGGAATGATACTTACTTAATGCTGTTCACGATAAAGTGAGCACTTTTGAAATAAACCTTAGAAAAAAGTCACTCCCTCTACCAGCAAATATTTTAACGGGCGCAGTAACCATTCACTTTTTGTTTCTTTTTTAAGCTTCAAAGTGTAAAAATGAGTAAATTTGTAAAATGTTTACTTTTCTAATAATTTCACAGTTTTATTTGACTGACGCATGAATAAAGTGACGAGGCCCACGGCAACGATAATTTTCCACGAGGCGGATGAAGGCACAACGTGCATACAAGTAGATCTTAAGCAGGACTTTCAAAAGTGCCCATATTACCGTGTGAACAGCCTTATAATGATCACGTGGTATCCTGGAGACAGCAGGGGCTCGGGTTGTACACCGGCCAGACCACCCCCTGAGTACGAGGGTCTCAGGACTCGGGAAAGGACATCTTCGTGCACGTTTTTATTTTTTCCATCAGGTTGGAGCTATGGGTCTGGTCAACACAGGTGAGAACCGAGTACGCCGGACATTAAAATTTGGAAGTAACTGTGAATGAACTATTTCATAGATATTTTAGACACTTTTTCGGAAGCAATTTCATGTAAAATAAGCGTTTGTGCCTACATTTTTTGTTTCTTTTTTCTATTGGTGAAGTCTAGAGAGGTTTAACATGTGTTTACTTGCTTATGTAGTTTCGATTTCCACCCTTTATTCTCGCATACACAATTTTAATTTTGTTTTCTGTATTGGTGAATTCTGGGGGAGGGTTGGCGCACGTTGCTCTCGCGTGTGGAGTTCTGGTTTCTACTTGTTGTTCTTGCATGTAACATTTTTGGCTTCCCGGCTGCAATGGTGATTCCTGGGGAGTGTGAAGACCTGACGTTGTTGCTTGCACAGAGTATCCCAGCCAGCGCAGGCACGACAGCTACTACCAGCGAGCGGACGGCGTCTCACGGGACGAAGATGACGTGGTGGACGACGACGGGGCTGATGGAGCGGCCAGGATGTTCCGCGACCAGGCGGCGTCTTCGTAAACCCTGCGCCCCATCCCCTAATTTACTTACCCACTTCCCCTCTCCTACAACAATTCTCTTGTTGCACAACGGCGATGTTCGAAACCGCAAATGTTCCACTTCGATGTTTCAATAAACCTCATTGATAATAAGCGCTACGCTCTTGTTTATTTCCACCTCTTATCCTTATCCCTCATTAACACTTTTCACAAACTGGGGTGTTTAAATAAAGAAATTTCAGAACACTGGAATGCATTTTCACAGAGTGAATAATAGACAATGTTCCACACGCAAAATCGAAGTGTTTAGATTATATATATATATATATATATATATATATATATATATATATATATATATATATATTCACGCATAACAGGGAAGTCCGGAGAATTTGTCTCTCTTACTTACTATGGATGAGATCTGGTAAGTGACTATACGCTGTTCACGATAAAGTGAGCACTTTTGAGATCAACCTTAGAAACTAGTCACTGCTCCTACGTGCATATATTTTAGTCCGGTGCACTGAGTGATGTGTGGCCTTTTAAATATGGCAGCAATGAAGAGAAAGTAATTCCGTGTATTAACGTCTAAAAGTGTTAGGTAACTATTCGTGACAACTGAAATTATTTCTTTCGCTTTCTGTAATTCTAATGCCCCGAAGTGTAAAAAAATTAGCTGATTTGTAACATATTTACTTTTCTAATAATTCCACGGTTTGACATGACCGATGCATAATAAAGTTATGAGTCCAATGGCAATGTTAATTTTACATAAGGCGGAAGAATACACAACGTGCATACAAGTAGACCTCAAGTAGGGCTTTCAAAAGTGCTAATTTTACCGTGGATAGCCTATAGTGGTAAGAACTTTAATACATCATGATACGGAACTACCTTCCTTATGTCGCTGCAAGCTTTGCCAGAAACACGGGAATTAGCGTGGCCGATAAAAGTGTATGCGTTTTCAGAAAGGGTCTTCTTCAGTAGGTTGGTTTACAAAAGTGCTCGACTAACCTCGAACCAACTCTACTTAATTTGACAAACGGGACCTGTCCCAATTTTCATATGCGCATTATACTCTTGCGCATAAGAATATGGCGGACTGATCCTCGTCTTCCGAGCATTTGTGCAAGATACAGCAGACACTCCAATCGACCGCATGTGCTCCATGACCATAGACAACAGCGGATGCATGTGCGCAAGATACAGCAGACCCTCCACTCGACCGCATGTGCTCCATGACCACATTGGCTTGGGCGAACATCCGACAGCTTAGTTTATAACTTATTTTTTTTATATATTTTGACTAATTTGTACTTTTGGTAAGTATTTATATAAATTGAAAATATTGGTTCGGCTCTGCTCATAGCCGGAAATATTGGGGGTGCTCTGCCCTATAAACAAAAACATTTGTAGGGGGGGGGGTCCTCGTGCCCCACCCTAGACCCATGGAGTCGGTGCCAGTGTCTGCAACCAAAGGCACAACTAATGCCGGAGTCACAAAGCCCCAACAAGCACGACACGACACACTTCAAACTAAGCAGCCAATCAAATACAAGATATATCTGACGCAAGCCCGACAAATCCTGTCGTCCGACCAGCAATTTATCACTAGAAATTATTTATATTTTCGTCGTGTCGTGCGGCTCGACACACAACAGTGTACAACCTTGCAAAATGAAATCGTACGGCAAATACGCAGCTTAAAAGAATACACATTTTGAAAATTACTGTATTTAACTCTAAAAAAAAATAATAATTTTTCCTTTGTGTGCATTAGCAATAGCAATTGGTTGCCAACATGTAATTCAAATTTCCCGTCTGCCCTCGGCCTTTGATACTAGCGTAGTTAATCAGCGCCTTCTAAATGGTTCCGAAAAATCCTACCCATCGTGTCGCGTCAGTAAACTGCCGGGCTGTAAATTCGAGCTGTCACATAGAAAATATACATACTGTGTCGTGGTTGCGGTTGTTGTCGTGTCGTGCTGTGTTTGTCGGGGCTATGTGATTCCGGCATAAGGGATAAGGTCCGCCCCCCTTTTTTCCCCCTACAAAACGCAAAATGACATATGCATAATAACAAGTATGGAAAACAATACTAACCACAGACAACTTATTCATATAACAATTTTAACAGTAAATTGATCATCTACTGTTCATACATATCGCGCAGTTGCAGCTAGTATCAGCAGCTACGTGTTTCATTGTGGAAATAAAAGTGATTGTGTGTTAATTTTTAAAGAATTTTTTTTACACCAAATTATAACTTAAGTAACACGGACAAAAAAAGAATACCAAAAAGATAATTTAAATACGTACTACAAATTATTGTTATATTCATTCTATACATCTTGGTGTACTGCAGAAAATAATATTTAAAACCAATTCATAATATGATATTGCTAATAAGCAGATTATTAGTTTTATTGCACAATTGGTGTATACTCTATTCACGGTGACTTCATACTTTTCTGAAGCCCTGCCAAAGTTCTACTTCCAGAGTATTCCTCCGCCTCGTGCAAACTTAGCTTAGCTAACTCTAGAAAATTACACCAAAGGACAAGGCACCGAATGTGTGTGCACTCAGTTGTATAAGCTGTTCACGGTAAAATGTATGCACGTGTGCACTTGTATGCACGTTGTGTATTCCTCCGCCTTATGTAAAATTAGCATTGTCATGGGCCTCGTCACTTCATTGGTACGTCGGTCAAGTGAAACTGTAAAATTATTAGACAAGGATATACTTTTCAAATCTGCTAATTCTCACACTTGTGTGCATTAAAAAAAAAAAAAAAAAAAAAAAAGCGAAAGAAATAATTTTAAGTCATCACAAATGGTTACCTAACACTTTTAATTCAACGTTAAGATATGGAACTTCTTTCCATCCATCATTCATCATTCCCAACTTTACTGGGCGAATGTCACTCAGTGCTCCCATTAAAATATATGCATGCATGGGCAGTGACATTTTTCCTAAGGTCCATTTCTAAAGTGCTCACTTTATCGTGAACAGCCTTTAATGATATTTTGCATGAAAACTATTTCTTACTAGGCGCTAGCAATAAACTTTTCTTGCTGTTTTATTTATATTTATTATAAGTGAAATATTATTATTTATAAATAAAATACAGGTGAAACTTCAATTTAACGAAAAATAAGATACCTTCATGTTAACAGAGGTATAAAACGCTTGTGATACATGCACATTTATCAAATAACTAAATACGTGATATATAGGATTATTTTTCAAAGGTTTGATACAAAAAGTGTGAAAAAACTGCGACGTAACTATACCACATATTCGCTCTATGGATTGTCGCTGGAGCTGGATCCTGCCCACTGTCGTGGGAGCTAGATCCTGCTCGGCTGTGAGCGGCTGCAATTGATCAAGGAGGCAGACAAGAGTCACGCTTACCGCGATCCAAGATAATAAAAACTTCTGTGATAATGCCCTGCAATATAAACACCGCAAATTTTTATTGGTGGAGCCGGTTATTACCCGTGATCTTGCTGTGATCAACCTCGTTATCGCTGCCCATGTGTTGTGAACGTGTCCTCGTCTTAAAACATTTCTAAAGGCTGTTCACAATAAAGTGAGCACTTTCGAGATCAACCTTAACAAAAAGTCACTGCCCCTATGTGCATATATTATCTTAACAAGCGCCCTAAGTAACATGCGCCTAGTAAAGTCAATGACGATGGACGGGAAGTAGTTCCGTATCTTACCTAACGTCGAATAAAAAGTATTAGGTAACCATTTCTGATCATTGAAATTATTTATTCCGCTTTCTTTTTTATGCATCGACGTGTAAGAATGAGCAGATTTGTAAAATATTTACTTTTCTAATAATTTCTAATTTTTACTTGACCGACACACGAATAAAGTGATGAGGCTCCATGACAATGTTAATCTTACACAAGGCGGAAGAATACACAACGTGCATTCAAGTAAATCTAAAGCAGGGCTTTCAAAAGTGCTCATTTTACCGTGACTAGTCTATATAGTGTGATGATGTAGTTTCGGGAACTGAAGGGGTATTCCTGGAATTCTGGATAACGCATATACTATGTGGTATATTATTACAAGTTTCCAGGAGCGTTTCCGAATTCATGAGGGATGTAAGTTTTAATAAAAAACCCAAGTAATTAAATTTGATTTTTGAATTATCTATATGGATATAAATATTCACACACTTGTTATTCACGACATTAAATTATCTATCTCTACTAAAACTCTTGTTATTGTCAGTCAGCGCAATATTTCATGTCTATCTCAATTAAAAACCATTACCACTGTCTCTATATTTGTTATGGTCACTTAATTCACACTCACTATTTACACATATTAAATCTGTCAAATTCCTGTCACCCACGCATCCAGTTCAATAGTGTCTGTCAGTCTCACTCTTCACTGTACCGATGCTTGCAGTACCAAACTCTATATACTGTCAACTCGGAGACCCGTAGTGGCCTAAATAGCCTCACTGGCTTGATCCAGAAGGTTCCCCGCACCCCGAGTCACGCTGAGAGAGGTAGGGGCGACGACCAGAACATTTTTGCAGTGATAACACCAGGCATTTGATCGTTTCAAAGGCAGAAGGAGCACGAGTCCCAATAAGATTGTCGAGGTAGCAGCACTCCTTTGTAAATATCCGCCCTCTCTGCGGCTTGAGCGTGTTGACGAGTTCTGAGTTACGTCCACACAACATGCATCCCTTTCGTCTTACACACTAGCATTGAATTTTCAAAGCCGTTCAAAACATACCAACTGGAGAAGTGATTTAAAACACTGGGAATTACTGAAAAGCCACACAAGAAAACCAACCAAGATTCATGCATTCATATATATATATATATATATATATATATATATATATACACATATATGTATGTATATATATATATATATTTATTTATTTGAATAAAATTAACGCAGCTTGACTTTGAACTTCATTGAATTACTCATGAAATTAGCTGTGTGAAACACCAAGATGACTTAATTCATATTTAAACCAAATTGTAGAAAGAAATAATGCTTCGGAAGACCAAGGAAATTTTAAGAAAAATTCTCATCTTTAAACTTCATTGAACATCTTTACGAACAGACGACACTAGCAAATTATTTACTTAATTTCTCAGTGACATATTAGGCATATAATATATATAAATATAAATATATATATTACTTATCTCGAAACAAATTAATGAGGACTCTTAAAAAAAAAAAAAAAAAGTTCAGGTATGACGTGAGTAAAATTGCTGGGTTAGGAAACAACAGTAAAAATATCAACTTTTATTGATTAAATTCTGCAAATTAAAAGCCGCTTTGTGGTGCTGAATATGACTTAGCTGCTGAATCGTGTATCCAGGTAAGATTCTATGTTCCTCAAACTACGAAAAAGAATAAAAATAAAACAGTATATTTTGTAGGTATTTTTTTCCTCAGGGACGTTTCCACTTCTCTCTTGTCAAAATCTTCCCTATTAAAGGCTCACGGGACTGTAATGCTTCTACAGTCTTTGCACTAAAATTCGCACTAGTTGCGCGGTCGATGAACTAAATAATTAACATGATATCCCCGCTTCCAGAGCCCGGGCAAATGCCATTTTCGCCTGGTCTGGATTCCGGACTCGACAAATATATTTAGTTTCCAGTGTGAAACCCTAGTGGGTGAGGTAGACGCTGTTGCTATAATCAACCAACCCCAACAATCGATTCAAGATTGCTACCCCTCCTCTTTACGCCAAAAACTATGAAATTTGTAATTTTTTTGCAACAATAATAATTTAAAATACACGTGTCTTGTAGGCTTGTTAGTGTCATGCACATGTTAAAAATTATTATAATTACAGTTACCAAACAAAAATTCAGACACCATAAAATTAAACAATTAAAAACGTAACATTTAAATAATATGAGAAATAATTTAAAAAAAAGATACGAGAACACGTTTTTAACATTTTAGCTATAGAAAAAAAAACTATGTTTTTTATTATAAGAATTAAAATTAAATACAGACTTATATAAGGCCGCTCGTGATCTGAATTCCGATAGCATAAATAAAATATCTACATACATAGTACATGGCTTGTAGCGTTGATAAGAAATAACAAAAATATTAATGAAATAGGTCCACTTTTCTAGACGTTACACTAGGTATAGAAATGCTACTTTTGCTATTGTATATCGTTTGAGTTACCAGTCTTAGAATGTATAACGCAACCCGAAATATGATTTTCCTTAGATACTCGTATAACCTTCAAAACATTTTTGAATGCTTTGGCATAGGAAACATCGGCATACCAACACTGTCGGTATGATTACAAAATTTAATATTTGTTTAAGAAAATACAGGAACTTCGCGATTAATTGATTAAACAGTTTCGAAATCAACTTTAAAAAAATAATCTTGCCGTAAATGTATTTATTTAACGGACACATGGCCGGCTTGATTCCAGTAAAGTTAGTAGCTATGTAGGAAACATAGTCCGGTGTTAACATCGCACTAAATAAGTGAAATTTAAATTCTTGGACATCAAATCTAATTAAATTATGTGTATTTTCAGTTCACATAAGTTTGAGTATTTACGTATCAATGACTTATTCATATTAGTAGTAGGATTATACCGACTTTGGTGCAAGGGCGTGGAGCGACGGAGCTCGGAGCTGTTCATGCTCTGACCTTTGAACTTTGACCTCTGACCTTGAATAACCTTGAAAACAAAAATTGCAAAAAGTTCATAAACGTTAATGAGAATATTATGTTACTTACTAATATCGCCATATTGAATGCAGGTTCCCTTGATCCCGTGACCTTGAATGTCCTTGAAAATAATAACAGCCAGAGTTACTGGCTTCCAATATGGCGGCCGGGGCGAAGTTTTAGTTGATCGACGCATGAATAAAGTGATTCGGTTCATGGCAGTGTTAATATTGCCTACGGCGGAAGGGTACAGGATTTAAATGAAAATAGATCCCAATTAGGGCTTTAAAAAATTCTTGATTAACCGCGAAGAGCTTATAACTATGTTTTAAATGCAAATAATGTTACTTTGCAATTACATTGTAAATAATGGACAGATATTAATGCATTCATTGTAATGTGTTACGCATTCGATATTTACTAACAGAGGCACTGTGTTTGTATTACAACGGCAAAATGTTATTTTGAGAAAGTCATATATTTTCGTCTTGAGCCGTGCTACAAAACACCGAGCATGTAAGATTGCAGCAAGCATGCCATTTTACTTGTATTTGTTTTGCCAAGCAAGCTTGTCATGTCATGTGCGATTCAAGCTTGATTCAAGCCAAATTTCTCACGACTGTCTCATATTTTCTCATAACATGCTTGCAGGTGGCTTGAATTATGATTGTAGGTCACCAAGGCAAGCTTTCAGCTAGTTTTACTAATCAAGCTTGCTCCAAGCTTGACCTCTGGATACTAATTAGCGTAATTCAAGCTTGATTAAAACTCGTTGGTATGCACAAGCTTGAGCCAGAGCTTACAAGCTTGTCATGGTCATGACATGTTTGATTCATCATGACTCAAGCCGATTATGCTATTGGGGAGTGAGTTGCCCGTCATTACTGTTGCTCGTTGTTCATATAACATAACTGTTTCCTTCTCCTCTATAACTTGCCACCCGATGATAGTAGCTATCACGATAGCAGCTGTCGTTGTACAGGCTATTCACGCTAAAGTGAGCACTTTTGAAACCCCTCTCATTTGGAATAATAGTCAATAAATTTATTTTTTGTAGCCTTAGAGTTTAAATTCAGAGTGCGGTAGAATGTACACACTATGTTTATTGCTTACATACTAATATATGTATTAAAAGGTGGTTAAATAATAAAACATGGTTGAAAGAAACAAGTAACTAGGACCTCTTAAGTGCGAACTTTATCGTGAACAGCCTATACTTACTGCCGCAATACGATAGTATCTGTTTCCACGTGCTCCAAAACGCACAGTGATGATCTACTTCAAAAAGAAAATTTCGGATCTGGCATGTTGTGTAGCCAGGGTTGAAGAAAGAAATGGTAGTTCTAAAAGGGCGCTGCCAACCCACTGACAGTTGCGACATTTAAATAGGAAATACCATGTTAAGGAAATCTCACCTCAGTACATAAATCTTAAAGATAGGCGTTTCAACAAAACACATTCTTCAAGAATTTTTTAGGAGTTCCCTACAGTAGATATGATTGCAAGCAATTTTTGAAACTCATGTTTTACAAATAAAATAAAAAGTAGGCTACACACCGCCTGCCTATTTTGAAAACATACGCTCGTAGAGATCTCCTCCTAAAAAATTCGCGAAGAACTAATTTTGTTTGAAACGCCCATCTTTAAAATTAACACACTGTGGCAAACATTTCTTTAACATGGGATTTACTGTTTAAATGTCGCAACTGTCAGTGGGTTGGCAGTCCTAGCAGCAAGTGCAAAAAGAGAGATAATAAACGAAAAGTGAGTAGATATTTGCTAGCAAAACGTGACGATTTGGGCGCTTCAAACACGCTAATGAATGAATCAGCGTCAGAGGACCTCTAAAGTTAACACGCTGTGTTGTAAACTGCATGGAGGATTTAGCAAGAACAAAATATAACTCAAATCCAACACATGTAGATACCAATTTAATCGAAACTTACTATCAAGACAGCGATGCTTACACTGTTGACATCACGATAGTTCCATTTAGCCCGACTCGATATCGCAATAGTGCTATAATCCATTCACGGTTACTTCACACTTTTCCGAAGCCCTGCTGAAGTTCTTCTTCTAGTATATTCCTCCGCCTCGTGCAAACAAAGCCACGCCAAAGGACAGCGCACGGAGTTGTGCGCACTCAGTTGTAATAATATATTGCATGAGAACTATTTCCTATTAGGCGCTACCAACACACATGTTTTCTCGTTGCATTTATTCATATTTATTAAAAATGAAATACTGAAATTTATAAATAAAATGCAGCTGAAACTTTAATTGAACGAAAGTTGAGATATTTTTTTTAGTTAGCAGAGGAATATAAAACGCGTGTGATACATGCCATATTCAAGAAATAACTAAACGCGTCATACATGGGGTGTTTTTTCAAAGCTTTGATTCAAGAAGTGTGAGAAAAAAAACCCCGTGAACAACGAATATCGCAACAGCACGAGAGTAACAATCGAGCAGTCGACACGGCGAGAGTATTGCGCGAGTAACCATCGCGACAGTAAAAATCGAAATTTACTAGGTGTGTTCACAAGGTTTGCAATTCTGCTAGTATAGTGCTACTTCGTGGTAAAGCGAGCACTTTTGAAAGCACTCTCATTTGGAATAATAGCCAATAAATATATTTTATTTTAGCCTTCTACGTTAATTTCCGAGTGCAGTGGAATCTACACGCTGTGTTTATTACTTACACGGCAATATGGATGAAAGAAAAAAAGTAACTAAGGCCTCAAAAGTGCTCACTTTACCGTGAACAGCCTGTAGCTGCCGTTCTTCTTACCGGGAGCAATTTTGTACGCTGTTCGGTTGGCGGTAGCGATTGCTATTTGTGCTATAAACAGCAGCCATTTCTGCTCTTGCTCGCCGAGGTACGGCAGAAATAATCAAAACGAACAAGGTGGGAAAAAAAAAAATTGTCGCCAAAATAAAATTACAAACGTTGAAGTGTCTTGAGAGTGACGATCGCAATTAGTAATTAGCTTTTACGCAGATTGATGAAGAGAACATGTTTCGGTAATATGTAAGAAGTGCAGAGGGAAATAAAAATAACTAAGACACATTTACACTCGAGAAAGTAAGTTATCTTGAGTGGCCAAAAATTTTAATACACGTAAATTACACAGAGGCAATAGTGATTATCGAAATTTTTAAAAATAAAATTAGGTTTATTTATTCTTGACGTGTTAATTTACTGCTGTTAGTCGTTCGTGTCGTCCTGCACAGAGTAACTGCTGTTTTTGCTACTTCTCGGCTCGTGGAAAAATATCACTTGCACGCAGATAGTAGAAAAAGCATACGACGCGAACAAACCTTTTATCTCCGTATCAACTGGGAAATAGAGGAAAGAACGGCGAAGTTTCAGTAATGTTTCGCGCAGCTCCGGGGGAGGGAAGTTAGGGGAGGCAGTGTAGGGGAGGGCTCTCTCGAGCGCCCGCCGCTGGAGGGAGGCAAACCACGTGGACGCTAATAACATCGCTCTCTGGTACTGGTACGGGCCACAGAGCAAGTAAGGAGACAAGAGCGGGCACTTCCATGTTGTAACGATCTTCTTATTTTGAAGTTTTTTCCAAGGGTGGGTGGTGGATGGGTAGTAGGTGCCTGGATTAATACCAACAGCCGGGTAGCATTTTACACTCACAGTATGTTTACAGCTTGCAGTATTATTGAGAGGTTATAGAATGAAGTTTTCAAATTGCTTTATTAGAACCTACTTGACTAACACCATTTAGTTGCCGAGTGCTGTTTTCGGCAATAATTAAATATATACCTGTGCTGTTTGTGTTAGCGCTGTGTTTGAAATATTTACGTTATCTCCAAATGTGACCAACAGAATAGAATAAATCTTGCACAAGCAGTGCAAAAAGCGATTAAATATGTCTAATCGTTTTGTTAAGTTATTAAATCAGCACCTGAAATATATGCAGGTTAAAGCAGTATTTTTGAGATACAAAACACTCGTAGCTTTGACTCAAAACAGATCTGTTGCATAAAATCATTAATTCTAGTGGTGAAATGTCTATGTTGGTATTTCCACAGGCACTAACTTCAAATAACGCGATTGTAAGCCCTATCTAGTGTCTCCCTCCTGGGTACAAACTAAGAAACTTACGTTTTTTCGACAGGTAGTACAAACACGTGGAGCTATCCCCCAATGCTCTAGCTGCTGTCACTACAGGCTGTTCACGATCAAATCAGCACTTTTGAAATCAATCTTAGAAAAAAGTCACTGCCCCTAAGTGCATATATTTTAACCGGTGCAATGAGTTACAGGTGTTCAGTACAGTTGGTAACGATGGAGGGGAAAGTAGTCCCATTTATTTAACATCGAACAAAAAGTATTAAGTAAATATATATTGTGATAACTTAAATTATTTCTATCTCTTTCTGTATTTTTTAATGCATCGAAGTGTGAAATCAGCAGATTTGTACAATTTTTTTTCTAATAATTTCACAGTTTCACTTGACCGACGCATGAATAAAGCGATGAAGCCCATGGCAATGTTAATTTTACTTAAGACAGAAGAACAATCAACGTGTATAAAAGTAGATCTTAAGCAGGGCTTCCAAAAGTGCTCATTTTACCGTGAACAGCCTATACTGTACTGATCGTGCACCGACAAATTAGCAGAACACCCTAATCCCCTCATTCAAATACTCGCCACCCACATCGCAAGACACCAAAGAACTGCATTCTCCATAGCACATCTCAGGGAAAACTGAAGCATGATTTACAACAGCCCGTCACGTCCGTCCGTCATACGTTCGTCCGTCTCCCAGCCGAGCGATTTACTACCGAACTTCGTACGTCCGTCTAAAGTTCATTGCTGCAAACTAATAAAAACCAAACTGTTAACAAATTGGACAAAATTCTCCACCAAAAAAAGTGAAAATCACGTACATAACGGAAGTTAACCGATGTAAAGAAAATTGAAATAGCATATAAAGCATAATTTTATTATTTCTACTATTACACAAAAGGGGCTCGTGTTTCCGAACGTAATTATCAATCAATCGTCAGGAAAAATGTTACTTGATTCCATTTTACATAAACAAACATATGAAAACAAAAGACAGAAAAAAAACAAAACACTGCACACAGTACACAGCCTTGTATAGTACTCGGGATGAACGAGTAACAAAACATGCAAGTTTAGAAGGCTGTAATTTCATCCGTTCTTCCGTCAAAAATTAAAGCTTGTCAAGGTTTTGACTGACGGACGGACAGAATTAATGGCTACCTCTGATTGGCTGTTGGTCACGTGACTGATGGACGGACGTGACGGGTCGTTGTAAATCCTGCCTAACACCACCATCTACTACATCCCTCAAGCTCCAGTGAAGACGCCGAAGAAGGGTAGGAAGATCCTTCAACGAAGAATTTTCAACGGGGGTTTTATTACTGGGGGAACCCCTCCTTTACCCCTAACTAACCAAAAGGAGAGAATCCCAGAAAATACAACAAATAAAGATCCTCCAGATCTACAAAAATTGGAAATAAAGATAAATGAACCTTCCTAACAAATATACACAGTAATGACTGAAGACATGCCCAAATAATAAATAGAGCATTTACAAAATTAGTACGATAAACTATAGTAGAATTAAGTCAAAGAAAATAAATAACAAAATATAATTTTAACAATAAATAAATGAAGCCAGTATTTAATTGGAATAGCTAAAAATATACTAAAAAAGAAGGGACTATTCCGAATCACTCGACGGGTTTTGGTCTTCTGCGCATTATTTTATCACTACACCGCCGGTTCCAGCTTCCAGTAGCGTGCGCAGGGTCCAGGAACGTGAGGTTCTGCCCGAGTAAGTGGAGAGATTTAGATGTCCTCTTAACATCGCGGTCTTAAGAGCCGACGATGTGTTATAAGTTGACCCTAACATCATCTTATAAACTTTTAGAAAGGGGGAATATAGGAAGGATTAAAGTAAAAAAGAAGAATAGTGAAGCTAAATAGTACAAAGGCCCTGCTAAATTTTTCCTTTCAATTAATGTCTACTTTTCTACCACTTTTTAATGTAAACATTGCAATATGACTAATAAACACAGTGTATACATTTCATCACTCTCAAAAGTTAACGTCTGATACTGCAATAAAATATATTTATTAGAAGTTAATGCTTTTTGGGAGGGCCTTAAAAAGTGCTCACTTTACCGTGAACAGCCTATAGAAGGAATAGCATTCACCATTGCTTCGCCCGGGACTCGCCACCCCGACCTTCCGGTTGGAACCCCAGCTGGCTGCTCCGGTGACATGTCGCCGACTGCACCCTTGGCTGGCTCCATGTCTCCCTTCACATTTCTCGCCCCACCCCACCTGCTCGTTTGCGAAATGCCCTCCTAATGGTTCCCGCTGTGCACCGAGGGCGGAGTTTCCCAGTAGTTTGTTAGCGTATAGAATGAATTTCATGAGGTTTGCTGGACCCACATATTTTCTGTTTAACCTCGCGCATTTCTTAGTTAGTTTACAGACTGCAGAAGTGGCTCGTTGTTTTGACTCTTGTGTTTTATAAACGTCCTTGTGGCCTGCTTTGCCAACTTTGTCGTCTAAACAGTGGCGTGCGCTGCAGGATGCTTTCGTTAACAGAGAGCGAAGCGAGATGAGAGAACGGAGCGGCACCGGAATGCAAGTGCGGGGGGGAAACGGGAGATCCCCGAGGAAACCCGCCGACCAGCGGACGTCGTCCGCCACGATTCCCAGTCGCGAAAAATCCGGGAGTGACCCCCGCCGGGGATCGAGCCCGGTTCCCCTCGGCGGGAGGCTAGCAGTCTGACCGCTCTGCCACCGCGGCCCCCAGGTTCTGCTCGAGCTCTGCGTAGGCCCGTTCTACAATGCACGACTCGGGAGGAATTTTAACCATTTTACAATACGAATAAACGTACGGCTTGCACTTATTTATTAAAACAAATATAATTATCACCACGCCAAATCGAAGCACTTGTTATCCTGTATACCACAATGGCCACGAAAACGAGTATCATCAAACCAAATACTCGATTCCTATTGGCTACACGGATCCACTGACAAGCAAGAGTTGGGGGTTGCCGAGCTTTCTTACGTGTATTCGTACGTTATCTATGCCCTCGTGCGTCTCATTGTAGATTGTGTTACGTGATCCGCTTCCGTGATCCGTATACGCGCGCGTGTCATTGTAGAACGCGCCGTACACCCCTGGTGCGTGGTGTAGGGGGGGGGGGCGGAGGACCTACATCACGCACGCCCTAGGGGCCGGATGGGACAAACCTGGGAGGGTCGCGCACGCAGGTACAAGGATCCAGATCCAGTTGGAGGTTGGCGGTCGCCCGGGAGGGAGTTGCTGTGCGCGTGTGTGGTCCTTCTCGGTCTCCGGAGACCTGCCCCTGCGGTGCTCCAGCCAGTGTGGAGCGAGTTCCTGGAACGAAGAGCTACCCCGCGCACCTGTCGTCTGTGTTGGTTAGTGATGAGTGCATAGTCCCTTCGCTGTTAAACTTATCCTGTAGTGGGCTGAAGCTAATAAACTGCAGTCTGCAGTGCCGATCTTCGCTCTCTGCGTGCTGTAATCCTCTGCTGACGAGCGTAGTTCCATTGACGTTCTGCAGGTAGCAGGGCGATCACTTCAAGGCCGTGTCCCAATTGGCTGATTTTGTGTGCAAAAATGTTGACGCATTTTGGTAATTTAGTATTTCGTATCTAGCGGATGTTAGCAAAAATACAAAATCAGCGCCATGTTTGTTTTTTACTCTAAAAAACACACGCGCGAATGCTTAAATAAAATGACTTAAAAACACTATATACTATATACACTGCAATTTTTTTTAAAGTAGTTATGTATTAATTTATTATTTTCTTTATTAACGCCAGTAATGATTGCAGTAATATAACGCCTGTTTTAAGCATAAAATTTAGATAAAAATATTTTGCACTATCAATTTAACAATGTCATGCCGCGAGTGCTAAACAAATGACTGTAAACAACGTCCGAATTGATACCTACCAAATCACGAATTTACGAAATAACCAAATTTGTCAATTCGGACACGGCCTTACGTTCGTTCGTCCCCCCCCCCCACACACACATTAGATCTATGAATGACGTTTCTGCCGTTTAAGTACGCCATAGATCATCTTTATTACATATAGAATTACAGTGTTTGAACAAATAAACAAAATACTCGTCTACCCTGCCTTTATTTGCGCCTGCGCAGCTTGACCTCGCATTCCATAGGCTGTTCTTCGTGACGTATTCTCGGGGGAGACTAGCACCCCAATAGCCCCCCCCCCCCCCCCACTTCCCCACGTTTTCTGCATGCGCCACTGATTTTGGGCGAGTTTCACCAACCATATTTTTCTACGCGTTGGAGCAGCCGTTTTTATGGTCTTCAGATGCGACGAAGCCCGCAGCACGGGATGGGACGAGATTGTCTGGATTCCATTTCCTGTCAAGGCGACCCCGGGGTTTCATAATCACTGGACATTCCTGGCGTATCACGCTGTTGACAACTGGGCCTACAGCAGATCTACGACTGGCTCCTTAAGATGGAGTGCTAGTTACAGTTTTGTTGGCCGATCTCGATGACATTTCGTACCCTACTTTGCTAAGTTATTTTTATTGTTTATACCTGATTTTGCTAATTTCTATTAAATTTATAGTGGAGATATTTAATAATTAATTTCATTGATCTGTCACTCCATAATACGAGACCTGTTGAAAACATGTGTACGAGGTTTTGATCATGCGAACATACAACCTTCTGTTTTGTCGTGATGAAATTTGGTTTACGTAAGTAAAATATTTCTATAATTAAATAATATGTATTTGCACCTCTGCATAAGGTCAATGTGCAGACTTCGGAGAAATTATCCACTATACATTATGCAAAACTCGGATACAGATTAAACTAGGAAATGTTTCTTTTCAAGTCATTATACTAACATTGTATGGCTAGAACATCTGAGAAAGCCAAACTAATTGTATTAAAAAAGCGTAAGATTTTCGCTGGCGATGAGTGCAGGGTCTTCGGAAATTGTTTCACACTCCGTACATACACAGTGTGCTAAGGTAATAACTACGGCATGTAAGGAAGAAACAATAACCAGCATTTTTATTGCTGCCACGCATCAATGCCGTGTCCGAAAATGACAAACTACGTGTATTTAGAAGCATAAAATTGGTCGTTTTAAAGACAGTTCTCTTCAAAATTTCAGTACTTTCTCTCGTCAATGCAGTGCTGCTAGAAAAGATGGCAGTGGCGAGAACTGGAACTTCTTTCAGGTGATGGCAGAAGAGTTCAAGGGGAAGGAGGAGAGAAAACACTAATGCTCGGTTGCACCAACACTGTAGAAAATCTTAGTTCACGCGAACTGAGTTCATGCACGAACCTCGTTCAATTATATTTGTGTTGCACCAAGCTGAACTAGGTTCAAATGATCTCAGATCTTGCGATCTCGAGATTGATACTTCCGGTCTCCAGAGTTAATATGTTACACGAAATATCATTGGCTGGAATCTATGACGTCATAGATTTTGGAGAAAAGTTTATTTTTCACTGGTATAGGCTATTCACGATAAAATGAGCCCTGCTTAAGATCTACTTATATGCACGTTGTGTATTCTTCCGCCTTATGTACGTTTAACATTGTATTGGGCCTCACTACTTTATTCATGCGTCGGTCAAGTTTAAAAGTGAAATTATTAGAAAAGTTAACATTTCGATATATTAAAAAAACAGGAAGCGAAAGAAATAATTTAAGTTATCACAAATATTTACGTGACACTTTTTATTCGACGTAAAGTTACGGAACTACTTCCCATCCATCGTTACCAACATTACTGGGCGCATGCCACTCAGTGCAACCTTTAAAATATACTAAAGTAGGAGCAGTGACATTTTTCAAAGGTTGATTTCAAAAGTGCTCACTTTATCGTGAACAGCCTTTACAATTATTCTTTGCATGTTGGCATCGATACAAAATATAAACACACTTGTTTTTGTCTCGCGACTCGCGATCACAGCCTAGAATGTTACAAAAGTAATTTTGTTTGTAGTAACGCACTTTTCCAAAGATTGCAGAAGGATTGGGACGAACACGCGTAACAGGTTTTCTTCGCCAACACTACATTTGAAAAGTAAGTGTATTGTATATTTATGCACGCTTCGAAGATATCTTTCTTAATGCTCGCGCGCGCGAGTGTGTGTCATGTATATATAGGCTATTCACGGGGGGGGGGGGGGGGAAACCTTTTTGAAACCCTCTCATTTGGAATAATTGTCAAAAAATATATTTTATTTTAGCCTTACACGTTATTTTCGGAGTGCCGTGGAATACATACACTGTGTTTATTATGTACGTGGCGATATTTATTTTAAAATGTGGTTGATTGATAAATAATGGCCGAAAGAAAAAAATAACTAGGGTCTCAAAAGGGCTAATTTTGCCGTGAACAGCCTTATATAAATATAGCTTAATTTTAGATTTGGATTTTTGTATGAATTTTACCCTGTCCTACAATGTCAGGCACGAAGCTGATATAACCCTGAGTGGTCTTATAAAGAAAAGACTCAGAACACACGCTACACATATATCTTCCCTCCTGTTCCACCTGTGACGTTGTAAGCCTAATTCGATATTTTTAAAATAAATATGTGTTGCTGTAGGCTTCTCAAAACATTAATACTGGGGCCAGGGTGTGGTAACAACATGATTTTGGACACCTAACCTAACCCTACTGCTGTTTCACTGCAAACGTAAGAAACCCAGACGCATATATTGTTGTTTCATGCGGAGAGTGTAGAAAATTTGACTTGCCTGACAGCGATATGCTAGGGGCAGTAGTATATTGGGTTATGAAAACCAGCGAATGCAGAAGGTAAGGTTACAATAAAATTAATGTACAAATTTGGACACAGTTGTAAGTGCAAGATATATTAAAGTTGTAAAATGTTTAATTTTTCTAGTAATTTCAGTTTCGCTTGACCAACAGATGAGTAAAGTGATTAGAGCCGTGGCAATGTTGATTTTACGTATGGTTCAAGAATACGCTATGTGCAGGAAGTAGATATTAAGCAGGTCTTTCAAAAGTGCCTAAGTGTACTGTGAACAACATTTAACATGGTTTTGTTAGGTCCAGTGCTTATAATTATCAAAATGTGTGTAATTTTCTTTAGAAAATAACATGTTCTTCAAAATATAACAAAGACTGTGGATCTTCAATACCTATGTAACTTCTATTTTTTCCAAGTTGCTTGGCTGTAAAATGGGAGAGATGACTTTATTGAAATTGGCAACTGTGTGTATATTTAAAATACGTTCACCACCACCGCAGCTCTCACCAATGTAGTTATTACATTTATTTAAACACCAATATTTATAACATTTACATTTATTTAAACAAAAATAGTTGGATTAGGCTTATAACATTATCATAGGTGGAACAGAAGGGAAGACATAAGAGTTGTTTGCGATCTTGGTCTTTTAAATTTCTTTACAAGATTACTCGGGCTACATAGAAGGATAGAGTACAATTAATACAAGAATTTTAACCTAAAATTGAGCTGTAGTGTAAACTATACATTGTGTGTGTAAAACGAAATATACCTTTCATGAAAGATATCTTAGACATAAAATCAAAGTGTACATTACATTTACAATGCATTTTCATTTCTGATGTAGTGTTGGCAAAGAAAGCTTATACTTAAGCCACTTCGTTCCAAGACTTCTGCAACCATTGGAAAAGTGGTTATCCAATACAAAAAAAAATTATCCAACATTTCTAGATTGCCTAAACCAACAAGTTTCTCATCTGCCACTCGCTTCACCCGTTCGCAAAATAAAACCAGCCACCCGTCCGTCCATTCGTCACGTGATCTACAACCAATCGCAGGGCATTTTTTTTCTATCCGTCAATCCCTCAAACTTTAACTTCCGACGGATGGGCCACCGCCTTCTGACGACATTCCGTAGGCGCGAATACGCACTTAGAAATAAAATGCAAGACGATGGATACGTGTTTATTATATTTGGTGGCAAATTTAGGAATTAAAAATCTAAACAATAATTCTGTATAAATTCTTTTCACGTAAAAAAAAAATCATCTCCCCAAAATGTTTCTCTTGAAAATGTATTTACAACCAAAATATACCTCCAACTAAAGAAAGATCACAATGTTAGTTGTCGCACTGGAACAATGCCGTACGGGATTGCCAGACGACGGATCGTTGTGAGCCCAGCTTCAGATCAAACATTTCTTGCTAAAACATTCAAATTTTTGCTGCCAAAGCTGACACGTGAATATCTTTACTTCTTTGGAGTGCTGTGAGGTTACTATGATAGCATGGACGTTTTATTTTAAGTAATTTATTTCAAAATACATTAAGAATTTAAGATAACGAAATTTTGGCGATGCTGATCACTCCCGAAACTAAGTTTTGATGGTGCTCAACATGTATGTAAAACACCCCCGCAGTCAGCGCTTATGGAGAGTTTTGAGAATCGATGGCAGTATATCGCATGCCACCAACATCACAAATCGCTAATATCCGATATGCAACATATCGCTCCATACTGTTAGACCATACCACAGTTGCGGTATTTCAGATATATTGTTTCTTGATCGATGCATCGCCATATCGCACAGTCATACTGGGATCGGCAGCTGATCCAACCCGTTGGAAATTTCACACGTCACATCTCGGCAGCAAGCTGGATTTTTTTTTTTTGGTGGAAATGTGGCCAACGGCCAAAACAGAAAAATTGGAGCAAAGACGAATACGCGGTACTATCCACCGGAATAACGAACAAGAGGAACAATACCACACGGGATCACAAATAAACTATTCTTCGTGCAAGCTGGAGAGACCGTCTCGCACAAGGCTGGGCACACGTTTGGTGAAAATTCGGTTGTCGGTTTAATGGAAAAAGGGGGGGGGGGGGGTTGTCTCGATTGGTAGCCAACTGCGACGTACCGGAAGTGTCAGCCCCCTAACAAAGCGCATGCGTGCAGCTCAGTCAGCCGCGTGATGCGTGACCCGTCGCTCGCACAGGGCACTCGCTGGCCGAGCAAATGATCAAAACAAATAAAAAAAAAAGGGAAGCGACACGCAGATGTTCGTCACGTTCATTCGTCCGGCCACCAGAATATCCAACCATACAGAAGCGAACATGCAGCGTGTTTTCCCCACAGACTAAGGATGAAGTAGGCCGACATTCCTCTTCGTTTGTATGAATAAAATACTAAACTCGTGGCCCGGAGGCCTGCTGCAATATTTATACCGTTCGCCCTGGCCATCTGGAAGGTTCTACGAACCCCGAGTCGCGCTGAGAGAACGTGGTCGGTAACCCAAAGAATTCTTCAGATAAACTGTAGAAATCAATTCAACCAGGGTCACCACCGTACACCGCAAAAAAAAAAAAAAAAAAGATTATCGCGTGGGATCGCTTTTTGTAACTTACAAGCGACCACCGGCCTATCGCTCGCCTGTTCATTCAAAACAATCGTTTGCCTCGCTGCCGCCGCTGTCATATAACGACTCTCTATCCTTTTCGCTTGCTCGCGCGGGACGGGCCAACGTCAGCGGCAAGGACCAGCGACACGTGACAATACTGCAACTTCATTAAAATTAGTCCACAGTAAGTGTACAGACATATCAAAGCACTTACTCCAATTAACCGTTTTCTAACTTCAAATCGTATCCCAATTTGACTTTGATAGTATTACTGGCAAAAAAAATGCAGTCCGATGTTGTGATGCACACTTTATCCTGTTCTCCGTCTACGGTCTTCCTGAGCTCTGACTGCACCGTCTCGACAAGATGGCGTCACCTATCGGCAACATGGCGTGGGAACATCCACCAATTAGCGCTCACAGGTGAACCCGCCGGACACCAGGCGAGCCAATAGGAAATCGTATACAGCACAGCGGGGTCCAATCAGACATTCAAATATTGAGTTGAATTCAGTAAATTGAATCCAAAATATTGAATGCAGAAATCGATTCCCATGTACGTCATTAATAGGTATTCGATATAAATTGAAATTTACAATTTAAAGCTTTGTAATACCTTCACACTGCGAAATAAATTTTTAACTCTTTTAACTACCAAAAAACAATAACTAAAGTTTCCACCTCAACAGACAATTGAACGTCATGTGCTTTAGCTGCTTTTCAAACACGTGTTTAATATAAATACAAATATGGACATGAGACGGAATAAATCACCTAAAGGTGTACTTAGTGTATATCAGATAAAGATTGCTCATTTCTTGCAAAGCTGCTTTTTTTTTTTTTTTTTTTTTTTTTTTTAAACAGCTCCTCGACTGGTGTGAATAATTCTGATCGTATATGAAAATTTGATTCAAGAAAATTTTGAACATATCCGAAACGAAAAACCTTCCTGAAGTAATTAACAATTATGTTTCTTGACAGCCGATGAGGGTGAAGTGAGGTAAGTATGGAGCAGTGCTGGAATGAAAGGGCAGGGGGAAACGTGAAATCCCCGAGAAAACCTGCCGACCAACGGCATCGTCCGGCACGATTCCCACCTGTGAAAATCAGGGAACGTACTCGACGAGAATCGAACTCGGTTCGCCGAGATGGGCGGCGAGTAGTCTAACCACTACACCACAGCGGCACCTGCCAGCAAAATGATTATACGCGGTGGCTAATCAGACACAAGACCCATTCCCAGAGCCTCAGGGAATTGGCGCACTTACATCAAAGTACTGTGACCTCTCCAGAGGGAGCAGGCCACACATTAATTAACGGGATCAAGGTAATTCAAGGATTAAGCACTCGCATAAAATTAATATATTTATTTAATGTTAAACAAATACAACTAAGTCTCAGGTAGGCTTTTCAATCTCCGCTACAGATCTTTACCAGACAATAGCAATAGCAATTATACATCTCCGTTTCACTTCAAAGGGGCGATGATGCCCTTAATTAAGCTTGAAGTAGCCTTACTTAAATGCGGCTCAACAGTGCTCGCATGGAGCTTACGCCATCGCGAGTCCCGCGCCCTGTCGTGCCTTACGTCGCCCTACCAGGGATTCAATATTTACCCTTTGTCTCGTCTCAGTAACACATCTCTCTCTACGGCGGGCTCTCGTCGGGTGTCGATGGCGGACCATGGGCTGCGGTCCTCTCGGCAGGGCGTCTCGCGGGCAGCGCCTCCGGCGGCAGCAGCAGGCAAGATGGCGCCCAGAGCCTCCAGCGCCCTGAGCTTATATACGACCTCTCTGACCTCGTGCTCGATCCCCCGGGAAGTGCTGTTTATAACAAGTCTGAGCTGTCCGAAGTCGCCCTGCGCCTCGCGTCTGGGTGACGCAGCACTACCCCTCGTAGGAGCTGGTCCCAGCGAAAGGAACCGTCTAGTTATTTCACTTCTGTGTGCCTGCTTATTCTATGCTAAAGACTTGGTACCACCTTTTTGCTTGGCCCACAAAAGCGACATTCTCCAATTTCTCGTTGCATCGAGTCCTGAAGAAGAGTGATTCGCGAGCAGTCAGCCAATCGTAGCGTGGAGAAGTCGTGCAAAATAATCTACAAAAACAAAGGTGTAATCCAGGCTAGTATACAGAATGTGTCCAGATTAGGCCGACAAACTTCGCCTGAAGATTGATCATGAAAAAAGAAAGTGAAAATATAGTGTTACTCGTCGCTCCTTCTCTTCGCGCAAGCGAAGAGTGTGTGGATGACAGAGTAGTGAGCGATATGATATCGGGCGGCGAGAAAGAAGGAATGAAGGTCAGGCGAGCGATAATTAAGGCCAGTGATTTTTCGCGTAAAAATCAAAGCACACAGTAGACATAAATACTATATATACACCTCACCGGTTGTCATACCTCCATTCGCCTTTTCCGCATTTTACCAAGCCACTGAGAATTCCATAACTCCAACACTGAACCTTCGTGATTCGTGTGCAAACATTTCACATGGACCAGAACATGTTTCAGCCAATAAAAAAAGCTGGGGCGATCCTATAGTGCTTTGAACTATATCTTGTCTCGAAATATTTTCGCAAAGTATCACTGACCCTCGAATAATACAAGAAGCGCGTAATTTGTATCAAAAAAGCGTGCCGCCGCGAATATCCTTTCCCACGTTTATCTAAAGAATATTCTAGTGGTTTACTGCCCTAGTTTCAGCATGACTCGGAGTGCGTCGAACTTTCCAGGTCAAGGCTAGCGAGTATAAAAGTGAAACGGGCCTCCAGGCCGGGAGTTGATGAGCAGATGAGTGGCTGAGGAGTGTTAGCGGTAGACGACGAGCGAGAAGAGAAACGAGCGGAGTGGCGATAGAAGTGACCAGCAGGAGGAAAATCTGCGACTGCGAGCATCGGCGCAGCGAAGAGTGCGACTGGCAGACTGGACTATTGCACTGGATGCGTGAGTGAAAGATGTTACAGATGATGGCAACAGACAGATTGATCGTGAGCTAATTATCAGTATGAGTTAATTGACTATAATGAGAGACATTAAGAAGGACTGTAATTAGAGTTAAAATATACATAAAATAGTATGCTCATGGAGAAATAAAAAGTGTAATAGTAGAGATAAATACTGCTGCAAATAATAGCAGGGTGAATAAGTTAATATCAAATTTAGTTTTTTTTAGTAATTAAGACCTCCAGCCCTCACGAACGCGGATACGATTCTCAGGCGTCTTGTAACAATATATACTACATATAGTCTCAAATGAATTCTGAAGGCGGCACGTATCTTTGAAGTTGGACCTGAAGCAAAAATGTATTAAAAATACAGGAGCTGGATCACTGAATCTCTGGATAATGTATAAATTTATCGACAGACAGGTGTTGTGATGTTTAAATACCTTTATTCCGTTACACATTAACCAGACATTTAATGATCCATCTTAATTGTTTCTCCAGTATTTGTAATGAACTAGTTTTTCAGTTCCAACTTGAAAGATGTGTATCATCCTTAGGATTCTATTAAGATCATAACACTTATTTAATATGTTTTCATGCTCTTTTTTTCGTAAATATCCAGCGCCCTAAGTCGATTGTTTCTCAGGATTCAACGTACTGTATATGCATATGTCTGACGTTTTTCTTTCCATAGTGGCTGTCATGCATGTCCGAAGCTATAGTATATTCGCAGTGAGTAGTGAGCAGAGAAGACTTTCAAACACTAAGCAATTGACGATGTACTGGACAATCTTGTAACGATATCCCACAAACATTCATTCGTTAAAACAAACAGAATGTGGTAAGATCTCCGGCTTCCTGTATGGCTATTTATACTGGATCACTTTTGAGTAATTTAATACGATTAATTTCATCGGATTAATCAAAATTAAATTAACACACCTTAATCCAATTATTTGATCAGATTAATTAAACGGATTAATTAACTGATTAATTTCGATGATTCAATTAATCAAAAGTGCTCCAGGACCCGTGCGCTCCTACTACTACTGTATAGTGATATTAGGAAGTTTAGGACTAGGAATCCGGCATAAATAGTCATACAGGAGGCTGGAGAGCGTGTCACATTCTGTTTTTATAGAATGTATTAGGGGTTACCATTATAAGATTGTCCAGAACATCGTCCCTCGCTTAGTGTTTTGAAAGTTTTCCGTGCCCACTACTGCAGTATCTCCACATTTTTTAAATCAAACCTTTAAAGACCACCTCATGTATGGCATGTTACTTTGTTTCCTAAGTATTTCTGGCAATACAAGCGTAGTACTCCTATGTTAACATAAACATACATAATTTTTTGTTAAATTGAACTTTTGCATAGTCTATATATAAATTATAATATTTCATTTGTAATTAATATTAATGAAAATTGAGAGGGAACATGTGTGTTGGAAATGCCTAACAAAGAAATAGTTATCATGCAAAATATAATTAGAACCGAATGTGCACGAATTCGGTGCACTGTCCTTTGGTGTAATTTTCTAGACTTGTTTAAGATTTGTTGACATGAGGCGGAGGAATATCCTGGAAGTAGCACTTCAGCAGGGCTTCAGGAAAGCCGGAAGTAACGATACTACTATACTAGAAAATTTCGCCTGGCCAGTACGGTTTCTGATACTTATAAATCAGAACGTTTGTGCTTGTTCTGCAAATAACTTGGCTCAGTTTCTTTACAGAGATTTTCCAGTGCACTCCACAAGAAAAGTTTCCGTTGATTTGAAAATGAAAAATCAAGGGAAGACATTTCGTCAGTTTTTTTTTTTTTTTTTTTTTTTTTTCTCCCAGTAGCAGCATTGCTGTTCAAGTCCGCGAGTAGAAGGAAAATCGACTTTCTGAAACACGAAAAAGCTGGAGAATTCCAAGGGATTTCGAGGATCGCGTGTCACACCTTTCACTATGCCCCCCCTTTTTTTTTTTCTCGCAATAACCTTTCTCCTCCACCAGTTCTACCACACGCGTGCGTGCCTTGTCATCCGATATTTTGCAGATATCGAAGAAGGAGGAAAATTAATACAACCTGCTCTGTTTACACGCACTACTTGCCTTGACAAATCCCGTATCAGAACGGCCGGGAGCCTGGTGATTTTATGCGTAGGGTCACGATTGCGGCGTGCCCAGGTAGGCCGGACGACGGGACCTGCTGACTGTCGTTGACTCCGAACTATAGTCCATTCATGGTTTCTTCGGACGTTTTAACACAAACCTTTGAAAAATCACCCCATGTATACCTATTTAGTTATTTCATATATATATGGCATGCACCAACCATTTTATACCTCTGTAAACACAGACGTATCTTATCTTCCGTTTAACTGAAGTTTTACCTCTATTTTATTTATACATTATAATATTTATTTTATAATAAACACGAATAACAACGGCGAGAAAAAAAAATCTGTGTTGCTAGAGCCTAGTAATAAATAGTTATCATGGAAAAGATTACAACCGAGTGCGCAGGAAAACGGTGCGTTGTCCTCTGGTGTAATTTTCCAGACTTGGCTAAGCTTAGTGTGCACGAGGCGGAGTAATATCCTGGAAGTAGAACTTAAGCAGGGGGCTTCAGAAAAGTGTGAAGTAACCGTGAATGGATTATACACGGTAACTAGATGCCTGTAAACCGGCTCATGTCGGGCACTCTGTTAAAAGTTTTCTTAGATTTACGGAAATGTTTGCGGAAGTGTACAGTTAATATATGGAAACGCAATCCACAATAGTAAAAAAAACGATACATGTTAAAAAAAGGAGACTCCTTGTAAACACATGGCATGAAGACTCGTAGTTGGAAATGAATTGATGAAAAAAATTCTGAGCACTTGACGTTGTATTCCGAGTATAATGTATTGTTGCGTGTCGCTGTCCTGCTCCCGCGCGAGCGAGCGATAAGGACAGAGAGACGTTATGTGATAGCGGCGGCAGGGCGAGCGATGGTGGCCGCGTATCAGGTACAGAACGCGAGTCGACACGACAATCTCGTGCGGCGCAACGCTGCTGACCCTGATTGTGTCCATTTGTGTGTTTATCTGAAGAATGTTCTGGATTACTGACCTCGTTCTCTCAGCGCGACTCGGGGTGCATTGAACCTTCGAGATGTTCAGGACAACACTACAAATATCGCGACAGGACTCCGGGGCGGGGGTGGAGTTGGGAGTTGATGAGTGAATGAGGGACTGAGTTCTGAGCGATAGTAGACGAGCAACGGGAGAAGCGACCAGCGGAAGGGAAGTCTGCGACTGCGAGTATCAAGCAGCGAAGTGTGTGGCTGGCAGGCTGGACTATTGGACTAGATACACGAGTGAAATACATTATAAATGATGGCAAATATATACTGAACGTGTTAATAATGAGTATAAGTCAATTGACTGGAACCAACAGAGACAATTAAGAAGAAGTTAATTAGAGTTGAAATGGACATCAAATATTGCGCTCACTATCAAATAGAAAGAGCAGAAGTGGAGACAGATAATTTAATGCCGTAAATAATATATGTGTGAATAAAGTAGAAATCAAATTTTGTTATTTTATATTTATTTCTACTAAGACCTCCATCCCTCACGAACTCAGATACGCCCCTCAGGCGTCCACATGTAACAATATCAAAGCAAGAATTTGAATTTTAATAACAATAATCACGTTACTAACAAGTTCTACATTTTCACATGGATATTGCATGAATAAAGCGATCAGGCTTGCGAAAACGTTAATTTTACATACGGAGGAATGATACAAAATGAGAAGAAAAATTATATCCTAAGCAGGGCAATCAAAATTGCTCAGTTTACCGTGAACAGCCTATACCAACAATTTAATTGAGAACATAATTTGAGGTAATAGTCTGTAACTTTTAACTGTATGAGTTTATAATGAAATATATAAATCACGATTAGTATTTTTTTTTCGAAGAAAAAAAAAAAAGTAATGTAGTCTGGAAATGAACTAGTAAGTACATAGTATCAAAGTATACAATATTTCTGGAAGTATTAAATAAGATTATAGACACTTTGAAACAATTAAATGAAAATCCATACTCCATTAAATCTACGTGAGTAGAGTTCAAATGTTGGCAGCCATATAGCTTATTGTCCACCATTCTCTTAGAAAAAATGGCATTAATAAGAATAACGGACGAATCAGTGAGGTCATAAACTGGGCTTCCAACAAACACCGGAACAGTAACATGAAGTTCGCGGTTAATTGAACACTTTTGATTTCAACCCTCGTAAAATGTTTTTTATTTTGCGTCAGGCTGCACTTCACAGTACTGTGTGTACCGGAGCCGGCGTCGCTTTTCCATTGGCTGCTGCGTGGATGTCAAGCCACGCCCTTTCTAAATGAACTTCACGTGATTGGGGCACGCAACTGTAGAGTGTTCAATGATTGGCGCAGCGTTACCAAGGGCGTGTCAGTTACAGTATGGTACAATGACAGACGTATTGCAAAGGAAAGTTCAACGTGTCCCCAAATAATAACGCGAATTTTGCAGGTCTCTAATTATTAAATTATGTGGGTTAACCTTAACGCTGCCACAAACCCTTTTCGCCCCTCCCCCCCTTTTTTTTCCCACCACATTGTGGTGTAAACAGTTTCCCAATAAATGTTTTTACACCTGTTGTACTTAATATCCGACGTAGTTCGTACCTACTTGTTCTGGTATCACAACCAATGAAGTGCACCAGTCATAATTTAGATCGGTTTAAACGGTTTACGAATCAGTTAAAGGCTGTTCACGGTAAAAATTACCATTTTTGAAAGCCCTGCTTAAGTTCTACTCGTATGCACATTGAGTATTCTTCCCCGTTATGTAAAATTAACTTTGCCATGGGCCTCAGCACTTTATTCACGAGTCGGTCAAGTGAAACTGTCAAGTTATTACAAAACTAAATATTTTGAAATCTGTTAATTATTTAACTTATCACAAATGGTCACCTAAAACTTTTTATTCGTTATTAAGACATGGAACTACTTTCCCTCCATCGTGACCAACTATACTGAGCGTATACCACGCAGCGCACCCGTTCAAATATATGCAGGTAGGGGCAGTGATTTTTTCCTAAGGTTGATATCAAAAGTGCTCACTTTATCGTGGACAGGCTTTAGGGGTAGTGACATTTTTCAAAGGTTGACACCAAAAGTGCTCACTTTACCGTGAATAGCCTGTTACGATATTCCCTCTTGAGTATCAGATTCAACCCTCCCCTTCCCCTTACACTCCCCCAACGTCAGAGAAAGAATAAAATTTTTTTTCGATAAACAGCTGTTGACTCATGTTTACGTTTTGCTTGTTGCAGGGCGTTCGCCGCAACATGACGAGTGAGAGGTTGGTAGCGGTGGCGGCGGCCATCTTGCTTGTCGTCTTCTCCACGGAGCCCGGTGAGTGCCTACTGCCTAGCTGTTTATCTCCCCCATCGCCATCCCTTTGACCTAATGAGCTCTGCTGATAGAACCGACAGCCTCCCACATTTCCCCGGAATCATGGGCGGTCACGTACAGACAGCCCCCCCCCCTTTTTTTTCCACCCCGCGTGTTTGTGTCGTGACTGGTTATCGCTTGTGCCGGAATCACATACCCCCCGACGCGCACGACACGACGGCCAACAAAATACAACATAGATCGTCGTAATCCCGACCGATTCTGTCGTCCGACCAGCAGTTTTGAATTAGAAATGAGTTCTATTCTTCGCCGTGTCGTGCGGCACGACGTACAGAGTGTACAACATTGCAAAATGAAATTGTATTGCAAGCTTTCCCTACAATGGTAAATACGCAGCTTAAAAGGAAAAATAAACTGAAAATTACTGTATCTAACTCTTAAAAATGATAATTTTACCTTTGTATGCATTAGCGATACCAATTTGCCACCATTATGTATTACAAATTTCCCTCTTGTTCACCGCCTTTGAATCTAACGTAGCCGATCAGCGCCTTCTAAATAGCTAGTTCAAATGCCGAGAGCATGGTGTCGGTCGTGCTGTAAATTCAAGTAGTCACATTGAAATGTGTCGTGGTTGCGTTTTTGGTCGTGTCGTACTGTGTAGGTCGGGACTATGCGATTCCGGCATTATGCTGGTTTTACAATGCCACAACGAGTTTGTCCCAGCAGCCAGGCACAACGTTACAGCCCGACCATTTCCGCCGGAAATATAAGTTCAATGTTTACAACATCCCGACAGTTTCCTTCCGAAAATATTATTGTGTGGCTTTCGGCAAATCTCAAAAAGGCTAGGAACTTGCCATGGAGTTTGAAGACATCACTAATCATTGTACACTGTTTGGTTTTGATAACTTTGTAAACGAAGTATTTTTTTTTTGGAGCAGTTATTTTTCCACTAATATGTATTTCCAATTCATTAGCTTTCTGTTACAAGAAAACCAGGATGTACTGCAGTGGCAGCTGCTGAGGGAGAGCTGCGGGGCGCAGCCCTCACAATAAAATCTCAGAATGCATACCTATACTTATCTGCTACTCAGTAAATAATACTGCGTACGAATACGGAGGTTATTTCGCAGCCAATGATTTTGAGATGGATGATACTCTTGTCACCAGAGAAATGTTTTTGGAAATGTCTAATGGTGGGGCGGCAGATTCTTCGCCCCGAAGTGGGTAGAGCTAGTAGATAGAGATGGCCGTAACATAGGACTAGGGGTGCTAAGGGTGGGAGGGAAGACTTCAGGGGCTCGGCCCTTTTCAGCCAATCGCATGCTGTAAATCGGAGAGAGCTGGGCGCGCCCATGCTCAAACAAAAAAATGGTTTCCTGGAACTTGACAAAGCTACCAAAACTACATGTTTTGTAAGCATGCTTTCGCGCTCCGCTCTGTTGCAGTTTTTTTTAACACATTTCTAAACAATGCTTGTATTTATTTCTAATTTTTTATTTATTTATAGATATCGTTCAAACTGGCGTGAGCTTCAAATATAGTGTGTAATACTCTGAATAAGTTTGTTGTTAATGATGAGCTACGAGCATCGGTAAGAAACAGGGCTGAATTGTTTTTAATGTCGTGTTGAGTAAACTTGTAAATAATTGTTGATTCAGCGAGTAACATTTTAAACCTTATTACGACAAATATCTTCAATTACGAGAATAAACTAGAGCTACATAATCAGGAACCAGCAAGGCCACAGTTAAATATAATTCAACAACAAAGCCAAGGTAGTAAATGGTTCGTATACGAGAAAATTCGACGTAAGTACATACAATTTCGCGAACTGGCTATGCGCGTGTGAAGTTGGAAATGTGTTGTTTTGTTTAATTTTTGTTTTCTAATGAAACCTAATGATCTTGCGTGGACTGTCAATGGGGTAAAACATTTAAAACATTTGGGAGACAAAGTTAAAAGACATATATCATGTTCGCAACATATAAAAAATGCCATAAAATTTTCATTGCTTGGATAGGTGAATATACATTGCCAGTTAGCGCATACAGGTTGAAGAATGGATTTTTTTTTTACAAATATATTAGTTAAGATAAGCCACTTTCACCATCTAATTTAAATTTGACATGAATTTTGTATGTACTGTAGGCTATGTAAATTAGTATTTGGTTTTAAAAATATTTGTTTTAGTATATTTAAGTTATTATCATCATTAGTATGGTAGAATTGGTATTATTACGTTATCTCTTGTCGTCTCGTGCGATGTACCATACCATGTAGGTACTGGTTGGAAGGCATATAACCTAAACAAACTTAAAACAAATACTGTGGTAGTGATTAGATCTGAACCAGCGGCCACAGTATGTTGACCATTACAAATCTGGCAATGATACATTTTTATTCAAACAACCAAACTTATTTTTTGTATTTAGCAACATAAGCTACACTTACTTAAGCCTGTCGTAGGCAATATATTTATCACTGTGCCTATTTAAAAAATGATATATGAGTTAGGATCGCTACAGCTCTCCCAGTCGCCACTGATGTACTGGAAAATAAACTTATGTTTAATGCGAAATTTACCACATAAGTTAAATAACGACATTTTGCTTTGAACAGTTATATATATATATATATATATATATATATATATATATATATATATATATATATATATATATATATATATATATATATATATATATATATATATATTACTAAGCGAGGCCGACTGGTCCGACGCCCGACGAAAGTAGAAATATAATCTACTTTTGCCGGGCTGTCGGAGCTGCGATTTTGTCGGTGCTGTTTTGTCGGGCTGTCGGGTTATTGTAAATCCAGCTTTATAGTTCATTCGCTGTTCCCTCACACTTTTTAAATCAAACCCTTGAATATTCACCCTATGTATGATGTGTGGTTTCCTAAATATGTGACGTATCACAAGCGTTTCATACTTGTGTTGACATAAAATTCCCATATTTTTAGTCAAACTGAAAATTTACTTATATTTTATTTATATATTATAATATTTAATTTTTAATTACTACGAATAAAACCAGAGAGAAATTAACTGTGTTGGCAACGTTTGGTAAGAAATAGTTATCAAGCTAATTATTACAATGCCCGATTACACCAACATCTTCCCCGATCCGAGATCGAATGATCCTAGTTCCGAACCAGGATCCAGTCTGATCTTGGTGTCAATGTAAAAGAGTTTCACCAACGAAATTTCATTATTCTGGATCTTCGATTCGTCGAGCTTGATTCCAAAGTGAGAGATCGAGATTAAGCATCAGACAAACATTTCTATTGGTTCATAGTATATAACGTCATGAAAGTAGGCGGATTTTTCATTATAGATAGAACTAGACGTGCGATGTTTTATCAGTTTTAAGCAAATGATTGTTGTACGAATTTTACTGAATAATATTCAAGTGCGTATAATGTTGTTTTAATTTCCTAAGAAAACAGTCAAACGTAAATTTGTTTTATTCGTTGGCATATTTTCGAACAATGTTTGTCGGCGATGGCTGCTGATCTCGGATCGAGATTTCGAACCGCCAATTTCGGCGGTTCGAAATTAACTTCATCTCGATCTCCAGTCCAGCTATGAACTCGAATGGTGCAACAGTTTCCTGTGTCGATCTTAGATCCGATCTCGGATCGAGTTTCGAACCACGATGATGCAACTGCGCATCTATTCAAGTGTGTGCTCGCGAATGCGGTGCGTTGCCCCTTTGGTGTAATTTTCTAGACTTGGTTAATCTTTGTTTGCTCGAGGCGGGGGGGAATAGCTTGGAAGTATAACTTTAGCAGGGCTTCAGAAAAATCGGAAGTAACTACGTAATATTATAAAAAGAACTATAGCAACGGGAAGTTGCAAGTGTACACGAATGCTGTCGAAATCTAGCCCGCGCGTAATGATTTTCGCGAAAAACAAGTGGCCCTACCAATAAGCAACTCAAATCGTTAGGCCACATAGTAAGTAAGTATACAGAAGTGCAGCTGCAGCATCTCCCGCGAACTCACAGCACATAGTAGCCAATCAGACGCAAGGTCCGATCCTCGAGTATCGCTCAACCAACCGTCATGGCGTTGCGCTTCTGTGTAAAGGCTATTCACGGTAAAGTGAGCACTTTTGAAGCCCTACTTATTTTTTTTTCTTTCGGCCATTTTTTATTCTTCAGCCAACTTTTTAAATAAATGTTACCATGTAAGTAATAAACACAATAAGTATATTCCACCAACTTCGGGAGTTAACGCCTAAAGCTAAAATTAAACTTATTTATTGACTATTATTCCAAACGAGAGGGCTTTTAAAAGTGCTCACTTTACCGTGAATAGCCTACAATGACAGTTTGTATGAGAACTATTTCTTACTAGGCGCTACCAACACACGTGTTATCTCACTGGCTTGCTTCGTTTTTTTATTATAAATTAATGATTTAAATTTATAAATAGAATGCAAGTAAAACTTCAATTTAAGGAATAACAAGATACTTTTATGTTAGCAGAGGCATAGGCTCCACAACGCTTGTGACACTTGGCATGTTTAGGAAATAACTTAATGCGTCATACATGGCGTGATTTTTCAAAGGTTTGATTCAAAAAGTGCGAATAAACCGTAGTTGCCTATTGTGGCCATACCACGCCGCTTTAGCGCACTCGCCCACTCTGTGCCGACGGCGGGGGATTTGTTTCTCATCACTGTAAAGCCATTGGGAAGGAAGGAAATGAAAGAGAGTGTCTTGTTTAATTGGAGACGGTCATACGCTACTTGGGTTGAGGGAAAGCTTCGCCGGCGGACCACTGAAATCTCCGGTCCGTCGTAATTGCCGCCTTCGGTCAAATTGGATTCCTGATGACGCGAGGATAAGTCCGGTGGCGTTAATTAAGTTCAGGAATATCCCCAGGGCTAATATATTAACCATTATAAGCTGTTCACGGTAAAATGAGCACTTTTGAAAGCCCTGCTTAAGGGGGCCGCCTACCTGACGAGGCATGTCACAGGAACGAGCGAACGCTACGGGCGACACTGGCACGCACATCAAGTGCCGCATCGCCACTATGCGTGAAGCACTAAACTAGCGTGCAAGCTTTTTTGCCGAACGGTTTTTCCAATGGAGACTTTAAGCGGTGACCATATTATTTTACTGCTGAAAGTCTGATCCACAGTTCAATGCAGGATTGTATCTGGGTCAGCACATTTTGACATACGGCAGCATGAAAAGGCTGCTTTTAGTTATGTTGGAGGGCTTGGAAATAGTGGTTCTAACATGCGTAGTGTCTTGAAAGCGCCATTCCATCATCGCCTGAAAATTTTTCTTTTCGTGCAAATCAGACCTGTCGTAACAGTGGGATTTTATTACATGCAATGAAAGCCCACAGATTAAACCACGTCCGTATGTTTGTATTTTTCTCTTGCCACTTAAGGAAACTATACTGGAAAGCTTCAAAAATGCGATATTTGACCATTGCCACAAATTCTTTCCCATGAATGTAATCAATACATTAAAAATAAATAGAGTCATAGGTAATAGTTTTTCTACCTTTTCTAGCAAAAGACCGTGTTTACAGAACATATATTTACCGAGGTACGCGAATACGCGCAAACAACGGTATCACAAAAAAAAAAAAATTTCACTTCACACTCCTCTTAAGTTATCACAAATGGTTACCCAACACACTTTTTATTCCACATTAAGATACGGAACTACTTCCCATCCATCGTTACCAACTTGATCGGGCGCATGGCACTCAGTGCGCCCGTTGAAATATTTGCAGGCAGGGGCAGTGACTTTTTTTCTAAGGATTTATTTTGAATGTGCTCACTTTATCGTAAACAGCTAATTACAAGAATATTACTTTGTTTTTAGTATTTTTATGTCGAACGAGGCGTGTGTGTGTGTGTGTGTGTGGTGCACGTGCAGGGCGACCGTCGTTCCAGGAACAAGATGGCGCCAGTGACGTCACGTGGGAGAGGGAGACAGTCCAGCGTGTTCGGGACGTTGGCAAGAGGGATTACCGTCAGGCGCTCGCGGGCACGTACCAACATTACACAAAAATCGTCCTGACCTTGGGACGCCTGCCCTTCAACTGCAAACACACACGCCGGAGGGAGCGATACACGTTTCAGTTCATTTTCCCTCCAAAGGCTCGTGCACTCCATAGAGCATACGCTCCCAGATGACCAGATGACGCAGAGCAGACCGAGCGAATTTTGGTGGTTGCGATTCACACGTTTCCGAATTCAGCGGATGCGTCCATTGCTCACGCATCCCTACGTCCCTTCGTACATATATCAACTGTGGAAATGACTGCATTGAAGTATTTGAAAACATCCGAATTCTGCTACAGCTAGAGTGCGCTTAGGTAGCGCTAGCTGTAACACATTTTTTACTACTTTGAAGTTGTATCTTTATTTGTGTTATCTATGGGATCTCGGAGAAATGTCAACAATTTACTGCAGAAGAAAATCTTGTTAGAGTTGAGGTTTTATAATATCTGCTTGGCGATGGCTGAAAATAGAAATCGAGATTTCTTGTAAATATCTTGATGAGCAAATACAAATTACAAATGCATTATTGTTGAAATGAATAATGTGTATATTAAAGTTTATTGCTCAAGTGGTCAGTATTTTAAATAGCATTTTATTTATTTTTTGCGATTATGTTGCGTGTCCAATTTTCACACTGTTAATAGCAAAAAAAAATATATATATCTCATCCATTTTAATCAACAACTTAAAAGCAAGCACACAGCCACACTACATGCACGAAATCAGTGCATAAACAAATGACGACCGAATTCCGTAGCTAAGGGATGTGTGGACGCGACAGTGGATGTGTGTTCGTATCCCTTTGGCAGTGGACGTGTGAAGATATGCATCGGCAACCCTAGTGAGAATTCGGAAACTACGTCAATATGGCCGCGTCCACTAGAGTGCACTTTCTTTGGATCCCTTACCCCAAGGGATCCATTAGGCCAGTATTCGGAAACAGCCATTGGTTCATAGCTGCAGTGTGCCAGTCGTGTACGAGTAGCATGCGTTCTCGGCTAGTTTGTTTGTTTTATTGCGCGCGTAAATTAATTTTCAATACATAGCTGTACAAAGATATTGGACAAGTCAAATTACAGTTTACAAAGTTTATACACTGGACATAGTAAACACACATATATATGCAGGCTGATTCGCAATTAGACAGACAAACTTCGGGAGGTGATTCTTCATGAAAAATTAAAAGGAAAACATACGTGACACTTTATACCTAAACCGAATATTAAGGGAGGTATGATCACTTAAACTCTCGGAACATTATTGTATGTTATTGGGACCTTCAACGTAAGAGCCGATATTTTGCACAAATACGGCTTAAAATCTCGTTTATTTTTTAAGGGCTCATACCTCCCTTAATATTCGGTTCAGGTATGAGTGTCACATCTGTTTTCTTTTTACTTTTTCATGAAGAATCACCTCCCGAAGTTTGTCGATCTAATTGAGAATCATATATATATATATATATATATATATATATATATATATATATATATATATATATATATATATATATTATATATATATATATATCAGATTGCAGGTGCACACATAATATATTTTCTTCATAATGCGACTAATATTCTTCCAGCATGCTATGGGGTGTCATCGTTCTACTAAAACTAAAAGGGAACGAGAAAAATCGGAACAAGAAATGCGTACTTAACAAGTAAATGCTGTACAGTAATTTCTTAATTTTTGTAGTTTATTTATTCATCTACGCTATAAAATTCGCATTCAATAAAAAAATTCTTTCAGCTGTTTTTTTTTTAAGAGTTTATGGTGATATTTTAAGTTTGTTCCATTCGGCTGCTCTTCTTGACCTTTAGTTACTTACACGTTTCATTCACTGGAAGCAGCACTGCAGCGTGCGTTCTATTCGTCAGATCAAAATGCCCCTGGGTCATTTGGGTCATATCCTATTTGCTCCTCTCAAGCGGAAGTTGCGATGGCAAATTGCCTGCTGGGTAGATTTTGGCGGTCTTAACTGGTTCACCATTATATTGTTTACAAAACGAGATCGTCTTTATCCTTACAACTTATCTTCGAAGAGATAACATACAGTTTGTGTGTGTGTGTGTATATATATATGTATATATATATATATATATATATATATATATATATATATATATATATATATATATATATATATATACACATACGTGTGTATGTATTATGTATGTATATATATATATACATACACACATATATACATATGTGTATATATACATATATGTGTGTATGTATTATGTATATATATATATATATATATATATATATATATATATATATATATATATATATATATATATATATTATATATATATATATATATATATATATATAGCAGAAATGGCCACTTGACCATCAGAGCAGTAAAAGTGGAGGCTGAAAGCCAGGTCCACCACATCAGTGGGCATGGCCACCCCCTTACTCCCCATCTGCATCCGTGCCCTTGACCCCATCACCTTGAATTATCTTAAACCAACAAATTTTTAATGTTAAAAAAAAGTCTAAAAAGATTATTAAAATATTTATTAAAAATTATTTTAAAAAAAATACCATTCCCGGAGGTCCTCTTAGCACCACGTACAGCAGACGACTGACCCACATCCAATGATTCACATTGTCTTAACATTCCCCCCTCACACCCACCCCACTCCACCATCCCAAACCACTCTCCTCTTTTTCCCCCTATCCTCCTTCGTTCATTCCGTTGTATGCAGACATCAAGGTTTTTTCGTTTGCCATTTGTTTTCATTGCTGGGGTTTGTCCCTTGCCTATGCTCGACACACCATCTCGGATCCCAATTTTAAACTATCGATTTACCCACCAGGTATGCTACTGATTTAGCCACCATGTGGCAGCCATATTTTTTTAATGTTTTTAAAGCACGGGCGGCGCTGTCTGCGCCCTCCATATTGGATCCTATTTCCAATGCCCAGGTGGTGCTAATTTCGCGATTTCGTCGCCTGCTATCGACCTGTACCGAATGGCAACGAGGTCCTTACCCACAAAGTATGTAAATTGTCATATTCAATTTTTCTTTTCTTTCCAACATAAGTTTTTTTTTATATGTTAAAAAGACAGGTAGTTTTTATTGCAAACGCGTTAAGAGAGAAATAAAACACAACTAATTTTATTCAGTAATATACAACATGAGAAAATGCTATTGAAACAAAGCACACAGGTATATTAATTGCAGTCTTCAGTGTTCACCATATATGGCTACCCAGGAATTGTAGTGGGCACTGGGTAGCCATACCACCTGGCATACGATAATGAATAATACATCAGATCGAACTATAGCCCTCCTCCTGCACACGCTTGCATAAATTTTTATCTGAAACAGACTCTTGCAATCAATTGTATACACCACCGAATTAATAAGTCTTTCAGAGAAGCAGAAGGGACTTTACAAGAAACTAAACACACAGTACTATGTATAGACTTTTCACGATGAAGTGAGCACTTTTTAAGGCCCTCCCAACAGACATTAACTTTTTAAAGTGGTGAAAGTATACACCGTATTTACTAGCTGCATGACAATACTGATGTTAAAAAGTGGCTTAAACATAAAAAATAGCTTAAATTAAAAATTAGGAAGGGCCTTAAAAAGTTCTCACTTTACCGTGAACAGCGTATATAAATAAATTTAATTTATTTACTTATTATATATATTCTATCTTTTTAATTATTTGGTACATTCGATCTTTACATTTCTCAGATGTCTGCAGATCATGGGTAGTAGCCAACAGTTGTGTTTGATATCGATGATCCTTCAGTTCATTGATGATTGAAGATATTTAAACAATGTGCGAGAGATCCCTGTGTGTATGCAGACCAATCAAATGTACGAGTCTGTAAACAAGTTCGTTCGGATCTTCGGGTAGTATGTAACGAGTTCTTGATGTCTTCCGCCTTCTTCGCAACCACGTGTTGCAGAAAACGTGTTGCAGAAATGTGCGAGAACTTCGGGAGAATCAACATCCTCCCCACTGATAGGTATTTCATCAACACTGTCATCATGGTCATTATCATCAATACTGTCTTAATGATTGTCTTCATTTCCTGTCCCGTCCTCAATATCAAGTTACCTTTTCTTTCTAGGAGTCGCATAGTCATCATCAGTATTTAGATCCGATGATCGTCTATTTCGAAGTTCGTTGATTTCATGCGAATAGTCTTCCAAGTGTGCATTCCGTACAAACCAACTCTACCACGCTTCGTAAGTCTCTCATTCCGTCATTGACATAAATTATCTAGCCATAGTCGTTAGTGGAATCAGAACAGTACACATCGATGTAGCAAAAAAAAAGGTATTGTCATCGCTTGCTGGCACCCAGTAGACGAACCCTTGCGGATCTTGATATGTCCCTTTAATGTATCGCCTTGCATAAAATGTCTAGGCCCATTGTCGTAATGATTCATCACGCGAGTTCCCTCATCGTCTGCGAACATACTATGTAGTGTATTAACATATTGTAACTATGTAAACACATGCTGTTTCTCAGCGGACGAGGGAACACTACATTTGTCGGCCTCGATGTTTTTATTTAAGCTATCGCTTCCGAGTGAACTGTCTGGAATTGCATGAGATGGGTTCTTCCGATAATCACCAGTCGAAATTGTTTTCCATGTACTTCTGGGCAGTTATTGAAGGTATGCATGTAGTCGTACGTGACATACTCAATTTCACATCGTTAGTGGTTTGCATCGTCTTCGAACATACATGAATTCATACTCTTCACTCCTGCAAACTTACTCCTGCAGATTGACTCTTGCAGTGAGACTCCTGCCAAAATTTCTAATTTATACGGGGGTTTGGGCGTAAGTCACGACAACTATTAAATTATGTGACGAACTGTTCTCGTGTTACGCAATGGTATGTGTCGCGGGGAAGACACGCGGTCCTGGTGCGCGTTGAGGATGTCAAATGGCGCAGGGTTGGCCTTTATGAGCGCAGAGAGAAATGTGAATGAGTTGTCCGGTGACCGCCGTACTATAGGCTGTTCACGGTAAAGTGAGCACTTTTTTAAGGCCCTTCCGACAGGCATTAACCACTAATAAATATATCGTATTGCACCCTCAGACTTTAAATTTTGAGGGTGGTGGAATATATTCACTCTGTTTACTGGTTACATTGCAATGTTTATATTAATAAGCGGCAGGGAGATGGCAATTAGATGAAAGGAAAAATTTAGGAGGGCCTTAAAAAAGTGCTCACTTTACCGTGAACAGCCTATAGATGGATGTAACCCCTGTTGAGCAGCGCTCTTATATAACAATAGCCGTTCTCCGCGGGAGAACTGCACTGCCAGAGAATATCACAGGAAGTTGGTAGAAGCTGGTGGTAATAATGCCCTGCCATACCGGGCAGTCGCGAGGTGGGTAGGAGCGAATCAGCGAGGATATGTACAATTGTTGGCGTGTTATTTATTGTCCATACACGTACTGCTTACCTTGTCCTGTCATGTGTCTATTTCTCATTATCCACACGCGCCGGTATTCTCACACTACAACATAATTGCCATGACTTAAGACCCAAACTTTGTACTTTGAGGTTCATGTCTGCCAGCCTCACATTCCTTGCACAGATCCGTGACGCCATAATCGACATCTTGGATGACATCATGCGATTTTGACTCTGACCTTTGGCCACCATCTCGGATGACATCTACCGCTTAAAACAAAAAGTAATTGAGAGCCACCCCGCAGGGAATCGAACTCAGTTCATCTTAGTGAGAGACGAGTGATCTAACCACTACACCACTGCAGCCCTTTTAGGATTGAAATACGGGTATGTCGCATAACAACCCCCCCCCCCCAAATCAGTATCTTTGATGGCATTCTAATAGCATGGACAATTATTTTGAGCAGTATTCTAACTTATTATTTTCCAATTTTGGAATTTGTAATTAAAATACTGACGCCGTCGGTGAGACACGAGGCATTTACGATACACCTTTTACCTGATAGATGGGCGCCAGCGGAGGTTCCTACACACCGCACCTAGATACTCCGGAATCTCAGGGATGCTGTGGGTTCTGTGCGTTCGTCTCACCCATGCGTACTTACAAAAACACTCTGCCATACTAAACATTGCACTTCAAAACACTCGGAGAAAGTTGGGTTCTGATGCTACAGTAATACATTTTTTTTTACAATGGTAAGATTGTTTTTATTGATGCACGTTGCATCGTGCCAAAATGAATTTTACGGTTAACCTCTCGGACGTGACTAGCCGCACATTACTCAACTCGCGCACTCCTAGATAGGCGATCCTCCACGGTGTCTGATAACACGGCCTCTGCAAGGCAAGGGGGTCTACAGCCGCTGCGATGGACTATAGATTTTGACCAGAGACAGGACACGGAGTGTGAACATGAACATGAACACGAACACTACCACGTTCGCTCATCTTTGTCGCTAACACCTTCTCGTCCCCGAACCACGTGTTACGTGGCGACGGTCAGCACACATGGCGGGTTGGAACATAGAATAATAACGCCGAACAAAATTACATAAATATCACTTGATGAACATGTGGCATGGTATGAACGGGCAGAATTAACACGCAGATGCGTGAAAGTAGTTTTAGATGGCGCGGATGCCATGTTGGACGAAGTTCTTAGCGGATCACGTGTTGCAGATGTAAAAAAAAAAGTCATTAGTTTACGTTAAATTTGGCCTATAGGCTAAAATGTTCAACTGCATTCAGAAAAATATTCCTTTAAATAATCAAGCGTACAAAAGCTCGTAGCGCGCCGGATGGCAGGAATATACAAACATGTGAATTGACCGCGTGGCCATACATAAAAAGCATCAAACTAAAAAAAAAAACGAACCCTGAATGAAATTAATACATATTACCCTGAGATCAATTAAGGCGCACAAGATAGAGCAAGAATTAGCCCTCTAAACACGGCGATGGCGCAGATACGGACTTGGTGGTAGCTAACCACGTGACCGTGGGCGATGTGGCCGTAAAACAATTAAACATGACAAACACCCTGAAATAAGTACACACAATTATTACCCTTAATATTGCTCGCCGTAATTAAGCAGAAATTACTATGAAAAGCCCTAAACACGGGCGGATGGCGCCTGATACGCTAGTTGCGCGGGCCGCGCGGCCCTTACCGACATTTTCTCCTCTCATCTCGTTTTAAGTTCAAAAAGCCACAAGGGCTGTAAAATAATCAAGTTAAGCTGATAGCATTACGCTGGGGGATGTCTGGCGAACGTACGCGAAGCAAAGGTTAACTGGTATACTAAAGTGAAACTATAAACATCTACATCAGTGCAAAAGTATGAAGTACTTACGTGACAGCGCCTTACCTCGCCTAGAGGCAGGGCTCGCGCGGACCTACCATGGCTGCCTACTGTGTTCACACAAGCGGAAGTGCTATGCACGCCGAGAAAAATATATTAATACGTTGAATTTAAATGGCCCCAAAAAAGCATTTTATTACATTTACACAGATGGACTGTTAATGCTGGATTTCTGTTGTTATCTTAATGTCTTTGAAAGGCGTCTTAGCCTGAATATTATTGTCCTGTTCTTCGGTCGGCGCCGCGCGCACTATGAATTTAAATAATACCGTATTTCATAGGACACTGGAAGACAAACATATTACACCTTACAAACGTATTTGGCCCTGAAAAAGAAAGACGTAGGACACTGAAATCAAGTATCCTGTTTTGGGAAAGTCCGTGCAGTGGTACTGCACACGTGTTTACCTCCACGTGTTATGTTATAGGTGAACGTCTTAATGGGCTTGCTGATGCTGGCTCTTAGCCGGCGTCAACACACATGTAAAATTCCTGTAGCTCATTTAATTCATTTTTGAAACACAATTTTCTGCCATTATCATTCATTGTACAAACTGCTTTTTCATTCCACAGTGAAAAAGAATATAGTGAACATGCTAAAAATGTAGAAAATAATTTAATGCTTTTGATCACCCTTAAAGGTCTCAGTGTATATTCTGAAAGCTTTGATGTACCTTTGTTTATAAAAAGTTGTTTACTGGAATAGCGTTCTGGTGCTTTCCGTTTCAACTAAACCACTGATTTTTTTTTTTTTTCACTTGCTAATTTTAGTGCACTAGAGGAAGATAAGCTGTTCGAAGTAGCATCCCATATCAGGGGCGGAAGGGCCAAAGTTAGGAGGTTAGAAACCCCACCAAGGCCTTCACAACCACAAGCCCCTAACAAGACCTGCATGCAGAAAAGAGAGGAGATATGTACAGTGAAAACTCTTTGATGCAAACCTCTTTAAAACAAATGTCTAACCAATACAAATATGTCTTCTTTCCTCTTGGAGTTAAATAGGGAATTCACTGTTAATTTGTATTACAATGTAACGTCAAGCACATGGGTAAAATTAGTTACTGAATCACACAGCAAAACCTTAAATTTTTTTTCAGATTTATTGAAATTATCACTAAAACCTGTTAATACAACAATCATTATTACAAACTGCTACAATTCATGTCCCTTAAAGTTTGTATTCAAGTTATTACATTGTACCTAACAGGAAAGGTTGAGTGAGTGAAGAGATCATGGCATATCTTAATATCGAGGTCTTGGAGAGCCAATGAGGGCGAAGCGAGGTGAGTATGGAGCGGCGCCGGAATGAACGGGTGGGGGGAAACGGGAGATCCCCGAGATAACCAGCCGACCAGCGGCATCGCCCAACATGATTTCCACTTGCGAAAATCCGGAGTGAACCAGCTGAGGATTGAACCCTGTTAGCCGTGGTGGGAGGCAAACAGTCTAACCACTCAGCCACCATGGTACCAGGAAAGGTTGAGTCTGCAGGAGTGAAGTTAAGAGTAATGGTATAAGAGGGATGTAAAGAAGGGAAGCAAAGTGAAGCTTAGGAAAAGTTAAATTTGGCTAAATGTTAAACTCCAACTTATTTCCAGAAGCCATGGGTTAATTTAAATTGCCACTATTAAGGTTTGAATTGAAACTTTCTTTTCTGATAGTATTCCACAACCTCAGACCTCCTGGTAGTTTACTCCTTTTTTTCTCATTAGAAAAAAATCACGTCTGGATCCACCACACTGTATGGCTTTTTTTTTTATTTGGCTGGCCTCGAAATTACAACATTGTAGCGCGAGTCCCTTTGAAGTTCTGTAGTTTCTCCGTCATGTATGTAACTAAAGGTTGTTCACGATAAAGTGAGCCCTCCTGAAATCAACCTTAGTAAAGAATCACTGCCCCGGCATGCATACATTATAACAGGCGCAACGAGTGACATTATCCCAGTAAAGTTGGTAACAAGGGATAGAAAATAGTTCCATATCTTAACGTCGAATAAAAAGTGTTAGGTAACCATTTGTGATAACTTAAAATTATTTCTTTCACTGTCTGTTTCTTTTAATGCATCGAAGTGTAAAAATGAGCAGATTTGTAATATATTTACTTTTCTAATAATTTCACAATTTCACTTGACCGACGCATGAATAAAGTGACGAGGCCCATGCAAGTAGATCTTAAGCAGGACTTTCAAAAGTGCTCATTTTACCGAGCTAAGTTGATAGGAGCAGGCTTTGCCCACACTTCATGTTACATTGGGTTGTTTGTCCCGGGAAGGTGCCTCCCCTAACCAGAACACTGGCCATTCCTTCGGTTGCAGTGCAAGTAACTGAACACGGACACGTGGATGTGGATCTCGACGTCGGGTCCGTGACAGGCTACAGCGACCGTGTGCAGTTCCCTGTGGACCTCACCGAGTCAGCGGGCAAGCCATGCTCCAGGCAGGCGATACTGTGTGTCGAGCTCGGAGGAGAAATACAGGTAACTGTCTGGTCTGGTAACGTGTTATAACAGTTATTTTTAATGCCGTCATAGATGTAAATATGCACAAAACATAAATATTTTATTAGCAGTTTAACTGACCATAAGAATACTTCAAAAACTTTTAGAGTATTAAAGTTGCAGCATTTTGAATTTTTTAATGCACGCAAAGATAATTTTTAATTTAATTTTTTAAACATTTTAGAAATAAATTTTTTAAATTTGTTTGTTGATCTTTAACACTGGAATTTTTTTTTTATTGAGTCAAAACTATTTACCAAAAACTACGTTGACATACTTAAAACAAAGCGTTTTGGTCAGCAAATACAAAATATTAATTTAATATCGTTAAAATAAAAAATGGTAAGATTTATGAGTGCTCCAATAATTTATTTTTAAATTGTGCAAGTTTGTGCTAGGGAATATAGGCATAGGAAACTGAATTTTGCAACCCCCAGCGTGAGGCGACTGGGGAGGGTCAAAATGACGTCATTCCTTTAGTTTCACAATCACTATAAATTTATTTCCCCTCCCCCTGTATAGCTGTAGCCAAGAATTCCATCTAAATAAAGAAAAATTATGTGCAAATTGTTCGTTTATTTGAGCTGTTTTTCTTGCGGCAAAAAGTCAATACCAGTTCTCATTGTGACTATTCTTTTGGCCAGCTGAACGGCACTTTTACTGGCTAGAAATGGGCATCGAATGCAACCTGCCCGCACACAATAGAACAGCTGGACAGTACCTTAAAATTTGAGTACGTCGAGAAATTTGCAGAACGCAGCTCGCGGGCATTTACGGACTGCAAGCCGCCGTCCAGGAAATTCAAAGGCGAAACTCAGCGCTGATCCCGCAGGCAGCTCCCAGGCTAATTTCGTGGCGATGACCTACAACAGAAAATAGGGCTGCACCGGAGTTCGGCAGCGTCTTCCTACCAAGCTCATCACACAAGACGTGAGCATTTAGAACAAGCAGGCAGACTTATTTCCATCAACCATAACTTTACATGAGGCTCTTCAATAACCACATTGCACATAATTTTAAAAGAAAGACGTATTTCAAAACTCAGGCTCATAATGTCGTTACGCCCCTTTAGGGCGTAGCAGGGCTAAAGGAAGGCAAGGAGAAGGACGCACACCATTGAAAAAATCAAAAAAGCATGGACAAAAAAATTCCAAAATCAATACAAATAATATTGAAGCCCATCTATACATTATCCCCAAGAACAACAACTTTGCAGCTTGATTTGAACAATATAATTGCATCTATAACTTTCTGTTGCTTGCTACCAATCAGTGAACTAGGGGAAGGAGAGAACACACATGCACTGGAACAAACAGAAAATCAACAATATTAGTATATCCTGAGAATCACCCAACCTGAATAAACACTTGTGAAATCCCGTTAAAAAAAGGTAAAACGACTCCCTGAGTAAAGCAGGCACCATTACAACTTTAAAAGTAAAGTATGTCTGATGATTCACTATAAAGTACAACATGGAATACTAATTTCAAGAATACCATTGGGAAGTAGCAAAAACCCTCATTACACTTTACCATGAGCATAAAGGCACGCCATAAAATATTAACTATACTCCTTGGCATTAATATTCTTTTGACAAATCGTAATCCAGGAGGTCATTCCTACAACATGACAAAAAAAAAAAAAAAAAAAAGGAAGAATCCACCTCTCACAAACATTCTCATAAAATGCCATATTGAAAATTCACACAATCAAAAGAGCCAAGAAACACTACCCCACAAAAATCCGACATTATATATATATATATAATACACACACAACACGCAAAACACACACACACACGCAAAAAAAAACACACACACACGCAAAAAAAAACACACGCACACGCGCGCACACACACGCTCTAGCGCGCACACACAAAAACAAAAAAGAACTCTACCCCCGGCATAACAACAACTACGTTCATTGCAATACTTAACTTGAGTAGGATTCATATTACGCGAAAACGCGTCTAGCGCGCTGAAGATCCGAAGTACGAAGTGGTGTAGATATTATCTATCGTCTGCCAGCCCGCACAACTCTAAGAGGAACACTGCACACTTGCTCGGGCTGGGGACGAACATTTATACGCGAAGACGCGGTACGGGAAGGTTAAGGAGACGGCGGGAATAGCGGAGAGGCGTATGGAAGGTGCCAGAGTGTGCGAGGCTGAACTCGTTGCCAGTAGTAGCCACCAGACAGCGCTCGGCCGCGCCAGGAGTGTCGCGCGCCACTCTTCAGTATAGCTCAGCGCTTGGAAGCGTTCAGACGTGCGTCACCCGGGAGGGGGGGGGGGCGAAGATAAACAAAGTACCTTTTTCTCTAGCAAAAATATTGCCTCTTCAAATAGCAACCCCTCTTCAAACAAAATAACAGTTTATTAATCTGGGCTACCAGATACAGACGTGGCAAATAACAAAGCAGACTTGCTAACCAAGTTCATTAACGCCATGTGTAGTTCTGTAAACACACCAGCCCCATAATAGTAGCATTTAATCGTACTCCAGAAAATTGTAGGCATCACACATTTCACCAACTGGCGGGACAAAAATAAATAAATCGTTCAGGCAGGACAGGAGTACTCACATAAAATTGCTTGAGTTTTCTAATTGACACACGTGGCAGGGCTTCACTGTGTCCCACGAGGCAACGCCATACCAAAGCTGGGTGTGTTACAAGGTCGCACATTCTGCTGCTGTTACAAGACTCTTGCCGCACCGCGCGATCACTACGAGTGGCGACGCGCATGCGCCCAGCTGGCTTTTTAAAGCACTCGGCATAAATACAGCACACTATAAACATTACTAACTAAACCCTCAAATATCACACAGTGCTAAAATATAAATATAAGTATAATGCTAAACATATTTAAAAATGGCTGGCCGACTTAACTACGATTGTACTAACATAGTAACCACTCATAAGAGAGCACCAAATTCAAAAGTGCCAACTGCTGCATACTTTTTGTAAGTGACGACTCACTCGTCACCGTAACCACAACTGAAATGATTTATTTTGCTTCCTTTTTTTTTTTTTTCATGCGTATTCCTGAGTGTAAGAATAGGTGACTTTAGAAAACATTTATTTTTCTAATAATTTCAGTTTCATTTGACCGAAGTATTAATAACGAGACAAGGCCCATGGCAATGCTAATTTTACATATGGTTTAAGAGTACACAATGGTCGTAGAAATATATCTTAAGCTGGGCTTTCAAAAGTGATCAGTTTACTGTGAACTACCTGTACCACTGCACCACCTCATTGATGAAGAGAACTGAACTCCCCCTATTCGAGTTTTTGGCGGGTATGGTGAAAGCAGAACCTTGGCTGCCTTCTGTTACTGCTGACGAGCACTGGAATCGCTGACGGTTTATCAGTGTTCGCCAGCAATAAGGGAACAGTCGTCAGTAATCGGCAAATATTTCTATCTGGCAGTGGTATTCCCTTGTGCAGGAAAATATAAACAAGTATGGCAGACACACTAACCTCACTCATTTTCATACAGCATTTGGTGTAAAACAGTAAAAATGTTACTCACCTTGTACTGCTTTTTGGGCATCTCCTGCTGACACCACAATATTATAAGTGATCGCCTCAGCGCTTGTACCTTCCATGAGTATAATTTCCTCGAACATGACTCGAACTTCCCGCTAAATAGGGTTCACCTGACAACGCTGGAGCTTTTAACGCCAGTAAAATCCTTGATCTCAGTAACGGCTGTAGCCTCGCACAGGGTGCCTCTCAGACGCCATCATCAGTGGCCATCAGTGTGTTCAGCAGCATCGGAACAATATCTGACGTTATCCATGAATAACGGAAGGCGACCCTTGTCTTGCTGAGCAGGTGGCAGTTGTGCAGCTGGAGTACGGCGACAGCCCACAGCTGTGGACTCTCCACATGTCGGACTCGCTGGCGGCCCAGGGGTACGGCAGCCCCACCGCGCCGCCCGACCCCGCCCCCCTGGTGGAGCTCCACGTGGTCAACAAGCAGATGAGGCTGTACTCGCGCTGGCCGCGGGGCGGCCGGGAGCTGCCCTCGTCCCCGCTGCCTCAGTGGGTGGCCCTGCGAGTGCTCGACTCGACCGTAAGGCGGCGCTCCGTCGTGCAGCTCACCCTGTCGCTGCCGAGGGCTGCCCTCAGGTGGCAGGATGATCGGCTAGTGCACGACTTCTCCGCCCCACCAGGTCTGTCTTGTCTACTAGAGCACTCGATTGCCCCTTATATAATGTTTCATCTGAGTTCAATATTTAAGCTAATTTGCAGATAAATGTGTAGTTTTGACAGTCCTACTTAGTTTATTTCTTCTGTCCAGTGATTATCTTTACATAATCCACACGTAAATATTTACAACCATTTTGATCATTGATCAGTCGGGTGGTGATGTGAAGACGTCACAACACACAAAAATTGTTACCATTGTGTAGATTATTTCTTTAAACCTTTCATATCCACTGTAAACTGGTGTTGCAAATAATTTTGTTTTGATGTAAGCTGCCCTACTTAGCTCACATAGTATTTGCACTGTTTTCAGAAACACTTTGTGTTCAGCTATAGTGATATAAACTAATGATAGCCCTGAGTGGTACCATGGTTTACGAATCAATTACCCACAGGGAGGATCACTGAGCATTTGGGCATTGAGCTTCACACCTTATGTATGTTAGGTACACAATTGTGCACTGGGCCTGTATGAGTTTATATGTACCAGAGGTGTTGGGACCATTTTTGGTTAAGTGGGGCAAGATTTTGTAGAGGATTTCATGTCACTGGTGGTGCAAAAAGCACCCCTTACCAAATTTAATTTTGAAATAAATTATGTCATATTCTCTCACATGCATGCATATATGCACTCACACAGAGATGTAGAAAGAGGAGTGATGGTGGTAGAGGGGGCAGAGGAGAAAGAGGGGAAGGGTGAGGAGGAAAAGGGAGTGGGAGTGTGAAGGGTTAGGTGGGAGGGTGGAGAGTAGTGGAAGGGGCATTGATAAGTGGCTAAAAAGAGGGGGATGCAGTGGTGTGCTTCCTTTTTACATATTTTAACACAAAGCACTTATATCAATAAGCCTATAAACATTAGTATTTAACACTATTATTCACCTTAATTTTAGTAAATATTCTTTAATATTCCTGAAACCTAATATACGTACATTGTTTTCTTGTAAGACTCCCTAGTGAGCTTGCGGAAGGGGAGGTGCCAACGCTCCCTCTCTCCCCCCACTTTCCAACATCCATGATTTGTATTAACAAAAGTTATGAATTTCAGGAGCCATAAAATCTAAACGTCCATAGTTTGAATAAAATATTGAGACATGAAATTATTTTTCATTTTTCACTGTTGACATTATTGAAAGTAATCAAATCTTAACACCTGTTGGCTGGGTGGTGGTAGTTTAATGGAAGTTTTGAGGGGCGGTGGAAAACATTGTTAGGTGGGTTTGTAGTTGATACCCGACTAGGCACTAGACACTGTCGGCAGGTGGTTATAACACACCCATGCCCGCACGGTGGTGGTGGTGGGGGGGGGGGGGGTGTTGGTATGCCGTTGCGCTGCCCTGCCCAGCACTTTCTACACTCGTGTCGGCACTCGCGGTGCACTGTTGATACACTGGTGTGGTTGATACGGCGAATGCATGGCGCGGCAAACTGTATGGAGGGCAGGACACTTTTCTGCGGCAATCTGTTACAGATAAAAATATATGGAGTCACGGAAAGAGGGTTTTTTTTAAAGGTTGGCATCAGGGGTGCTCAGTTAATCAGGTATAGTACTTCGAAAATGTTCATCAGTATTACTACCTTGGTGCAGCTTCCCATCAAAAGTTTACACTCCTGCGATTTGTTTCATCATTCCATTGTTTCATTAATAAAAAAAATTATTGTTGCGTAAGGAAGAAACATTTTAGTGCAACCAAAATTTGCTACATTCTAAATTGCAACATAAACTAATGCCATGTTCAAATTGATGATGTATTATATTAGTATTTTAGTATTTAGCGGTGTTCAGTTCAGATGCTGTTTATAGTCACTTGTTCAAAGATAGTTGCAATTTGGTAATTTAGTAAGTTTCATTACACACTCAATTTTAGGCCCCATCTACAATCAACATTGCGCACATAACATGCATAGGATAAAGAAGTAAAACCCTGTATTTGGGAGTGCAACGTCCACAACTAGAATTCTGCACGACCTACTTGGCATTATTTGGCGTGAGATGGTCATCTCCAATACTGTAATTGGTGAGAAGAATTTTTCTCTTTCACGTTAATGCTGATTGTAGACAGGTGGTTTCACTTGTGGACGGGGCCTAAATTGACTAATTTGGGTCATGTGAACGTTTAGTAAAATAAACATGCCAATTTGCAACATGGCTAACTATGTTAGAACTGCTTAAAATATACTTTTTTTTTTTTTTTATCTACAGCATGAAATGTTTATATTTTACTTTAAAAATGAAAAGTACTTGCTGTTTTTAATAAAGATATAATCTTTTCACTAGGTTTGTTTCAAGCTGGATTGCCGCCAGGAAACAGAACAGTCATGTATTTTGCCTTGAATCGTGCCATTTCTGGAGATTGGGCATCTGGAGCAGGCCTCTGTAAAGTTGGCATATTTCTCATGGATACAGAAGGCAAGGAGAAATGTGTAGTGAAAAGGCTACAGAGAATTTGCTTTAAGTAGTATGTGTGTGTGATCTAAAACAAAATTTCAAACTGAAAAAAAAAATGATTTAAAATGATTTTGTATAATTATTAAATATGCTAAATATCCCTCAGTAACTGGAAAATTCCCACCTTATTTTCTTATTTACCACTTCAAATTTTTGAGATGTCGTTGACTCAAAAAATCTGCCTGGTAAAGCAGCTACTTAAACTGCCTAGCCTCAAATATGCCCCTGTGATAAATTGTTCTTAATTTGGGCTTGGTGATGAATTAGCAAATACGGTACAAAGCAGATTATCTGCGGGGACCACAGGTAATTTGGATAATCGGAAATCTGGATAACAGAAATATGTTGAAAATGAAGATAAAGAATTTGTAAAAAATAATTTTCAAGCAATATAAAATATATTACACATGCACGGGACATAGTAAGCTTATCCAAAACAGAAACTGTACATAAAATTTAAAAAAATTTAATTGGTTAACAAGAAACCAGCATGTCCCGAAGGTGAATGACGGTGGCGCGACATGCGGCTAGCGCCTGTACATTGGCCGCCATGAAAACGCAAGCTCACCTGCCACTGCGCTGCTGTGATGCCTGTCAGTGCAACAGTGGCAACTTGTTCAACTGAGAGGCGGCGCTGAGTGCTGCATGCCGCACTGAGGTGGATCAGTTCGCCTCCGTGTCACGCAGCCAGCATGTTGTGCACGCAGGTACATACGGCTGCGGGCACCCGGCGTCGTTTGCCGAAATTCAACTTCAACTTAAACATACTAAATGGCGTTTCGGAACATTTTTGTGACTGGAGTTTCTTGTTTCTGTTCCCCCACAGATGCTGTGGTTTAAAATTCAACAGGTAGTTTCTGGACATCTTGTGTATAAACATACATTTCTAGGTGACTACCTCAGTACCTACCCCATATTAGATGTTTAAAAAAAATTTACTCTAAAATGTAAACGTGTAACTCTCTAATTGTTATTGCAAATATTGAATGTGTGGAAGAAAATTACATATCAACCGCAGGTGTAAACAACATGCAAATAGGCACTGAACTTGCAATAAACCCAAGGACAGATTGTGATATGATATTCACGTAGTAAGAGCTGATCGTACGTCTGAGAACAGCGAAACTGTTGTGTGAATCAGAAGAAGCAGTGTTTATATATATATATATATATAAATTTGTGTTAATGCAAGATAATTCTTTGTTGAATTGTGTTCCAATAACAATGGCTCAGCTGCCCTTATTAAAATTAGGCCTACAGCAAAACTGCAAATTAACATTAAGACAATCTGTTGTGAGACAGTAAACAAAGCATGACATATTTTTTACACATATTTGTGACTCTCACTTGTAACAAATCAAGACGCTGATACGGCTTAAAAAAATCTGGCATAGCAAAACACTTTATACTTGTTTTCTTTTGGTGGTTGTTCAGGAGATCTACACATGATTTATCACATGATTTACAATTGTTTGGACACAGAGTACTAACAATCATGTCATTGTACTACAGTCATTGATTTTCTTTCAAAATTCATCATTAGTCTTTTATCCTTTAATATAATTTCAATTTCTTCTTATGCTCCTGCCACCGTGTTTGTATTAGACGCAGGTGCACCATATTGTATCCATCTTTATTGTTCTCCTCTTATATACAGTCTGTCAACCTAACAAATTACGATATATAGTTAAGATTGTAAGTAGGCCACTAGCCTACTAAAAGTATTCAAGTACTCACAGTCTAGTACTTGTCAACAGGAACACACACAAAGTAGGATGACACATTTTCCACATTTTCGTTGTGATCGTGCAACCGCGTGGAAAATGAATCACCCGGAAAAGAGAATCATGGACTTATTTTGTAGCAACGATACCCCATGAAATAATTAGTAATATAAATACAATATGTTACCATTACGCCAAATCTTAACCTGATGTGTATAAAATATAAAGAAAGCATTACAAAACAAATGTAGTAACCATCATTTTAAGCAATAAATTTATTATATTAGATTTAAAAATTGAACCGCTTTTATTAAAATATTACAGTATAAGCATTTTCTTAAGGACTCCAATCATTATTTATGTTATATTCAGTCATGTATAGGGATTTTGTTTACAGAGGTTTATATTAGTGTTTAGTTAGTTGTGGACTAACTATGCCCATACAGTGTAAGTACTATGAATTGGAGATGTTTCCAAACTGAGACTATCCTGGCATAACGAGATGCTGTCACTGATGTGCAGAGCAGTGTGAAGGCAGCCATGTGAGGTGTGACCCCAATGCTGAGTGCAGACTCACCAGGAAGTCTTACCGCTGCTCCTGCAAGAGAGGCTGGGAGGGAGACGGCAGGAAGTGTCGAGGTGAGCTTTTGTCGGTACAGTAGTTGCATGCATGTGTCGCTCCCTTACTCTGGCTAGACAAATCCTTGCACTATAGCGCCAGAAGCTCAGGGAGTCCAGACCTCTCGCAAAACCAAAAACACCTCCTTAAGGGACCTGCCTGCCTAGTGCTTTAACTACGTTGCAGTGTATTGGAAATCCAGGTTTTTTTACGAAACTGTAAAATGTGCGTCCAATGTGCTGGTCTACGAAAACGACACACAGTTAAGACTATGCCTGTTGATTACTTTTAAGATGTCAGAAACATTGAAAAATTCATTTCAAAGCAATCAAACTCTTTTTTCAAAACAATCTCAAAATATACATGTTGTATACACACAAAATTCTCTAGGGGCATGCACTGAACCTTACTACAAACTTTCCACCAATAAAATAAGAGGATCACCGCTTGAAGTCCCATAGGTACACGCACTGCGACTAGAACACTGCACGCCAGTTCAGAGCCTTGTGCATAGCGGCGATGGCGCACTTGCAGCATGTGCCACTGTAGCCCCTACAGATATTGCCCTTCTCAGCCTCAAGTGCATCAAAGAGCTCCAAGCAGGCAGGCCCCTTAAGTAGAACGTAGGAAAAAACAACAATCAGAAACAACAGTTGTGGAATATACCATTTCGAAAGGATAATTGCTGTATTGCTTATGAACTGGTTGCTGTGCTGGTCAGCCTTGTAACACATCCCTAGTCTCCTGTATACATCTGTCTAGACCATATTGTTATTAAATGTAATTTTTGTTTTCAAACTGCATGCCCTTGTGTAGGGTTTCAATGTGCAACTATAATCCCTTAGCAGTAGCCACAGAGATAGGATATTGAAAATTGCATCATGTAAATAATAGCTGACATCCACTGGCACAAGTAGAATTACACTCACACAGGCAAACATTACATTTCTAGAAAAAAAAAAATTATATTTACATGTGTTTGTACACACACACGCACGCGCACATCCAGCGGCATCCCCGTGCCATCTGAGCTTGTTTTCACACAAGTGTGTTTATTGTGAATATTCATCTTGTGTTCCATCTTGTTTCATGTATCATTTAAGGGTTTATGTAATTTCATAATTAGTGTACGGTGCAATTATTGCCATCCTAACCGGCTTTGTGTATAAGCTGTCACCACACTACCCACATGCTGGAGAGCGAGCCCCGACGAGTTTGCGTTAGTGATGCCGAGTAATCACACGTGTTAATATGTATTAAGGGTTTCATTTGTAATTCACTGTGTCCTGTCTTCAGGGAAAAACCGTCAGTCCACCCTAGCGGCTGTCGGCCCTCTTCCCTCGGTGAGATCATCCATCTAGGCGTGTGCTAGAGTAATTGCGGGCTGGGGAGCACCCAAGCGAAATTGGCTAGTCATGACTGAGATAATCATAATTTCAGTAGCACGTTGATGTGTATGCATAATAACAATTAAAACAAGTCTACAGTGAACTTAACTCTTTTATTCAGTAGTGACAGTGTCCTAGCCACATATATTTTATTAAGTGTTTATTTCCAGTGATGGTTAGTAAAAAGTTTAGTATTGCCTACGTATTTGTAAGTACGCACGGGTGAGAGGGACACACAGAACCCACAGCATCCCTGAGAACCCTCAGTCTCAATAGTGCGGTGATTGGGAAGCACCGCTGGAGCCCATATTACTAGTAAGCATTTATGTTATCGTTCGTCTCGTGTCTCACCCGACGGCGTCACAACACTAATAAATTCTGGGACTATTTTCCTCACAAGAACAGTGTTAAGTCAAGTGGTTACTTAGGGTGGGTTTACGATTGACTTAACAGAATAAGTGTGCCATGTGCGTAAGATATGAATCAATGTGTTCAAGGGTATTAGTTTATGACTGTCGCATGCGGGTCTTGACAGGTCGTGTGCATTCTTTGTGTGACTTAAGAGATGGTTATATTTTATATCTTAAGTACAAATCAAGAGGAAGTAGCCAATCAGAGCACTGCGACAGTTGTTGGCGGGAAATATATTTACCACTTGTATTTAGGCTGTGTCGTATTGTGAAATTGTATGAAAGTAATTATTGTAATTGAGAGACAGTATCCTCTTAATTTAAAGAATAATTAATGGTCATGTTTTGTTTTGTGCAAGAGGTTATTGAATTCGTTTTAATGAACCTTTTCAGATTTATTGATGTAAATGCCTAATGTTGGCATCGGCTTCCCCTCCTATAGGATTTCACGAGTTTTTTTTTTTAACTATTACACAAGCAGTAACCACAAATAATGAAATATATGTCAATTGTCCATTTTCCCATGTTATTTCGGTTGCGTACGTCCCCTACAATTTTAATTGGCTAGTCTGGACAGTTACTAATTCTATCATAAACTGCAAATCTTCGTATAGTCATTTTCCGTGTGCTTATAGAGTCATTAAGTACAATTCTTAATTCTTCTGTCTTTAATTGTAAACCCACCTTTACCCAGTGCCCAAAGTACTAAACAACATTTACATATTCCATGGATCCTGATGCAAAAGATAACCAAAAAATTTTGAGATAAACAAACGAACATGACTGTATTGCTACTTTGCACTGCAGTCATTCATAATTTTTAGATTTTAAACAAAAATATTAAGCAGAAATTTTTATTACTCTCACTTAGCTAAATTTTGTCCAAACAGTGTCTCGTACCACAATTAAAATGTGGTATGATATAAACTGTTTGAGTAGGCACCTGTGAAACAACTTCATAACATAATATAGCAACTTGCTGTAATTATAACTTAATACCTGTATATAAAAGAAATATTCAGGAATGTTACACAACCGGGATACTGTTGTTAGAGTTATGAGAAGTAGTGGAAATATAACACAATCAGTCTTTGTAACAACACAATATATTTGCAAAACATATTTGCATGCATTGTCATCTTACAAAATACTTAATTTAATCCATAGACGAAAGACTCCTGACATAAATATACACACTCGTAAGTAAGTTCCCAAAATGTACTGAAAGATGGACAAAGTTTACAATAGTTAGCCAACTTATAAAACTAGTCCCTGCTACAGTGCGTGTTGTTTAAACTTTAAAAAATACTTCTTTAATGATGGCATACCATCTTACAAGATATATAATTTCTTATCTATATTTATACTGTAGTTTAAAGTTCAGAGTATGGGAGTGTATGTGCAGACATAGACGAGTGCCGGCTGAAGAACGGAGGCTGTGTCCACACATGCCACAACACCCTCGGTTCATACACCTGCTCCTGCCTGCCTGGGTTCTCTGCCCACCCACAGGATCGGCACAACTGCGTGGATGTGGACGAGTGCCACATTGGCAACAGTGGGTGCAAGGGCGAGTGTGTCAACACTGTCGGCAGTTACCTTTGCTCCGGCGACTTTGATACAGCCAACGAGGAACGTGTTTCAGGTGATCTGCCTTTGCTTTACTGGTGTACGTGAATATTGTGTACATGTTGCAGTGTCTTCAAAATTATGGTGTTTGCTGTACACTGCAGGAAATCTTAACAACATGCTGTAGAAGCCTATTGTGTGGCCAACACTGTATCTTAATGGCGGACAACATAAACACGCTGTTAACTTCCTCACAGTTTATTGCCAGTACTACCAAGCATCAAGCTAGTGTTAAATGCTTCTAAGAGTTAACATGAAAATTATGTATATCCCAGTACACATCCACCATGCATCTTACATGTTTACAATTTGCCTAAAATGTTGGTGCTAGTAGTGATATGTTTTGCTATAGCTGCTTCATGATTACTGGAGGATATACTGAATGTATATTCATTGTTATGGTTTCATACAAATGCATCTCTTAGGCATCATATTTGTTCACAAAGTTGGCAAAACTGTTACAAGTTATCAATTTCTTGGTTTTTCCATATTGGATCCCAAAAATCACCCATCCCTTATTTATGTTTGGCATATATTTACGTATCGTGCACTCTTAAGGGTCCAGTGAATTGCGGCCAGGGAAACATGAAATGAAAGGTGTGGTTGGCAGGCAGCCCGAAGTGCGCGGGACTGGGGTGCCAGCACAGCTGCACGGCAAGTGGCAGAGGGGAGGTAAGATGCTCGTGCCGTCCCGGCTACCAACTGAACGTGATAGACAAGAGGCGCTGTGAGAGGACGTGCGCTGTCGGCAACGGCGGCTGCCAGCACCACTGTCTGGACACGGAGGGCGGAGTCGTCTGCACGTGTCAGCACAGGTACCTGCTGGGCCACGACGCGTGCTCCTGCACAGGTAACACCTTTCCCGACACTCTCCTTACGTGTCGCAACCATTCTCTATGAGATTCGCTGGCAGCAGTATCATTTAATTACAAGGTTAAGAAGCGTGTCAGAAACGTCCATTACAGTTCGTCACTGGCGTGCCCATGTAGCTGGCTGGGATTGAGCTCACAACCTAAATATGAGCCAGACATGCTACCACATAAAAAAAACACTCATTGTCTATAATGGTGGATGAAATAGGAGAGCCCTGAGGAAAGCAGATGGCCAACAGCAATGTCTGCCACATTCTCCACATGAGGAAATATTGAGTTGATCCCCAAGGAATTAAGCCCATACTGTCATTATGCTAATTGCTGAAATTAGACTAAAATATGTAATAATGCTTATTGCTCATACTTAGGGATCATATTTTGTAGTATTATTGTGAAGCTGATTTCTAGGATTTTTTTTAATATTAAATTTTGGCACTGAACAAATGTCATTACTAAAATGAGGTATTATTAGAGTAAAAATCGTATGATGATATTGTAATGCAAATTTAATATTTTTAAATTGTCGATTTCTCACTTTAACTTGCAGCTGGTGAGAGCAGTTTAATGAATGAGAACATGAATATTGACTGTTTCGCTTATTAAAAGCTGAAAAGTAAGGAACTGAGTGATTAGAGAATAGTGTTAATGTGTTGTGTCCAGCATCGTGCGCGCTCCACAATGGTAACTGCCACAAGCGCTGCACCAACACAGATGTGGGCGTCAGCTGCAGCTGTCCTGCAGGCTACACCCTTGGTGATGACAACAGCACCTGCTCAGGTATGTCTCTCCCACAATGCTGGCACTCAAGTGTGGGACCAGAACCCACCGCTACCCTGCTGACAAGTTCATGCTAAACACCTCACTCTCTCAGATAAGAAACACAGGCCAGTCACCAAGTCCCAGTTTTTCTAATGATCATCATCCTCGGCTGCGTCCAGTCTGTGGTCTGGTCGGTTTAGTAAATCCCATCCATCTTCCTCTATCCCTCCACCGCTCTCCCTTTCTAATTGTTACCCTTTGAATTTTCATTTTCTTGATGTGCCCATAACACCCTACACCTTACTTCCTTTTCGATGATGTGGATGGAAGTATATTCAATTTTTCCTTTGTATGATAAGAAAATATATTTTTCATAAGCGCTGTATTTTTTGTCATCATGATCCCCACTAATGATGTTGGACACCACAAAATCCATTATAATTTTTCCAAACAATGTTCAAACTGTAGGAGATATATGCCATGTTATTTCAAGCAAGAAAATTTTCATTCAATATTTTTTTTGTGCAATTGCTTATAATCATAATTTTAATTTTTTCAAATCTCACAAATAGTAGTATAAAATAACTCATTTGCAGGCCTGTGCAGACGGAGGCATAGTATATAGTTGCACTCTGCCCCACGCACTGCTTAATGAGGTTGTGTCATATTTTCACAGAGCAAGGTGGGTAATCCTTGGGGACTTTCATTCAGGAAGTTCTGGGCGGCTTGAATCACGATTTTTCCCACACTGATGTCAGTTTTCCATGGTTTTCCATAATCACTCCAAGGATGCTGGGATGGTTATCTACTTCAGGGCACGGCCAGTTCTCTAACTCACTGTTGACGAGAGCCTACCTACTCACCTACCTAACAGCCTAGTTATGTAGAGTGTTAGTTGGCAGCTACGGCAGGGGACAGATATGATCATGTATGGCTTACTCGACAAGTCAGTGTGCGCTCGGGCGACAAGGGCCGGAATGTATTGAAATAAACTGGATGAGACTCGGGATGGTAATGTAACTACGAGCATATTAAAAAAAGCTTCTGCTTTGAACCAGCGATAATGATCATTGGATGGCTTCACCTTGTGAAGTCATTTTGGGCAAACAAAAAGGCACGCACTAGGGAGGTAAGGGGTTTTATTGTTACGACTGCTTTCTTGCATTTTGCCAGTTCCTTTACATACCAGCGGACGTCTGGGCACATATCAGAGGGGGAAATGCAGGATGAACTTTGCAAGGGAGGTAGGGATGGCACGTTCAGGGCTGGTCATGTTAACAAATGTCTTAAAAACATCAGGCGGTGCATCCTTGCTATTGTTTCCGAAGACTGAAGATCAGATGGTTTGTGAGACAGCACATTTGCTGCCGGGCCATTTTGTTGCTGCCGAGCTACAGGCTGGTCCATGACAGACTTCTTGCTAGCGAGCATGAGGAAATTTTCTCCAACTGTTTAGCATAACAGTTTTGATTGAAAAAAAAACTTAAAATTTATCATTTGATGCTGGCAGGAGTGGGACCCAAACAGCGTTGTTTGCCACTGGTCCCAAGCAATGTCTGGACCAATTGCTCATCTGTGATGTAGTTTACAGTGATGAAAGTTAAGTGCTATGCATTATCTCAGGGCAGAAGAGAGATACTACCCTGTTGTATTATCTGTGCTAGGTTGAATTTCTTCTCCACGCTGATACATATTATTTTCACAGCGCTGCATTAGGCAGTAAAGTCTTCCCTCAGATCACACTACACTTCGAGGGGATCACACATTCTGGCAACTACACAGGGAAAATATTTTTAATATCCTCAGGAATCATTATTTTACATAGCATAGGCTACTGCTCTACTCTAGTGGGTTTCATTGTTACTCCAACCAGCAAGGTTAAGGGCGGAAACCACGAAGATGAACACCATTCCTTGCTCTGGTAGCCATTAAGCAATCATAGATAGACGCTACCCATCCAATCTAGGTTTGGACAATCATACATGTCCAGCATGGAGGTCGGCAGGACTCAAGCTACCAGCCAGACTGCCCATAAAGGATATTTTACGAGTAACTTCATTTTTTCCCAGGACCCATTACAGACTCATAGCATGAGATACCAGATGACAATAGCTGTCTTCCAACTACCACTGCAGAGAGTCTTAGATATTCCTACAGAAATCTTAACATTTTTTGTAGGTTTGATATGAGGAAAATTATTACATATTTTAAGTTGTAACATCTGTTCTCGAGTTTTTATAAAATAATTTTCTCTAAGAAATGTTATTAAAATAAATTTAAATGGTAGGTACTTGTATGTTTTCATTGTTTGATCTTTTGTTGGTGGTTTAGGCAGTGAATTATGATTTCCACATTTTGTTTACAAAGAAACTATGGTACAAGTTGAAAGGTTTTGGCCTTGTATGTAAAAACTACCAGACGAATGAGTACAACTGCGTGACTCATGTCAACCCTGTAATGTGTAGATATTGATGAGTGTGCCGTGGGCAACGCCGGTTGTGAACATCAGTGTGTGAACACTGTTGGGAGCTACGAGTGCATCTGTCCTCGTGGCTTCAAAGTCGACCCCGCAGGCGAGAAAACATGCATCGACATGGACGAGTGCGGCTCAAACAACATTTGCGATCAGAGATGCATCAATCTGCCGGGCTCTTATCTCTGTGAATGTTACCAGGGATATCAGCTTTTTGGAGCGTCTCACTGCGGTGGTGAGCTGGTGTTAAATGATAATCAGTTTATACAAAAAAATATTCTGTCCTTTCTTTTTTTACATATTATTGATAGTCTAGCGGCCTACTTGTCACCTTTATAAAAGTAAAAAGGTACTTGCAGTCAAAAAAAAATTATTTGCTTTGGCATGCACCAACAATTATTTATTTATAAATGTTTTATATAATATTCTGTCTCTATGTACTTAGCATTAAGTTAGTTTACAAGTTTGATTCATGTAATGTGTATCCCATAAGTGTGTTTATGGCATTTATTAACTTAGGGTGGTGGTTTGAAAATGCAGTGCCTCCAAACTTTCCAAAAATATGGCAGTCCTAATTGGTGCCAAGAGAAATACAAACATCTTTGTGATTATTTTTTAGTTTTCAACATTTTATATTTCAAAATTTTTCAAATATCAGAGTATGACACATGAAATAAGAGAATTGTCGGTATTTTGGGGTGTCTAAAGCTCAACCATAAGCAGGCCCCCTACATCGGCAGACTGGGCCCCAGGTACCAGGTTAGGTGACCCCACCTCCCCCACCACCAATCCTAAGTGTGGTGTCCTTCCTCATTTGCAGTCTCGCTCTCAGTTTTGATAAATATAGCTACCAATACTCGTACTAAACTAACTTGTACTTTGGGTAGAATAACTTGACATAAAAAAATAGCACATTAAAAATGTTATTAGGCAAGAAAGATGTATATGAAAGAACATAAATGTTCTGTAAGATGTAAAATGTCCAATAAACGAAACAGAAAATAGCACCACACAAACCACTTAATGGATTTCTCAAATTATATACATAAGCCATGGGCAAGCATTAAAATAAGATGCACTTAGTGTTCATAATGTTGTATACTTGTATCTCATTAACAAGTTAGATTTTTGTAGCTTTCTTGTTTGCGAATTCATTTATGACGTCTGTGAAGTCCAATGTAGAAGCCAGGATGTGTTCTATAGCCAGTAAAGATAGTGAATTTAATTAAGCGTTGCTGGCTCATAGTAGATGCTGTTTGCCAGTTCTTCAACGCATTTCCAAGTTTACTGAATGCTATTTCTGCTGCTGCACCAGTAAGGAGAAGTGTACAGAAGATACGGAGAAGTCCCTCGAACCAATAAAAATATTTTTTTCAAGCCCGCAACAGTGCTGTATATTTTTAGTTGTGAAGATGTTGACATTTCTTGCAGTATGTAGTCCAGTGCTTTTAGTATCCTTGGGCAGTGCTTCGCTATGGGGAGAACAGCTTCAACACATTCACTACATCTAGTTTCAGTTTTTTTTTTTTTTTTTAAGATAACGGCACATGTTCTTTTAAAATTTCCCATCTTGCAGGACTATGCAAAGAAAAAACGTACATACTTTCCACATAACCAAAAAATGTCACAACTTCTGGGCATATTTCAGCAGCATTGACACCAACATCGTTTAATAAATGTGTGCCACATGGAGAAAAAAGAGCTTGGATATTTTTCTCCAAAATTCTCGCTTTAACTCCTTTGACTTTACTGCACATGTTAGAACAGTTATCGTAGCCTTGCGCCCGACAGTCTTCAAGTGGGATTCGATTTCTCTGAAGTATTGAAAGTGCTTACGTAGTAATATCTTCACCCGTTTTTGGACAGAAGTCCAAGAATTTGACAAATCGTTCGCAAAATTTCGAATTTGCTTGTATCTATATTCTTGGATACGTACCTTAATATAAAAACATTTTGTTCTTGGTAGGAAACAGGAGTTGCATCAACTATTAATCCACAATAAATTACATCATTCATTCTGACTCATCCAGGATAAATAATGTGCATGACCTTTCATGCTTTTCCCTTGTCATTGAAGGTGCTTCACTTTAACCAAATGTTCACAAGTAATCTCATCATATTTTCCCAAAAATCCTACAGTTCCCAAAAAATGTCCATTATGAACATCGCCAATCTCTGTGTTATCCCCTTGGAAAGGCAAACCTCTAGAATCTAAGAACAGCGTAACTTCTAATTGCCTTCGTAAAATAGTGTTCCACTTATCAGCTTCACATGCAATCTGTTTTTGGAGCTTACTATCTATCGCTTTACAAAGTAAGGTTTGTTGCAATGATTTCCACTCACAATAACAATTTCTGTGCTCAGGGCTGTTTTCATGAGCAGGCAAACGATTATACAACTTTTACCACGGTGTCTTGCTTGGAGAAAATCCTTCCCTTTTTTGCTAAATTGATATGACTAACAAAAGGTGCAGAAATGTTTTATTGGAACAAAATACATGGAAGGCAGTGAAGTGTTTCTCTTGAAGTACTCCAAACCAGCCAATCACAGGGATATGATTCTGTGTTGTTGATAGATTTTGAGCTTAGTAAGTAATCATAAAATGGTTTTAGAGTAACATCTTTCGGAAATGTTTTTGAAAGTTCATTTATTAGCACAAGACACAATTTGTTGCCGAACAGTGTCATTAAAAACATCAGGCCATGTGCCAGGATCTTTTAAGTACATTGTATCTGATTGAACATTATCTTGGTGTTTCGTACTTGTTTCACCACTGTTTACAAATAAAGTCTCACTAACGTTATTGTCTTCTTGCGGTAACACTTCCCCCGACGCCGTGCCTGTACGGCCACTCGTGGAGGGTTCTGCAAGCATCACGTCATGTATGAATGATGTTTTGAGTGTATCACCTTCCACTTGTTCAATAGTTTGGTCACTAGCATTTTCAGATTTAAAAAAAAAATGTTGTAGTGTTTTGCCGACCAATCACATCTATTCCTTCTTTTTGAGCTTGTTCTCATTTTTGTGCCGCTGATTTATGTTTAAAGAAGACATTAACACTTCAATGAATGCAATATAATAAACATGTTAGCAAATACTTAAAGATGAAAGAGAAAATTGACACACCATCACCATGATTTCATTCACGTCCAACACCAATCGACACGTTAGTCAGCAGATAGCAGGACTAGGACTAGAGGTTGAGCTCGAACGCATGGAAGAAATGTGTTGCTCATCACGTTTCATGCATGCGTAAACAATGTAAGCTAAATATAAACCTGCCCTCTCCTCTCCTATTGCCCATTCCACCCTCCTGCCAACCTTGCACAGGCGCAGGGTCCGGGAGAATTATCGGAATATTATGAGCTGGCAGTGATGCGTGACTACCATGTATCACCACAATTATTTTGCACTAATTTATTTTGACTGTTAAAAAGTTGTAGATGTTCTACGTATTTTCTATAGTCCTATAATTTGCTTTATAACAATCAACAGGCAATCAATTTTGCACGAAACTAGGTTCAAATAATATAGACTATCCAAATTGGGGAAAAAGTTTTAAAACTTGCATTTATACCATTAATATAAAACCAACCCAGCGAGGCAGGCGTGGGCCCCCCAGACCTCTGAGCCCTGGTACCACGGTACCGGCCATCCCTTCCTATGTGGAGGGCCTGACCATAAGGTTAATAATATTTTCTTATGGAAAGAGTAACTTTCAGAATATATTTCCTGTTTGTTTCACTTTCAGATTATTAGAAATATAGTGGTGTATTGCTTTCAGTTTAAATTAGCTACACATTAGTAACATGTATGAATGGTGCATCAGATTTTGTTTCTCTCTCTTTTTTTCCTTTTTTTTTTCAGTTTATACATACAGTGCTGGAAGTGGGAAAGTTATTGTGCGAGGCGTTAAATGTTCTCAAAAACAGTCAGTGGACATGTACTCAAAACTTGCGCAAAAAATTAATCAGATAACAAACACAAACTGTCGTTTGGATGTTGTGCACAAAATTCAGTGTTTGAACTCTGAACGGACTTACAAGAAATATGGAGAAGATATACTTAGCGTAGATTTGTTTATAAAGTGTCCCGAGAACATTACCAGTACATGCAACAACAGGAATGCTACGTGCAATATCCACCTTTTGGAGTCAGCTCTGAAGAAAGCAATAAAACAAGGTTCCTTCAGTCTAAAACATGAGTAAGTATAAGTAGGTATGAATTGCATTCATGCAAAAATGAAAAATTTTTGTGTAAGCGTTGAGAACAGAGTTTTGACTTTTTCAATGATAAATAAAATATTGTTTTTTTTTTACATGCAGATTTATTTGAGCTATTACATAAAAATCTGTAATATGCATAGTAATAAGGCATATCCCATACCAAGAGACAACATTTAGTATAATGGGAATAGACTGCTAAGCCCACTACATTGTAAAATGGAGACGGAGAAAATAGGTACTCCCAGGATAGTGCTCATGGAAAGACAAATACACAAAACTGGCAGTGTGCCACCGCTTGCGGCCTGAAGAAAGTGGCGCAGTTAACGAAACATTGCGACCGCACATTCGCATAGAGAAAGTGTTCACCCAATCTCTTCTTGTGTGCAGGTGCAAGCACATTCACGTGCGTGAACATGTGGGTGTATTTTATGTTCATGGGTGTGTATCTATGAGTATCATCCTGTGAGTATGTATATGATTTCTGTCTCCTTATGACAATATTTAATGTTAGCAAAAATCTTGTAACAGGTTACTGTCCTTTTCTCTCGTTGTAGATCTCAGTAAACACCAGCGCACTAGCTCAGTGTGAGTTGGAGACTTTGACTACGTAATAATGAAAGTTTGTTGATACCAGGATTGCTAATAAATAAAAGAAGTTAAATGTTTACTGGAGATTTATTGTCGTCTTGGCAAAACAATTGACACTCGCAGCTGACAAACAAAAATAAAAAGACAGAATTTCAGCCTTTACAAAACAAAGCTTCTCACTTCGAGAGTTATGAAGACATGAGAGAATTGTTACTTTTCTCTCGCGGCACCCTATTGACTCCTCGCACCGATGGAAAATAAATTCAATAGATATTTGAAATGTCGGAAATACAAAAGAACGTTAAAGTTGCGGGCGCTGGTTGGTGCGAGTCACGTGATCACACGCTGCAGGCTGTCCAACTTACAGCTTGCAAACGATCGTGCTGCGACGAACTGTTGTGATACCCGAGAAAGGTCATGCTCCCTTATATATTGGTAGAAAGATTCCTCATTGAAAACATATTGTTTTCAAGCAGTCGGTCACGTCAGCCAAAGGTGACACCTGTTATTTTCTTAGTTCCACCAGTTTCATCATGTTGTGCCTTGCGGTGGCGATGCTTTTAGTTTACTAACCCAGTGAAAAGGAAAGGATGCGCTATCGTTGTTGACGACGTCTGTTGTTTACATTACTGATGAAATGAGGAAAGAAAAATTACAAATTTGGAAACACGAAAATATATGAAATACAAATAAATTGTCATTGCCACGACCTTTCACATGTTACATGAATTACTATCCTAGACTGAAATACAGACAATTGAAATACTTCCGGAATATGCAAATTTTATATATATATATATATATATATATATATATATATATATATATATATATATATATATATAAAATTTGCATATTCCGGAAGTATTTCAATTGTCTGTATTTCAGTCTAGGATAGTAATATATATATATATATATATATATATATATATATATATATATATATATATATATATATATATATATATATATATATAGCTGCAATGCTACAATCTCTTATGCCTCATGTGAAACTGTATCTGATTGAAATATTCTTAAATATAGCATATTCAAAAATCTTTTTGTTCTGACATTTCAGAACCGACAGTAATGGACAAACAATAACAGTGTCATCTTTCCGAGTTCAGCTGTTGTCTAGTGTTGGTGAGGCCCAGCGTGGCATCACAAACAGAGAAGAGAATGTTCTGTTTCCATCCCAGCACATGGTAGGGCGATACCATGGCGGCCATGATCACACGGATGCCTCTCCCAGCAACACGAGACACATCTGGAACGCGACAGGTATGAAGCCGTTTATAGGCTGAAAAGTTGCTTATTTATGAGTTAAGACACGTGTCAGTTGTAAATATACGTGAAGTATTTATATGCTACCCAACTGTTTGAGGCCAATGTCAGGACAGCAGTTAGGGAAGAGGGGAGGGATGGTTGTAACCCCTCCCCCCCCCCCCCCCCCCCCTTCATCCAAATTACACTATTGGATGTCAACAATTAATGTTAAAATTATTGATAAGTCTTTCATTGCAATAAAAATATGCAGTTACTGTTTACTATAATGCCTTTTATTGTAGTATGAGGTAGTGCTTCTTTTATAAATTGTTATAATTAACACTTGTGCCAGCACAGTTGATACCGAGTCTAACGCGTACCTCCCTTTTCAGTCAGCCTGTGTAACCTCCCCCCCCCCCTCCCTGCCCCCGACCCTCGAGCTCCACTTAACGCCAATGAGAAATTTCTGGCTATGCTACTGTGGTGCCCGAGCGGTTGGCAAGTCACAAACACCTCATGAAAACGAAACTAAGTCAATTGAACACATTAAATTAATTAAAAACATAACAAGAGATACAAGTGCAATATTGCAATCACTTACTGTGCGAGTCTGCGAGAGCTGTCATGGTGAATAAAATAAAAGTTATTAATTGCGTTACAAACAATTTCACGGTGATATCGCAGTGATGGAAGCAGTGGTCTCTTAGGTGTTGGTCAGCGGAGCCGTCCCAAGCAGACAAAGCGAACACTCTGGCATCCGGTGACGAAGTGGGGCGTCTCCAGGCTCAGCATGGCATAATAAAGCAAAATGACTAGAGTGGGGAAAAGTCTCCCACCAATGAGAAATCAGAGCGTCAGTCATCAGGCTGGTATGTGCGCACACGAATGGCTAGTCGTACAGAAGTCATGTGACTGGAAAATAGGAGCGTGATTTCAGCAACCACGAGTGGTAACAGCCACAGCAAAGAGACAGGAGCTCATCTTCCGCCAGCTCGACCTGTTCGTCGGCATATCACTGCTCCGACCTCTCACGTCTACAGCGCAGCGGGCTGTTGCCCCGCTTCAGACACCAACAATGCGCCAGCTAGAGTTAAGGTGTGCCAATTCATGCTGTTGTCACGCGCTCACCCGCAGGCTCTATGATAGGAGAACCTGCAATCATCGCGGACGCCCAGTATTCTCGACGCCATCGGCGACCGCCCGAGACCATCCTATGGGATGGGGAATTTGCCGCCACCTACTCATCAGTTGAGGCAGTGCCCCCTTGCGCTACCCCACCCCCTGCTGCACTTTGGCGTGATCAGCGCTGCACGAGGTTGCCGCATTGTACCATTGGTCTCCCGAGGGGAGGGGGACCCATTCGACCTCATCCTCACTGCCTGCTCGGGAGGCAGACCAATGCTGTTCCGCTGTGCACAACAACGCACGAGGTGCGTTGATGCATGGGTCCCTGAAACCATTCAAGTACGAATGATTCACTGAGCTGAACAAACCGCAGCACCAAGAGTAAACTACATGATGTGTGTTTAGAGTACTAAATTGTTGTGCTCCCCCAAAAGCGGAGTCTCACATAAACACGGGCAAATGTTACCTCCCATTTGTCATAAGGGCATAACTGCATTTTATTAAAACTGTAAAATGTACAGTAAATTGACCTTGGCAGTTCTGGCAGTGGCCATGCAAAATGCCCGAATTCAAATTCCCTGATCAGTGATCACTTATTAAATAATTAATATAATTTAATAATGTTTACTAAAAGGGTTCTCCGTGTATTGTGTGCCTTGTATGTTTTTATTTTAGCTTCTTATGTGTTTCACGAGCCTTCCCGGCTTTTTACAGGTCAATGCAATTCCCCGACACAATTAGCAACAGAGACAGAAGTCGGAAATGTTCCTTTAAAATTGCTGAGTGTTTTAGTGTGTTTACTTGTTCTTACTTGTATAATGTTCAGTTTATGTAATTTTATGATTTTCCCTCACGGTGTTGGCCGGGGTGTTGGCGGGAGATGTCTGTTAGCTAACTGCATCTCCATGTCACCGTCTTCAGTCTAGCTCAGCGAGCCTAGGAAGTGCATGTGCTCCACGTCGTGGGGGAACGTCACCTTCTTTGTTCGACCAGTGTAGCTGCAATAGTAAGTGTATTGTATCGGAACCTTTTATTAATTTCTTTCCTCGCCCGCATTTACACTATCATCTCCGTAGACTCGTGGCGCCGTAGATGCTACGAATTTGATTTCTCATCGTGCTTAACAGTGCTTTTCACCGTGTCGGCCGCTGGCCGGCCTTGTATGCCAGGCCCGCTTCATTCGAGGGATAAAGTGTATCTACTGTATGTGTGATCTCGTTCAGATTAAATACAGCGTTCCAATGTACTTCGTCTTATTTTATTTTGTTAAAGCTTAATGTAATTTTGGGATCTGGCCCACTCCAAAAAAACCAATCATGGTCTCACTTTTGGACTTTAAAAGTGTGTTAAGGAACTCTTGTATCAGTTTGTTAAAAGACGTGTGCTGCGAGAGCAATCGCCACGTGGCTGTCTACCTACTACTGCCCTGAGATACCATTCACATGTGCCCAGCCGCATACTAGATGAACTGGTGCCCTGGGACAACATCTTTACTCAATTTTATTACAATGCATCAGGGTTTTTCTCAAATCACGCATACATCGCCCCTCGCAAGTAACCAAGCCATGTCAGAGCATTATAAAAATAATTTTTCGGGTGGAGGGTAAGGGGAAATAAATGCTATGTTCCACCCCATCTACAAAATTTGGGGCGAAGGGTAAGGATGTTACAATTTACATGTTGACGTCATCAGGTGAGACACGAGGCGAACGATGACACAAATTACTTACTGATGATTTGGGCACCAACGGTGCTGCCTAATCACTGCACTATTGACACTCGTGGTTCTCAGGGATGCTGTGGGTTCCATCTCACCCGAGCGTACTTACAATACACTTTGCAATACTAAACATCATCATACTATACTGAGAGATTATAGCTGGGCATGTTAAAGACGACATAAACACTCGCAATTTGTACTGGTAAAAGGAAGTTTTTTGTGCCAACATACAATGCGTGCCTTTATTATTTAGTGATTACTTCGGGTGTGTAGCTAATTCTGGTGAGTGAACCCTTGGCACATAACCTAGCAACACAGCTCCTACAGGATGATTTCCCCACTGTGTCAGAAGACACAGCCTCTTACAGGTTAGGGTCCTACAGCCACTATGATGGACTGCAGGGTTCACCCAGAGGCAGGACACGGGGATGAAATGGACACAACATAATAACAAACGAATACATAACCCTGACAAATCAATGATACACTACAGGCTTTACCCTCAACTATTGCCACCCATCGGGACTCGTCTCCTAGGCACACGAAGTGGGGCGACAGTCTAAACACAAAGTGCAAACTAGTATCGATAAATAATTTGCCATACAAAATACCCTTGACAAATAACACATCACAACTTGGAAGAGATTCCACCACAGCTAACCGCAACTCATCAGGACTGAGCGGGCTAGTGCAGGACATACACATTACGAGACAAAACATTCAGGACAATGAAAGAGATGAAAAGTTAGCACGACATGGTAAATAAACACACAACTGTGTGAAGCTACTCTTAAATGGCGCGGCGGCCGGATGGTGATTGGCCGACCACGTGGTCAAAACAAAACAAATGAGAACTCTTCATAAATATTCCCATAAAAATACTGGAGATGCAACAGCGTAGCAGAGACAACCATAAATAGCTCTTAAAATGTGGTAATTACAGAGTTACGGACCTAATGGTACACGGACCTAATGGTACACGGCCACGTGGCTGGACATGAAATTGGTGCCAAAGACATAAAAATTAATAAAATACTTTACATCTCTATAAATAAATCATGCCCTTGATATTTCACGTCAGAATAAATCTGCAGTTACATAAATTCACTCAAAACATAGCTAGATGGTATCAGATACAGTCTTGTACGGCACGTGGTCGGAACACACATTCTCTCGTCGTTTATAATAACAAAAGCCAACAAGGGTTGCAAATAATTAGGTTATGCAGTCTAGCGTTATGCTGGGAGCAAATTAACAATATGTACGCAAGCAAAGTTGAATTGGTATGCTAATGAAAACTATGGTAACCTACATCAGTGCAATAAAAATGTGTGTGTGTACGGACAGTGTCTTACCTCTACAACACCACTCGGACAACTGTAACGAGGCAAGCTCGCGCTGCCCTAACATTGCTGCCTACAGGGTTCACACGAGCGGAAATGCTATGCACGCCTCATAAAATATTAAATTATTAAATGCAATGGCACAAAAGCAATAGCAAACAGTATTACATGTACCATTTAAATTAGCATTTTTCTGTTAACTTTATAATGTCTTTTGAAGGCGTCTTTATGTAAATTACTGTCTTGTAATTTTTTGGCGCACATTTCAAATTAAAAACATAAACACAAACATAACCCTTACATTAAAAAGACATTTGTACAAAACTCGACCCTTGAAAAATAAATAATTGAGACAAAACACTGATTATGATTGAACTGGAAGTCGGGCCTGTCTACTTTGCATCACTTGCAAGAACGTCAAAAATCTCACAAAAGGGATTGAGTGTTTGCTCCGCAAATAGAAGTGAATTTTTCCTCGCACGGGATGTTTGCAGTGTGAAAACGTGGAATAGCTTGGTGACATAAGCCACTATGGTGCCTGTGTTCAACTGCATGATGAAGTCCTTCATCGATTGTAGCTACAACTCTTTTATCTTGTCCTGTGCCCTATAGACTTGTAACGTAAGGCGCAGCAGTGCCACATCACTTTACTCTTCCTAGTGTGTAGTACAGCAGCACAGTTTTTTTACTATGTCGTTCAGAACTTTTGTGTAGTTGTTATAGGGGCATAATACAATTTTTTTAAACATTAATTTCAATAAAGTTTTGGCCAGAGCATAATATAGTACTCTCTGTATCCACAAATTTCCTGACATATCCTGTAGCAATACTATAATGTAACTATAAGATATGGCGGGAATAGGTCTCTATACTAGTAATTACATTTTAAAAAGGAGCCAGAAATAACAAGTACTCTCAGGGTTGTAGGTACTCCTTGATAGACATAAACACAAAAGTCGAACAAACACAACCATACATCCGCATTCACGTGGAAAATGTATTCGTCTGACTTTTGTATGTATGTGTGTATCCTTTTTGTGACCTTTTTAAAATGTAAATAATGTAACTATAATGTGTGTTTAACCAACCATAGTGTGTGTGAAAACACCACATCATTTGCTGCTTGTGTAGGTAGAGGGGTATGTACTGCTGGAGGATACTGGAACAGGGCCACCGCTGGTTGCGAACCGTGTCCTGCAGACACATACCAGCCTACTGTGGGGCAGGCACGGTGCTTGCCCTGCCCAGGAGACTCCAGAACTGATGGCACAGGAAGCATCAGTGTGGACGACTGCAAGAGTGAGTATGTGAACAGGGCCGACGCATACAGGGGGTTTCTGAAAGACACAAGTCTGCACGGTTGTGGATTGTTATCAAAATATGCTATGTGCTTTTGTAATAGCGCCACATATTCCCAAGTTATTCAGGCAAAAGGACCGCCCATTTATTAAGTGTCAACCTAAGACAACATAATTCTGCACATACAACATATTTCCCCACAGCTATCACAGTTTGCATTTTAGATAATGCATGAATATACGTGTGTTTTGAAGAATAAATGCTAGCTTGGCATTGCCAACTGCCAAAACTTGTGTGGTTACAGATAACATGTTAATTTTTCTGGTGATAGGTCAGCCCATCTGATCACATGTATACATCTAATACACACCTAACAATTTTTCCATGAGTCTTCCATGATACGGGAGAACCTTGACATGACAGCTGTCGCACCTTGTTTTTACAAGAAACTACCTGCAACCTGTTTTAAGATCAGGACCTGTATTTTGATAAGGGTGACAGCTAGGGCCATCTGTTTTTTTTTCGTGAAAAGATTCCACGAGTAGTTGTACCGGAAAACACATTAGCTCAGAAACAATTTTGTGGGTGGATGTTTTGAACTCTCACGTGTATGCCAGTAGATCAGGGAAGTTCATTGTCTGAGTAACTTAATTCTGATCGACCCAGTTAAATAGAGAATGTATCCTCACTCATACACCTGCTTGTGTGCATGAAGAATATTGATGTATATTTGGCTCACAAAACCTTTCGCGAAAAATATGTGGCCCCAGTGATACAGCAGCATATTTATTATTTCACATACAATATTTTTTTTAAAATGGGAAAGCAACTTGTCCTTATGGTAGAAGATAGATGAGTATGTGTGCAATTAAAACCTGAGCTCTGTGACTTGAGTAAGTAAGTATTATATAATGAGAACAAAAATAAGTGCTCACTTTAAATTGCAAGTTTAGGTTTAGCTTATTAAAAGTGTTGCCATATATTCCAGAATGAAGAACATAGTTTTGGGGCAGTTGCATTTTTGATGTGTTCTAAATTAATAAAGGTCATATACACATATAAACAAACACAAATTAAATTAAGAAAACTTTACAATCTGATGCATGTACTGAATATAGTCAAAAAATTATGCAGGCCTTTATATATACAGTACTTGTTCAAACATCCAATAATATCTTTTTTGTCTTCAAGTACCTCTATACCATTTTTTTTTTTAGGTTATGCAGTTAATCTCAAAAAAAAAATTAGCATAGGCTTCTGTAACATACAAGAACAGTACAGGGATTGATGTTCGCAAACATGGAATTGTTCAGGATACAACAGTATATCTTGCAAACATACATTTGGTTTACTGTAGGTATACACTATTTTACATCTAAATAGCTGACACACCTACAAAAGTAGGTAATACTGCAATTAAACAAAAATGAGTTAACATTGTGCAAATTAAAGGTGACGTGTTAATTTCAGGAAGAAGCTGTGGTAGTTTTATCAATGAGCTGCAAGGCTTCATAGAGACACCAAACTATCCAGGCTTGTACCCCAGCAATACGGAGTGTACATGGTCCATCAAACCACCGAAGGGCAGAAGACTCCTGTTCATAGCTGCAAGCGTGCAACTAGAGGAAGTTGGTTGCCATGACCATTTGGTCATCAGGAAAAATAGTGAGTGCAATACGGCTTGCTCGTCATTTCACCAGACAAACGCAGTGTAAAATGTAACATAAAGGTATGCACAGTAATCTAAAGAAAATAAATAAAAATGAAGTGCCTGTTTGTTATATGAAAATTAATACCAATTTCTAAACGTAATATGCTATTTACACAATGTCGAAACATAAATGATTTTTTTTCTTTCTTTCTTCCCCAGAATAGGCTCCGAAGCGGCTGAACAGATTTTAATGAAACTTTCCCAGATCATATAGTTTATTTCAACTTAAAATCTGCATTTTATTTCATCTCAATATCTCAAATGGTTACAAAGTAAATTAACTATTTCATATAATTTTTCTTAAATTTCTTACGTCATTTTACTGCAAAATGATTATTGCATAACAAAAGCATTGTTGGAACAACAATAGTTTTGTAGCAAAATAAGCTAATCTTTATTTCAATTGTGAAGTGCTCATACTAGGTACCATTTTTAAAGTTATAACACTAACAGTATAAAACTATTTCCGATAGTAAAGTAACAATGATTCAAAACAATTATATAGGTATCTACTTCAATAACTTAATAAAATCTGTGTGAAGAGATGGTGAGCTGTATTTTAATAACACCATAAAATCTGAACTAAGCAATATTTATATTTTAAACATAAAACCCAAGCGAAGCAAAATTGGGCTGTATTTTAATACCTCCATAAAACCTAAGTGAACCGAAATTTCTATTTATTAAAAACACGAAAACAAATCCTAACTTTCATGCGAACGAAGTTGCAAGGGTCAGCTACCTAGTTTACAAATATTTTTAAATAGACAGTGTTGTCTTATATGGATAGTAATTGTTATAATAACTTGATTTAAGTTAAAAATGATGTAAAAGACATGAATTCAAATACTCAAAGTGTAGTACTTGTTGACAGTCTCACACAAACCAAGTAGCCTCACCCTAGTTCGCCGCCACCCAACCACTAGGCTTACCACTAACGGCGCCCTTCCACCATGCTGAAACGTTCTACAACTCGCCATCTGATAAAGCTGGCTTAGCCAGCGAAATGTAGTGATCGCACAACAGCGTGGAAAATGTGTTGTCCTACTGTGCGTGTTTCTCTGTCGACAAGTACAACTCTGTGAGTACTTGAATTCCTGTCTTTCTATATAATTTTGGTAGCCTAGCAGTCTACTTGCAAACTTAACTAACATGTTTATGTTTTGATTTAAGTTATGCTGAATAGATCCCATCTAAACTAGATTTATTTAAATTTCTTTATATCCAAATGTCATGACTTGAAATTAAAAATCAAAACTTGTTTATGTTACTTTATTCATTACAACCCAGCAGACTTTCTGGAGTCCAGGCAGTTTCACCAATATGTATCTGCATTTGCTTACGAAGATAGTAATTATTAAATAGTGAAGGAACCTTATAGATGTGACGAACACGACAGGAAAAAAAAAACAAGATGGCTTTCAAAAATAACTGCTAAGATACCCCTTGTGCCTTTAGTAAGCTCAGTTAGTTCAAATAATGAATCTTAAAAATTTAGACCTGAAGAAATTTATACGTAAATCCAAGATTGTGCAAACTTCTCTACCTAAAATATATAGTAAACAGTAGACAGTTACTTTGTTGATTACAGGAATCCACTCATAGAATTTTCTGCTGCACAATGTCAGATACAATAATGTTGGCAGAATTAAGAAGAACCTGATATTAAGATACACTTCTCCTGAGGTTGTCTTTTTTTGTCCAGGAGCTTCAGGCAGTTTAAAAAGGTGGCTTATACTACATATACTAATCTTGCCAAAAGTGTTAAGTGGACAGAACACGAGGCTGTTCACAAGTCATTATAATTTCTGTGGCACTATATTGTTGCTTGGTTTGAGGCATACTGTATAACCACGTCGGTTTGTCTCTGAATCATGATAATGTTGTACTACCAAAGTGACAGCAAAAGGGTCTTTGTGGGAAGCAAGTACTGGGACTTTGCGAGTGATTAGATCTGGAATTGGCACCAGTTTATCAATTGTGGGTCAGAGAAGCACGACACTCATGTTTAGCAGTGCGTGTGACCGACAGCGCAGTGTGTGTATGGCGTAGTCCCCCCCCCCCCCCCATAGATTCACTGTCTGTTGTGAGAGCTGTGTTTGGTGACCGACCAGCGTGGTAGTCTATTGTCGCAGCAGTATCAAGGCTCTCGTGATGCCTAACAGATTGCCGCATAGTGGAACCAGAGTGGCGAGGGCCCTACCACCTAATAAAAGTGCGACACTGGGAACTGGGCCACCAATACGGCACCAAATCCAAACGTACACCTGGCTTAAACATAAGATAACCCCCCTGCATCATTTCAAATTTCCCACCTCCCCTCAGTGTTTACCAACCACCGCTCACAGCCTGAAGAAACTGGCCTAGCCAACGAAACGTAGCAAGCATGCATCTTGTTAATTTTTTAAAAGCATGTGGCTTTAATGTGGATAATTATATTATTTTTAATGTACATGTTGGGGTTAGGGTTACACAATGGTGAACTCAAAATATATTCAGTTTCGTCCTAGTATTTAAATCATTATCAAATTACATCTCGTTACAATATGTTTTACAGCTCGTTACAGAATGTTAGATACTCATTAAATTGGAGGAGGTCTCGTTAAGTTTACTTGGTTACATTGTGTTAGATAATAAAGTGATTCATTATGAAATTACTTGTTTATATAAAAGGCCACTCTGGCTAGTTTACTATGGTCCAATTTCACCTTGTCCATGATGCCATATGCTGAAGACTAGATGCATGTCGGCGGCGGACGGTATGCCCCCATTTCTGGACGCCTTGCTGGTGCAGTGTCACGACGATAAAGACCTCGTTCGCCACATTTACAGCCATAATATTTGGCGCACTCGGCCTGCCTGGCGGGGTTTGTTTAGAAGCCAAGGCTTCGCTCCACTTCTTCACAATATGTTTGTGCTACCTCAATCAGGCTAGCATGTCTGTATGTTGCTGCACGTAACATTCTGCTTGGAAAATGTATTTGTCTGACATTCATGTGTGTGTGTGTCTATCCATGAGTACCACCCTGTGAATACTTGGGTCATTTGTTGTCATGATTTGACCACCATTTATAAAATATAACTGTAAATAACATGCATTATAATGTTAACTTATGGGTGAGCTTGCTATTCAACATAACTGATGCTTTATGTGGTTTTCAGGGTCGCCGTATTCTGTGATAACATTTGAAGCTTGCAGGTCGCTGATGCAACCAATAGCCTTTGTTGCTCAGACAAAGAAAGTGTGGATACAATTCAAGTCTGATGGCCGTGGCTCTGCGAGGGGATTCCATATACATTTTGTTACTTACAATGGTACAGTATATATATAGCTATCCTGTGAAACTAAGTGATTATAAGGCAGTGTAACTGATTACTTAATTTTCCTTATTTTCTCTTAAACTGTACAACTTTAACACAGCACCAAAGAGTACATAAAAAAAGAAGCCCATCACCCGAGGATCCCTCAAAGACAATGCAGGGTATGAGTTAAACAAACCTAAAGGCTGTTCACAGTAAAGTGAGCACTTTTGAAAGCCCTGCTTAAGATCTGCTTGTAAACACATTCCATCCTATTTCTGCCATATGTAAAATTAACATTGCCATGGTCCTGGTAACTTTATTCATACGTCGGTCAAGTAAAACTGTGAATTATTAGAAAAGTAAACATTTGATCATTTTGCTCAATCAAACACTTATACAGTATAACTCTGTTAATATGTTTCTTAAGAGACTGAAAAAATAATGCTTATTAACCAGGAAAATTTCTCAAAAGGGTCAAATCACACAGGTGCGTATAGACAAGGTGCAAAATTATTCTACTTATTAAGTAGGAAAACTTCTTAAGTGGGAACTTCTTAACAGGGTTTCACTGTATGCATTAAAAATACAGAAAGTAAAACAAATAATTCAGTATTCTCAAATATTTTCTTCTCGCACTTTTAATTCAGTGTTAAGACATGGAACTACTTTATTTTCGTTGTTACCAACTGTAGAGGGTGCATGTTAAAATACACATGCAGGTAGGGGCGGTGACATTTTTCATAGGTTGATTGCAAAAGTGCTCACTTCATCGTGAACAACCGTTAGTTAGAATGCTTTCCAAGAAGGCTAGCTTCAGTGTCATACATGCTGACAGGTCATTGATGATTTAGAGCACGGTTGCCACCAGCCCTGAAGCTGAAATCCTGGTTCCAGTGTATAAAAACTCTGGAATAGTTGGGACAAATCTTGTAAAAATCCTTGGAATTAAAAAAAATGGCAAATTACAGAAAAAAAAAAAAGTGGAAATGAAGGACATTTACATATTTAATGTAGTTGTTTTTGTTTGGAATGTACAGACCATGGTAATTGTTTTCTCACTCACACTTATACTTTTGTTTACACAACAACTGCATCAGCGATAATTTTCATTTCCTCACCATTGTGATATCAATTTTATATTCATTTGATCGTGTCTCTGTGAACAGTTCTAATTTATCCCTGCATTCATATGCAGTACTTTTTCTTTAACTGGATTTTTACACCAGAAAACTAACTGGGGACAGCAATAGCATACAAACCAAATTAACATACAGTCATAAGCAGTTTAGTTAAGAGATACCTGCCTAGTAGCATGTAGCTCCTTTTCCCCCGATCATGGCAGTGATGTGGCATGGCATGGACTCCACAAGGCACCAGAAGTAGTCGGTAGCTGTACTAATCCATGACTGCTGCGCAGCCTCCTAAAATGCCTGGAGATCGTTAAAAGCAGGATACACTGCACGCACATCCCTCTTGACAGCATCCCAGACGTGTTAGATAGGACTGATGTCAGGTGACCTTGTGGGCTAGGCAAGCAACCTCAAATCTGTAGATCCCATTAAGGCGAACCTGGTTCAATCCCCGGCTTGGTCACTCCCGGATTTTGACAACCGGGAATTGTGCTGGATGATGCCGCTGGTCGATAGGTTTTCTTGGGATCTCCCGTATCACCCGCCTCTGCATTCCGGTGTTGCTCCATACTCACCTCGCTTCACCCTCGTCGGCTCTTAAGGCCTCATTAAGAGCATCTCAAATCTTTCAACTCATGTCTGTAGAACATTGATCCAACCACTCAGTCACAATTCAGGAGCAATGGACCTGTGCAGAAGTGGGTGGGAGTGATCTGCCAGCAGGCGCCTGCATCATTCATTAGTTAGGGATGATGGAACATGTACAGTATGAGGGTACCACCTCTTACCTGAACTGTATCCTGCCGACATGAGGGACCCATTACTTCATGTGGATGGCAACTTACTCATACCCTGCCATTGGCATGTACTCAAGCGCCAAGAAAACCTTTGTCCATGTGTAGAGGGTCGCGTTGATTGAGCCTTTTGACATGTGGTGAGCAGAGGTACTTTAGTGGAACAGTGGCTTCTGTACCCCATAGTGAGGTGGTGTGGCTGCACACAGGTTATTGTAGTCCAGCATTGAATTGGCGAGTGATCTACTGCAATGTGGCCTATCTATCTGCTGTTACTGGTCAAGCTAGCTAACTGCGACCTCTGTTGTAGATACAATGTACGCTACATCAGTTTTCCCTGGCGGTGGTGGTTTCACCTGAATCCAGGAACTCGCAGTACACTTTTGACAATGTGACGTCTGCCACAAGAATTTAAAAAAATACAAATTATGAAAGTACACTGTTTATTCAGGGTTTCAAGCTACTCAATCAAAATACAATTTACCATAACAATTGATTTAAACATACAATATAAAATTTACTTTGCTTTAAAAAGATATAAACCCTTGGGCGAACACAAAAGTTCCACACAGGAGTGCTGTAAGAAAATTTCAAGTAATTAAGGGTTCCTTCTTTCATCCAACCAGTACTAAACATTACACAAAATATATACTCAATAGAGAAAACACAAATGCGGAAATGCGGTACTGGATTCTAAATAATTAAGTTGAAAGAAGGTCAAAATATTTCATTGCCCTTCTCATATTAATACTGAAAATTATTTCTGAGATTCACTAGAGCGCTGTGACGGCCTTCCAAAGTCTAGAGACCATTAAAAAGTGTTCTGACAAGCACAATTTAAAAATGTGAATTAAAAAGCAACGAACCGCCCTCGGTTCGTACCATCTACATTATTTCACACAGGTGGGTTACCTCTATTGTATCACCATATTGCGCAAGCCGGTGCAGATCCAATTAAAAAGCCATCACGATTCAGGCAGCTGGCAAAATATGAATATCCAAAACTACTTTCAACCGTAGTCTAAGTGCAAGGCTACACACAACAAAAAAAAACTGTACGTGCCACGCGCAACTAATAAGCTAAGCCAAAACCAGAATTTAAACACTGAGGGCACAAAATGAATTTAGAATAAAATCTACATGCACAACCCTAGAACTCCTTGACTAGCCCCCACAAAACCTTAATTCAAGCTCAATGCATTAGCATTATACGGCAAACCCACCTATGCTTCTCGTCAGCCATGACGATATTCTAACTGTCATCAGCTACCAAGCCGTAATGCGTAGCAACCTAACATTGCATGGAAACCCATCAGTGCCAGGAACAGAAATTAAAGCGAAGTTACTCAAACGCTTGCCGGCGTAGAAGTGGACCAGCCAGCAACATGAGCAGAAGGCTCGGAACTTCAAACTGTAGCCAGTGATCAATGAGAGAGAAGCTCGATGCGCCTGCGTGGTAGGAGGGGATCCATAGATATGGGAAGGAACAGGAAGCAGGTAGGTTGCCAAGACAGCCCAGAGGCGGAGCGGCCGAGCACAGCAAGTCGTTAATGTTCGGTGCGTACTCTATACTGCGGAACATTGGTGGCCCGTGGAAATTAATAAAGGTTGTATACAGGCATAACATAGACACATTTAACGAACCAAACTTGAAATTATAAATGTGCTTGTTGTTTGAAAGTGCCATAGCATGTTTTTTATCTGCAAGTAAATTTCTTTATAAAAATGACAAATTTCTTTATAACTGAATAATGTAAACAAGTTATGTTACAGTAAGATTACTAGAATCTTACTTCTTTCATTTCTCCATCTGATGTACATGACAAAATTTTGTACTTGGAAATGCTTATTATATTTTATCTTTTGAAATAGCAAACAAAGTTCATATAATCTAATTATCAACAAGTAAAGAGTGTGCTTTGAAAAAAAAAAAAAAAAAAAAATTATTTCTTCACACGATGCTATGATAATTAGAGCCTATCAATTTTTGCTAGGTTGGGCAGTCAACATTGAGGACATTTAGCTTACATTTAGAAACAAAAACAGTATGCAGAACAAATTGTACACAAACATAATTATTCTGGGTAAAGCAGCACATATGGCTACCCTACTCTCTGACAATATATGCCACACTGTTCCCCTCCCTCTTGTGCCGTTTCAAGTCTGACTAGCAAAGTCAGGAAGTTTGAAATGGCTAGGAGGAATTGTGGCAAAGTCAGGGAAGCAGGTAACATCCTGGAAATTCAAGCCTGTAACACAATATAATGTTACATATTTTCTGTATGGCCAAAACATTCTCAGCAGCAGCCCAAGGAACTTATTCTAAACTGATTGAGTACAGGAAAATTAATTTTCATTATGTTATAAATAAACTTTCAAGTGAACACTTGTACTCGTCATAGTGTAAATGATGTTCAGAAACTGCAAGATTCTGTGACTTTCACTTCAGACACATTTCGTAACCCAAGGCCTCTCTATGGTAGAAATTTTTCTGCCGAATGCCAAAAAATACTGGAAATTACATTATTATTGACTTGGAGACCTGGAAATGTCAGGGAAATTTGATTGTGATATTTTGCAGCAACCATGTCTGGCAGTTACCTGCAAGCTGCACTTTTTTCTGTTTTCCCTGGGCTTCTTTGTATATTCCAGCCCCGTAATTTTTTTTTTCCAACATCCTCTTTCTTTCCAGTCTAGCCACTTCACCTTGTCTTTGTGTTTAACTGTCAACATGATGAATATAAATACTTCATTCCTACTGCCCTGATCTTCTGGAAATCTCTTGTATCCACTGTCCAAGACTCGGCTTAGCTGCATTTGTAAGTGCATGTATGTAGCACGCCTTGGTATAACAACTGATTGCACTTGAGTGAAAAAACTTTCTACATTGTGTTTCCCACACACCTGTGGAATACTTCTCCTAGTTTCTTACCTGTTTCCGCCTCTGTCCAAACCTACAGGCAATCGCCTCTCTACAGGAGGTCACTGATTTGCACATGTCAGTCTAGGTGGAGTAGCTGAGGTCACCTAATTTGGCAATTCTTTGTTGCAGAAGAGTACCACAGGCTCGTCGAAGATATAGTGCAGGACAGCAGACTGTATGCTTCTGAAAACCACTTAAATATACTTCAGGTATGTGATTAATTTTCTTTTAGTAGAACCGCAAAAACACAGGATTACAACTTCCATCGTAATTTAATGGATTATAAAGAAATAAAAGGACAGGTAAGTATAGGTTGTTCACAGTAAAATGAGCACTTTTGAAAGCCCTGCTTGAAGTCTAATTGTGTGCACGTTTTGTATCCTTCCGCCTTATGTAAAATTAACATTGCCATGGGCCTCATCACTTTATTCATGTGTCGGTCAAGCGAAACTGTGAAATTATTACAAACGTAAATATTTTACAAATCTGCTCATTTTTATATGTTGATGCATAAAAAAACCGAAAATTAAACAAATAAATTAATTTATCACAAATTATTACCTAACACTTTTTATTTGACGTTAAGATACGGAACTGCTTTCCATAATTCGTTACCAACTTTACTGAGTGTGTGTCACTCAGTGGGCCATTAAAATATATGCAGCCAGTGGCAGTGACATTTTGCTAAGGTTGATTTCAAAAGTGCTCACTTTATTGTGAACAGCCTTTACTTGCTAAGAGATGCATGCACACATATAAACTGCAATAGACTGTAATAGAAAAACACATGTCCATGCTCACATGCATGATGTCATGCCAACAGGTGGGACACTTAGACGATAGCAACAACACTTTACCTGCTGATTGATGGGCGCCAGCGGTGGTTCCTACGCACCGCACTTAGAGACTCAAGAGTGATCTCAGGGATGCTGTGGGTTCTGTGTGTTCGTCTCACCTGTGCGTACTCACTGAACAACTTTACACTTGCCATTACACTTAAGAAACCTTGGCTGAGCTGGGTATCTGACACTACTACAGAACATTCACATTTTACACTGCTGATGTAGGTATTTTTTGACCAATCTACAGTCGGTGCCAGAATGAATATTATGATACGTCTTGAACGCATCTAGCCAGTTCTGGTGGGTGATTCCCCCAAGCGCGTAACTCAACTTGCGCACATCCGACTGGATGATGCTCAATGGTACAGGAAGGCACAGCCTCTGCACAGTGGGGGGCCTACAGCCACTTAGATGGACTGCAGGTTTTACCCAGAGACAGAACACGGAGTATGAAGTGAGCACTAACGTATTCCTTCGCAGCTAACGCCTACTCATCGGGACTCGTCCACGAACTACATGTTGTGTGGCGATGGTCAAACACATAGAGGGCTAGTGCTAAACAATCACGTCATACAAGGGGACAAAATAACACTGGAAGAAAATAGGGCATGACATGAGAAGAAAATAGGGCATGACATGAGATGGAAAATAAACACACAGCAGGTGTGAATTCACTCTTAGATGGTGCGGATGTCGCTGGATAGGGCTTGTAGTAGACCACGTGTGCGGGTACAAAAGTACATCATCTACGCAGAAATCCAGTCAGTAGTTGTCTCAAATGATTGCATCTGCATTGTAAAATTATATTTACCAGAAAATAACGTACAAAAACCCTTAGACCACAAAATAGCGGGAAAAAGTCAAGTACACGAGCTGGCCGCGTGGTCAAGAACGAAGTGTGTTAAAACACGTGAAATACATGAACCCTTATTGAAAACTACATAAAACCCTGAGATAAATTATGGCACACAAGATGGAAATACAAATAGCCCTCATAACGTGGTGATTGCGTGGATACGGACTTGGTGGTATCTGACTGCGTGGCCATGAGCGATGTGGCCGTAAAACATGATAACATTACAAAACCCTCAAATAATTACACAATAATATTGCCCTTAATATTACATGTCGCAATAAAGCAAAAATTACATTGAAAAACCCTGAACACGGGCGGACAGCACCTGATACTCAAAAAGCGCGAACCTCATGGCCTCTCCAATACAACACTCTTTCCCCTCATTTACATCTCAAAAACCTTAAAGGCTGTAAATAATTAGTTTAAGCGGATAGGAATATGCTGGGGCACAATGCAAAGGTTAACCTGTATACTAAAATGAACTATTGAAAACTACATCAGTGCAAAAAGGTGAATTGCATACGTGACAGCATCTTACCACGCCAGCTCTCCTAGGACGAGAGGCAGGCAGGGGTCATGTCTACAGATCATGGCTGCCTACAGAGTTCACACATGCAGATGTGCTATGCACGCTGAGTAAATATTAATATGGCAAATTGAAAAGGCACCAAAAGAAATACTATACAGTTTTACATACAGAATTTAAAATGGAATTTTCTCTTAAAATTATAATTGTCTTTGGAAGGCATTCTCGCCTGAAATCACTGTCTCATTTTTAGCGCCACGCACTGAATTTCAAATGCAATTACACACAAAAGCTCAACAATACATAGAACACTTTCATAAACAATTTTACCCTTGGAGACAAGTATATTTTACACTAAAACAACTGATATTCCATTTCTGGAAAGTCCGTGGCTTGTAGTGGTACTTAACCACATGTACCTTCAGCAGCAAGTGCCATCATGGGCTAATTGTGGCTGGCCCTTGGCCGGCGTCAGACGGTACAAAAATTAGTAGTTGGATTGTCGTCCTAAGGGTCACAAAATAAAAAAAAATTATTCCTTTTTTTTTCTGGGAAAAAAAAGTATTGGTTTTGATTTTAATGCACAGAAAAGTTCAACAGAATGGGACCTCTTGGCTTTAGAGGACTCCAATCCAAACCACGTCGTGCCAAAGGTTGGGATTGAATGATAACCACGTCAGACTCCTTATCTCATGAGCAAGGTGCATTAACTAGAATTGCGACAGAAACGCCCTTAAATTTCGCAAAGGGACTGAACTATTCTGGCAATATAAAAAGTCTACCTAAATAAAATTTAAAAAAATTGTAGTTACACATCTAATGTATTGAAGTTGAAATTGAGGGCACGTGTGTTATAATAAACATAATTAACTGTCGTGGAATTCATGGTTTTGCACGGTAAAGTGACTCTAGTCTCAAAGTTAAAGATTTATTTTGTTCGTCTCAAAAGAGGGTAAAGACAATGGGGCCTCCTGATTACAGTGGACTGGAAAACATTTGGTCATCGACTCATTCCTCAAAAATCATGAGTCGGACAGTGGGTTGACAGAGGATCTACTCATATTTCTTGGGATAAACTTACAAAGGGTGGAAATCTCCAATCTTTACAGGTGACCTTCATGGCTGACATCACTTAAGTATCATATTTAAACCTAAGTTAAGTTGTAGATCTGTGTTCTGTTTGTAATGGTTATGTTGGACAAGTTCGTATAATTTGTAAGCTTCCCCACCTCTACTCCCACAAATAACTTTCCAGCATACAAGTAGATGTGTTAATATATCAAATCAAATTAAATTAACCCTCTCCAGATCACACTGTTAAAGAAAGAAGGCGACGTTGTATAGCTATAAGTTCTTAAGAGGACTATCTAGCTGCCCATCCAAGGTCATGAAGCGAGTGAGCGATACGGGCGACACTAACATGCATGCCTAGCGCCTCCTCACGCCTACGTGCAAGGTGTGCAGTGTTTCTGACCTAATGCTTTACTGTGTAAACTAGTCTGTAACAGTGGGGTTTTATTACACGCAATGAAAGTACACAGACCAAACTACATACGTATAATCACACTTTTCTCTTACTGCTTAAAGAAACTTCATAGGCAAGCTTTAAAAATGTGATATTTGACCACGTTCACAATTTTTTTCCTCCATTAATACACTCAATATGATAAAAGTAAAAAGATAGCAATGTAAACAATAGTTTTTTATAGTTTCTGGCAAAACTTAGTATTTCCAGAACATTTATTTACAGAGACAGATGTTTATGCGCAAACAACATTTTCACAGAAAACATATCAGTACGTAGGACCCTTAATGATCATAAAATAACATTAACATTTTTTAACCCTTTATGAGTCAGTGCTGCTATGAAAACCAACAACTAACGTTTGTAAACGTTTGCATCCACTGAGAATTACTGCTTTTCGTTTCATTATATTACAATTGCATTATTAGAGTGAATTTTTTTTTCCTCAGGATAACAAATTGCTGGCAGCACTTATGGAGGTGATAGCTCAGCCAATCAACTACTACAAATATGCAGGGGAGCAACACCACATGTTTCCATCCTCATTCATACGCTTCATCACACCTAAAGTGAAGAAATTCTTTTCTTACAGGCGAAGATGACCAGCAATAGAAATATGAACACTGGTAAAACAGAGGTGTGCAAATATATTTAAATGATGGACTCAGTGAAAGAACTGCAGGGAGAAAGTGTATATTATTTTCAGTTTTCACATTATTTGCAGAGATATACTATGTAATACGTACTTTTTTTTGTACAACAGTCGACTTTTTTTTATGTTTCAATAAATACAGCTTGGAAATATTAATGCAAATAGATTGCATAGAAGTATGCCACTTCCATTATCCATTTTATTAAACTGCATGTAGAATTTTTGTATCTATCGTCGAACTACACATGTGTGCACGGGAAAACTTACCTTATACAAATATATTTCCTAGGCAGTTTCAGTTGCCAGGAAAAACTACCAAAACTTAAACAAGAATGATTGTACAGGATGTACTAATTCTGACTGTAACGTTCATCTGAATTTACCCGAGATGTGTCGGCCACACATTGAATTCACATGCATCTGAAATTTTTAGTTCAGTTAATGATATCAGTTAATGTTGCATAAGCCTATAGTGCGTGAATGTTCTATGCTGTGGTCAAAACAAGATCAATAATAACTAATTGCAGAGTACATACCTACCTGAAATGTGTGTTGTACACAGTGAAAATTGCTAATAAACCAATGTTATGATTGTCAACTGTATGTACCGTTTTCTTTTTTTTGCAGCCACAGGTACTCTCTTCCTGGGAACCAGCTTATCAACCATTCTGCAACAAATATAAAAATTATAAATTGATAATGTAATGGTGGTGATGTTCCTGGAAGTGTATAACCATCTCGTCATTCTCAGGGTCAATGAAAAACTTTCATATTGCTAAGCGGTAGTGGTGGCAACCACTGGTATACAACTAAAAGCTTGGCTGTGGTATCAACCATCATGAAATGGTACTATTAACTTTAGATGCCCTGTGCCACTATTATTACATTATTTAATCTGTGCTTGCATTAATTATTGAAGAATTATTGGGTTCTGATCATTGAACTATTAATGGTGGATTGCTTTGATATCATACATTTGTCTTTTAAATACAGTGAAACCCTGTTAAGAAGTTCCCACTTAAGAAGTTTTCCTGCTTAATAAGGTGAATAATTGCGCATCTTGTCTATCTGCACATGTGTAATTTGACCCTTTTAAGAATTTTTCCTGGTTAATAAGTATAATTTTTTCAGTCCCTTCAGAAACTTCTTAACAGAGTTTTACTGTATCAGAAAATGAAAACACCTTATAACAAATTTCTAGGTATTTTTTTCATTTTCCCTAATGCTACTATTGGAAATTAAAACCTTATGTGATGTATAGTGAAACACTTGATTTGCATTTTTCAAGTGGACCAGAAAAATTTGTTGTGAAAAGCAGGAAAGTGTAAAATCAGAGAGTTCGGATGTTCAGCTGACGGTCCCACTTTGATATGACCACGTGGGCGACACCAGGGCAGCCTCGTGGTTCGGATCCCAACCGACCGGCACGTGTGCTCACACGCAGTGCTGCGCTGTCAGGGCATAGCACGTGTGAAGGCGACACCAGGTTTTGCAGCACTCCTGATTAGGGTGCATACGAACAACCAACGCAATTGTGCAACATCGACTGTTTGTGAGTGTTAGTGGTCCCCAAAAGCAGAGCATAATCCTTCCCGGTTTACCCAAAATGTAAACTACAAGTGAACTGTGTCTTGAAAGGTGATTAAAAATTATATTAAAGTGAAGTGTCAATGACTTCCTACTTGGACCATGGGCTTCATCTGTGCCAACCTAAGTTTAACCCCCACGGGCATCACCTGACTGGGGGTGTCTCAGTTTATGTGTTTTTAGTAGGAATAGTGAGAGCAAAAGGGTAAATGTTTATTTTTACAGCGGTCGGCAGGGTCACGGACTCGGATAGACACATTTATAGCACTACGTGTCCGTAAACATGACAACATAAAAGTGCATTGTCATGAATAATTAAGTAGCTTGTTTAGTATATAGAGATAATTAAATTTTTGCTAGGGACACTCTTTAGGCTACAATTATTAGTTAAGGGAATTTTCCTGCATATACAATGTAATCAATTAAGGGCCTAAGCCTAGTTTGCGTTTCTTTTATGTTCACACGTTTCCGACTGCCGACGTCTTCACGGCAAATGGCCCAGAAAGACGCTGAAAGCCATTTAGTCAGAAGCAGGCAAACCGGCGGAGCAGGCTGCACATTTCGCAACTCCCGGCCACTTCATCAACTTCTTTGTCTTCCACCAAGAACAATAGTTTTAACATCTTTTCAACCAGAACAGTACAAGAGGAGGATCACCTCTCCAACTCCTGTAGACCTACAGTCCCAAGAGTGTAAGTTCAGCTATTAAGCTGGAGAGCACACACTCATTTTTCCCGCATCAGCCCCCAATGGGCTTAGTGCGTCGGGTTGGCTTAACAATGTGAGCACCATCAACAGGTTTTACACTGTCGAAAAGTCGATAAATGACTGCAACCCCTCATTCAGCGTTTTGATTTACAGGCCTTGCCTCTTAAAGGCATTTCGGGAGCTGGACCCACCAACCAACCATTCTAAGGGTTTTTAAGTGTTTTCAGTGTAACATGTACTTCTATTATTGTTTGGTTGGCGTGTGGAGTGGCCTTACAACTCTGAATCTAGTTAACTTGATACCAGCATAACTGTCGACCTCACAACGTGCACCCGTGCCGGTACTGGTTCTAAACGCGACTGCCCACGGCTAGCAGCCTATCAAGCTTTATAATAACCATTCAACTGAGACATAGAGGACCAGGAGAACAGCCTATCCACCTGGGTAACTCGGCTACGAACCACAACAGCAGAGTTGCTGGTAAGAAATCTACAAGATGTCTATGGCGAGTGTTTCCCGCCAGAACTCTGCAAGAACGGTGCAGCAATGACGTCCCTACTAGTCTCTGTGACAATTTGTTTTCAGTGAGCACCCAGAGCAGTCAATTGGAATATGCCATTAATTTAATACAAAAGTGCAGGAAATCCCTCCAAATTCAGTGATATTCATTCATGGGGGGAGCACAAAGTCATTATTTGGAGAAGGGGAATGAAGCCACTGAGGGGGAGGGGAAGTCAGCTGATTTTACCTGTCCCCCATATTGGTAGACACCACATCTGTGTTTTCTTTCATAATAAAGCATTGTACAAATGTCATTGACGTGCTTTGTATATAAATGTTTATTTTGTGAGCTAAACTACATGATTTGTAAAGAAATCGTTATATACTGTGTGAAAGTGATCGGTGACCATTGTTCTTTCGTGGTAAAAGATGCAAGCTAAAGGAAAATGGCATGTGTAGTGTGTTTGGTCGTAACAGAACTTAAAAAGTGTAAAATGTTTAAAAAGTACTTAATTCGCATGACACTGAAACCAATGCCTACAGGAAACTGCATTCCTTCGGAATAAATTATTATCCTGAGCTGTTCGTCTGTTGCTGCTGAAGCATGCCGCTTATACCAAGTAACTAAATACGATATCCAACTCATCTCACTGCAATACTAGTGTACTACTTCTACACACATGAGATTCAAACCAAAGTGCAACCAAAGCCACACGACCGTGATCCAGCCGTAGCTAATCAGACACGCGTCACTGCAATAAATGCATTTACACCATAAGCAAGACTTGAAGATCCAAACATACTGTCCATCACCGAGGCTTCATATCATGCATACATGTTTGACCCTCAATAAATCACATAATATGCACAGTACAATGTAGCTTGTACTGCAGGATTTGTGGTGAGTTATTTGCACAAATTGATGCCGACTAACAGCCAGCGGCAGTCAGACCATGACGGTATTCACAACTCACGTGACACGTGTGTAAGCACGTCCGTAAAGAGGCCATAAAACTGACTTTTCCGTAGCGGGATTATTATTGTTTGCAGTGTACTGTATGTTTCTCCATTCTCTTTCAGGGCTAAAAGTGTTAAAAATGTATTTTCTTAAATATTGCACCATGTTATTTACAAATTCAAAGTGTGCGCCGCATAAAGATACAGGCATTGATATTCAGGCATGAACGCCTTCAAAAGACAATTTCTTGATAATGATATTTCTGATTTTAAATTGCTTTAATATTTTGTATTAAATATAATTTAAGTGCCACTTCTTTTCGTGTAATAACATTTTCACTGGGCGTACATAGCACTTACGCTTGCGTGAACCCCATAGGTAGCCATGGTAGGTCCGCATCTGGGCGACCCCTGCCTCTGGGTAGTTGTCCGAGGAAAGCTACCGAGTTAAGACGCCGTCACGTACGCACTTAATATTTTTGCACTTAGTTAGATTTCCAGAGTTCACTTTAGTTTGCTGGTTAACCTTTACTTTACGTACATTTTGCCAGACATCCCCAACATAATGCTTCCACTTAAATCATTATTTTGCACCCTTGAAGTTTTTTGAAACTTGAATCAAGGGAAGGAGGTAAGATGCCGGAGAGGCCACGCAGCCAGCGCAACTTTGAATCAGGCGCCATCTACCTATATTAAAGGCTCTTGCATTGTAATTTCTGCTTTATTGCCATGGGTAATTTTAAGGGTAAATTGGTATGTATGTATTTTAGGGTTTTCATCATGTTAAATTGTTTTACGGCCACATCATTTGCGACCACATGGTTAACTGACACCAAGTCCGTGTTTGCGCCATCATCATAGCGCTTAAAGTGTTCTTGTTGATATTTTCTTGTGCACCATAATTTTCTCAGGGAAATATGTATTGTTTCATTTAAAGGGTTTATGTAATTTTTGTCATGATCAATGTTTTGTAACTGACCACGCGGTCAACCGCACACGTGGATATTTCCGCAGTAAGGCACGCTAGCAACACTTGAGTGTTCAAAATGCAATGAGAATAATTTTCTGAAGAATGCCGCAATTTTGTCCGACAGAATTTACACGAATTTCACTGAAAATATTGCAATTTCACCTGCACCACATGGCCCGCTAAGAACTTCATCCAGCGGCATCTGCGTGTTTATTGTGCATGTTCATATTGTTTCCCATGTTCTCTCATCAATGTTTGTGTAATTTGTACAGTGACATTATTTTCGTCCTAGTCTGGTAAGTGTAAAGAACACCCCCACACACACCACCCAGTGGAGCGAGGCACATCTCGACGAGTAAGCGTTAGCGACGTCAGTAATCACACATGTTAATCTTCATTTTGTAATTCTCTGTGTCCTGTCTCCAGGAAAAATCTACAGTCCATCCTAGCGGCCATAGACCCCTTTCCTTCTGGGGCTGTGTTCTCAAACAACCCATAGAAAATCAGCCATCTAGGAGTGCGCTAGATTAATTATGAGCTGGGGAAATCACCCAACGCAGTTAGCTAGTCATGTTTGAGAGTAATCATTAATTCATATTTCTGGCATGGTATGTACTTGGTAATCAATAAATGCAACCTCAGTGACAAATATGTTATTTCTATTTAGTGTCAACCAGCAAACTCCCGTCTTTTCGGTGTTAAATGTTTAGTAACATAAAGAGCTTTGTAAAGAAGCTCGGGTGAGATGAACACACAGAACCCACAGCATCCCTGAGAACCCTGAGTCTCAAAGTGGGGTGTCTGGGAAGCACAGCTGGCGCCCACCTGCAGTAAGTAAAAGTGTATTCGTTCGTCTCATGTCTCACCCGACGGCATCAGAAGTTATTAAATGTGAAAATTTCCTTTCAACCCATGTTGGGAAGGGAAAAATTCCAGGAACTCAAATATAAAATATATAGGTAGTTTATTTTATGCATCAAGAGATGTTATTCAGCTATTAGACTGTTGGAAACAAAACAATCTGGACTGCTTTAGCAGAATGTGGAGGAAAATGCCTACATGGTAGATTTACAGCGGATAGGCTACTGTGCTGTGCAATGAAACACTGTTTGGATGGTGCAGATAAATTTTTTCTCACACTTTGTGATTGTTATAGACCAAAACAAACTTGATGATCACAATATTCATTTGATGAGAGCTGTTTTCATGAATTACATTAAAGTGAGGGTGCACCATTTCTGCAAAAACCCAGTAGATATGGCTGAAATTGTTTCTTACTTCGATTTTTTAGTTATTTGTTTTGTATTTATATTCATTTTATCAACTTGACCCATCAGTAGGGCCACCTGTTTTTCACAAAAAGATTTCAGGACTTCTTGTACTCTAAAACACTACAACTCAGATCCCACTTTCGTGAGTGGATGGATTTTAACTGTCACACTTTGTAGGGGTCTTCCCGCGAATCACGGACACTCAGTGTCGGAGTTACCTAATCCTGATTGGCTTACTCATGTAAGGAACTGTATCCCGACAAAGACACGTAGCCAATAACTATAGACCAGGAAATTTCGCGATGATATCTCGGAGGACTGTAACGAATTGTGACTTAGAATACGAAATTGACTTTCTCAAATATTTTATTCATTTCGAGAACTTTCGAAACTTAACAAAAACAAAAAATAAATGAATAACTTAGAATAAGCCCCCAGGTATGTTTGTGCAGCAGTTTGACTGTGGTATTAATTAACATAGTCTTACAATTGCTTAATAAACAGTCCATTATTAAGTTGGAACTTTACATTTAAAAATTCATAACTGTGATTTTATTAGCTGTTTGTAGTGTATGTAAAGGTGCTTGGGTTAATCATTCCCAACATACAGGTTGTTCTTATGTAACCTGGTGAAATATAACATGCTATTTAATTAGTAATTAATTATATTATTGCAAAAATTAAAAACACATGTTTCACTGGCCTAATATAATTTCATTAGTCAATGCATTAATTTAGCTCATGTAAATTAGCTTATTGTTTAGGTCCAAATAATTTTACAAATCGTCTCTTTCCAGTTCATGTAGTGGCAAGGTGTATTGATCTCGGAAGACGTGTCAGAACTGATGCACGACTGTAGTGTACAGCTGTGCCCTCTGTATCTGTGCAGGTGGGAAATAGGTCAAAAAGCTACTAATTTTAACATAAAAAATGAGGTGAAGTTAACCACTAATCACATGTAGAAACACATAAATTAAGGAGCACAATACATTATTTATGCAGGTTCACAATTGTGGTGTTTTTTTTTTTTTTTTTTTTTTTTTTTTTTTTTTTTTTTTTTTTTTTACAGAAAATCAAAACGTTATAATGTGTGTGGAGTTTAAAAATGGAAAGGACTGTGTGTGTCAACATTGTGTACAATACCCAACTGTGCGTGGCATTTTGACAGTTAGAGTACATGCTCCCATATAAAAGTACTGTATTGTGTAATTAGTCGCTGTTGGAAGAATGTTATGGTGGCAACGAGTGTGATAAAAACAGCACTTATGCTGATTTGAAGTCTACAATATAATCTTTAAATGTATGATTATTACATTTCTGGTGTAATTATTTTTCCACGCGCCTTTCCTGATGTTAAGATACTTGCTTACATCTAATCGTGTAAGCCTTAAAATCACGTGTTACCAGGAATTGATTTTATGTATTATTTTGACATGCAAGGTGTTACAGCAAAAGGAGATAGTTAGCTTTAGAAAATGGCATAAATTGATTAAACATCCTAAACCCCCTAGCAGGAAATTGAAGAGGAATATGTCATGGCCTTCAACCTTCACAGCACTTTCTTGGAGTAATTTTGGGAAAACGTGGAGAACGAATCAGGATAACTGCAGGGCAGGTGACAGGAGATTTCAAAGTGTGCAGTAGTGTTGGGCCCCCAACTAAAGGGAGCCGCACTGTGAAAGGGACAAAGTACTTTATTTTGGAGAATATAAAAAGGGAAGGGGAGAGTTACAGCTTCCAAAATTTCTTTTGCGGCACTGGATGTCTGGACTAGGATTCAAACCAGTGCCCTTCCGAATTTGAGTCTAGTATTTTACCATTGCATCAGCTTGCTTGGCCTGTGTTTAATGCGCTGTACTGGCATGTTGCTTTAATGTATGAAGACATGCACCATTGTACAATGAGGTAGAATGCACGTAAGGTTCTGCTGCAGTCGAGTGCACTTGCCTCCCACCAGAGCGATTTAGGTTCACTCGTGGCTGGGTACCTCCTGAATTTTTTCACGAGGGAGTCACGCCCGATGATACGGCTGGTGAGTTTTTCAGGGATCTCCATTTTCACCCGCCTTTGCATTATGGCGCTGCTTCATATTTGTTTAATTTTTCCTTCAGTTCCGAAGATGTCCGATGCAGAGAGCTGCCCAAACCTCTTAAACAGGTGAACATTTTTTTTCTTTAGGATCCTGCACATCATTAATAATTATTTTTGCTGACGTACAGTTGTAAAAACCTTAAGTCGTACTTGTGTGTGTATGGATCCCTTTAGTTGCCTTTTTTACTCAAACCACAGCGATCAGTTTGATACAACTGATTTTAGTAAAATATAAATATGACTGATGAATATTGTTAAACATTATAATCACGTAATGCAAATATTAATTTGAAGTGCAACAGGGAATTGGAAAAAAAAAAAATCTACGAGTACTGGTATGGATGTGTTCGGTAACAACAAAAAAAATAGTTCAGTTTTATAGCACGATAAACATGGTTGTGACTGCAACATTTATTGTTATTAAATTAAACTTTCACGAAACAAGTGAATGTCTGCACAGTTTGTGTGCCAGGTGAATTACACCCCCCTACCCCCACCAAACACCTTTCCTCCTCAACCTGAAGTGTGCTGTAACGTTGGCATATGCTCTGATATACAGCAAAGCATACATCACTGATCCCAGTTTATTAAAAAAACATCTTTTACTAATTGGAGGATACACTTCACTACTTTAATTAGGTAAGTTATCTTTTAATTACTTTATTTTCATGCTCGCATAGATCTTGAGAGGCAGAATTTCTACTTGCATGGTTAGGAGACTTGGGAGCTAAAACTGATAATGGTGTCAAGACATTGGACTCGTCCCTGAACTGGAATATTTTTTGTTGAACAAAACACATAATTATGTAAAAAAAAAAAACCCTGAAAACTATGACAAAAAGTGCTGAAACTTCATTCGAAAACGCCAGTGTTTTACGGCCAGGGCTTACTAACACTTAGCTTTGTGTCATAAAACAGTTTTCACAATAGTGTGTCGTGCTATGGCGCATTGCGTCCAACGCTCGCCGCCAGCGGCGAGCGTTATTTGTGTCTTCACCAGTGTCGCCAACATGGAAAGAGGCGATTTCGCCACACCTGTAGTAAAATTCCGCCACACAACTATTTTAAAAAAAATTACATTATAATAATTTGGCGGAAAAAGTGCCTGGCGTAAATATCGAAACTTGCACAGCCAGAAGTACAATAAATCTCGGGGGGGGGGGGGGGGAATGAAAAGCACGACTACATACTCTTCAAAATACAAAGTATCCAAAAATCTTAACTCCAGAAACTCGCCAAACAGTCAAACAGCACACAAGCAAAATGACAACGCAACCCCGACGCCAAGGTCTGAAAATCAGAACTGCCACAGACGGCAAGAACTGCTACTCAACTATTAATGGGAGAAAAAAATACCTTTATGATAACAGGTGATAAAATCAGAAGGGTGAAGAAATCAGACATTAATTTCATAATAAAGATGTATTCTGAACATTCTACTGTCTTCAGCGCAGTCGTTATATTGACGTTAGGAATAGTAAGTATTTGGTGACAGGCGCTGAATTACGTGGTCATCGAACAAATTATACATTCACAAAATTAGAACAATACAAAAACAAATATTTACAAATAAAAAATAATGTTTAAGCTTTTAAAAGTAAACCTAACTCTGCTGCCATAAGTTTCAAAGCACCAATGGCTACATTATCTTTGTCTCCCCAAGGTTTAAACGTCGCTATGCGTAGCGGAATTCCGCTACTGTTGGCAACACAATATGTGTGTGTGTGTTTGGTTTTTTTTTTTTTTTTTTTTTTGCGACGACCACGTAGTTCAACACTGCCACCAACTGCTGACTATTGCTACCACCACCACAACTGCGTTTAAGACAGTGGAATCTTTAGAATTAATCTTTATCATGCAATGAACATCTGATATCTTCACTCTTCTGATTTTATCACCTGTTACCATAAATGTAAGTTTTTCTCCCCATAATAGTTGTGTAGTAGTTCCTCTGCAGCCACCCAAGATGATGGTTCGGATTTTTGGACTTCGGCATCGGGATTACGACATGTGTGTGTGTGCGCGTGCGTGCGTGTGTGTGTGTGTGTGTGGCGCGCGCGCGCGCCGTTTGACTTTTTTTTTTTTTTTAATTTTACTGGATGTACGATTTTTGGATACTTCGTATATTGGAGATTCGGTAGCCATGTTTGTTCACGCCGTTCGCTGACCGTATTTCCGGCTGCACAGACCTCGTACTTTCACAAGGTGCATTTTGCGCCGAATCAAAAGCAAAACAAAATAAAATAATAGTTGCATAGCGAAATGTAGCGGAATTTTACTAGAGCTTTAGCGAAATCGCTTCTTTCCATCTTGGCAACACTGGCTTCTACATATTCAAGTTTCCTCTTCATAGGTGTCCTTGAAATAATTTCAGAATGCTGCTTCCTGGTAGGCCTCCTGTGCATAGGCTCAATATTGCTGTGTTTGACCGAGGCCTATTTTGTGGGTAGTGAAAGTAGTCTTTCAACATAAATTTCTTTATTTTCTACAGGTCTATCCGCACGTGGCTTAAGAGGTAGAGTCTCTTGGCATACGTCTCGTATCACCATGGAATCTTGTTATTGAAGTAGAGGTAGGTCTACTTGGCCCGTGCAACACAGACCTGTTTTGGCAGTTCATGTGGGCAGCTTCTGGATTCCCTCCGGAACTAACACTCGAAAGGCCTTCATTGTGCTCATCACAAGAACTGTCCAAAAGAACATGAGGCATTAGCCCATGTGCAGGTCTATTTTCAGCAGGTTCAAAGTCCAATTCATTGAACTTTTCTGGATTTAGAGGGCAAATTCCTGCTGCCCCGAAGCTTGATATATCCTTTTCCATTGTAACTGTCTTTAGGTAAGCCTTATTAAACAACTCCGCAAGCTCATAATGTGAGATTTTTTTTTCCATGAATATTGGTTTTCAGGTACATATCACACTCTTGGTTAAATGCTGATTTTAAGGGACCATAAAATGTAAGGTCGAGTGGCTGTAGTTTGTGTGAAGTATGTGGCGGAATAGATAACAAAATTATTTCATTATCTCGGCAATAACAACATATCCTCAGAGATATATGGCTTGTGTGGTTGTCTAGGATTACTAGCACTGGGTCCTCTTTATACGGCTTTACACAATCTGTGAAGTGGTTAAGCCATTCGTAAAATAATTCTTCATTAATCCAGCCATTCTTTGAACAACTATAAATTGCTCCAAGTGGACCACATTTTTGGAGTTGAGGAGACATTCACACCCTAGGATATATTAACATCGGTGGTACAAAAGTTCCTGAAGCACTTACAGCACATACAACAGTGACATATCTTCCATGGTCCCAAGAAATTGCACTACCAACCTGCTATTGTCCTTTAGGCCCCTAATTCTTTGACAGGCTTTTGCACTGTTGAAGTGCAACTTTCATCAATATAGAATATTTTGCTTTTAGTAAACTTATGCTTTCCCATTACATCTTCGAAGTTATTGAAATATATTTTCACTGCACCCTTATTATTCTGTTTATGCTAGTGCTCTCTGGTTTACGTAGGCTAATCCCTCGATTACGTTTTAGGAACAAGGCCATCCAATCTTTACCTGCTTGTTTAGAGGATCTATCAAACTTGTGATCAATATTGTTAGCCTCAGCATAATCATAAGCCAAGCGACGATGATCGCATGGCGTCATTCCATAAAATAGTTTCGCTAATTTCAAAACATGCTCTCCTCATTTGTTTTCCTGATCTGCTGTGTACACTGGCTTCCTACCTAATGAAACAGATGCTGAGCAGTCACTCTTGATTCGTAGTCGAATGGTAGGCTCTGCAATGTCGAAGTCCCGTGTTGCTTCTCTGGTGGGCTGCCACAACTTCACTGATTTCATAGCCGCCTCTAGCTGCTCACTTGTAAACGTTCCTCGTTTAGTCTTTCTACTATATGTACGCGCCATCTAAAACAAATAGGGAAACCAATACAATAATAAATATAAAATATACAGAATATTAGCATAATGAAATGTTGAGGGGGAATTCTGCACATGTGCAATATTACCCCAATCTAGGGCTTTTCTGAATTCTCAAAAATTGCATACTTGTGCGTTCTTGTCGCCAGAAGGGACATCATCGTGTGTATACTAGCGCTGTTCAAATCCCCAGTATAGTACACACAGGAAGTATACTTGGTAAGTATTTAAAACGGTATACTTGTGTGACATACTACATACTTCCGACAGTAGCCATATTGTAATTCAGGTGTGAAAATTAATGTGTACGTTTTGTGGTTATAAAGCTCGCAAGTTTTATAGTTTATAAGTAGTATTTTCAAAATTTTGTTCTGTTGTATGTGTATATAATTGTCAGCTTAATAAATGTGTTTTCAATTATGAATAAAATTCTGAGTGTTGTTTAGACGTCTGCAGCATACAAATAATATTACAATTTCAATCCGCATTTCCAAGATATTACAAACCCCATTGAGTTGTATTTATCTTTATTTTGTTATCAATGCGTATATTGCAGTGAATGGGCTGTGTAAATTATTCTGAATGTTTTATAGATTTCTGCAGCATATTTCCGACGAGTTTGTATACAAATAATATTAAAATTGTATTCTGAATTTCCAGTTTAGTAGGTACTAACCTCATCGAATTGTATTTATCTTTCTGTTGGTATCAAACACATGATAGGCTAGGTATTGGGGAAGAGGTAAGAATGCCATTTCCTGTGTAATGCCCTTTTACATACGATAAATAAATGTAAAAAATCCTATTACAACTGCTATAATTTGTTTACAATCTTCTAATAATATGATAAAGTAATATCGCAAGGCTATCGGTGCGGTATGAATATCTGTGAAATCAACAGAAGCTGAACAGACACATGATCTCAGGATACCGAGGTGCAAGAATTTTTATATTCCTGCTATGGTGTAAATTTATAACAAATAGCATCTGTAACACGTGTGACTAACAAAGGCCTAATGCTGCCAGGTTTTTGTTTATTTTCACTCTTAGGTGATCGCTTGCAGTCTCTCTTGACCCTATGTGGTTGCATATTTCATACAACAGATGGTACATTTGCCCTAAAAGTTAGAATAATGAAGTGGTAACCGCACGTAGAGTAAAAATTAAGTAATTCGTAATTACCAGCATTCGTGAGTGCAGTGTTTAAATAAACTGTGTCTGTTGTGAAGAATAATTGGGGTGGCAGAAAGTTTGGGGGGGGGGGGGCAGTAAGACATTAGTTGCTACTCTGCAAAATGTGTTAGTTGTCTGAATACAAGATAATGTAATTATGAGCATACACATTCTAAGATTACAATTTTCCATTGTGTGATCAGTCAGTAATGCATAGACCCTATTTGCCACGTGTTTTCCCTTTGCCAAAGCTCCGGGCACATCAGGGAACGGGACCCTCCACCTTTGAACCACCGAAACCACCTTACCTTTGAACAGTGTGTTACGAGAGTAATTCTTTCAATCACGCAATAAGACAGTAGTTCAGTATCAGGTGTGTGGGTCAGCCTTTAATATGCCCACCGTTTAGTAAACACTGCAGATAATAAACGTGAAGGGAGATCGGCCCGCTGTTCCTGAGAACTCCAAGAGTCTCCAGCTCTCGAACATCCTCGTCACTGCCACATGTGGTGTCAGGCGCCTAGTCGGGTAACAAATACCTCTACAATACTTCCCAACCCTCACCGTCCCTCAAAACATCTTGCACCCCCAACCTAGCCATCACATGGCATCAGCCTACATATATATACAAAGTAATGTATTGGTGTGATTGTAATGGGCGCTCATGTGGAGTCAATAGCGTGTATCGCAAGAAATATTGATGGGCTAAATCAAATGTCATTCCTGCTTGCTTGGTTTGTTGCAGTGTAATTTAATGCAACTTCAGTGATGGGCTTTTGTTCTGTCAACAATGACAAAATACAGTACATATTCAGTATTTCAGTATTCCCAAAAATATATATACAGGGAAAATTGTAAGATAATGCCTGGTAAACAAGAAAAGTAAGGGAAATCCAAAATAAAAATGCAGTGGAAACCCGGCAATATTTTCACGTACATACAAATTCACGGTGAAGTAGGCGTAACTCTTTGCTTCATATTCTTTCATCATGCTAATCCACAAAACATGGCAACGCTGTTGGTGGGTTTTCGCTAGGTGCTCCCATTGTCTTTGTCATTCCATTCCGTCATAGTTCCAGGGCTCTCTCATCTCAACACACTAATCCCTACGACTGGCTGACAATGACAAGTTTGGCCCTCCTGTAGGGCAGCGTGCTTCACTTGGGGCTATCCCCCTCCCCTCGTCATATCCATTGACCCTGCCTGAGGTGGGACCAAAATTTGATCATTATTATTGTAATCCACAATTACATTTTGCCACAGATTAGCTATATTACATAAAGTGATATACCATTTTGTATGTGAACTGTGGAACATCGTTAAACTAGAGAAATGTTAAGTGTACAGTAAAATGTTCATGGTTTTCAAACCATTATACAGCATGGCATCGTGATGACACGTTGTAGTAAAATGCTTGAGACGTGGCATTGTAGGTTAAAGCAAAAGTCTGAAAAATATGTTTTTTATATTCTCTCTTTCCTCATTGTAGCAGTAAACATTCTGAATATGAACAATTGGAGAGTTTGGCGCACATTTCATAATGCCCGGGATTTTATTTCACATTAATCTAAAACGAGCAGTGTAAAATAAATATAAAAATGGGCATCCAGAAATAGCACCGAATAGTTTTGTGTGACGTTTGGAGAGTTAAAAAGTATTAGTTCCCGTGGGACGAGATCCTGGTGACCCTTTGACAACTCAGCAAAACACTTTCATTAGGACTGATATGTGTGATACCAAACTGACAACTTGACAGTTGCAGCCATGCTAACAGAATAGCAGTACAATATAAATATATTTCTTTGATGAGATGTTAGAATACAAACAAGCAATTACAAAACTTCCACTAAATACATATATTAATTTGTGGCACTATTAATTGGCACCTAAAAGAAGGTTTGCAGGATAGAAACATTGTATTATCATTATTACGTATAAATAAAACAATATAATAAACCCAATACCTGTATCAGTATGGTGGTGAAGTAATAGCATTCAAGTTTCAGGTATGAATATTAATGTGGGACTCTTTGCCATTTTCTTTGTTGTGTACATGAAACAACAATATGTTTATTTCTAGGAGTCCATAATTGAAATGTTTAAAACAAAAAAGTGTTACTGCCAAGGTGTTCATTTCATTAGCAACGGATTGCTTATATGCCAGATTACTAGCTACAGGATTTGTTCTATACCATGAGAGCAAAGTATAAATATGCTCCTTGAATGGAGAAGATGTTTGAGTCTACGTAAGTAATAATATATGTCAATAACACATATTCAGTACAAACATGTCAAATGTTCCATAATCCAGTTTCACATGTATGGTAGTGTATGGCTGGAGTGATTATGTGATAACAGTTACAAACAAATGAAACATAACTTCATCATTAGCGACATGTAAATGATACTCGCCCACTATTGCTCCTAGTATTAGTTCATTTTAACTCATGTTATTTGTTTACTTTACTCGGGGTTATTTGTTTACTTTATCAAACACCATACATGTCGTATGTATTCCTAACACCATGCATCAAATTTTCTGTCATATACATAGTGTCTGATATTACCGCCATAGATAATTCACACTCAATAGAGTAAATGAATGTATTGATTACACAAATTGTTATTGATTGCTCATAATCCTTATATAACACTCTACTTATATATATATATATATATATATAACAAAACACAAGATAATGTGACATACTTACCGCTATTGTTTTATAGAGAAATTTTTATAAGAAAACTGGCAGCAGCGAACACGCTTCTCTCTCACAAGAAAACTTGCAAGAAAATGGCATCTAGCCTACAAATGCTGTAGTTCGTCTTATCGGCCGTCAGGTTGCAGCATGTACCAGCATCGTCCTTCAACCAACAATTTCGAGTAATCGATCTGGGCAGTATTAGGCCCAGCGCAGTATCCCCCCTGTTAAACTACAATTTTTTTAATTTAATTCATATAGTAGTACTTATGTTCTACTAATTAAAAAGTAGAGAGCGCGCAGTTTAATATAAGTTAATTTTAATTATACTTTTTTTTTTAAGTTTAATAGTGACTTTACAATAAATGTATACATTTGTAATAACAAACAAAATATAATCGTTTGTATTGTGTGTTAAATTGAAAATAAAAGCACAAATTTTGAAAATATAAGTATATTATACACAGGACGTTGTTAATAAAGAATTTATCTAAAGGTTATAAAGCTGTCGATTTGTTGTCTTCAGCAACCACTATAATATTGATTGTTTAATTATTTTCGTAGAGGTATTACCCCTCCATATGCTCTAAATGTTATTAATTAACGGTCGTAAGCTTGACCGCCATGTGCATGCGAAAATGAAGAAGAATTCATTTCCCCAGCTTCGAGCCGGACGTACTGTTCGGCATTGCAGTGTAAAGAATCATTTCGTTTAATCAATGGCGTACCAGGAGAGACTAATCAGTAGCCACGAGCCGCCGCGTACTTCACAGATCTAGTGCACAAAATATCTATAACGCGATCCGGGGAACAGAGCATAAGAAATACGGAATTTCGGAGGAAGCGAGGAACCCCTCCACTTCCTCAACACCGCACCAGACACACACCTCGCGATAAGGTTAGCAAACATGCCAAACGCACCTCCCAAGACACCTCCAGGGTGCTAGGGGCATCTCAGAATCCTTCCGAGCCAATAACACCCACTGTAAGCGAAGATATGAAATTTCGAGATCGTTCTACCTTAAATCTCGAGAGATGCAAACTCGGGAGAGATATCAAACTGAAAACTCTTCCGAAAAACCATCAAAGAGGGCTAGTAAGTCGCTAATTGCATCCGGAAACAACCCTTCCACAGCAACATCGACAGGGAAGGAAAAAGAACCGGATTCAAGGGGAAATCATTTTCCCGACTCCGAAGTTAAACACCTGGAAAACAGGTCTTCGGAAGTAATTGATTATGGTGCGACCCACAGGGTCCATGCGGATGAACACCACCCAAACATTGCCGGTAAAGACATAGTGTTACGTGACCTCACTCTTAAAACAAACCACAAAATGGAGGTTGAGAATGAGGAAGGATCGCGAACGCCGCCAAATCATCGACAATCCTCAGAGGAGAACTCTCAATTGATATCCCCATTAGACAACTTGGGATCAATTCCAGGGCAAATCGGAATATAGTAAAACCAAGTGCCAAATCAGACAAAGGGGGAAAAGCCACCCTCAACAAATCGACAAAGGGAATTGATGCGCAAACCACTCTTCCAAACGACCACCTTGCGAAATACCTGCAAGCTGGAAACAGCGCTACTAGCACCATACAGCGCCAAAATATCGCACTATGTTGACAGTCGGCCGCTCCCTGACAGGCTCGGAGTCCGAGTTACACGAACAAATTGGATCAGAGGCTGGCTCACAACAGCACACTCTTAAGAAAATCAGTGACACTGACCAAATGCCACCTCCGAGATTTTCAACCAAAACGGACATGCAAACTGACGATGCCCAACAGTACCAAGTGGCAAAGGGGATAAAACTCCACAACCGCTTCAGTTCTCTCTCGAATGTTAATGATGACATGGAGACATCAACCCCAGTCAGTCCAGCCTCAAGTACATCAACACTACAATCAAAGAAATGTCAGAGAGACTCACCTGACGCAACTAATGTAGCGAAAATTCCTGTTAGGAACCTCACAGTCACCTGGGTAGCTGTCAAAGGCAAACGAAGAGCCGCCCACAAGCCTCATGTACAGGGAGCAGCCACTGTCTGATCAGCCACAGGGAGTGCGCAAGTGAAACCAAGTTTTCAAAACAAACATCCCAACCCAAAATGAAAATCCAAGACGAATTCCCAGCATTTTCTGTCGGGCCACATTCACATCGTCTGAGTTACATGTAATTAAATATCACTATGGTGATTTCTTGGTAAAAATGAATGGGCAGGAAACGAACTTTTTCCCCACAAGCCAGACAGAGCATAGCACCATGATGGAGTTTTTGACATCAAAACAGGCTCAGCCATTCACCCGCCCATTCGAAGAGGATTGTAATAATATGAATGCTGTAAGAAACAACATTCCCTCTGATGTGCCAGCAGCAGAATTACAAAAAGAACTTGAAAAACTTGGTTTTCAAGTGTGGCGCGTGTGCCAACTTGAACAAAAAGGGGAAAACCCCATAAAGTTTCACAAATTCCAGGTCACACTGGAAGGGACTATCCAAGCGGCACACACCATGAAGCTTACATGAATCGACATATACCGACAGATAGGGCCGCAGCAATGCACCACATGAGTGCCCTGTGCCCAAAATCACACCTCCTACCTGCCCCAACTGTGGTGAGTCCCACTTAGGAGGCAACCTAGAATGCCTACTCCCTGCGCCACAAGATCGACGAGCTCCTCCATCTTCTCGTCGATCAACGAATTGATATACTCCTCCTCACAGAGACGTGGTTCAGCAGCACCATCAACATTACAATACCCATATACTGCATACACTGGCGAGATTGGCCTAATAGGTATAGCGGGGGCATCACCATCACCATCCGATACAACATACAGTACCAGGGAAAGGTCTACCGGAGATGGACCTGATCGAGGCCACGGCAATAACAATTGCAGGGGAAACATATCCAATAACGATAGCATGTATATACATACCCCAGACAGGCGACTCCCGACACAGGACCTGCAGGCCATCCGAGCGTTAGACCCCGCGATGCTGTGGGGTGGCGATTTCAATGCTACGCATCAAGATGGGACTGCCCAAGGACAATTTTACCCCAGCAAACCCATTACGTGGACCACAATTCCTCAGATATGTACAGATACATCACTTCACCATCTGCAATCCTGGTGACCCCACATGTGTCCCAGATGCACAAAATCTTCATCTTCAAGTGTTGGGCTTCTTTATAGCGCCTCCATGCATCACTGTCCGGGAAGTAAGAGTCCACTACACCGGCCCCTCGGACCACTGCCCTGTATTCTGTATACTCGAATGTCTCCCTCTGGTGATCGACACCAAGCCTAGGTACGACTATGAAAAAATTGGCTGGTGACAATTAAGGGCAATAATTAACGATGAGGTCGACCTAACATTTCAATTTACCATGCCACAGGAGTTGGAGGAAGGTATTGTAGCACTTACAAACCTCATAAAGAATGCTGCTGACCGATCCATCCCCCTAAAATGCCCAAGAAATAGCCTTAGCCCGCTTGCGCCTCAACTAAGGACTCTGTCGGAAATGGCAGACTAGCCGCTTACTGGTGTATAAGGTACTTTACAATGTCCTTTGCAAAATAAGCAGGCGAAAATTCGCAAAGTGGCAAACCTCTTCACAACTGGCAACTCTCCAATCTGTCACCTACAATAATAGCAAAGTATGGTCGTACGTGAGGCGATTGAAGAGCAAACCTACCATAATCCCACCCCCCACCGAAAGCTGGCCAACATCTTGTCCACTCTAACAAAGAGAAGGCAGAAATCATTGACAACACCTCCACTCAACATTCGCACCCAGGCAGATCAAGCATGTCTATCTGATGATTCATACAGTGACAGGGACACCATGGTGGACCAATGCTCTTCACTGAAGGTCACCTAGCCCCCTCTACCCAAGTAACCGGACACACCACTGGTCATACCTCATGAACTGCAACTAATTCTCTCCAAACTAAAATCGAGAACAGCCTAGGGAACAGACAAAATACCGAATGCACTATTCAGAGAACTCCCACACAAAGGAATTGTTTACTTCACTCATGCCATAATAGCCACAATACTACTGGGCTACTCACGGGCCTGGAAAGAGGCCATAGTAGTCCCGATCGCGATACCGAGTAAACCCCCCCCCCCTCATCATCCTGCTAACATGGTCCTATAGGCCGATATCGCTATGAGCTGCATCTAGAAAGTATGTGAGAGGGTGACCTTCAACCATCTGCTTCGTCACCAGACGTGACCTCTTGCCACGACACCAATACGGCTTCCGACCGAAACACTCAATGATCCATGCACTCGCTCGTACGACCTGTGTACTAGAATCTGGTCTAGCAAGGGGGAAAATCTGTTACTCGACCGAGAAAAGGCTTTCGACTTAGTGCACCACGACCTCCTTGCTAACAAACTCAGAGCGATGGGCCTACCAATTTCGTTTAGGCACATGCTTTGCTCATCCTCGCAGCCTGGAATTTTCGCCTGCGAGTGGAGGAGGGACTCTCACCATCTAAAACAATAGTAGCAGGGGTTCTTCAGTGTTCGATCCTCAGCCCTCTCCTATTTACCCTGTTTATAAGGCTAATGCCAAAACCGGCAAACACAAAGCTGTCGCTGTATGCTGACGACACCGCAATAGTCAGCACCGCCTTTACAGAGCAAGAATTGTGTCAGCACTTAAACAGCATCTTCTGTACCCTTAAGCACTATTTCGAGGAGGCTAGAGGGATAAAGCTGAATGCCGACAAGACAGCTGCAGTACTTTTCACTAGATCAGCCTAATAGGGATGGCGGTGGTGTCGCATTCGTCATCCATGACGACATCCAGCACCAGGAAAGAAGTCTACCTAATATGGACCTTATCGAGGCCACTGCAGTAACTATTTCAGGGGAAGAAAATCCATTAACAATAGTGTGCATATATATACCCTCGGACAGGCGACTTCCAACAGAGGACCTGGAGGCCAGTCGAGCTCTAGACCCAAAATCTTGTGGGGTGGTGCCTTTAATGCCACTCATTAAGATTGGGAATGTCCAACAGCAAACCGATGTGGCCTGCAACTCCGTAGATATACACGAACGCACAAAACTCACCATCTGCCACCCTGGTGATCCTATGTATATCCTGGATGCCCAAAATTGCTACTCGAAAGTGTTAGACTATTTCCTAGTGCCCCCAGGCATAACTGTCTGGGAGGTAAAAGTACACTATACTGGCACCTCGGACCACTTCCCTGTATCCAGCACACTCGATTGTTTGCCACTGGCAACCGACACCAAGCCCAGATACAACTACGCAAATGCAAACTGTCAGCACTTCTGGGTTCTAATCAACAATGTGGTCGATTTGACCACCCATTTTAATATGCCTCACGAATTGGAGGAAGATGTTTAAGCACTCACTGACCTTATAAAGATTGCTGGTGACCACTCCATACCGCTTAAACCTCCGAAGGATGACCAAACACCACTCTCTCCTGAGCTAAGAACTCTATTCAACATCCAAAATCGTGCTCGCCAGAAATGGCAGACCATCCGCCACTCGTTGTACAAAGCCCTTTATGTGTCCTCACAAAGTGTGGAGGTGGAAATTTGCACAATGGCAATCTAATTCACACCTAGACGCTCTCCGCTCCGCGACACACAACAACTACAAAGTGTGATCCTGCATACAAAGACTGAAGAATAAATCGACCATCATCCTCCCCTCCCCCTGCAAGCTCGGGTAGGCATCTCATTTACTATAATGGAGAAGAGAAGGCAGAAACTCTAGCGAACCATCTACAATCAACTTTTGCCACCAGACAGATCACCACAAACCTCTCTGAAGATTCCGACAGGGACGGGGACAACATGGTCGAGCAATGATCAGAAATTAAGGTCAATCTGCCCCCTCTCCCACAACAACCGGACACTCCACTGGTCAACCCCAATGAATTCCAAACCATTCTCTCCAAATGTAAGTCTAGAATAATATCAGGGGCAGATAAAATTCCGAATGCTTTACTAAAATAACTCCCACGTATAGGAATAGTATACATTACCCGCCTCATTAATTCCACAATTTTACTAGGTCACTATCCTCATGCCTGGAAAGAGACAATTGTCGTCCACATTCCAAAGCCAGGAAAACCTTCCTAGATTTCAGGGTTGTATACTCCGATCTCACTACTGAGCTGTGTTTCCAAAGTATGCGAGAAAGTAATATTCACCTGTTTGCTTTGTGTGGTTACCAGATGCGACCTCCTGCCTTCATTCCAGTACGGATTTCGCCCGAAACACTCGATAGTTCACGCTCTGTCTCGAACGACCCGAGTCATCGAATCCAGATTTGCAAAAGGAAAACTAGATGGCCTACTACTTCTGGACTTGGAGAAGGCATTCGATTCTGTCCGCCACGACCTCCTTGTTGCCGAACTCAGAGAGCCAGACCTTCTATCTATCTACTGCACGTGCTTCGATCCTTCCTCACTGGGCGGACTTTTCGCCTGCGAGTGGAAGAGGAGCTTTAGCCTTCCAAAACAATTGGAGATGGAGTGCCACAGGGGTCGATCCTCAGCCTGCCGTTGTTCACATTATTTATTAGACTCGCCCAACATCTGTATTGACAGCAAAGACACTCCATGGTAGCTGTCGGCGAAGTACCTGGGAGTAATCCTCGACCGATGGTTCACTTTTGGCCATCAAATTGAAAGTGTGTGCAGCAAAGCCAAGTCAACCCTATTCGCCCTAACGAGGGTGCTGAGACCTAGCTCCCTCCTCGCCGAGAACAACTGGGTTCGTCCATTATTTGTACATATTATCACTGTTACCTCATATGCTGCTTCCGTCTGGTACCACATGAAGCCAACACATCTTTGTCCACAGTTCATCATGTACCACCGTATACTAAGGCTCATACTCGGAAGAACAATAACTACAACCAGTGTGCTCATTCGGGATGCAGGGGTGAAAGATCTAAGTGCAATCATCACCAAACAGACCACCAACGTCTCGTCTTCTCTCGACCCCACAGCAACCCGACAGTGTGCACTCTATGCGAACCCATCCTGCAAGCAAGAACACAACCTTTTGATACATCAAGACTCCGAGATCGCCCACCACGCCGCAGGAGATGATAACAACCACACCACTGAACTGCCTCCTGCTAGTGCTACAGACATCAATCATCAATCTTTACTCACCAGGCATCAACTCCTGCTCCTGGAGTTCAACTGGGTAAACACCAGATTGTGACACAAAGAATCTGCCCTGCAGCTTAACTGCACCCCCATTAGAAATAGTAAGTATTCTAGAGTCACCCTTTTGGCTCCCCTTGCTTGCAGTCCTCCCATATATTGTGGGTTTTTCTTGGGGTTCTTCCATTTCCCACCTTTTTCCTGTTAATGCATGCAGACCCCCCTCCACCCGAAGGATTCCAATAGCATAACTAAAGAGACCTTCGCAAAATTATTGAAAATAAATAAAATGGGACTAAGAGTCTCCCAGTAAATGAACATAGAAAGTAGTAGTAAAACTAGATTAAGATGGCCAGTAGCACTTTTTAGCAGAAATGTTCTTTCTCTACCATTGCCTTATACAGTCTTTAACACTGACATGTACACAAATTGCACCAAAAAAAAAACACCACCTCCGCGTGATATTGATTTTGGTAGCGCCTGCACGGAGACATGAAAGTGATCGAGCTGATTCCAAAATAGCTGGATTAGTTTAACTTCGGCAGGCTAGTGAGTAAACAAAGGGGTAAGGAGGGACCAGTCTATTGAGGTTTAGGGCGCCTCACGCCAACATGTCAGCCGCAGAAGACCCACACCGCATTCGCACCCTGAACACCATACTATTCCCTTCCTCTCCTCATCGGCTATGTGCGGAACATAGTTCCGTATTGACACCACAGTGCTTCACAGCAAGTAAACCGTTTGTCTGAATTCCAGTGTTAGGGCGGGACTCCAATGTCCCCAGTATTTTCTCAGACTGGGACTCCGATTCGGAGGACATTAATGATAACCATGTGGACTATGAGCTGTATGCCACTTAGACTTAGTTCACAAGACATCCGAGACACATTGTCTCTAAATGCGAGTGCGAAAACTGGAAGTTCAGAAGATCTCCTACACCTCCTCACCCCAGCACCAGAGAAATCTCGGGAGTTGCAAACTCTACAAACATATCAGCATAATAAATTTGCTGGAGAACTAGCTCCACGCCTCCCTCAGGACAACTATATAGGGCTGGGAGTGTCGAAAAATGTTTCCGAGCGAATAGCTCCAATCACAAGCTCAGAATCTAATTTTAGTGATTTTTTCCCTCTCCTCACCCTCGCACCATGAAATCGGAGGTGATGCAAACAGAATCGTTACACCAATCCGACACTTTTCGCAGTCAGAAGCTTCGAGAGGAAACAAATCACGGCAAAACACTTACAATGGAGCACGGAAATCTAGACAGACCACCCACTCCAACCAACAAACAGTGGAATACAGGGCCTAACTCTCCCTCAGAAATTCTACTCCGACCACTCGGAATAAATTCCAGGCGCCATTCGCAAGGTTAAGAAACCATCTTCGAAAATGGCAAATATCACTGAAAATAGACCTATACAGAGCAGTGCTGCAGACACAAACACCATGAAACCTCCACAACAAACAGACCATCTTGCAATACACAGGCGACAACCTGGATACATCTCCACCAGCGCACCATGGCATCAGACACACACACTACATCGACAGTCGTAGGCTCAGACACTGAATTACACAAGCACACTTTGCAACTCGATTTGTGTCAAAAGGGTGGTTCACACAAGAAACTGAATTTTCGGGCGAACAAAACAGCACTGAATGAACAAAATCATATGCCACCTCACAGGAACCTTGACATCTCGGACATACAAAATGAACCTGCCTACACAGTAGAAAATGAATCTGCCTTCAAAACAGGCACAGCTTCTTTCCAAATGTAACAGATGATTACATGGAAACTGGATCGCAGCACAGTGAATCCTCAAGTGCATAAACTCTGAGATCAAATAACTAGGGCAAAGTGGCAAAAATCCCTGCACGAAACATCACAGATACCTGACTAACTGCAAAAGGCAGGCTAAGTGTTGCCCACACACCAGTTGTAAAGGGGGTGGCTGCTGTCCAAGAGGCATCAGGGAGCGTGCAAGCAAACTCTAATGCCCAAGTGAAGTCTAATTCACAACCCAAACCATCAAACCCCGGCACGAAGGACAAGCCACGGCACATCCCTGGCATCTTCTGCCGGGCAACATTCACGGTATTGGAGCACCATCAATGAAAAATCACTTCGGTGATTTTACAGTGAAAATGAACAGGCGAGAAGCCAATTTTTTCCCATTCGATAAAACACAGTACAACACTATGATGCAGTTCTTGACTTCAAAAAGAGCCCAACCGTTCACCCACCCATTCCCGGAAGACTGGAACACAAAAGTGGTGATTAGCAACATCCCTCCTGACATACCAGCACAGCAGAGAACTGCATTACGAACTTCAACAACTTGGTTTCCAAGTGAGCGTGTGCACCAACTGGAATGCAAATAAGATAATCCAATCAAATTCCGTAAATTCCAGGTGACCTTGGAAAGGACGACTCAGGCGGCTGCAATAATCAAAGTCGCCCGCATTGACATCTACCGGGTCACAGCAGAGAAACACCGACCGATTGGACCACAGCAATGCAGGTGTTGCCAGGAGTACGGGCACAATTCAAATGACTGCAGCTGGGAAACCCTGTGTTTCAAGTGTGCTGGCAACCACTGGTCACATAAGTTCCCCGTTTCAAAAACCACACCTCCAACCTGTCCCAACTGTGGAGAATCCCATTTGGAAGGCAGCGAGAACTGTATTTCCAGTAAGCAATTTGAACAATGCCGCATCCAAACGTGAACCAAACAAACCACTCAAAATCAGCCTAAAGCTGAATTTAAACTTAATCCCACAGAATTTACAGAACTGCCACTGCCCAGGAGAACAGCCTGGCAAACACGCCAACAACCGAGTGCCGCTGCAGATGGCAAACAATCCACCAATGCAGCACAACAACCTACGCAGAAATCACATGGTCCACTGACCATGCAGTCCTGTCAGCCGCATGAGGAGGCGGCTGCGGGTAACAAAGGCTCTCCATTTGCTGATATAAAGGAAATTCTAAACCTCATCAAAGGGTTCATCTCTATCATTAGGAATACATGCATGCAACTCAGGAAGACTGCGAATCCAATGCAGAAGATGGAGATAATCTTCCAGGTCATCAGCACGGCATTCGATGAATAGGTCGCCCCTCCTCATAGCCACTTGGAATGCGCGCTCCCTGCACCACAAAACCGACGAACTCCTCCATCTACTTGACAATGAAAACCTGGACGTTCTTCTCATCACAGGGATGTGGCTCAGTAGCACCATTGACCTCCAAGTCTTGGGCTACCAAACGCACAAGAGAGATTGGTTTGACAGGGATGGCAACAGTGTAGCAATCCTAATTCGAGATTCCATCCAACACCAGAACAAGGGAATACCGGATTTGGATCTTGTTGAAGCAGTAGCTATTACCATCGCCGGGGAAACTAACCCCATCACACTCATAGGCACATATATCCCGCTGTACAGACGTCTTCTCACTCAGGACCTGGAGGCCATCCGAGATTTGGACCCCCAGCTTTTATGGGGTGGCCACTTCAATGTCACACATCAAGTCTGGGACTGCCCAACCACCAACAGACGAGGCCCCCAATTCCACACATATACATACACGCATCAACTCATCATATAACACCCTGGGGAGCCCATATACATACCAGTAGCCACCAATGAACACCTACAGGTTTTGGATTTCTTCCTCGCCTCTCCAGGCCTGAGAAGCCGGGCGATAAGGGTGCATCACACAGGAATGTCCGACCACTTTCCGGTGTCCTGCACACTTGACCACCTACCCTTAGCAGTAGACACAAAGCCACAGTATGATTATTCGCGAGCAAACTGGCGACTACATCGGGCAAGCATTAGTGATACCATAGACCTATCATCTCAGTTCACCAGCCCACGAGAATTTGAAGAGGGAGTAAGAACACTCAATGACCTCATCAAAAGCACTGGAGACCAAACCATTCCAACCAAACACCCAAGAGGAAACATCAGACCACTCCTACAACCTCTGAGGACACTTTTCGCCATACGAAACAGAGCCCAGTGAAAATGGCAGACCAGTCGAAGCCCAATATACAAAGTTCTATATTGTGTCCTTCGCCAGGTCTCGATGCGAAAATTCGCGGAATGGCAGACCAGCTGGAGGAGCTATGTAGACAACACCAAAATGGTATGGTCATGTGTCAGGCGCCTGAAAGGGAAACTGACTGTCATTCTACCCTGCAAGCTGGGGGGTACCTCGCTTTCACCAATAGTGAAAAAGTTGACATCCTAGCACAATACCTGCACTTCGTGTTAATGCCCAGGTAGGCTACCACCGACCTATCCAATAACTCTGACAGTGAGAGCGATGAGGCAGAAGCTAAACACTCATCAATGAGAATTACTCTGCCATCTCCACCACAGCAGCCAGACATTCCGCTCATCACACCTAAAGAACTTCAGCAAACACTCACCAAGCTAAAAATGAAAACAGCCTCAGGAGCAGACGAAATCCAAAATGTACTCCTTAGAGAACTGCCATGCAAGGCGATCATCTTTCTCACAAGACAAATCAATGCAACTCTGATCATTGGTCATTACCCAAGATCCTGGAAGGAAGCAGTGGTAGTCTTGATTCCCGAGCCTGGTATACCTCCCCCCCCCTTTTCATAGCTTGCAGCATCGTACAGGCCGATCTCACTACTGTGCGAGAAGGTTATCTTCAATTTGTGTGGTCACCAGACAGGACCTACTCACTCACTTTCAATTTGGCTTTCGCTCCAAACATTCGACAGTTCACACCATAGCTCGAACGAGAATATTAGAGGCAGGACTCGCAAAGGGGAAGATGGGTGGGCTACTCCTCCTCGACTTGGAAAAGGCCTTCGACTCGGTCCGGCACGACACTCTTCCGGCCGAGCTCAGGTCCATGGGTCTTCCGATTTCGCTCACGTGTGTTACATTCCTTCTTCGCAGGCCGGACTTTTCACCTCCGAGTGGAAGATCTGTCTACACCGAAACCCATAAACACATCGGAGTAGGAGTACCACGATATATATAGAACCGCTATGATGCTCGTTCATGGCCAAAATCACAATTATGTATATTTTATTTATAAAAGAACACCTGATTCGTGTTCGGGATGTGGTCATGTGAACATAGTGGTTTAAAAGGCTGTGCTTTACAAGCCAGTGATTTCATTGCCTGGGTATTCATATCACATTTTTTTCCCCCTAACCTACCCTATTACTAAGTATTAAGTGTGCGTGCACGGGTAGGAACGGGGTCTAATTGCATCTCTGGGCTGAGTCCCTTCCTCCTAAAAGGAGAGGGAATTACATGCGAGGATATGTGCATCATGGCGGGGAGGATTGGGCAGCCGTGGCCACCATATTGGGCCACGACTGCCTTCCTTGGCGCACCTATAGTGTGCATTACTGAAAGTACTTCAAGGAGACAGCAAATATTGAGTCCATGCCTTAAAATATGTGTTTTAAAGTCTAGGAGAGAGGGGGCGGGACCTGTGGGCAATGGCGCCCATCACCATCGTATCTCTTAGGACAATGATAAAACGTTACGTCGTTGTAAAACATATTGTAAATAAAAGATGTATTTGCAAAAAGTAAGGTGTCATGACTTTCTTTTTCTTCAATTTTGGCTGACGGCACTCCATAAAAATTGGGGACACAGCCGATGCGATGAATACAGAGGTAAGCATGGTTATAGAAGATAAAATTGGCCAATGCCCAACACGTGGCAAGATGAATTCACTGTCGATGACTCAGTCAACAGTTCAGGACAATGTTAAAAGTTGATACACGCCATAGGGAAAACTGTAAAAATGTTACTCATAAATTATACAGTCGCGTTTCGATCGGATCGTATATTGTCTTTGCTGAAAGTGAAAGTAAAAATGTAGGTAACCTACATCCCGCTCAACTGAGTAAAATGTTACATAAAACTAGCGATGGCATTATTGAAATTTTACAAGTGGGGCCAAATAGGCTTAAAGCAATTTAGAAAACTGCTAAGCATGCAAACACTTTTGTCACAGAACAACTTCTCTCAAACTATCGCCTTATTGCGACAACTCCACTCTCCTGAATTCAACTACAGGGTTTTATTTATTGTATCCTTCTAGACTTTACTGTTGAAGAAATCTTGAATGTAATAGAGACACCATTTTAGGTTATCAAAATAGAACGACTCAACAAGTGGTTGATTTAAGATGGTAAACCGGACTTTCGCCCTACTAAACTCGTTTCCATTACTTTTCACGGTCAAATGCTCCCTGATAAAAGTTCTTGTCTACGAACATTGCTACATTGTCAAATCCAAGGTACGCAGGGTCACACAGTGTCAAAGATGTTTCCGTTTTGGACAACTTGCCAAACACTGCCGTAGTACTCAGTTACGACGCCCGGCATGTGGTGATCACCATACGTAGCGACTGACCACGAGAAATGTAATCACTGGGTGGTCGAGAAATGCACCTAACACTTTATGGCAACAAAAAACGAATACTGTGTACAAATCGTGCCTGAAGACCTCTCGATATCCAGTGATTTGGTGATAGTGAAGTATATGGAAAATAAAAGACAACTGCATTGGAAGCAAATTTGGAAAATTTTCATATTACCAAGGAAAAAAAACAGGTTTCTACCAATTCATTGTAAAAACTGTTTTACTATGCAAGTAGTACGTCCCTTGTCATCAACCTGAGTGCGTAGTACCTTATGAATTAATTAGGTAAAAAATCCTCGAGTTGGGCATGCCAGTTATTTTCTATGCTATTTTTAAAAAGCAGACCTTAGATTTGCATTTTGTAAACATGTAGGCCTACATGCCAAATCTTTAAAGTTTTTTTTTTTATAAACTTGATTTGTAATACAACAAAACTTTTATTTTAACCCAATCACAACCATTGCTACACAGAACAGGCCAGATGCTGCAACCTATTTTTAAAAATGTAATGAAACAACTGTAAATAAGGTAAGTCAGCAAAAACCAATTGGAGTCCTTAATTTCTAAGTCCTGAGAACCGATAACAGATTGTTCTGAACCGAACCGATAACCAGAACCGGTAGCAAGAAGTGCAACCGACCTATCACTAATATACGGGATATATATATATATATATATATATATATATATATATATATATATAAATAACTATTTTTGATGAGGAATTACCTGCCGAATTTTTTAGTTAAGCCCCTGTCACATTATCAAATATTTGCTTTCAATTGTATTTGAAAATACAATTTAAGAACAAAATACGGGCATCTAATTTTTCCTCCCAACAAATTTTATCAAATAATCTTGAATGTGTTTGTAAATGTCACACTGTCAAACTTTTTTTATTGTGAGAATCTAATCAAAAATTTTATTTAATAATTATTTTCATAGTGAGATATTGTTTTTTTTTTTCCCCACGTGGTCCATTACAGGAAAAAGTGAGCAACATTGTAATTTATTTTCATTTATTTACTAAATTGAAGTTTTATTAATAAGGGATGTTTCCTGCATAATAAAATTTAATGCCTCTGATTTTGTAATATCATGTGCAACATTCACTTAAAATAACATTCATGCCCAGATAGCTTCTACATAAATTAATTATCTTCATAACTAACTTCGTTTGCAGCAGCAGTTGTTCGTTATTTTAAAGTTTCTTGACGTCCATTTTTGTCGAGTACGATTCTTATTGGCTAAGACCGTCAAACATCAAATAAATTCTAGAACCGGTCCAATTTCCAAATGTTGATGGAAACTGAAGACATCAAATTTTTTCAGGCAAATACTGCGGCGTTTATGACGTTTCGATGACGTCAAAACTGTCCTACTTTATTTGACCAAACTTATTGGAAGCAGACTGACGGAAAATTTTGACAGTGTGACAGGAGCTTTAGAGTTCTTATCCATCTTGTGTATTACTACCAACTGGTCCTGTAAGAACATTTTTGAAATGCAGTAACTGTGGTGATCTGAATAATTTCTACACTTCGTGTGACTGTTGTGCCCAGATAAAGGAGCTTCTCTAAATTAAAACTTTATCGAGAACTACTCGCACTTATGATACACAATGTCACAAGGACGTTTCACGGGATCGCCGACAATGTTATCGGAATGTGATGTTCTTGGAGAGATGAACACAGATTCGGTCATTAAAGTTTTTGCACAAAAGAAGCCCTGCAATGTGAGCTTTTGAATTCGGCGTGTAAATAAATGCAAAGGATGAGCACTTTCGAAATCAACCTTAGAAAAAAGTCGCCGCCCCTATCTGCACATATTTCAACAGAAACTCTGAGTGGCATGCGTCCAGTAAAGTTGGTAACGATGGATAGGAAGTAGTTCCGTATCTTAACGTCGAATAAAAAGTGTTAGGCAAACCATTTCTAATAACTTCAATTATTTCTTTAGCTTTGTGTATTTTTAATGCATTGAAGGGTAAAAATCAGCAGATTTTTTTTAAATATTTAATTATCTAATGATTTCACAGTTTCACTTGACCGACGCGTGTATAAAGTGATGAGGCCCATGACAATGTTAATCTTACATAAAGCGGAAGAATACATAAAATGCATACAAGCAGATCTTAAGTATGGCTTTCAAAAGTACTCATTTTACCGCGAATAGCCAATAACTAAGTTTTTTTTTTATCAGTTTGTTTATTAATATTATTTAAAGCATTGAATTACATTGTTTAAATATTTCAAATATTGTCTCTCCGCGGTAATTTTTTATTATTATTCCTACACATAATGTAGGCCTAAATATGTAATAGAGATGAAAATCATAAGTGTAGTATAACAACCTTCAAGCTATTCAGCAAAGAGAGTTTATTTTATGTATAATATGTTAATCGTTTGCTTAGTTCAGAATAAGTAATTGCAGGAGTATCCTTAATCTTAAACTGCAAATTTGTAAAAAAAATATGTTTACAAAGAATTCTTAGCAAAACAAATTGCTAAGATTACTTATGTTACACTACAGAAAAAAAAAAAAAAAAAAAAAAATTGGCATATACGTCCGTCCACCAGTGACATACCCTATAGTAGACGAGGATAGATGTAAAGAGTAATGAAGTACAGAAACACCAAAAAGGAATTTCCACCAGCATGTCCGGGTGAAAAATTTCCTTTGGGCCGCCCCTGCATGAATTAAGGTCGCAATGAGAACTACACTGGATGAATAATTTTTTTGTGTAAAGTAAACCTGCCTGCCACGATAGGTAATCTGCACGTTTTTCTCTTTAACTTTGGCACTGTATATTTTAATTAAAATCCTTGGGCATTTTGTAGTACCATGTTTCTTTAACATTTTCCTGTTTGAATTCTGCGGCTCTTCTCCTGTATTCTTTTTTAAGCTTACTTGATGTGCTTGACAATACATATATCTGGACTAAGAATTGTATCAGTTGTGTGGTGATGTATGGTATGCTCAAGAAGTAAAGTTGAAGGCAAGAAGTGTTCCTTTTTCACTTCGAAATCGAAGTTTCCTAATGTGCAGTCTCATTTCTGTTGGAAACTGTATTGATTTATTGCATCAGTTCAGGACGTAGGCGTAGGTAGTCAGGGCGGGGCAGAGAAGAAATAACTGAATTATGGAAGGCAAAGTAGAAATATTTATATTTTATGTTGCATATCCACGAACGAAACAGTTAATAATGGATGCAACACCCACACTCATTTAGGACGTGAACAAAGAAATGGCTGGAAATGCACTAGGCCACCCATATTATCTGGGCAAAAAAAAAAAAAAAAAAACAGTGTTCAAATACTCAAAGGCTTGTACTTCCCGACAGGCGTGTATGTATATGTATTATATTAAATTATTTTATTATTTCTGTGTTTTATTTCCTGTAAAACTGGATTTACTATAACCCGACAGTCCTACAAAACAGCCCCTACGCTGACGAAAATTTTTCATTGGCCAATCAGGAGCAAGGTCCCCCCGACAAAATCCCACCCCGACAAAAGTAGACGTCGGACGAGTCGGACTCGGTTGGAAGAAAAAAAAAAAAAAAAAAAAATCATAAACACATCCTTATAAAACAAAAGTTCCTGCAAATTTCACTACTGTGATAAATTTCACACTATAAATATTTTACTTAAGTGTACATCCTGGTTATCTTGTAAAGAAAGCTGTTGAATTTGGAAAAAAATAAATATTCGTGACAAAATAACTGTCCCAAAATCCAAAAATATTTTGTTTACAAAGTTACCAAAACAAAATAGTGTACAATGAGTTGTAATTTATTTGCATTCTATAGCACGTTACTGGCCATTCAAGGATTCTCCGAAAGCCTCGCAACACTTCGTCGGATGGAAACTGCCAGGGTATTGTAAACCCTCAACTAATTTTCGTGGCGCAAATGGTCGGACTGAAAAGTCGTGTCGGACTGTCGGGACGAGCTCGTCATGGTACTGTAAATTCAGCATGAGTGATTAACTTGAACATAAAATAAGTGTTATGTATGATGCAAGTTGAACTTAGCCTCTCTCTGATCCCTTTATTTGGTATAAAATAATTCACAGAGGTGTACGTCTACATCAGCTGTACATTTGTGATTATACAAACATTATAGTAAGAACTGAGCATGTGTGGTTAATTTTTTTATTGCACACGTGCATATTAATGCTGAAAGTAGGAACCATTATTTCCCTAGTCAGCCAATATGCTCTAAGAATAATAAACATTATCATGATTATCACTATTTTTATCGGTATACTAGTCAGTGGTAAAAGCAGTATTAGAAGTATACTGTGTTTGTGATTTCTACTTAACCAGTCTGACATATTTCCTGTTTCATTAATCGAAAATAATACGTTTTGTCACTGGTTTTAAGGAGAAAAAAAAAACCCCATCGAATGTTAACTACACATGCCTAGTGGTATTGATTGACTGCAGACCGGTTGAATGAAGCTACAAGCCGCATATATATATATATATATCCCAAATACGTAGTTATATTATTAATATATAATCCACGGCAGAAAATTAACTTTAAAATGTGATTCTAAACAGATTTAATATGAAATAAAATGGTGGAATGTGAACTTACGTTTCTTGAAGCAACAGACGTTTGCAGCGATGATCGATTGACGAATACGTGTTTCAAAATGGCAAGCGCCGACGCACGGTGACACGACGGCCAACAGCCAAAGAAATACATGACAGATCGTCGTAAGCTCGACCGATTATGTCGTCCGACCAGCAATTTTGGATTAGAAATTATTTCTATTCTTCGTCGTATCGTGTAGTGCGACACGACGCACAGAATGTACAACATTGCAAAATGAAATTGTATTGGAGCATTTCCCTACAAAGGTAAATACGCAGCTTAAAAGAAAAATAAATCGAAAACTACTGTATCCAACTCTTAAAAATAATAATTTTATGTTTGTATGCATTAGCGATACCAATTTGTCACCATATTACAAATTTCCCTCTTGTTCACCTACCTTTGAAACTAACGTAGCCTATAGGCGCCTTCTAAATAGTTAGGTTAAATGCCGACAGCGTGGTGTCAGTCGTGCTGTAAATTCAAGTAGTCACATAGAAATTTGTCGTGGTTGCTATGTGATTCCGGCTTGACACGTATGAAGGCTCTCAGCATACTGGCGCAGGCCAGTGGCTGTGATTCAAGGCTTCGCCGCTTCGTAGCGCCCCAGTCGCTGGCGCGGCTGATCGCACCTCGCCATTTGAAGACGAAAAAGAGTGCGCTGTACGCACCGGATATCCGCAAATGTTGTCGTGTATCTCTCAAAGAATCCACCTAATTTAAGAATGTGGTGGGGTGTTTTCCGCTCCAACAAATCTTCATATAAATACGACCGATGGCCGACCTGCCTTCAGAAACGTTCCGCTGTTGGGGACTTGCACGACGATGGAAATAAGTTAAGTAACTGGAATGAAGGCCTCCTGTTAAAAAATAGTAGGCATGAGTTTGTAACCCTCAGAGTTGGATTTTCAAAGTATTGTAGCTGACTGGATTTCTTGGTAGTCTTGGACTTAGAAAAGGTAAACTGTTAAAAAAAAATGTTCAAAAATATAAAATATGGCGTTTCGTTTTCTGTAAAGTTAACGCCTTGTAGATTTGTAACATCAATGAAAAGTGTTGCTATTTCAGCCAAATAGTAAAAGTTTTCGCCTTATGGGCTGTGGTCATTTTGAAATCCAGTATTATAAAATGTAGTCATATTTTAGCAAAATGTTGTAATACCTTGTGGTTCCTTCACAAAGATGCATTTAAAAGAAATATGTCATTTTTAAATGTACGTCACGTCAAAAGAGAGATTTTTAAAGGCTGTCTATTGTAATGTTACCAGCCAGTAAGAAATGCTGGATCTTAAACGAGGCAGTTAATATTTTTTATATCAAGCTTGCTAGTATTTTGAATAATGCCTCAGTATTTGAGTATTTTAAGGGAATTATTTTTAAAATGCGCACCAAAATATACATCCAGTCAATGTGTCGGTGATGGAGTTTCGCAGGTACAGTAAATTTCATTGTAAAATTTGCCTTATTTTTTTTAAATATGGTACTTGTTAGTACATGCATATGTGCGATTTGGATAAAAATTGAAGCAAAATACAAGGTTATTCTTCAGAAAACTCACGTGTTGGTGTTGGTGATTTTACAATTTTACAATATCTCTGCCATTTTTCCCTTAAGGGTTTTTCTTGCTGTTTGTTGCGATCTTGGGGTCGTGGTTTCTTGTAGATAAGCATCTTCGTTCAGTCCTAGGTGAAGGACTGAACGAAGGGCTGGACGAAGGGCGTCCACACTAGAAAGTTTGGCACCCGCATATACACATACACGTATGTAAATATTATATATACATTTCCTTTTCACTTTTTTTATCTACGCAGATTTCATGGGGCATTTGTGCATATGTGCATTAAAATCGTTTGAGTAATTATGCTCCTGTTTATTTAACTTGAAAGATTATAATTCCCAATCCAGTAACCAATCAATAATTCCACCCAGTTTTCCACTGATTGGAGTGATGCAGTTGGTCGAGGATTAAAAAAATAGGAACAATATTACAGGAAATGAAGCTGAACAGTTTTTACTTTTGATTCATGTCAATTGTTTATTTTGAAGTGTGACTAGCAGGTAACAAAACTGCAATATTGATTACAAAACAATGAACAACATTGAGCCTGGTAAGACATTTATAAACTCAAATGATTTTCCTTTTGGCTTGATTCCTAGAGCTCACTGAAGAATATTTACTTGTTAGTGTTAGACGCATAATTTTTCAAAATATATGTTCATAAATAGCAGCTTCACATTTTCGAAATATGAAACAGGGAACATAAAATATTGACAGATGTAACGAGAAATAAAACAAAACTGTTATGTGGTTGGTAAAAGTTTCCAATGGCGTAACTATGTAGCGGTTGGGGGGAGGGGGTGGTATGCTACTGGGGAGAATAGGATACTACTACATTGGAGGGGGTCAAGGGTTCTCTTGCGATAGAATTTTTAAATTAATTCTTTCAAGTCTGCCAACACTCAAATTAAAAAAAAAAATCAGGAAGTGCTGATTGCTTACCTTTATGACAAATTTTCTAATAAACATACACAAGCAGAAAATAATACTCCACCCATATTACAATGTAGTCACTATTCATCACAAAATTTAGCTTCTTTACTTTTTCCTTGTATTTTTTGTTTGCTGTATTTTTAACATTTACTCCACACTGCCACTTTATTTGGTTGATACATCTGCACGCGCTCTTTAATTATGGCCTTTGTCTGGCTATAGCAGTTCATCCAGAACAAGTATACTATAATAGGATATCCACACTAATAAAGTTATCACAAAAATATTCCAAACGTGTTATCACCACACAAAGCCAACCGTATCAGTTAAATACATCTGAAGTCCTTATCTACTACAGCTACAATATTATTAGATTGTGGCCACTCTTGTTAAGATATAAGAAAACGAATTTTGCTAATAGCCTTATAAACGCGAAGAAAACACCACTTTAGCAATGAGGGCGTGAGAGTGTTTATAAAATCAGAGCTTCGCTCCTGAGTAGTGAGAGTTGGCAGGTATAGAAATTTTAAACGAGAAAATAATCTCCATCCACTCTGAGGGAGGGAACATAAGGGGGGGCAGTGTAGGGAATGGCCCTCCTGGACTCTTGCCGCTGGAGGGAGGGAAAACCACGTGACTGCTAGTGCTACACACACCAAACTGATAACATCGCTCGCTACTACCGCGATGTTAGGCACGGCGCTTCACGTTTTTTTTTTTTCAACTGGTAATATTTATGTGCGGAACAACTCTCGCCCAACCGCTCTCGGCCGCTGTCGCTACCGACCTGAACAACCCCTCCCCTTCGTGCAGCAGCAATGGACGCTCCCAACTCGCCCAACACGTTTTGGACTTCTGCGCAATATTTTATTATTTGGATTGCACTATACACTGAGAAAAAGGTTTTGTTGGATCAAACAAAGAGTGGTTTGGTGCAACCAAATTATTTGTTTGTATAGGGACAGTGAAATATTTTGTTGCTGAAACCAAAATATTTTATCGTTCTCATTTGGTTGCTCCAAACTGTAAGATTTGGTTGGTGCAACTAAAGATTAATTTGGCTACACGTACGTTAAATAGTTTGGGCCGATATAAAACAGTTTTACAAAGTCAACCGAATTTCGAGCCTAGATCACCTGCGACCGCGCTGTACAATTTAGTAATCTCAGCTAATGTGACAACTTATGACGCCGGACAGCTTTTAAATAGATATACTCCAAATATTGGGCAACGTGTGCAAACAAATATTACGAGTTTTACAGCTTTACTTGTCAGTTTATTGTTGCATTGCTTTTTTGATGTATTTATACGATTGTTAAGCATCAATATATGCACTAGCAAACACGGTTACTATCCTAATTGTCACAAAAATACAAACAAACTCTCGAGCTGTATTTTCGAACGAAGGCAGTCAAATGAGTGGGCAAACAAATATATACAGTTGATTCAACAAAATATTTAGAAGACAGTTTTATTTTTCTTTGGCCCAATACAGATATTTTGTTTATTCAAACATATATTTTGCTATACGAACCAAAGTAATTTTGTTGCTTTTCAAATTTTGTTTGCTCCGCAATATATATTGTAAGGGCAACTAGATATATATTTGGCCCTATACAAACAAATATTGTGTTCGATTTTCTCTCGGTGTATGTATGATGATGGATTTTAAGCTATTTCCTAATAGAATATGTATTGCCCATTGAGGAAAATATTTTCTTAAAGGCCGCGGTACAATTGATTTAGCACACGCACAGCACGTGCGATAGAACAGAACACGCACACAGCTCGAATATGAAAGGTACAATCAAAATAGCACACGCACAGAAACGACGGATGTTTACACAAAACACACGTGAAAATGAAAGGTAACGATGCTCGGCTAATTGCGCGCCCGTGTGTTGGTAACACTGGAGTGAAAACAAAATATTGTCGACAGCTCAGTTTACTTTTCTGCTCGTGTCTTAATGTGTAGAAATATAATACGTTATACCGTTCATCTGAACATACATCGCTTGTGCAATAACAATTCCAATCAAAACAAACCATTGTTTATATGGCGCCATACTCTCCATGCACTGGTCAGATTCACTTTTTTTGCAGCCATTTTGATCGTCACATGAAGTTGATGGTATCGACGTCCTGATTGGCCACGCACGGGATTTATAAGATATTTGCCAACTTTCTGTGGGTCGATTCTGTGTTTTTTTTTCTGTTCGTGCGCTATGCTCAACTGAAGGTAGCACCAAGCCTTGCATTCTACGTTCTGTGAATGTGCTATCTTCTGTGCTAAATCAATTGTAAGCCGGCCTTAAGAGACAATGTAATTTTTTTCTGTCGGTAGTCTAGCGGGTGATTGATTAACCTGATCAACCCCATAGTTGCGCCACTGAAAGTTTCTTAGCCTCAACATTCTGCAAACCAAATAATGTATTTTATGATCAATTTCTCTGTATGTATACATATTATATGTACACCAACACTGTAATTTACTTTTTCATAAGACCTTCTGAGACATAAATAAACTTCTGACAGGTCTATGAAATAAACAGATGCCCATATAATAATATAAAATTGTTAAAAAATAAATATGATTTCTATAATTTTTAGAACCTTCATAAGCAAATGTTTATATTAAATTTGTGAGTAATATTTTTGAGCCAAGGATTTGTAATTTTTACATTGTAAGAAATTTTAGTAAAGTTAATATTTTAGGCAAAAGAAACATTTGGGTTAAAAAGACATATTTTATTCCTTAGAATGCCTGTTTTTGATCGAAATTAAAGGTTTTTTTTTACTGCTGTGGCACAATATTAATGAAAATAGGAAAGCCATAAACAAACACGTCTAATAGATTCATATGTGTGTTGCATCAAAGCAGTCTATAAAAGTTTGTGTAATGCCACTGACTTTTTCTATGATTAAGTTAATGTAAGTTAGTATAATATTAGGCAAGCTAAACCATAATTCCAAGTTGTTCCAAATAAGAGTAGTAACTTTAACATAAAAACAAAGAAAATTACAGCATTATGGTATTTGAGAAATTACACTCATCACTAAGTAACCTAACGTTAAATTATACGATTCAACAAAAATTTTAAAAAGTAATCAAAATGTAAAAATAAATATTGTGAATTGGTGGCTTAAAATTTTACTATTACTTGTTATTATTAAAAAGTTTAGAAACAGTATTGGTTTTCGAAAAGTTATGACAAAATAAATTAATGGCAGAGTACTTTCCTGGTAGTTATTGCAAGAACCTTATCTGCAGAATGTAGTGACATGTTTCATTTATGCTGGAAGCACTTCGTCTCACATAAACTTACTGACATGACTTTGAAAGAATTAATTTAAACATGCTTGATTTATTAGCAGCAACTTTGGTAATTTTGACACATTCTGTACACACTGCTAGTTTATAATATAGTAATTAAAATAATATTAACAATTTGTTACAAGTGTATGGAAAGATAAATTTGTTTCAACCATTTTAGCAAGTTAGCTATGAAAACACTGCAAATTTTCTGGAAAGATAGTTAATTTACATTTAAGAAAGAGAATAGTGCTCAGAAGGATATAAAATAAATATTGCATACATCTAAACTGTATTTAAAAATAAACATAACATTTTAACAATTCTTGAGAGATCACAACATAATTGTACTGCAAGCTACCAACTTAATGAAATATTTAAAATTCTATTTGAAACACACATTCCTCATATTTACAAATGCTTTGTTAGATATATATTTACATGAAGGATAATAATTAATACGTATATATAGAAGTTTATGGTAAATTAACTGAATATGATTCAGTAAGTGTGAATATACAGTAATTTGTGGCAGTGCAAGTTGACGATTCACATCTTCCGGACAGGTGATGTTAGTAAACACATGCTCAGCAGTCAATAAGGAAGAAAAGGCACGTTATTATTCACAGAAAAATAAATCGCTTTGAACTTAAATTTTTGGTGTAGTAAATGATTCGAAACAAAGTCTGGTAAATTGTGATCGAATTCACAGTTGCAGCAGGCGATAACACAGTTGCTACGAAGTGAATCCGAGAAGTTTGCTGTAACGTCTCGTAGGACGACGGCCACGTTCCAGCAGCAGGCATCAGACCAGCGTGTCGAGGACGTAGACGCCTTCCTCGCTGCTACTGTGCAGTGAGCTGAGGCCCGTGTCCGAGGTAGAGTCGGTGTCCGTCTGGCTGGCCGGCGATGACCCCGCGCGGTCCTCCGTCCTGGTGACAGCCTCCGCGGACAGCCTGTCCGACTCCCGATCCGACGCCTCCAGCTCCGCCTGGAGCCTCCTCATATAGTGGCGCCTGGCCTCCAGCAGCGAATCCGTCTCGGCGAGCGCCAGCGCCGTGTTCTCCAGGTCGGCGCCGCGACGCTCGTACTCCCGCCTCGCGCGCTCCAACTCGCCCAGCAAGTCGTTCCTCATGCGGTAACTGTCTTCGTCCCACTCCTCGTCGGGCAGGACCCTCAGCCCTGCGCGACTCTGCTGCCTCTTCAGCTTGATGTGAAGCCGCACCAGGCACTCCTCCTCCCTCTCCAGTCTCTTGTTCACCTTCACCAGCTTCTCCAGCAGCTCCACGCGCGCCTGGAGCTCCTCCAGGCACTGCCCCGAGTCTTTGGTATCGTCCTCCGAGTCGTCGGCGTCGTTGCCGTCGTCCTCCTCGCCCGACCTCTTCTGGTCGCTGGGCGACGACGTGAGCGGCGTCCTGTCCGTCGTCACCCCGCTGTCGTCGGCCTTGTCGTCGGGGCTGGCCCCCAGGTACGTCTCCAGCAGGTAGTTGGAGCCGAGCTTCTCGACGCGGGCGCGGTGCGTCTCGCCCTCCAACGTCTCGATCTGCTGCTCGCGGTCCTGTATCCTCCGCAGCTGGCTCTGGATGGTCTCCCCCTGCGCCAGGATCAGCCTCATCAGCCTCTCGATGGTCTCTGGTAACTTGGACGAGGCCGAGGACGCGTGGTGGAGGTCCGAGGAGCGTTCTCTGTGGAGCTGCGCCAATCGGCGGGGGTGCAGGGTCTCGTGGCGGGCGGGCCATGGTAGCTTCCCACTCCTGCAATTTCAATATAACATTAACACTATTTAACTGTTCACGGATTGGCAAGAAATTTCGGGTGAATTCAGTCATACAATCAGAAGTCTTTGGTAATTGTACATTCTGCTACTGCGCATTGATTACAAAGTTATTGAGGTATTTGTATTTTTAATTTACAACTCTATTATATAACCAATTTTTTTTACACTCAAGTTTTGTATAACACTCAGGGGGAAATGGCATACTACCTGTAAAACCCTACTCTAGGTGAACTACTGGATAAATTTATTTTTAAATTGCAAACATGTATGACAGTTTTTTTTTAAGTTGCTTATTAATGCCATTACTTTGTCATGGTGGGGTACTCGGGGCTGAGGTGCATGCGTGCTATTCACAGCTAAGTTAACTAAATTTTAATGATTTAAGTTTTTTGCAATGGTGCAAGTACACAAGTACAAGGGCGCAGACACTGCTCCTCCTTGATGTATATGTGAATGTTATGTATATGCACGAGATTTACTAAGCATAATTAATGGGTGGTAGGTATGCCTGGAAGATATACGAAGCAGCCAAAAGAACCTCAGATGGTGTGTTGACAGAGGCCGAATAATATGGCTGCAAGCGCCAGGTTGGACGGTATATTAAACTACCCATTATTCGAGCTATTCGAGCTTAATAGTCAGGTTGTATTTGGAGCAATAGACTCCTGAAGATACTCTTTCATTATAAATCGGTCCTGGATGCACCAACAGACTATCTAAAGAGAGGAGCTTTGTCAAACACAAACAGTCAGTTTTTTTTGTCCACCATCCAGTAGTATGCAGTAGATTTACTGGAGTACCGTATCTGTACCAGAAGCAGTTCCAGATGCATTAAGTACAAACATCTGCGAACCCGATGACCTTCACATTTTTCTGCCACTGACTTCAGAACATCGTCGCCTTAATTTGCGATGATATCAATAAAGGGCACTGGGAAATGCTACAGACTGGTGACATTTTGCCTCTATCGATGAATAACAATTTTCTTTTACAATTGATGATGGTGTATGGAGCACTACAGGCTAGTGCTACAATCCCTTCTTTACTTTAGAACAGCATAAGTCCCCTACTATTAGCGTGATGGTCTGCAAGCAATTGCATGTGATCTTTGCTTGACGCTAGGTGGGGGAGGGGATACAAGTGTCACTAGAAGCACAGCGATATGCTGAAAACGTCCTGTGGCCCAATGCACTGCCTTGTCGGCTGAGTGTTCAGCAGCGAGTTTCCAGCAAGACAACACTCGCCCGCACACAGCTCTGTTTTCCAAGAGAGTTTAAGACATGTTCCAACACCTTCGTGGCCTGCTCGTGGACTCAATTAGCGGAAGTCTGAGGACGTATCTACAGTTCCCCCTACGCAGAAAAACTAAAATTTCAACTTTCAAAATATTACTGCTTATAATTACGTTTTTACTCTCAGGCTGAGTAAATAACGTGTAATAGTTAAATAAAAATATTTTTATAATTAAATCATTTGGCAGAGTTCTCCTTTATACTAGATAAAATACGCCTCTTTCCAGCCCTCTACACATGCCTATGCTTGTACATGACACTGTTGCCAATTTAATTGGAAGCTTTCCAGTTAGTGTGCGTTTTATAATATACGTAGTTAAAAGCGGGGAAGTTTTTCAAAGGCTGCTTAAAAATTGCAGAATAAACTACAAATAAGCTGCAGCAGGAGAAGCAGCACTATTTTATATCCTTTCTAAGGTAACAGCCTGTATTACTCCGCCTGTCCGTGCACTTTGAAAGTGTAGGTTATGTTTCCGGCCGCTCACACAAACGTCAAGAGTAGTTAACTGTCAGGATCATACCGTTATGTCATGTTTGTGGTGTAGACGACACGATGAATCATGCAATTATGTACAGTCTGAAGACAGAGGACATTAGACAATGGCTCCAAGAGATGGCAGATAGAAAGAACATTCACTTAAAAATATAGAGTGTGCTCAAAAACAAGGTTCTTTGTCAGACCTGGAATGGGTTCGCAACTATAATCGGAAAGATGCTAGAGGAGTACGACAATTGGAGAAAAGAGCGAAATTCCGAGGATTCATTAAGTGTTATTCGAGGAAGGGCTTCAAAGTGTGACGTCGGAATACTTCGGATTGGCGAGGATGATTGGTTTTTACTGAGAAAACCGGTAGAATACCATTTAGATGCAACGGGAAAAAGAATGACCCGAAGAGAGAAGAGGAGAAGGCGACGAGCACTGTCTTACTCACCAGAGTACAGCTACTGTGCGGGAAGGTGGAGGGTGTGTTGGTGTCCAGGCCGTAGAAACCTATCAGGATCATGCCAGGGGAAACAAGTCTTGGACTTTCTAGGTAAGTTCTCCCTGGGCGAGGAAGGTATCTGGGCGCTTGATGTGTCGGCGTAGCACCATACCCTAGTACCTGAGACTGGTAACCCGCGCATGATCCCACAGAAAGGGCGATGAAGCGACGGACCGTTCAGTTCTACACAGCCTCTCTCCATCAACTGGCCACCCAAGGCTCCATAAGTGATGCTTAGACACCCACAATCCTTGGGGCTACCCAAGGGAGTTCCCCATCTATTCATCGTCCTCATAGGTGACAGGCGGTATCTGCCCTGATGAACGGACCGACATATGGTGCCGAGGTACTTTCACTAGGCGGGACGTTGGACTAACTAGCGGTCAGGCTGTCGGACACAGGGCTCAAGCCTCGAATTTCCCTGTGAAGAAAGTCATGGAGATGGAAAGGGCCTGTGGAAACCACCCACCAGTCACATGGAAATCTTAGGTAATACCACAGGCCCCACCATGGGTTCTCCAAGGTGCCAGATCCATGAGGTGGCGTTGGTTTAAACTTCGCATGCTGGAGAAGAACTGGAGGGTTCCCCGCCCAGAGAAGGCTCAACGCAGAGAACTGCGTACATATTTGGCATAGAGATGTTGAAAAAATATCGATATATGGAAATTACGACATTATATAAACGATATATCGATACAAATCTCGATATATTACAACGATATTTTATCGAAATCGATATATTTTCCAGTGATCGGAAATAAATATTTATTAATTGCTCTTTTAATAGACTCTGTTTCGGATACAAAACTGACTTTAATAATTACTCAGTCTACTTTAACAACAAGCACTTATAACATGCGCTACATCATTCTGCAATGCATTGTGTCGTCAAAATGTGATACTCCAAGCAATTTAAAGTTGTTAAGTACTTTAATACATGAAACATAGACTTCCAATGTACCAAAAAGCGATATCTTTCATTCCATACATCGTTTCGTAAAACGATACTTTTATATATAACCAATACAAATAATATCGATATTTGTTTCCGATATCAACATTCCTACTCTGTCAGAGGTTGGATGGTACCTCGGCCGGACCACATGTGTCTATGAGTGTGAGGATAAGCAATGGGAGTGGAAGGCGTACCACAGTACAAGGTTTGGGGCTCGCAACTGGTTACCATCTGGTCGACTAATTTTCAGTCAGGCCTTTGGGGCCCAATGTCTGGGTTTTAGTGAAGAACCCTTTAGAAATGGAAAAGGACGAGAGGTGAGATGAATCGGAGCTTACGTGGACTGGTCTCTCGGCAGGACGACTGCTGGCGCATGGATCCTGGCGAGTCGAACATTGGGAAAACCCACAAGTGCCATGAAAAGGAAGGAGAAGCACTGAATGACCCCAGGGCCCGTATTGGTGATTCTCCCGATACAAGGTCGGTCACGGAGCGACATCTGAGGCCGTATTGGTAGTTCTCCCGATACAAGGTCGGTCACTGTGTGACCTCTGAGGCCGTATTGGTGGTTATCTCGATACAAGGTCGGTCACGAGGTGACCTCTGAGGCCGTATTGGTGATTCTCCCGATACAAGGTCGGTCACGGGGTGACCTCTGAGCTCATATTGGTGGTTCTCCCGATACAAGGTCACGGAGGGAAAGGACTTGTGGTGGTGGTGGTTCGAAAATCGCGTACGGGTGCTTATGTCGAAGACAAGCACAATACATATGAATTGAGATAAGATCATTGGTTGTTCTACCTCAAACAGAGCGACAGTCTAGGATGCGGTATTCAAAGCTGGTACGGAGGATGGACAGTGGACACTAGTAATGAAACAACATTACGAGTGGCGGTCAAGGAGGCTTCATGAAGAGGGCCATCGCTAATACACTGACACCATAAATACTTAATCGCAACTTCAGTGATGGCACATACGCTGGGGACTGAAGTAATCATAACTCCTATGTATGTATGGATGTACCTGCAGTATTAGCTGAACACTCTTACCCGCTGATTGAGTGTATCTCAATCCTTGTTCATGGGGGCCCACTGGTGCTATGTTATACTCCATACGGAGTTCGGGTGCTCATATCAGTAAAAGTCGTTAAGAATTTAAGGCGAAATAAAAAGAGCCATCATTACGATTAATTTTTAGATTTTAGTGTAGAAATTCGAAGTTCGAAGATCAAAGTTTATTATCTGTGAGATTCTAATACGATGTTAATATAAATTAAATAAAAAATGTAGGTGTCCATTTCAACCGTTGTTCTTTAAATGAAAAATAAATTATAACCGCAGTTTTATTAATGAATGACCCGAACATCCTAAATTAATGTCTGCAAACTCCACTGGACCTTTTTGCATACACCAGGTAGAATACAAGTAAAGGAATTGTAAATCAAGGGCATAATGAGAGATCCTCAATCTTTTCATTTGTTTGCCGAAGCAAGCCGGAGGAGGTTCTACGGAACTGCCAACGTTAGAATACAGAGTAATCTACACATTCTCATTTTGTTATGTTGGTGGCAATGTGGGCAACACGCCAGCTAATGTTTTTTATATGGTGAGTGGCTTTTTTTTAGGCAATATTATTGATGTGTCACTAATTCATAGTTATTTGATATCACATATACATTTAAGAGAATATAAACTATACATATGTGTTACTTTACAACCAATTCTGTATGTATATTCTTGAAAATACACGTGGAATAAATAACAGACATAAAGGGCACTTATATAAAAAAAAAAAAAACTGTGCTACAACCATCAAAATTAAAACATGCAAATAAAACATGTTTTTATAAAATATCTAAAGACAGAAACTGCATGATTTTTGCTGTATATTTATGCAATGTGAACACAGTATAGACTTCTATTCGAGGTTACTTCACACTTTTCGGATCAAATTTTTGAAAAATCACCCTATGTATGACGTGATTGGTTGTTTCTAAAGTATGTCACTACTGCAAGAGTTTTAGACATATTTTGCTAACATAAAAGTACCCAATTTTTAATTAAACTGAAATTTTAGTTATATTCTAATTACAAATCATAATATTTAAACTATTATAATTAATAGAATAAAACAGTGAGAAAACAGGTGTGTTGGAAACGCCTAGTAATAAATAGTTCTTATGCAAAATGATATTACATTGAGTGTGTCCGAATCTGGGGCATTGTCTCTTTTGTGTAATTTTCTATACTAGGTTAAGCTTCGTTTGCATTAGGTGGAGGAATATTGTGGAAATATCAGGGCTTCAGAAAAGTTGGAAGCAACTACGAATGGACTATAAACTTTGTTTACATATGCAATATTTTCTTTCAAATAACGAAGTTGCACGACCGAAGAACCCAACTTCGGGTGTCTTCGTTTAAACCTTTGAGTGAGGACGACACAAATGTACTGGCACCGAGGACAAGTTTGAAGTGAGCTGCCCATATTCCACACTACAGCAATGTCATTCTGGTAGGTCACTGTATTTCCACTCACCATTGTCCTATTGGTCCTGGCTACACCGGACACGCCTATTGTACTCTGCAACGTTTACTATTGGCTGGCCGTCGACCAATGCAGTCACGCGTTGGCTGTGTACCAATTAATGTATCGCGACAATTAATGCATCGCGATAGAAATAACAAAATTTACAATACATTGTGCTCGTTTGAAAAAAATATATATATAAAGAACAGTTTTATTTTTACAAACTGAAATGTTGACTAGTTGTTATTTGTTACTTAGATTCCGATAGTCTAGCAAAATAGTAAACCTGTGTGTGCTTTGTCTTCAAGAGCAGATCAATTTACACATTAACGTAGCCCCGAGTATATACGCGCATACTCCTCAAAAGGTTAACACGTTCCTGACGGCTACGCCCGAGTGTAGCTCGTGCAAAACAATTTTCATAATTATTGTTTTGCTTCTAAACAAAACTAGCATGGTTATAGACTCTTTGTTTTACTCGCACGTAAGCAAAGCAAACGAGAACATTTCTAGCCCAGCAATAATGATTTTCCGGGCTAAAAACAATACTTTCTTATACCCCCACGAAAGGACACGTTTAACTGCAAAACCCTTTTAATCAGTGAAAGACAATTGATTGGGGCAAAATAAACTTGCCATCCCATTGGCCGACAACCAGCCAATAAGGAACGCTGTTGTGTACCGTAGACGTGCCCGACGTCACGTGAACCAGTAGGATGGTCGTGAATGGAAAAACACTAAAACCAATAAAACCTTTAATCCTAAAGTGCTGGCGACAGGTGATTCACTTCTAATTAGTCCTGGATGCCAGTAAATGTGTGCAGACTTCAAAGAGTTAAGGTCATATTTTCTTTTTTTTTTTTTTTGGTTACCTGAAAGAGTTTATGAAAAGTGCCCCCTAAATGCAGTTATTAGTTGTCAAAACATTATAGTTTTCAAAATATAACACTCAAAAGTTATAATTTCCTGAATTTTGTGGAGCATACTAGGCTTTGCTCCTATGTATTTTTTCCAGTCAAATTGCATTTAATGTAATCTGTATGGTGTGCAGAACATACTGATTCAGTATGAGTGCGATTTATAAACAGGCGAGAAAGTATTGGCACTCAGAATTTTTTTAAAATAGGGGTCAGGCTTGTCGTAAATATATTTTTGTTCATTCAAGCGAAGTTGTTAACATTCATTTAATAAATAGTTTAAAACACAAACTGTAGAGGAAAAGTAGTTTTTATTCCTTTTGTAGCTTGTAAAACAAATGCAGTATGCCGCGCTTAGACTATAGTTTAACATTTTGAACCTGCCTATAGCACTCTTGGTTGGTAATTTTAATGTTATATTTAGAGACCTGAAAAATTTGCGAGTTCAATGACCTCTAGGCTATACGACATTGTCGTTTGTAAAATCATGCTGGTATCGCTGTTTATTGGTTGCTTATTGTATTAGCGGAAGACGGGTATTGGAACTGCATTTTACTGTATTTTTATTATTGGCTCAAGAGTTGTCCATGAGGTGTAAACTAAAGGGTGGATCAATAGCATAAGCAATACAAACGTACGAGGTTTTGAATTCTAGCTTGTCCCGAAATGAAACCGTGAATTTTTCAGGTCTCTTGTTATATTGTTAAAACTATAATTATTTGACAACTAACAACTGCATTAAGAGGGCACTTTTCGAAACCTTTCTCAGATAACCAAATTGAAAGAGAGAGAGAGAGAGAGAGAGAGAGAGAGAGAGATGACTTTAAGGATTCGTTTTTCCCTACTCGATCTACGAGGGGCGGGGTGTAGGCATAGACTAAATATGAGGTAGACCGCTTACTCGTATTTTGCGCATGTACCCAACATTGACCTACCCCAATCCTACACAACTGCCCAAGTCACATGGTCAACAGTGATGAACTTGATTGTTTACATTTTAATTTTTAAATTACAAGCACATATTATGTTAATAAAATACCTTTACCGCTTCGAATTTAATCAGAAACCATTACAAATTGGACAGAGAAAGTATAAAAACATCTCTAAGTACTTGTTTACAGATCAGCTTTCTATCCTAAAATTGAAACCACGCCGTTTTCGCGCTAAACGTGTTGGCAGCAAAGGCAGTTCAATATAGGGTCCATAGGCTGAAGTTGAGGTAGAACGATCTCGCTGGCTGCGCACAACCAATCTCCGAGTCCCAACATTGAACTGCTTTTCTACCTACACGTCTAGCAAAAATGGCAAGGTTTCGATTTTAGGTTCGAAAACTGATTTGTAAACAAATACTTTTGAGATGTTTTTATACTTACTCTAATCAATTTGTAATGCTTTTTGATTACAATGAAATTGGTAAAAGTATTATATTAATATAATAGTGATTGTCATTTCAAATTGAGATGTAAACAAACACGTTCGCCATTGTTGACCATGTGCCTTTGACAGTTATGTAGGAGATTTTTAGGATTGGGGTAGGTCAATGTTGGGTACATGAGCAGAAGACGAATAAGCGGTCTACCTCATATTTAGTCTATGGTTGGGACACCGAGATTGGTTGTGCGCAGAAGACGAATAAGCGGTCTACCTAATATTTAGTCTGTGGTTGGAACACCGAGGTTTGTATTGCGCAGAATACAAATGAAAGGTCTACCTCATACTTAGTCTATGGTTGGGACACCGAGATTGGTTGTGCGCAGAAGACGCATAAGCGGTCTACTTCATATTTAGTCTATTGTTGGGACACCGAGATTGGTTGTGCGCAGAAGACGAATAAGCTGTCTACCTCATATTTAGTCTGTGGTTGGAACACCGAGATTGGTTGTGCGCAGCCAGCGAGAACGGTCAACCTTAGCTTTAGTATACAGGTGAAGGAGGGTGATATAAATTGGAAAAGGGGGGGGGGGGGGGGGGTTGTCAGACCTGTGTTTCCGGCGGCGCGCCGAGGCGACGGGGCTGCCGCGGCCGCTGTCCGCCTCCCAGTCGACCCTCTTGAGGGTGAGGCGGACCTCGCCACGTTCGTCGCCCCACGCCTCCCAGACGCGCAGGATGCGCGACCTGCCGTCCAGAGGCCGCTCCACGCGGCGCCACCTCTCCATGATGGCGTAGCAGCCCGCCTCCGACTTGGCGTCATCGCCGCCGCCACCTGTCAGCACGGCGATCACGTCGTCGCACGTCGTCTTGCGGCCCACCCCAGTCACCCAGCGCTGCCGACTGTTCACCCACACCGGGATATTCGTAGTCATGCTCGCGCCTCCTGCAACAACAACACCCTCCACTCCGTCACGGCTACAGACATAGGTAGGGAACTGCAAAATTCGCGTTATTATTTTAGGACATGTTAAACTTAAAACACTTTCCCTTTGCAATACGTAGGGATACGAAAATTTCGCGAGTTCAATGACCTGTTGGCTAGGCTCCACAGTAATGTGTATGCTCGAGCCTCAGATGTTTGCTCATTGGCTGCTTCACCAGAGGGTAGCAAGTGTTACTCCACACCTGCCCGTATGGTACTCGCTACTTGTTTCCTTGCAAGCATGCTATTGGCTCAGAGTTTTCCAGGGCGGGTCTAATGAATTACGATCCAATTGCCAATATGACCTCAGTGTACACGTGTTGGACGTCTATCTTGTCCTGAAATGAACTCGCGAAATATTCCTATCTCTAGACATAGGTAGAGACCTGAAGAATTCGCGGATTCATTTTGGGACAAGCTAGAATTCAAACACGTGCGTTTATATAACGTTAGCTACTGGCAGAGATAGCAAAAATTCGCGACTTCATTTCAGATCAAGATAGACTTTAAACGCGTGTACACTGCAGTCACCTTTGCAATTGGATCAGAGTTATAGTTTCCGCGCCAATAGCCGACTTTCAAGTGAACAAGAAGCGAATCCTGTACTGTCAAATGTGGGGTAACACTGGGGAAACAGCCGATGAACAAACATCTTAGGTTTGACTATACAAAAGAAATGTGGAGTCTAGCATACAGGTCACTGAACTCGCGAAATTTTCCTACCCCTAGTTTTGAAATACAACTAGTCGTGAGATCTTTCCGCGAATTTCGGGTGCCCCTATGCATAGGGGTAGTGAAATTTCGCGAAAAGCTTTGAAGACAAGTTGTATTCCAAAACACTGTAGGGTCGTTTACCTAACTTGAATGGCTGAAATTCTTTTAGACGCGTGTTAACTATCTGCACACGAATCACATAGGAGCCGTGCTGATGTTGCCGAATTCTGAGTGTGCCCAGTCAAACATGAAAACGTCTTCTCAAGCAGACGGAAACCAATGGCAACAGACAATTTGATGTTGGGTGCTCATAGTATTGAAGTCTTCCGTGTGCTCATATTTTTCCGCGTAAAATCCCTAGCCCTAGAGATGCAAAAATTCGCGTTATTATTTGGCATCTGGCTGAACTTCACAGTACTGTATGTACCGGAGCCGGCGTCATTTCTCCATTCGCTGCTTTCTAGATGTGAAGCCACGCCCTTTCTGACTGAACTGCACGTGATTGGGACAAATAGCTGTGAAGTGTTCATTTACTGGCGGAGAGTTGTCCAAGGCGTGTCAAATAAAGTATAGACCAATAAATAACTTATTGCAAAGGTACATGTGTTTAAAGTTCAACGTGTCTCCAAATAATAACGCGAATTTTGCAGGTCTCTTAGTTATAGCACATAGAGATAGACAACGCGCTGGAAATAGTGGTTAGACTACTCGCCTCCCACTTAGGCGAACCGGGTTCAATTCCCAGCAGGATCGCTCCCGGACGATGCCGCTGGTCGGCGGGTTTTCTCGAGGATCTCCAGTTTACCCACGCCGTTTCATGCCGGCGCTGCTCCATCATCACCTCGCTTCACCCGCATCGGCTCTCGAGACCTCGACGTTAAGAACCGCCCAGATCTCTGCACTCTATTCGACTCCAATAAAAAAACTACTATTATAGCTGCAAACATTTCGTAGTTCATTGCAGCCAGCATCCCCAGGTTGGCAACACTAAACTAGATGCCAGGACAAGGATGACTCTACATCAAGCTATAAAACATACATAAATAAACTAGGAATATATACCTTATTAATTTGTACGTTACATTTGACCAAGATGGCATTAGTAGGTATGTTCTTTAAACCTAAACAATATGGCGGTGTTCTAGTGTAATAAGAGGAGTCTGTCCTGTATCTGATAGTTCCTGTTATGACCTTTCTCGAATGTACTTATACGACCATGATAAGTTAATTTTAATAGATTAATTAAATATTTATTTTTAGAGTAAAATTTATTTTAGGTCCAGGTACAGCTAATATTCGAATAAAGATAGATTACAATATTTTATAAATAATAATATAAATTAAGACTTTGTGGGAAACGAAATAAATCACTGCAAGAGACACAGAAACCATAAAATTAGATTGAAATTAAAACCAAAATTCGGAGATTTGCTACACAGGCCATACAACGACACATAAGAGTTTGGAATGAAAGTCAGACATTAAAGCAGTCTAGACAGTGTCATATAAGTGCCCGAATCGCGAGAATAAGGAGGTGCCTATACAAGTTATACAAGAGTCTGAATTTCAATTTAAGCACTAAAGGATGTTATACACCGCCATGAACTGAAAAGAAATATTTTGAGGAGACTACACAGGTTTTACAAGAACCTAAACTGAAAACCAAGCATTAGAGACTACATACGTCATAAAATCAGACTGGACTAAAAACCAGAAGTTAGATGATGCGATAAATGGCTGTACTAGAACCTGGGATGAGCGTTAGGCAAGAGGCTATACAAAACCACAAAATAATACTGGAACCTGAACTGAAAAAGCATTGAAAGAGTCATACAAGAGCCTGAACTGAAAATCAGAATTTTGGAGGAGGCTACACTAGAGCATATTACAGCCTGAAACGAAAGCCAGAACTTGGAGTAAGTTAAATCACGACTCATGTGAGATTTAACTGAAAACCAGAAGTTGGAAGAAGCTATTCAAGGCTGTGCAAGAGCTTTAACTGAAAGCGATGCATTGTAGGAAGATATATAAGAGTTCAGACAGAAAGCCGAGCGAAGGAAAACGATAAACAAGGCAATATAAGAGACTGAACTGAAAAGCATATCTCAAGATTACTAGGAGACTTTACAATATTATACAGCGTGTTCAAGTAAGTTCCTTACAATGAATGAGAATTTATTCCATAAGAAAAATCAGTGTAGGATAGATAATATGTACGACTTTTGGCTTAAAGTAATTATTAAGGGTGTTATTCACCCTTGACTCAGAAACGACAATAATTTATTTGACAATTCGACAAAAAAGAACGAAAACAAATTCGTACAAACGTATCAGCGAACGGTCGTCAACCTCTGGGAAGGTAGTCGTAAGTAACTCACCCGGCCAGCAACAAAATAACGTTTGCCACTCTTGCATTGCAGTAGTTGTCGTGGTTCTGAGTATCTGCTAAAATTACAAGGCGTATTATTAACCACCTTGTATAAAAGTACAAAAAGTGGCTGTCCTGTTGTAACACACTAATCCGCTGTTTATGAGACAACAGCCTCCACAGTGTGTGGCCGTCCAATACCTGGGATGGTGGGCAACACGTTAACTTCGCTAGCTACCCAGTTTGCCTATCGCCAAGGTGCTGGAGGACTGTTTCCTCGCAAAGAGCGCCTGTTGTGTGTTACAGCAAGGCGCCCCTATTTCATACATTTGGTAATGGTTATTAAATAATACGTCCAGGGAGGCAACATAATTTACTACGACGTGAGAGTACATTCTATTTTTTTTTTGTATTTTTACAAAAAAAAAAAAAACTTGGAAACCCAGTTTCAATGAAAATATTTTGTAAAACTACAAACAGATTTGTTATAAAATGTGCTAAACATATAAATAAGAAGTGCACATAAAATTACTTTTTATACTAGAAAAGAAAAAAATGTAATGAATTAATAACAGAGAATAACAAAAAAAAAATTATGCACACTAACCACACGGCAATTAAAATCCACACCCTACGTATTAATAGCCTGTAACCTTAACCACAAGACCAACTCGACTTACGAACTTAGCACATATTTTTATAATAATATACTTCAAGTACATACAAATATTAAGGAATTTATTTCATTAAGAAGAAAACATTTATTTCATTTTAAAAGTTACGCGTAGTTATAAATCATTATCGTTAATGATTAACACGGTCACGTTTTATTGAGATTGATTTGCGCACGCAGCCACACTTCACATCTCCCATAGTATCTGAACAAACAGCTATAGGGTCTATACGGTTTTATTGAGATTGATTTGCGCACGCAGCCACACTTCACATCTCCCATAGTATCTGAACAAACAGCTATAGGGTCTATACGGTTTTGCGTTGCTCAGTGTCCGCCATTGTCCTGAAGCTCGTGGACACAGGTCAGTAAAGTACAAACATTTTTTTGAGACCTATTACAAACACAGACCTTGTAGTTTTACAAAAAAGTAGCTTGACAATATAAATCTGCGTACTGTTACAAGCGTTTGTATGATTACAAACTATTTCTCAGAAAAAATTACAAAAAAATTTTTTTTTACACTGTAGTAACACTTATTTTGTTTCTAAGAGTGGACGTTGTTTTCAGAGATTGGTGATCTTTGTCTGCTGGTATATCTTGAGGATTTCTTCTTCAACCTCTGAGAGTTTCTGATATTTTAAACTGAATGCTAGCTATAAGCTGTCCACAGTTGATTTGAGTACTTCTCAAATCAACCTCTGGAAAATGTCACTGTCCGTACCTGCGTTTATTTTTAAGGGCCCAGCTACTGGCGTGCATTCGGTGAAGTTGGTAACAACGAAGGGAAAGTAAAGTACTTGTCTTAACATTGTATTAAAAGTGTTAAGAAACATTAGTAAATACTGAAACACATACTTCCCTTTTCTGTTTTGTTAATGTGTATTAGTGCAGAAATATATATATATATATATATATATATATATATATATATATATATGTATACATTTATAAGTTATTTACTTTTCCAATACTTTTGCAGTTTCACTTTACTTACACATGAATAAAGTGATCAGATACATTGCAATGTTAATTTCACATACGCCAAATAATACACACCGGGCATGCAAGTAGATAAAAAGCAGGGCTTTCAAAAGTGTTCATTTTACCGTGCACGACCTACACATTCCCGTCGCACACATTTTTTTTCCCAACCTTATTATTATAAGGAATCGCCTCCGCGGCCATTGAAACAGCAGAGGACATGCTGTATAAGAATCGCCTTCAATTCCTGGCTTTCAGTGTGCGACGAGCCTTATGAAGAAATCGACGTTTCCCACCCTGTAAAAACTAATAGTAAAATTACCTGACGAGTGTAAGGTAGAATTCGCAAATTTGTGCGGGGGAAATAGTTTTCCTTGCGTGTAAGGTATAATTACCGCACTCTGGAGTGAAATTCACGTAAATAGCGGAGGAAAATCCCATGAATGGATGGGAAAATTACCTTACGATGCGTGCATCTCTTCAGCCTTCTCAACAGTTGAGTTTGTAGGAGAGGGAGGGGGGGGGGACGGGCGGAAGAAACAATCCTGTAACATACTAATGTTCAGACTTGCTGTCATGTTGTCGTCGTGGTGTCATGGATAGCGCATGGGCCTAGCGTTATAGGAGACCATGGTTCGCAGCCACCCACCAGCAAGAGTCGAGGATTTTTTATTTCTGGAGTTTCGGTTACTATTCGTCAGAGGACATAGGTAATGCAAATTTAATAGTACTTATACCCCGTGTATTTTAAATATAATTTTTATTATACAAAATCGTTATTATTACCTTACTTGGAAGGGATTTCTCCCCACTTTTGTCGGGTACTTTTCCCGTACGATTAGGGAATAGTACCTTACTTGTTATGTATATTTACTCCAAATTTGACAGGTAACTTTACCTTACACGTAGAGGTAATTAGCTTCCCTTACATTGTAAGGGAATTTTACCTCAATTTTTCTACAGTGTATAAATATACTGCCAGAGGCATATGCCTCCTCTGCCAAGACCCAAATACGTCGACGGTTCGGCCACTCAAGTGAAAGGAACATACATCACTCCAGTCTAAAGATAACGCAAAATCGTAGGGTCCCGCTCATAAATTGTTGGTAGCTGGTGGGTTCGGCTTGAACCATCACTGTTCGCTGTTACTTTGCTTTTCACGAAAGCGATCACGATTACGGGAAGGCCCCCCCGAGGATAAAAGAGAAACCTAGGTGGTAGATAACTAACATCTTCTTCAGGCGTGACCCACTTGCCACAGTGTCTTCATCGCGGAAAATAAGAGACGATGGCATAGAGTAGGTAACATTACAGAAGCGAAGGTGACGTGAGCGTACACTCTAAATGTGAATCAGTGGGAATTTCACTGTTTCAATCAGTCAAACGTATCTGACTGATACAACAGTCGCTTCAGTGAATTAAACTGATGAATCAGTGAAAAAAAATTGCCACATTTCCTTCACTGATTGATTCAGTGACATTCCCCACTAATTAGTAAGTCATTTTTTTTCCCACTGTTTTCTCAGTGGTTTATTTTTTAACTGATGGACCAGTGAAACATCTGAGAAACTTGCTCCATCTCTAATTATTTTTGACTTGTATCAGTGAAACTGCGTGTAAAAATGGCCGTTAAACGACGTGTATCAAATGAAGTAACAACGAAGAAAAGAATAAAACTAACACAAAATACGTTCTAAAATGTGCTTCGTCTTTCAAAATACCATCTTACGAGGTAATATGAACACACACGTAACGCCACAGCGCTCTATTTGAAGGTTTTCTACTAAACATGTGTAACTCACTTCATGCGCCAGCCAGGTGGATCCATTAAGACATGGAACTATTTTCCAGTGTTCGAACTAAAGCGTCATATAACAGGATTCACACTCACTTTCACAGAAAAACATTATTTTTTATAATAAAAAAAAACATGTTGATGGGCTGCAGCGTTTTTACAAGAGTACGTCAAACCTTTCAGTCATAAGACATGTATAGTTTCATATGTTGCAAATAACAAATATTTTGTTCAGAACTGCACTATAGTGCATTCACGGTTTCTTCCTACTTTTCTGAAGCCCTCCTCAAGTTTTACGTTCAGGATATTCCTCCGCCTCAAGCAAACATAGTTTAACACATTCAGGACTGCACATATTTACTATAATTTAAGACAAGCTAGAAGTGAATCACCTATACACCACAGCAGGAACGTCTATTCTATTGGTTTCTGTATCCCCACTTACCACTCTTCTGTTGGTCCACACCACACTGGGAGTGCTTACTGTGCTCTACGACGTTCATCATTGGCTGGTCATCAGCCACTGGGGTCGCAGATCTGATATGATCCATTCAAATGTCGCTTACTGTGTAAAAGGTTTACAGTCAATCGTGTACTTTTATCAGGGCATAGCAAAAAATACATTTTCTGCAGGAAAACTATGGCTGCTGGATTGTATTGTTCTTGTAAGATCCTGTTAAATACTAGCGTAACAATGGCTCTATAATCCTGCGAGTTTTATTTTTCGAGGACGAAGGAATTTTTAAATTGGCGGTGCTCGAACTCAGCTCGAGCGTAGTCCAGAATGTGTTGGCGAAGTCTAAAAAAAAAATACGCCAAAGGGACAACGCGCCGCGTTCTTGCTCACTCAGTTTAATGATGTTTTGCATCTGAATTATTTCTTGCTAGACATTATCAACCCACCTATTGTCTCTCCGGTTTCATTCATGTGAATTATGAACGAAATAATATAATTTGAGCCGATGAGGGCGAAGCGAGGTGAGAATGGAGCAGCGCCGGAATGTAAGCGGCGGAAGGAACGGGAGATCCCCGAGGGAAAAACCTCGCCGACCAATGGGCATCGCCGGACACGACTCCCACGTGCGAAAATCCGGTAGCGCCCCCCCCCCCCCAGGAATCGAACCCCCACCGAGGAAAAGGTTTTAATTAATCAAACAAATAATTTGTTTGGCGCAAACAAATTATTTGTTTGCATAGGGGCAACGAAATATTTTGTTGCTGAAACCAAATTATTTTTCTGTTCTCATTTGGTTTCCCCAAACTGTAAGATTTGCTTGGTGCAACTAAAGATTCGTTTGTCTGCACGCACATCAAATAGTTCGAGACGATATACAAAAGAATTTACAAGTTCGACCGAGTTTCGAACCTAGATCACCTACGTTCTAACGCTACGCCTTACTAATCTTATGCTAATGTGACAAATTATGGCAATGGAAAGCTTTTAAATAGATACACTGCAAACATTGGGTAACGTGCCCCTTAAAGACATACAACTCTAAAACTAAACGAGGTAGGCCTACGTAAATAAATATTCCAAGTTTCACAGCATGACTTTTTAGTTTCCTGCTGAACTTGTTTTATTACAATATTTATACAATTGTTAACACTTCGAGTTCGGCAAACTTTTCACCAGCGTTAAAGACAAGCTACAAGGCGAGTCGCTTATTTACACCATTGCAAGGACACTACATTCTATTGGTCTCTGTTCTGTCTTATCGTCGTCCTATTGGTCAAAACAGCACCAGGCTTTCGTTATTAACCGTGTGTTAGCCAACTAAGTGTGGAGTTGGCAGTCTGCCAACCAAATGTATTTCGTAATGAACAGTGTTTACAGTTCATCGTGTTCATTTCAGAAATGGTAATAAAAAAAAAAGTATTTTTATTTGTGAAAATTAACTTAAGTGCTGTGTTGTTCCCCGGAAAAAAAATTGCGCTATAAATTAGGAAAAAGAGTAACTAAACCAAGAGCAGTTTAGTGTTTTATTGGCAAAAAATTACTCATACTAGTTTAGCCCGCACCACACTAATGCATAGTCTTCAGTGTTAAGAATCAATAAATGCACTAACAAACATTGTTACTATCCCAATTGTCACATTAATTATAAGCAAACTCTCGATCTGTATTTTCAAATAAGGCAATTAAATGAGCGGCCAAGAAAATGTATAAAGTTGATTCAACTAAATATTTTGTTGGTCTTGTTTTTTTGTCACCCTCGTTAGATGAACAAAATAGATTTTGTCACTTTCCGAGTTTTGTTTACTCAACCAAATTATTCGACCCTATGACAAACAAGCATTCTGTTGCGTGCAGCAAACCTTTGTCACACAGTGGAGCAAACAAATGTTTTTTATAGTCTTCGTTACCATAGATCTTCTATTTAAAATTTGTAAACCACTGGCACATTTGTATTGTCATGACATGTTCAGCTATTTCCTAAATATGCCATGTAACGTAAGCGTTTTATACCTTTGTTATCATATTGTTCGTTAAATTGAAGTTTTGTCTTTATTTCATTTTTAATTTTAAATGTTTCATTTATAATAAATATGAATGAAAAACGGCGAGAAAACATTTGTGTTGCTAGGGCCTAGTAAAAAATACTTCTTATGCAAAATATTATTACAATTGAGTGCGCACGAATTCGGTGCGTTGTCCATCGGTGTAATTTTGTATACTTACTTAAACTTATTTTCCACGGGGCGGAGGAGTATCCTGGAAGTAGAACTTTACCGGGGCTTCAGAAAAGTGTGAAGTAGCCGTGAATGGATCACGTACGCAGTGTAGAACAGTGTTTGGTCGAGCGGTGGCGCTTCGGACCCGCGTGTGGGAGGTTGTGGGTTCGATCCCCTCCCCCTCTGGATCGACTGCTGCAGGGGGTGATTTCTTTGTTTTTCTATGGAAGTTTTTTTCTTCACCCCCTACTCCGGGCGAATGATGGTGCAGTTTCTGCACATATGTACCCTTCCAATTTCACACCTGTACGGTTTAAAATCCAAACAATGAAAACCACCCCAAATCAGCGAATTTGACTGCATACCTGTTGAAACAGCTACGCTTGATTCAGTAAAATTCCACTTGGAATTCATTCGCGATTACTTCATACTTGTCTGAAGCCCTGTTTAAGTTCTACTTCCATGATATTCCTCCGCCTCATACAAACTGACCTTAACTAAGCCTAGAAAATTACACCAGAAGACAAGGCACCGTTTTCTTACACACTCATGATAACTATTTATTACTAGGCACTACAACACAGATTTTTCTCACTGTATGTATTCGTGTTTATTATAAAAGAAATATTATAATATATTCATAAAATATAGGCTAACTCCAATTTAACGAAAAATAAGAAACGTCTGTATTTACAGAGGTATAAGAGAGGCTTAACACATGCCACATATAGTAGATAACTAAATACGTACAACATGGGAAGATTTTTCAAAGGTTTATGTTAAAACGTCCGAAGAAACTGTGAATGAAATACTTAATTTAAATTGCTGGTATTCACTGGCTGAACAGTGATTTATACTTAATACTAGTGAATTTCATTAGCCTGGCAGTAAAATCGATGTACATTCTATTGATTCTCCAGGAATAACAGTTCATCAAGAGAAGATTCAATGAAATAATTCTACTGATTGAAATCACTCATTCAGACGTAGAGTGTACTGTCCCGTTAATGTTCTAGCACTGTTGGAGCACATAAAATATTAAATAAAATAAAATAAATTAATACTACTTAGTTAATAATGGAATCCGCATCAACAGTTTGCAGACACTTTAATTAGCCGCAAATGTTAACAATATTTTCTTTTAATTCCCTTCACCGAATAGGGCTTGGAGTTGAGTGAGTGAAGATATTTTGGCGACTCTTAACAGCGGAGGTCTCGGGAGCCGATGAGGATGAAGCGAGGTGGGTACGGAGTAGCGTCGGAATGAATGGATGGAAGGAAACGGGAGATCTGCGAGAAAACCCGCCGACCAGCGACATCGTCCGGCACGATTCCCACATGCGAAAATCCGGGAGCGATCCCGCCCGGGAATCGATCTCGGTTCGCCATGGTGGGAGGCGAGCACGCTAACCACTACACCACCGCCCTGTGCGGCTGGAAATGTAGGGCTACGCGCCAAGTGGGTTTTTGACTCTGAATTGTTACGTGCTCTGTATCTGGGCTGAACGTAGCGGCGGGTGAAAGAAACTGTACTTTCATAGAATATTAGACCGGGGGGAGGGGGGGGGGGCGAGGCAGCCAGAAGGAGGGAAGAAATTACCATGAGAAAGATCTGCCGCTATCGGTAATTACCAGGACTCTCCTACACACGCGATAGATCCAGTACGCTGATATCCATAGCTGTTGCGATATGCCGGCAATCCAGCTACTGTGACCATATAGGCCTACACGCACTCGCCATTGCAAAAGTTCACCCGTTATAACTAAGGACTGGAAAAATTTCGCGAAATCATCATAAAACAAGCTTGACTTTAAATGTATGTACATTTCTGTTATATTTGCAACTAGGGACCTGAAAAATTCGCGAGTTCGACGACCTCTAGGCTAGACTTCACGGTCCTATGTGCATTTGTTAGGGACAGGTGTTTTTCGCGAAATTTTCATGGCCACGCTGTAAAAAAAATAGTGGTAAAATTACCTGACAAGTGTAAGGTAATATTCGCAAACTTGTGTGGGGAAACATAATTTTCCTTACAGGGAAGGTAAAATTACCGCACTCTGTAGTAAAATTCACGTACATGGTAGTGGAGAATCCCATACGTGGATATGAAAATAACCTCACTCGGCGTGCATCTCTTCGGCATTGGGGGCCACGGTAGCCGAGCGGTTAGTACGCTCGCCTCCCACCAAGGCGAACGGGATTCAAATACCCGGCCGGGTCAACGGATTTTTCGCAAGTGGGAATCGTGCCGGATGATGCCGTTGGTCGGCGGGTCTTCTCGGCGGGGGATCTCCCGTTTCCCCCCCGCCCATTTCATTCCGGCGCCGCACCATATTCACTTCAATCGCCCTCATCGTCTCTCAAGACCTCGCTGGTAATAGACGTCCAAATCTATTCCCTCACTCGTCAGGATTGTCTCAACAGTTAAGTGGGAGGACGGGAGGAAGAAACATTCCTATAAACACACTAATATTCACTACTGCTGCCAAGCTGTTTTCGTGGTGTGATGGATAGCGCATCAGCCTCGTGATAGAGGTCCGCGGTTCGCGCCCACCCACCAGCAAATGTCGAGGATGTTATTGTTGAGGTTTTGGTTACCAGTCGTCAGAGGATTAATGTAATAAAAGAAATTAACATTACTATTACACCGAGTATTTTTAATATACTATAATTTTATTATACAACATAGTTAATATTTTACCTTTCTTCTATAGGATTTCCCCCCACAATTGTCAGGTTTTTTTCGTACAATTAAGGAATAGTACTTTACTTGTCATGTAAATTTAATTCACATTTGACAGGTGATTTTACCTTACATTTAGAGGTAATCAGCCTCCCTTACGTATAAGGGAATTTAAACTTTTTTTTTAGAATGCTAAGTTTTAATATCCTACGTCCACTAACACTAATTCAATTGGTTATTGGCCACGCGTATACGTGAGAAGATTTTGTCTTATTTTACTGGGCCAATCAGAATAAAGTACCCCGATTTTGAACGTACTTAATTCGCTAGCAGACACTCGAATCACGTTACACCTACAATCATCCAACCACGAAAGTGCATATGAACAGAAGTATTTTGGAGTACAACAGGTCTTAAAATTTTTTAGCGAAAAACACCTGTCTCTAGCAATTGTGCAGGCATCAATTGCCCATTGGTTGCCTGCTGCCAGAGTGGAGGCGATGATTGGGCGTGCATTATGTTGTGTGTTTCTCATTGGCCCAGGGTTCTCCAGGAGGTGGCAAATAACACGTGCACCAATGGCAATGGCGACACAAACGTCAGAGTTTTCCAACTCCAGCTTGTCCCAAAATTAATAAGTGGAGAACTGAAGAATTCGCGGATTTATTTTGGGACAAGCTAGAATTCAAAATCCGTGTGTTTATATAACTTGAGCAATTGGTCGCGGGGTGTTCGAACCGCCTGGAGAACGCTGGCTCAATCGTCGCCTTCCACTGTGACAGCAGACAACCAATGTGCAGTTGATGTCGGCAAAACTGTACGTAAGACTGTAGAGTCTAGCCTGAAGGTTATTGAACTTGCGAATATTTCAGGTATCTATTATTACGCGAATATTCCAGGCCTCTATTTGCAACTGAACCACAGTTTATTAGACACGCCCAGGTGAACTCTGTGCATGTAACAGACCTGGACGGAAACAAGCACCAAATCCCGTGTCACCTGGTCGGGGGTGAAACTAACTATAGACCATTCAAGGTAAAATGAGCACTTTTAAAGTCCTGCTTAAGATCTACTTGTATGCACGTTATGTATTATCCTGTATTATGTAAAATTAACATTGCCAGGGCATCATCACTTTATTCATGCGTCGGTCAAGTGGAACTGTGAAATTATTAGAAACGTAAACAGTTTTCAAATTCGTTCATTTTTGCGCTTCGAAGCATTAAAAAAACTTAAAGCGATTAAAAATAATATGAGTTTTTATTCGAGGTATGGAACTATTTTCCCTTCATCATTACCAACTTTTCTGGGTGCGTGTCACTCGACTTTTTTCTAAGGTTGATTTCAAAAGTGCTCACTTTATCGTGAACAGCCTATACACATTGGAAGAACAGCCAATGACCAGAAAGCTGAGGCCCGAAAATACGAAGGACCGTGAGGTCTAGTCTTCAGGTATTTAAAAACGCGAGATTTTCCTGACCTTAGCGATAACAAGCGACATCCTATTTTTCCGAAAATATTTTACGACCAGTTGTACATCATTGCAGTTTAGCTCAAGATCTACTTTCTTGATTGGGTGATGTAGGTGTTACGCGTCTTAGATGTATGCCCGCGAATCACAGGCGCACATCATCACATTTACCTGATTCTAATGGGCCAGTTGAGTAAGGAAATGTCTTTTCACAGAGACACGCCGCCAATAAGCACAAGGAAACTGCAGGTACGCCCGTAGCGCATTGAAACATAGCACGCACGGAAGTATTCTCGCGAAGTTCGGGTGTGTCTTCAGAAATAACAAGTTAGATGTGAACTGTTTGCTGTCATGGTCCACCCACGGTTACTTCGAACTTTTCTAAAACCTTGCTGAAGTTCTACTTCCAGGACATTCATCCGCCTCGTGCAAACAAAGCCTAGCCGAATCTATAAAATTACACCAAAGGGACAGCGTACTGCATTCGTGCGCGCTCGGTTTAATAATATTTTGCATAAGAACTATTTATTACTGGGCACTGCCAACATAGCTATTATCACTCGGTTTTTAGCCTTATTAAATACAAATGAAATATTATAATTAACGGGTAAAATAAAAGTAAAAAATTCAATTTAACCAAAAATAAAGTACTTTTAAACTGACAGAAGTATAAAACACTTGTAATACATTACCTTATAAGGAAACAAGGTAGAATGGGGTGGTGGTGGTGGTGGGGTATAATGTTAAATATTACTATAATTTTAAGATTTTTTCAATTTTTTTTTAATTTGGGGGGGGGGGGGCAAATTAAGGTCACCAACATCCGACTTTGTGGTTTGAGTGAGTGATGTAATGTTCCTAAACTTTTATTATGTTCGTCGATTTTTTTGCAATTTTTTTCCTCAATTTTTTGGGTTCAAAGCCACTGGATTCTAGGTCAGGGTCACCAACATCGAACATGGTGGTCGGAGCCAGTAACATAATATATTCGTTGATTTTTATGAAATTTTTAGAATATTAATTTTTTCTAAATTATTAGTTTTCATGGTTTATTGGATTCAAGGTCAAGGCCACTGACATCCAATATGGGTTTCGAAGTCAGTTATGTAATATGTTCCTACACTTTTATTATTGTTTTCTCGATTTGTATGACTGGTAAGTGAAAAAGGAGTGGTGGGTGAGGGGTAGGAGGGGAGAGTGGTGTGGTGAGTGTGAGGTTAATGTTATATGTCCCTCAATTTTTAGACTCGATTTTACGAATTTTTTATTTATTTATTTTTCTAAATATATTTTTTATGATTGGGAAGGGGCAGGTGTGGGGAGTTTTTACGATTTTTCTCGTTTATTTTTTTTGGAATTGGGTGGTAGGGGAGGGGATGAGACGGTGTTCCATAAGGTGCACGAGGGGTAGGGTAGGGTAACATAAGTTTCTCGATTTTTAATATATATATATTAAAAATATATTTTGCGATTTTTATTTTTTTTCTTTGTCACCAATATACAATATGATGGCCATGTGCCACCACAACATGACCGCCCCAGGACGCCTCGACAACCAAGGTGGCGGGCGAATCCTAATCCTGGCACTGATATCTGCGCCAAAGTCGGCTTTATCCTACTACTCAATCACTATAATGTTAATAAAATACTTTTACCAACTTGAATTTAATCAAATTGTATTATAAATTGGCAAGGTAAGTATAAGAACATCTCAACGCACACACTTGTTTATTAAACAGTGTTCTAACCTCAAACACAGTGTATTCTTGCTAGCCGTATTGGCAGAAAAGCAGTTCAATTTTGGGACATGGAGATTGGTTGTGCGCAGCCAGCGAGATCGGTATACCTCATGTTTAGTCTATGGGCGATGGAAAGCAGTACTAACAGGTACAGGCTGTTTGTTCACGGTAAAGTGAGCACTTTTGAAGCCCTAGTTACTTTTTTCTTCCAACCATTTCCCATTCTTGAACCACCTTTTAAAATAAATACTGCCATGCAAGTAATAACCACAGTGTGTATATTCCACCGCCCTCGGGAGTTTACGTCTAAGGTTAAAATATAATGTATTTATTGACTATTATTCCAAATGAGAAAGCATTCAAAAGTGCTCGCTTTACCGTGAACAGCCTTTAACGGGGTTGTTGCTGAGAAATACTGGTTTTGCTCATCTCCACTTCCATTCGCTTCTACGACTCAGACACGCAAATTACCTTCAGCCAGACGGCAAGAAGGAAGTGCCTGGTGGGCAGACAGTTTTCCCACGGGGTTCTGGCCTTCCTGCCGAAGCGCGGGAAAGTCTTGGAGGGGGGGAGGAGGCTCTTTTGTTTACTTTTTTTTTTTTTATATCCTTCTCCCGTCGAGATTCCCTTACACCATGAGGGTGCAGGGGGCGCAAAGATCAAGAGGTTAGGGATCGTGTCTAATGTTCCGGGTCATGCAACTCGTCCATCTGTCTAATCAGGCAACCCCACAACCCCCCCCCACCCTATCTTCCCAAAACCAATCTTTCCTCCGACTTTACTGGCTGTCGGCATGCGATGCCCGAATGCGAGGTTCCCGTGGAAAAAAAATGTTCCTCGTAGGTAAGCCGTCTGGCGTTAAAAAAGAAAATAGTTAAAACGCGAGAAAATTCCACGCGATGCCCACTCCGTAGCTCTCACAAAAAAAAAATAAAATAAATAAACGTAGGCACCGTCTACAATATCTGTTCGCTGCTGTTCGTGTGTTTGCAACTTCCTGTTTACGTACTCGGTTCTGTTATGGAAGAAAAAATTGAACTCGTTCTGCCCCGCATTACTTTGTGAGCCGATGTGCTGCAATCGTGTAATATTCTGATGCGCGCTATAATACATTCACGGTTCGTTGAAACATAGGAAACAATCAACAGTTCCCGCGATAAACCATCATCTGTAATAATGGTTATAGGGTGTTCACGGTAAAGTGAGCACTTTTGAGGCCCTAGTTACTTTTTCCTTTCGCCATATTTAATTATTTAACCACCTTTTAAAATAAATATTGCAGTGTAGGTAATAAATAGAGTGCATGTTTTCCACAACATTAGGAAGTTAATATCTAAGGATAAAATAAAAGATATTTAATGACTATTATTCCAAATGAGAGGGTTTTGAAAAGAACTCACTTTACCGTAAATAGCCTATACTAACACATGCAACCAAACCAAGTAGACGGGGTGGTTGCATAATGATTGGCGTCTAACTTAGAGTCATAATACATTCTAAACTTGAAACAGTGAAAATTGAGCCAAATCAGTGAAAATTGAGCGACTGATAATCAGTGCTTGATAACTAATTAATTTGTTGGCTGAATTTCACTGACACATTTGTGATTCCCACTGAATGTCGAGTATTGCATTTCCATAAGTCACTTGTTCCCAGATAATTTGCTTGATTTCCAGTCCGCAGTAGTTCATCACATGACTTCCCATGAATGATATTTCTCTTATTTATATCACTGATTCGAGCTTAGAGTGTAGCTTACAGAAAAAAAAAACTTGATAGTTTATTCGTGTGATCCATTAGCAAACAAACATCAAAACTTTCTTTGCCTTTACAAAGACATAATCTCATGGGAGCAGTCATGTTTTTGTTTTTAATTCCAGCCCAGGATAGAGAGTTAGTGACGAGATTTGGGTGGGGCTTAACAGCGAGGTCTTGAGAGCCGATGAGGGTGAAGTGAGGTGAGTATGGAGCAGTGCCGGAATGAAAGAGCGAGGGAAACGGGGGATATCCGAGAAAACCCGTAGACCAGCGGCATCGTCCGGGCACGATTCTCACTTGCGAAAATCCGGGACTGACCCGGACCGGCAATGAGTTGGCTACAAAACTTGTCAACGACTGGCTCCACCCGAGACTGTCTGCACCCGAGACTGGCTCCACCCAAGACTGGCTTCACGCGATACTGGCTCCACTCGACACTGACTCCACTCGAGAATGATTCCACCCGAGATTGACTCCACCCGAGACTGGCTCCACATGAGACTGGCTTCACTCGAGAATGACTCCACCCGAAATTGACTCCACCCGACTGGCTTCACATGAGACTGGCTCCTGCCGAAACCAACCCCTTCCAAAGTGACTAGAACAATGAACAAGACAGACCAACCGACCACACCAGCCATCTGTGTTAACAGACGATGGTGATCAATCTCAACCGAGTCGCATAATACTTTTAAATCTGGCCCGTTCTCAGATAAGCACGTGAAATTGTCTGCAAGTGAGTCTTACTCTTAAACTCTTAGATTTTAGTACAGGGTACAAGGTTCGCTCTCTTGCCAGATGGATGCTGATCACCAACAATCAAGAAGTTCTGCTTTGTTGAAAGAATAAGTCCATACTCATGTGCAAATAAAAATAAATTGCTTGGTTAGCACCCCGCTGCAATATAAGTGTGCGACGCACTGTAGGCAGGAGTGACTGTTGCCCTCCCAGGTCGTCGCGGGGAGTAGCACTTGCCGTGGCAGGCGCCTGATAAAGGGGTCGACGTCATCACCATATGGTGGATCGCGAGGGGCAATCAAGTACCCCCCCCCCCGCCCATTAGCCTTGATGGTCGAAGTCGTCTACAATGTAGCAGCTTCTTGTCGACGGCAGACGTATATTGGCCCGCACGGGTGGGGGCAGTTCAGGTTTCAACCCGCTAATGCATGCAGCCTGCTTGACAACGTATCCCACGGGGCCGGATCGTGCGAGCGTTTGGTATGGTGAAGGGGGGGGGGGGGGATCGTCACCTTGGAAAATGTATTTTCTTCCCCGGAAGGCCCCTCGAATGGCCAACGCGATACGGCCCACCGGCGCCGTTAATTCCGATCGTGCACGCATAATCACCCAATTACATCATTTGTCTCGGGGTATAACAACACAGTTTCAATTTTCATCACTTCGCAACGTTCTAGGCCGAAAAAAAAAAAAAAAATAATAATATGAGGTCACGAAACAGCGCCTAGTGGGCCGTACGCCAAATTCGCGGACGAATAAATTCAGCGAGTGCGAACGAAACGCAATCACCGATCCACTTAATTACGTTCCTTTTAAGACTCCCGCCAACCTGGTGAATCACATAGCCCCGACAAGCACGACACGACAGCCCCGACGCGACACTCAAAACTAAGCAGCCAATGAAACCCAAGATAGATCTGATGTAAGCTCGACAAATTATGTCGTCCGACCAGCTATTTTGGATTAGAAACTCTTTCTATCTAAATCAAATTGTACCTCAAGCTTTCCCTACAATGGCAAATACGCAATTTAAAAGAAAAAGAATATTGAAAATTACGGTTTTTAACTCTTAAAAATGATAATTTTGCGTTTGTATGCATTAGCGATAAAAATTTGACAACATCATGTATTCCAAATTTCCCTCTTTCTCGCCACTTTTGAAACTAGCGTAGCCTATCAGAGCTTTCTACAAAAATAGTTCGGTGAAATGCCGAGAGCGACGTGTCGGCTCTGTGTCGTGTCACGCTGCGATTCAAGCAGTTACAGCGAAACTTTAGTTGTCGTGTCGTTGCTGCAGTTTACGTCGTGTCGTGTCGGGTTTTGTCGGAACTATGCGATTCCTGCTTTACAACTGCTTTTTTCGAAGCGCTGTATCACAGAATACACGCACCAGATACAAAAAAAAATAAACTACTTAAAGGCCCGACACTGAACCTTCCTACACACTTTCCACCAATAAGATGACAGGGTCACCCCTGAAAGTCTCATAGGTAAAGGCTGTTCACGATAAAGTGAGCACTTTTGAAATCAACCTTAGAAAAAAGTCACTGCCCCTACATGTATATATTTTAACGGGCGCCCTGAATGACATGCGCCCAGTAAAGTTGGTGACGATGGATGGGAAGTAGTTCCGTTTCTAAACATCCAATAAAAGGTGTTAGGTGCACATTTCTTATAACTTAAATTAATTATTTCTTTCACTTTCTGTTTATTTTTTAATGCATTGAAGTGTAAAAATGAGTAGATTTGTTGGATATTTACTTTTCAAATAATTTCACAGTTTCACTTGACCGACGCGTGAATAATGTTATGATGCCCACAACAATGTTAATCTTACATAAGGCGGAAGAATAAACGAAGTGTATACAAGTAGATTTTAAGCAGGGCTTTCAAAAGTGCTCATTTTACAGTGAATGGCCTATACGCGCAGTGCGAATGGAACACTGCGCGGCAGTTCAGGGCTGTGCGCTTAGAGGTGATGGTGCACTTACTACGCGTGGAAGTTTCGCCCTTATCGCTAAAGCGCTTCTCGGCCTCAAATGAGAAAAAAATCCAGGCAGACGGGAGCTTTAAGAAGAATCTCTAGTAAATTATAATAAGTGCATCAAAGTCACATCTGCCATAAACAAGCAGCCCGTGTATTGTTTCCTCAGAAATTTTAAGCGGTGGCTATATGGTTTTAATAGAGATATTTGTTCAGAAAAAAATCCAGATTTGTCTCTACAGATTAAGAGTGGGATTTTTTTTTCTTTTTCTAAACTACTTTATTCTAAGTGTTGTGTGAAGTTAAGGCCCGAAGGTATGGCGGGATCTTATTGCGTCTCAGGGCTAACCCCTTACACCTACAAGGAAGTAATTCATGCAAGGAGACATACATCGAGGCAAAGAGGAATTGGGCAGCCATGGCCTGCACTTTGGGGCCATGACTACCTCCCTTAGTGTTCTTAGAGCTAGTCTTAACTATGAAGAGATAGGGAAAAACCGCCAAGAGAGACGTACAAACCCTTGCGATAGAGACGCAAAAATTTCAAAAATTATTGCAGGCATTAAATTTAATTAAGTTTAACAGAATGCTACAGGAGGCAGAGTGTTTGGAAAACATGCTTTTGGTTAACAGAGTTGGAAAGACTAGAAGAGGGGGAGGGGGCGGGTCTTTATTGTTCTTTAACTTAGTGCCGGCAGTAACCAGAGAGGTGTTTGGGCGCCTCTCTGGTGGGAGAAGTGACGCTATTGGGCCTCTTCCCCCCGAAAGAGTGAGATGGAACCCCCGCGTCCAAGGTCAAGAAGCGAGGGAGCGATACGGGCGACAGCAACAACCCTCCCCCCCCCCAGCTCCACAGCTCTCCTACGCGCAAGACGTGCAGTGTTTCCGTCGTGACGCTGTACTGTGCACATTACATCTATAACATAAAAGACCACTGATTAAACTACGTCCGTATCTCTGTACTTTTCTCTTACATGGGCAAGCTTTAAAAATGCGATATTTGACCATTTACACAATTTGTTTTCTCCAAGAATACACCTAATATGACAAAAAAAACCAGGGGCGTCATACAAAATTGCTTTTAATCTTTTCTGAAGGAAAAAAAAAGTCATATCTGCAGAACATTTATTTACCCAGATACGCGTATTCGCGCAAACTACTATTTCACAGAAAATGTTTCAATACATCCCACTCTTAATCGAGTCTAGAAAATAATAGCAAAGGGACAGAGTACCGTATTAGTGAACATCTGTGTAATAATATTTTGCGTAAGATATATTTCCTACTAGGTACTGCCAACACACCTATTTTCACACTATTTTAATACATTTTAATTATAAATAAAATATTTTTAAAATTAAACTATAGGCAAAGTATGATTTAATAAAAAGTAAGGTATTTGTATATTAACACGGGTATAAAACGCTTGTGATACACGGGATATTTATGACACAAGCAAGCACATTATGCCAGGGATGATTTTTCTCAAATGTTTTATTAAAACAAAGTTAATAAACCGCTAATATAATCCATTCACGGTAAAATGAGCATTTTGAAAGCCCTGCTTAAGATCGATTTGGATGCAAGTTGTGTATTCTTCCGCCTTATGTAAGCTTAACATTGCCATGATGCTCATCACTTTATTCATGCGTCGGTGAGAAGTGAAACTGTGAAATTATTAGAAAAGTAAATTTCTTACAAATCTGCTCATTTGTACACTTCGGTGAATTTAAAAAAAAAAAAAAAAAAAAAAAACGACAGAAGTAATTAACGTTATCACAAATGGTTACCTAAAACTTTTTATTCGACGTTAAGATATGGAACTACTTTCCATCCTTCGTTACCAACTTTACTGGGCGAATGTCACTCAGTGCGCGTTAAAATGTGTGCAGGCAGGGACAGAGAATTTTTTCCAAGGTTGGTTTCAAAAGTGCTCACTTTATCGTGAACAACCTTTACCGACATTTTTGAAGCCGTGTTAAAGTTCTGCTTCCAAGATATCCTTACGGAACATAGAAACAGTACGTAACTACGTCTATAGTCTGTTCACGGTAAAGTGAGCACTCTTTAAGGCCCTTCCAACAGGCATTAGCCATTAATAAATATATCTTATTGCAGCCTCAGGCATTAAATTTTGAGGGCGGTGAAATGTACATACTGTGTTTATTAGTCACGTAGTAATGTTTATATTAAAAAGCAGCAGGAAGATGGAAATATGATGAAAGGGAAAATTTAGAAGGGCCTTAAAAAGTGCTCATTTTACCATGAACAGCCTATAGAAAAGTACACCAAAGGGACAACGCACCAGATTCGTGCGCACTCAGTGCATTATTATTTTAGATGAGAACTATTTCTTACTACATGTTACCAACATACCTATTTTGGCCCTGTTTTCATCCATATCAAAAATTACTAATAAAATGTTAAAATGTGTAGACCTAATATAAGTAACTTTAAGTTTAAGAAAAATTAGGCACGTTTACGTTATAACAGGAGACTTGAAGAATTCGCAGATTCATTTTGGGACAAGCTAGAATTCAAAACACGTGTGTTTATATAACTTTAGCCATTGGTCCACACGGTGTTTTGACACAACTTATAGAACGGTGGCCCAATCGTAGACTTCCATTGTGACAATAGACAATCAATGGGCATTTGATATCGGCATATTTGTACATAGGACTGTAGAGTCTAGCTCGCAGGTCATTGAACTCGCGAATTTTTCAGGTCTCAAGATATACGACAGTTGTATTTTATTTTGCAAAACAATTTAAAATTATAGATAATTTCTCTAAATCAAATTTCTGTGACCTACATAATGATGGTATTCATTCGTACCAGAATGGAAAAAGTCCGGTACACGGTAGTAAGAGACAAAAATCTGATACAAATACCAGAATTATGGTATGTCTGACAGCACTGATGCATCTGTTTACCGAGACCTTGCGAAGGAGTTGTGTGAATGGTCGGAGTTGGGCAGCCGCCGGGGGGGGGGGGGGAGGTGCGTATTTGTACTCCTGCAACAGGAGCGCGAAGAGAAAGAGAGAGAAGAAGAGAGGAAGAGAGAAACGGTTTTTATTTTCGCCCGCCGACTCATCTTACGGTGCAATGCCTCGCTGAGAGCGGCGACCTTGGCGCGCTAAATGCAGTATAGACTGTTCACGGTTATGACTCCCGCCTGCCCGTGCCGTTTTCTCCCTGTTTTTTTTTTTTTGCCGAGAATTTACAAGTAGGGCTACCTGTTTTTCGCGAAAAGATTTACTTGAAGGCTAGACACCGATGTCCTATGGCTTAGGGACCTGCAACATTGGCGTTATTATTTGGCACCAGGGTTGAACTTCACAATACTCTATATACTCCAGCCGGCGTCATTTCTCCATTGGTTGCCGCCTAGATGTGAAGTGTTCATTTATTGGCGCAGAGTTACCTGGGGCATTTCAAATAAGGTACGGGCCAATGAAAAATATACAATAAAGGTGTTTTAAGTTTGATGTGTCCCGAAATAATAACGCGAAATTTGCAGGTCTCTACCTATGGTATACCAGACGATGAAGTTGGTCGGCGGGTTCTGTCGGGGATCTTCCGTTTCCCCCACCCTTTCATCATTCCGGCGCTGCTCCACACTCACCTAAATCACCCACATCGGTTCTCAAGACCTCGATGTCAAGAGCAGCCCAAATCTCTTCACTCACTCACTCCTATGGCATACGTGTAGTTTTTATTGGGCTATTAGTAGAGACCTGAAGAACTCCTGGATTCCTTTTTGGCACAAGCTGGAATTCAAAACACTTGCGTTTATATAACGTTAGCCATTGACCCACATGATGTTTGACACCTCCTAGCTAACGGTGGCCCAATCGTCGCCTTCAACTTTGACAGTCGACAACCTATGGGCATTTGATATCGGCATATTTGTACACAATACAGTAGAGTCTAGCTCGCAGGTCATTGAAATCGCGAATTTTTTAGGTCTCTAGTTATTGGCAGAGCCTGAGAAATTCGCGAGTTCAATTACCTGCGGGATACACTCTACAGTAGTATGTACAAATAGGCCGATATCAACTCCGCATTGGCTGTCTGCTGTCACAGTGGAAAGTGACGATTGAACCAGCGTTCCCCAGGAAGAGCCAAACACCGTGTGGCCCAATGACTAAATTTATATAAACATGCGTGTTTTGAATTCTGGCTTGTCGCAATATGAATCCGCGAATTGTTCATGTCCCTACACTGTAAAAAATTTCATGGGTTAACTTCCTGAACTGTAATGGAAGTTTTAAACCTATACACTGTATGGTAATAATACCACACATCAAGCTGCAGATATAGGAATGTTTAGCAGCGCTACTATATAAAGTTGGGAACGTCCCTATGTATTTGACTGTTTCCTGAGCAAATGTAGGAACGCTACAATGAACGTACAGGGGAAGACATTACCATTCCTGCTTCCTCACTAAGCGTGTACACTGGTATGGTAGATTTCCGAATAATTTCTTATAGAGTGTAGTTATTGGCCAAGTGTCTTTGTCGGGAGGCAGTTACTTGCCTGACTGGGACAATCAGAATTAGGTAGCTCCAACATTTAGTGTCCGTGATTCGCGGGATGACACCTGCAAAGCGCGACTTTTCATATTACCCAAACACGAAAGTGGATATGAGCTCTAGCGTTCTGGAGCACAAGAAGTCCTGAGATATGTTCACGAGAAACAGGCGCCTCTAGCGATAACGAAAAAAACTATGTGAGTTATTTTTTTGTGAGAAGCGCCTTTAACCCTTACAAACCCACTTTAATCTACTGTCTCAGGTGTTGAAAATAAAAATATTAATGACACGTGCTGTACTTGGCGATAGTTTCGTTGTCATAGCCAATGACCTGTAGGGTATAGATTCGGCTGCAGTAACATGAACCAATTATGACTAGGGGCATCCGAGTTTCGCGAAAAGATTTCACGACCAGTTGTATTTCATATAACTTCATCTCAGATGCACGTCAGCGATTGGATGATCTAGGCGTTACGTACCTGCCCGCGAATCACAGACGTACAGCAGCGGAGTAACCTAATTCTGATTGGCTAGTTGAGTAAGACAATGTGTTCTCACAAACACACACCGCCAATAAGCAAAGGACTACTGCTGGTGCGCCCGTATGGTATTGCAATCTAGCTTGGGAGGAAATCTTTTCGAGAAATTCGGGTGTCATTAATTATGACCTAGTCCAGTAAGACGGGTTGCGAATCATTTACCCAAAGGTATAATCATTCACTCTAAGAAATTATTTGTAAATTTACAATATCAGTGTATACGTACAGTGACAAAGCATGGATAGTAAAATATTACCCCGTACATCCATGGTAACATTCATACAGTTGCTCGGGAAAGAGTCAAATACGAAGGGAAGTTCCCAACTTTGTATAGAAGCGATGCTAACATTCCCATATTTCCAGCCTGATGCATAATATTACTACCATACACTGGGTTAAAAAAACTCCCATTGCAGTTTAGAAAGTTTACTAGAAATTGTTGCACTACTAGAAATTGTTGCACATTCTTGGTCATTCAGCTTCGCAGTGTGCAGTACAGGCGAAAAATTACCTACAAGTGCGTAATGTACACAACAGTGTACACTGGGTCTGAATGGGTTAAGTAGGGCTTACGAAAGTACTCCGTGCAGTTTACCGCGAACATCGTGTAGTCGGAAACCTGCCTTCGCGTCTCGTATCGAGGGGCGTTGAACCTCGCTAGCCGCCTGACTTACACGAGATCTGGCGCTTCGCCGAAAATACTCCCTGGGCCCTCCCCCCCCCCCCCCTTTTCCACAATCCTCTCTAGTGGGAGTCGTCGCCTCGTGGTTCGACGAGTTGGCGGAGAGCGAAAGTGGCATGTTCGCCTTAACAGTAGTATGTAGCTGCGCGTTCGGGATCAAGAAGCGAGGGAGCGATACGGGCGACACTGACACGCACCACTGGCGTCTTGTCGCCCCTACGCGCAAGACGTGCAATGTTTCCGTCGTAACGCTGTACTGTGTAAATTAGATCTGTAATAGTGGCACTTATATTACACGCCACGAAAGACCACAGATTTAGATTTAACTACGGCCGTATAATCGTACCTTTCTCTTGCCGCTTAAGGAAACTGCCTAGCTTTAAAAATGCGATACTTGACCACATTCACGAATACAATTTCTTTCTCCAGGAATACACTTAATAAGGTAAAAGTAAAACAAAAAAAAAGTAGGTACATAGAGTTGCGTTGAGAGATTTGGGCGGCTCTTAAAAACGAGATTTTTGAGAAGGGGGGGGGGGGGGGGAGAAGATAATTGTTTTGTAACTTTTCTGGCAAAAAGTAGTATTTTGAGAATCATACTAATTATTCAAGAACAGGAGTTTTTGCACAAAAACGCTGTTTTTGGAGGACAGCTTTGGGCAATCCGAAGGGTTTCAGCAGGGGGGGGGGGGAACGACTCTCCCCACTGATCTCCCATTCTTCCTCTTCGAAACCCTCCCTCCCCTCAAAGTGCATCCCTCATAACCTGGGTGGTGTTAGAGGGACAAGGGTGGTATGTTTTCCATTTTGTGGCATTGTGGTGCGTCCTATATTTCACCTTTTTGAGCCTCTTTATGGTGAAGCTAGTAAGGATCGGTGCCTTTCATGGGCAGTTAGACCCTTCGTAGGTCTTGACCCTTAGGTCTTAAATCTTACGTCTTAAGTTTTAAGTATTAATTATTAAGTCGTACATTCACCATAATTGCTACTGAATGTCGGGATGTGCGAGCGAGCACGTGCCGAAGTTCCCAGACGACATTCCTGATCATGCTATTAATAAAAAAAAGTATTTTGATGGTGTGCAGCGCCTCCACCCTCGAGGGTTGGAAGGGTGAAACCAAATTTGTGCACACTTTTGGACCTTCAGCTATCGACCCCCCCCCCCCCAACCGTCCCCTTCTCAGGGAGGAGATGCGATAGCCGGAGCGATAATATTTTCTCCTTCAAGTCCGCCTGGAATGAGCAATTGTCGACAGATTTTCTTGGGATTTGAGGGAGGGTTGTCTTTCTATACCCCCCCCCCCCTAAATGGGAAGTTGGGCCAATCGAACATTAGGTCTTAAGTGACAACCCTTAAGTCTTAAGTTTGCAATTGCATTACGGGAGGCGCGAGAGAGAATGTGCCGGAGTTTTCAGACACTATTCCGTAAGATTACCTCCTTCTCCGAAGGTGGCTTAGCCCGGGAATTCCTCAGGTCCATTTTCTGGTATCTACTTACCGAGATACGCGTATTCGCTCAAACAAAGATTTCGCAAGAACATGATTCAGTGCACACTCCTCACTTTCAACTCGACGCCCACGGGGCCGCGGTGGCGTAGTGGTTAGACTACTCGTCTCCCAACTCAGGCGAACCGGTTCCCATTCCCTGCGCGGTCAAACGCCGATTCTCGCGTATCGGAATCGTGCCGGACGATGCCGCTGGTCGGGCGGGTTTTCTCGGAGATCTTCTATTTCTCCCGCCCTTTCATTCCGGCGCTGCTACAAACCTCCCTTCAGTCACTGTTTACAAGGAGAATGGCAGAAGGAGCCTGCGTTTGTAATGGCGAGGCAGATATGATTACAACGTTCAGAGTCCGGCCAAGCGAATAGATTATTTATGAAAGGGCGTTAAGTTACTGGGGTGGAGAACCGGTTGCACGGGATGAAAAACTTGTTCGGACAGGTCATGCCAGATCGAATAGGTGGACGGGAAGGGAAGCGGGGGAAGGTACAGAAATAACCACCGTTTAATAGCTGGCTCTAAGTACATACAGGCCGTGCATGTGTGTGCGCGTGTGTGTATGTACATGTATAACCATTGTGGTATGCGCGCGGTGCCGGACCAGACCTTTAATTCTTGTAAACTGTCTCGTTACCGCGACTTAAGCCCTTTCATAAATAAGAGATTAGGCGCGAGTGTTGGCGACTTCGCAGCCAGTGGCCTAAAAAAAAAAGGCACGCTGTCCAACATCAGGTAACTGGAAGCTGACAACTGCATTACATTATAATTTGAATCAGACCGGCGTGTCAGCTGATTATAGTCCATTCACTGTTACTTCAGCCTTTACTGAAGCCCTGCTAAAGTTCTGCTTTCCATGATATTCCTCCGTCTCGTGCAAACCAAGCTTAACTAATCCTGGAGGATTACACCAGGGGGAGAATGCACAACATTCGTGCGCACTCTGTGTAACAGTATTTTGTATAAGGACTATTTCTCACTAGGCGCTACCAAAATACCTATTTTCTCCCTGATTTTTATTCACGTTATTCATAAATGAAGTATAATAATTTATAGATAAAATATGAATAACATTTCAATTTAACAGGAAAAAAAAAGTAACTTTTATGAACATAAGTCAAAAATGCTTGTGATACAGGGCGTATTTAAGAAATAACTAAACACATCATATATGGAGAGATTTCCAAAGGTTTGAATCAAAAAGGCCGAAGAAACCGTGAATGGACTATAGTACCCGTAGCTAGCGCCACCTGTCATCCGTGAAAATATTTCAGGACAAGTTGCGCTCCACCGCACTTCAGATCGGAACCACTTTCGTGATTGCATCATTTGAAATGTCACGCGACGTATCTACAGAAATAGTAAAAATTTGCGACTTAATTTCAGGACAAGATAGATTTCAAACGCGTGTACACTAAAGTCACCTTTGCAATTGGATAAGAATTTAATAGACACGCCCTTGATGACTCTACTCTAATAGCCGACTTGCAGGGTAACATGAAGCGAATCCCGTACTGTCAAATGCGAGGTAACACTGGGGCAACAGCCAATGAACAAACATCTGAGGTTCGACTATACAAAGTATTGTGGAGTCAAGCATACAGGTCGTTGAACTCGCGAAATTTTCCTATCCCTACTTATCTACCTGCCCGTGAAGTACGGAGGTAGGTATCGGGGAAGCTTAGTTCTGATTGACCGAGCGAATGGCGCACTGGACTCTCATTCGGGAGGTCACGGGTTCGATTCCCGGTCCAGCCATACTGATTTCGGTTTTCCATGGTTTTCCGAAATCACTCCAAGCGAATGCTGGAATGGCTCCCAAATAAATGTCATGGCCGATTCCTTCTCAATCCCTCTTCCCTGTGCAACTTGCGCCGTCTCTTATGACCTCGCTGTCGACAAGACGTTAAGCACAACTATCTACCTACCTTAGTTCTGATTGGCTCACTCTTTTAACGGACTGTCTTCACACAAAGACAACCGGCCAATAGCCAAAGGAAGACTGCAAGCGTGCACATAAGAATACCGAAGTCTAGCCTCGGCGTAAATCTTTTCGTGAAAAAGAGGTTACCTATTGTTAGAGACCTGTAAAATTCGCGTTATTTGGGGACACGTTAAATTTCAAACACGCGTACCTTTGCAATACGTCTGTCATTGGACCATACTGAATCTGACACACCCTGGGTAACTCTGCGCCAATCATTGGCCAGTTCACAGTTGTGTGCCTTAATCACATGCGGTTCATTTAGAAAGCGCGTGGCTTGACATCTGGGCAGCAGACAATGGGGAAAACGACGCCGGATCTGGTACATACAGTACTGTGAAGTGCAGCCTGATTCCAAATAATAACGTGAATTTTGCATGTCTCCACCTATGCCTAGTCTCACCTGTTTTTCGCGAAAAGATTTCAGGACTCCTTGTACTACAAAACACTAGAGCTCAGATCCACTTTCGTGATTGGATGGTTTTAACTGTCACACTTTGTAGGTGTCTTCCCGCGAATCACGGACACAGTGTTGGAGTAACCTAATTCTGATTGGCCTACTCATGTAAGGAACTGTATCCTGACAAATACACGTTGCCAATAACCAAAGGAAGACTGCAGAGATACCATAGGAGATTGAATTCTAGCCTCGGCGTCAATCTTTTCGCGGAAAACAGGTGGCCCTTCCTATAGTTAGGGATAGGAAAATTTCGCGAGTTTATTTCCCGGCAAGCAAGACGTAAAACGAGTGCACATTGGAGTTGACTTTGTAATTGATTCGCAGTTTATTATACACGACCTGGATGCTTCTGAGACAATAGCAGACTCTCAAGGAAACACGTAGCGAATCCCATACTGCGAGGCGTGGAGTAACACTGGCCACTCTCTGGGGAAGCAACCAATGAGTAGACATCTGCAATATTCGCGTTATTATTTGAGGACATTTTCAAGTTAAAACAATTTTCCTTTGCTATACTTTTGTCATTGGGCCATTCTTTATTTGACACGCCCCTGGTAACTCTACGCCAGTGAATGAACACTGCAAAATCGTGTGCCCCAATCACGATGCAGTTCACTCAGGAAGGGAGTGACTTAACGTCAAGGCAGCAGCCAATGGGGAAACGATGCCGGCTCGAGTATACACGGTACTGTGAATTTTAGCTTCACGTAAAAAATAACGCGAATTTTGAAGGTCCCTACCAATGAGAAAACAACCGAGACTTTAGTGTACACAGGACCGTGGAGTCTAGCCTACAGGTAATTGAGGTCGCGAAATTTTCCTATTCCTATAACTATAGCTAGGGATAGGAAAATTTCGCGAGTTCAATGACCTGCAGGCCAGACTCCACAGCCCTGTGCACACTCGAGCCTCAGATGCTTGTTCATTGGCTGCTGCTCCAGAGAGTAGCCAGTGTTACTCCACACCTGCCAGTATGACACTCGCTACTTGTATCCCTGCAAGTCTGCTATTGGCTCAGAGTAGTCCAGGGCGTGTCTAATGAACTGCTATCCAATTGCAAACTCAACTACAGTGTATACATGTTTGACATCTACCGTGGCCTGAAATGAACTCGCGAAATGTTCCTATCCCTATCTATCACGATAGGCCGATGCACGTGTTAAGGTAATTTTCCCATCCATATATGGAATTTTCTACTACCAAGTACCTGAATTTTATTTACTCCAGAGTGGGACAGTATTACCTTACCTGTAAAGAAAACTGTGTTTCCCCCACAAATTTGCGAATATTGCCTTACACTTGTCAGGTAATTTTCCTATTATTTTTTACGGTGTAAGCTTAATCGAACCTAGAAAATTATATCCGATTGAAAGTGCACCGCATTCGTACGCACTAAGTGTAATAATGTTTTGCATACTAACTATTTCTTACGAGACATCACCAACACGCTCATATTAACACATTCAGGACAGCACATATTTACTACAATTGAAGGCAAGCTAGAAGTGAATCACCTGTATACACCACAGCAGGAACGTCTATTCGATTGGTTTCTGTATCCCCACTTACCACTCTTCTATTGGTCCACACCACACTGGGCGTGCTTACTGTGCTCTACGACGGTCATCATTGGCTGGTCATCAGCCACTGGGGTCTCAGAGCTGATATGCTCCAATCAAATGTCGCTTACTGTGTAAAAGGTTTACAGTCAATCGTGTCTTTCTATAAGGGCACAGAAAAAAATACATTTTTTGCAGGAAACCTATAGCTGTTGGGTGGTATTGTTCTTGTAAGATCCTGTTAAATACCTCCGGAACAATGGCTGTATACCCAGGCGAGTTTTATTTTTAAGGACGAAGAAATTTTTTTAACTGGTAGTGCTCGAACTCAGCTCGAGCGCAGTCCAGGATATGTTAAATATATATATATATATATATATATATATATATATATATATATATATATATATATATTGCAATTTATACAGGTACAAAATAAGTAAGAGTTCTAGTTAACCTAAAATAAGGTACTTCAACGCTAACAGAAGTATAAAACACTTGTGACATCTACATGACATAGGCCAATTTAGGAAATAATCAAATATGTCATACGAGGGTGTTATTTTTAAAAGTAAGATTCAAAAAGTGTGAAGAAACGATGAAGAGACTATGGAACATTTACCGTGTGTTCTGGAGAAACGCCGAAAAAAAAAAAAAGTTAAGTGTGAGGCGATAAACGAGCATGTTTGCATTTACCAATCGTCGAGGAGGATGTTGTACCGCGGGGGGGGGGGGGGGTGTAAGTCACGGGTCTAAAAGTTGTGCACTCTGAGAGGGGGTAGGCGGCTGAAGAGGAGGGGAAGTGGGCGTTGAGAGGGGTGGGTTGGGATATGAGTTGGCGAAGACCAGTCCGGGAGATGTAAGTGCTGCTGGCATCGGGAATATGGTCTCGCCGGGGACAGAGGCTGCGCTGGACCGGATCAGCAACAGGTATTAGAGCCACTTTCATAAGTTCTGTCCTCCACACCGGGCCGGGACAGCCCGCGACACTCAAGTCTTCTTCTACGCTGTTAAAAATGTCCGCACATCCGTTGACACTTTTTTTTTATTACAGAAATGTACAGATGACACTTTTAGTACTATACTCGACTGTAGTTCGGGCAAAATTTGTTTGAATATTTCATTCCACACAAAAAACAAAACTGGTCCGGGTATACGTACATCAATTACCTGTTACATAAGGATTTTAAATAGGAAAACTACCAACTGAGGAACGAACTTCGTAAATTAACGACAAATGTTTGTATAGTTACGGAAATCAACACGATGGGATGAACATCTCGTTAGATGCGAAAGAATATTTGGCTGGAAAACGGTAAACTCGGCACTCCATTGGTTGACAGCCGGCTAGTACTGAAAGACTGGTGTGGTTTTGACCCAGTAGAATGGCGTTAAGTGACAATGGTTACCAATAGAACACGGTGTCCCTGCAGTGGTGTGCATATATGTGACTAACATCTAGCTTGTCTTTAAAGCTGGTAAAGGTGTGACGACCTCAAAAAGTTAAGAGTGGGATAGACCTCCGTGGGAACCCCGCGTTCAAGGGCAAGAAGCTAGGGGGTGACACTTAACACTTCCTTCAAACACCAGATACTAGTACCAGACACCTGTAACAGTTAGCAACAGTTGAACACGTTCAGAAACTATTACACAATAAACTGAAAAAGTTGCACATGCCACATACATACAAACAACGTATAAATAGCCGGTAGAGTTATAAAAATGTATTAGGCTAGTGGGGAGCGTTTTGAACAAATGTGTCTCCGTAATAAAATAAGTTTTTTTTTTATATACCCCTTCACGCACACATTAACTTCTCGTTTCAGGTATTGCAAAATAAGAATTTTTGGCGTGAACAGTACTTACGAGTTTCTTGTAACAACAGACATTTTGGAACCTATGGAAAGAGTGTCAACATAGCCATAGGACAAGAATAAACCAATTATACAATAGTTGGTTGTCAGCAGGAACCAATAATATTCCCCTGAGAAAAATGATTTTCCTATTGGTGGCAATTCTGACATTGTACAGCACCGACCGTTATTTCAACTATTTTGCAACACCCACAGACGTGAACGAGTAGATAGGCTGTTCACGGTAAAATGAGCACTTTTGAAAACCCTGCTTAAGATTTACTTGCATGTACGTTGTGTATACTTCCGCTTTATGTAAAAATAACATTGCCATAGGCTTCATCACTTTAATCATTCGTCGGTCAGGTAAAACTGTGAAATTATTTAAAAAAAAAAGTAAATATTTAACCCTTTGAGGACTAAGGATAAGTTTGAAGTGATCTGCCTATATATACTATACTACAGCAATATCACCTTGGTTGGTCTCTGTATTTCCACTTACCATTGTCCTATTGACTCTAGCCTGCACCCAACACGCCTACTGTACTCTGCAACTATCGACTATCTGCAACGTCGATTAATGAAGTTACGCGTTGGCTGTGTACCAATTAATGTATCGCGATAGAAGTAACAAGTTTTGCAAATCCATCGCGTTCGTTTGAAAAATTATTAAAAATAAAAGTTTTATTCTTACAAACTAAAATGTTGACTAGTTGTCATTTTTTACTTAGATTCCGATAAAGCCTAGCGAAATAGTAAAACTATAAAAGCGTGAGCTTTGTCTTCAAGAGCAAATAAATCTTCACATAAACGTAGCCCGTAGTATATGCGTGCATACTCCTCAAATGGTTAACAAATCTGCTCATTTTTTCACTTCGATGGGTTAGAAACAACAAAAAGCGAAGGAAATAATTTTAAGTTATCACAAATGGCTACCTAACATTTTTTATTCGACGTTAAGATACTTTCCATCCGTCGTTACCAACCTTACTGGGCGAATGTCACTCAGTGCGCCCAATAAAATACATGCATGCAGGGGCAGTGACATTTTCTAAGGTTCATTTCTGAAGTGCTCACTTTATAGTAAACAGCCTTTATTCGAGGTAATATTTTGATCCTGTATACTCTTGATATAACACGTTAAGGGGATACATTTCAATTGTATACGCAGTATAATACCCGCATAAGAGAAATTGATAATTTTTTTTTATTTTCATAACTTTTTTTTTTACTGGAAGAACAAAAAATTACTGATTGCTAGAGCCCTGAAAAATTCTGGAGTTCAATGACCTGCAGGCTAGACTCTACCGTCTTATGTACAAATATGCCGATATTAACTACACATTGGTTGTCTGCTGTCACAGTGGAAGACGATTGGGCCAGCGTTCTCCAGCAGGTGTCCAAATACCGTGTGGACCAATGGCTAAAGTTATACGAACACACGTGTTTTGAATTCTAGCTTGCCTCAAAATGAATCTGCGAATTCTTCAGGTCTCTAAAAATAAAGCAAATGTCACTTTTCATTGGTTGCTTGTTGTATTTGAGGAATACGGTGATTGGGTCTGTATTTTATTGTGTGTTTATTATTGGCTCAGAGTTGTCCAGGAGGTGTAAACTAACGTGTGCACCAATAGAATAAACAACACAAACGTACGAGGTTTGGAATTCTAGCTTGTCCCGGAATGAAACCGCGAATTTTTCGGGTCTCTACTGATAGCCCGTAATCTTACGGCGAGTCCTGTAGAAATCTTTGCTAGGACTTTTCTGTAAAACGACATAAATTTATTTTTACAGTGTATCCTTCGCTGTCAACCGCGTCCAATAAAGAGGGCGTTGCACGGACCGCGGGATAATGATCTGGACTGTACACATCAGAGAAAAACCGCTCCAATAAGGAAAAATTCCCGTACCCTACGTGTAGGAGATGCCATTCTCGGAGACTTGCACTATAAACGCGAGCATCTCGCGGACTCGTTTCGCGTGAAGCGAGACTGAGAAGCCCTCCATACACTCGAGTCACTATTGTTTCTGTGTTGGTTCCTGACCCCGATCCGGCACTGCAATCATCGTGGAAATTTGGCACGCACAAAGGTATTTAAACGCATTTACTGCTGATAATGTTGGCAGTATAAAATTGGTATAAAAAGGGCACAAAATATATAAGAGATTACGAATGTGATGTAGTTGTAAATACTGTGCTGCACTCTGTTGATGAAATGGCACTAATTGGTGAGCTACTGAAGACATGCAGGCTTAATGCTTAGTGCGCTCCGTGCCTTGTAGTTCAAACTATGAGATGTAGTTACAATTTGGAAACGGGCAACATTCTCATCGAGTGTGCTTTGTTTTAAGAGTTTAAATGCAATCTGCGAATTACTTGTTGATCAACAGTATTTACAAATGGATATCGTGACCTCGGACAATAAAATTTTGTGATCGTTAATCTTAACCAAGAATGGGATTTCGTTACTTGTTTTCGAATGCAGTAGGTTAGCGAAATTAATGGTACCTTTTTTTGTGAACGTGCAAAAGTTTTGTTTATAGCCTACGCTATTCACGGTAATTTGAGCACTTTTTCAGACTCTGCTCACATTTACCTTTCAGCCAATTTTTGTCCTGCAACTTTTTTTTTATCGTAGAAGTGCTGTCCGAGGTGTGACTAACAGTCTAATAAACACGATGTTAACATTCCAATGCTTTCAAAAGTTAACTTCTGAGGCCACCATAATGTATATTTATTTGTTATGTTTATGAGTACGATATAGGGATATTAGCCTGTTACATGATGGAATTATTACTGCGCCCACTAATTATATATCGAAATATTAGCATAGTTGTGGGGTATTTACAGGATAAACCAATATATATTATTACCAATTCCAGTTATTCCAGTTAATAATATTTTTACAATATATGCAATAATGATAAAAAGTGTTGTTGTATAGGCATGTAAGTTTAAAAATTCTCAAATTTTAAGAAAAAATTTAACAAAATTTTTATTTATTTTTTGCTGGTTCCGCTTATAAAACACTGTAAGATTATCTAAACGTGACTTAACACAAACTAAACTAATGCTTTATATTTTTCCCACATAGCGTTGTAACTCGTTTATCAATAATTAGAGACCCTGCCATTTCTAGTTATAAAAGAACAGACTCGCTAGGCTTCACATATCCCAAAGTGCTACAATAAAGGTCTTCATTAAATGGTCGTTGCGGGCCTCGCTCTCCTGTTCGACTTAGTCTCGCAGAGTTAGGTCAGCCGAGGGCTGTTGGTTCAAAGTTCTTAGAGACGTGTCGGACGAGTGAAGGTCCAATGACGTGCGTGATAACAGTATCAACTTTAATGACGCGTAGCTCGCTTATGAATTATTTCGAGAAATGAAAAGGTCTTTATCAATAACATTTTTCTTCCTGTTGTTACGGATATAAAATTAATTGTTTTATTTATAGACAAGATAAGCGATAGGTACGAAGAAATTTGGGCAGGACAAATTATCTGCGTGTAGTTGGTGTACTTAACATAAACGAACACTTTTAGGATTTAGAAACGCCAGTAATTGTACAGAAGAAAGCGTGTCAGAACTATTGTTAAGAACGTTAGCCGAAAATGGATAGAGATTAGAAAACTGCCGTGGCCAGGGATTCGACGATGGTGCCAATATGAAAGATGAAAACAAAGGTGTCCAAGCAAAAATTCTTCAAATGAAACCAAGAGCATAATTTGTGCATTGTGAATGTCATTCGTTGATGTTAGTGGTTTCATACGCAGCTGTTTCGTGTTCAAAAAAAATATATATGTGTTGTTCTCAGCTTCTGTTCAACGTTGTGAAATCTTGAAGAACCATGTGGCCAGCCTCACTGCGAAACCACCAGGAATGTAGAATTGACAGTGTCAAGGCTATTAGATACCAGGTGAAGAATGTGCACGATGCTTTATTTGCAGTGTTTGAATCTAGTTTGGTAGATGCTGGTTTGATGTACGAAGCACACCCTTTGGCGGACCAGTTGATGAAATTTGAATTTTCGAGTTCACCTGTTGTAGAATACGACATTTTGTATCAAGTAATCACTGTGAGCAGATCAATGCACCGCCCGGTGATGGATATTTGTAGTGTCAGCACTTTAATTCAAGAGTTGTACGGAGTATGTATCTTCCTACAGAGAAATGCAGTTATAACTGCAAGAGAGCTGTCAGGTACATTAGGAGCTGATGCTTCGTTTGGAGATTCCACTGATACACGAGGAAACAAGAGGCAGTTTGGATATGAAAGCCTTGACGAGTCAGCAAATGTTAGTACAGAAGAACAGTTCAAACGGGTTTTTTTTCTATGTTACACTTGGCACTGCACTAACATAATTGAAATAATGGTCTGAGCAACTCGAAGGGGATAAAAATATCTGGGGATTTTTGTATGACTTGTGCCAACCCCCAAAACCATTATGCAATGCTCGAGAGGCTGATAAGGACTTATTGAACAAGTGTATGGTATTGCAAACAGCTCTAACAAGCATCGATGGAAGTCATTCAGATATTAATGGCTTTGGGAAGAATCAGAACACTTCCAGTGTTTTGCAAGATCATCTGTGAAGATTTCTGCTAAGAAAATTTTTACAATATATAGAAGAGAAAAAATATGCGCACTACATTTCCTAATATCTGGGTGTCGCTTCAAGTATTGATGACTTTGCCAGTGACAGTGGCTAGCCGTGAAAGCAGTTTTTCTAAGTTAAAGTTGACCAAGACTTATCTTCGATCCACTATGAGTGACGAATGGCTCTCATCGTTGGTGATATTGTCCAGAGGGAATGATATAGCTCGCAAGATTGGCCTTTCTTCATATATAACAAGGCAAGAAAAGCCCCATTTTTATAGGGTAATGAATTGTACATAAATGTGAAATTTGATTTGAATATTAACATTATATATTTAATGGTAGATCTGAGTGAATCTCTACTTCAATGATGTTACAGTGTTAGCAAAAAGTCACAGGTCTTATTTCCAAGTACTGAAAGAAAAAAAAAATTACGGACTGTTCCTAATATAAGTTCATTTTCCCATTGCATAGTAGTTGTGTGTATAAGAATTATTATCGAGTCTTTGTTCTGTACTAACAAAGTGTGGTGCCAGCGACAAGATATACGGGGAATCAGGCAGGGATGTGACAATAAATTGAACACGTTATAGTGATTACATAAATGTGAAATTCGTTTTGTAATTCAACATTATGTAGTAAATGCTAGACTCATGTAAAGGTTATTTGTAAATTTCTTAAACGAAACTGTATTAATATTCCAATAATTTTGATTTTAAATGAGAAAAACCCGGGGGCGGATAAATTGCCTCTCGCCCCGGGCGACGAATGATCTAAAGCCGGCCCTATACTAACCAACTGAGAAGCCCCTGCGCTTCTTTGCTCTTAACCTTGCTAAAGCGTGGTCGCGGTAAACTGAGCACTTTTGAAAGCCCTGCTTAAGATCTACTTGTATTTACGTTGTGTATTCTTTCGCCATTTGTAATATTAACCCTTCGAGGTCGACACACATTTTCCATCTTTAAAGTCAAGCTAGATGTTAGTCACATATATCCACACCACTGCAGGGACACCGTGTTCTATTGGTACCCATTGTCACTTAATGCCATTCTACTGGTCAAAACTACACCAGTCTTTCCGTATTAGCCGGCTGCCAACCAATGGAGTGCCGAGTTTACCGTTTTCCAACCAAATGTTCTTTCGTATGTATAGGCTGTTCATGGTAAAATGAGCACTTTTGGAAGCCCTGCTAAAGATTCACTTGTATGCACTTTGTATATTCTTCCGCCATATGTAAAATTAATATTGCCATGGGCCTCATCACTTTATTAATCCGTCGTTCTAATGGAAAAAGTAAAATACTTTACAAATCTGCTCATTTTTACACTTCAATGCATTAAAACCAGAAAGCGAAAGAAATAATTTAAGTTATCGCAAATGGTTGCCAAACACTTTTTATTCGGCGTTAAGATTTGGAACTACTTTCCATCCATCGTTACCAACTTTACTGGGATCACGTCACTCAGTGCGCCCATTAAGATGTATGCTGGTAGGGACAGTGACTTTTTTTCTAAAGTTCATTTCTAAAGTGCTCACTTTATCGTAAACAGCCTTTAACAGGATGTACATCCCATCATGTTGATTTCCGTAATTAAAATTCTTATGGAATAGGTGATTGACTTAAGTATACCCGGACCAGTTCTGTTTTTTATGTGGGACGAAATATCAAAACAAGTTTTGCCCGAACTACACTCGAGTAGAGTCTTAAAAGTTTTAACATTTTCACGGACCTGGTCACTTTATTCATTAATTTTGTTGCTCCAAATGAACTTTGTTTTATTCGACAAAATCTTTTTCTTATAGGCAAAACCCTTGGCAGTAGTTTGACATTTAGAGCTACGTAGTTCCTGGTGATGAGAATATTCTGCTGTTCCAGCGATCTGTAAGCTGAACTGTGCAGTGTGCATACTCCAGCCTATAATTTTTTTATTCTTCGACTGCTCCCTCGGAGTAGTCATGTTACCTCCGGATAGCACGGCATTCCATACCTGTTTCCTCGCAGGAAAGTCCTGATGGCATAAATTATAAGTAGGGACAGGAAAATTTCGCGAGTTCAATGGCCTGTAGGCTAGACTCCACAGTCCTGTGTACGCTCGAGCCTCAGATGTTTGGCTACTCTCTGGAGCAGCAGCCAATAAACAGTGTTACCACACACGTGGCAGTGTGGTACTCGCTACTTGTTTCCTTGCAAGTCTGCTATTGGTTCAGAGCTGTCCAAGGCATGCCGAATGAATTGCGATCCAATTGCCAAGATAACTTCAGTGCACACGTGTTGGACGTCCATCTTGTCCTGAAATGAACTCGCGAGATTTTCCTAACCATAATTATAAGTAGAGACCTGCTAAATTCGCGTTATTTTCCGGGGACACGTTAAATTTCCAACACATGCACCTTTTCAGTGCGATTGTCATTGGACCATACTTTAGTTGACACGTCCTGAGTAACTCTACGCCAGTAAATGAAAACTTCACAATTGTGTACTCCAATCATTAGCAGTCCAGTCAGAAATAGAATCGCTTCATATGCGTGCAGAAGAGGCTAATGGAGATACGGCACCATCTCATTGTGAAGTTTTGTCTGATGCCAAATAATAACTCGAATTATGAAGGTCTCTAATTATGAGTAAACTCCACAAATGACACAACAGAGTCTGGACACTAGCCTGGCCTCAAAGTATACTAATGAATTTTCCCATCCCTAATAATATTTAAGTGTCCTGCTATTACAAGCACCGAGTCCCTACGTTACACAGGTGAAATTACGTAGGCAGTGGTTGATGCCAAGATGTCATACGAATACAAGTAGTGGGACCAGTCCACAGCCCTCTGGCTCCCAATAATTCTACAAATATACTTCCATCAGGGCGAAACCTTACAAGAAAGAGTTTTTCGCGTCAATGTGCAGCTGAAACATGTGTCTTGGCTAACGTCTCTTACTGCTACACTCTTGCGATGGCATCGTGATGCAAAATACAGTCGTGTTTTCAAATTATGAAACGTAATATGCTTAATCAGCTACATTAATACCAATTTAGATGTAAATCGCCATATACTTTACGTGACTTTATTGCTTCTAGTCCAAGTAACTGCATCCGTGTTCTTGAAATATGGGAGACAAGGCACGCTCGTATACAGTCGCAAATATTTCATGTCTTTTTTGTATACAATATTTGGCGGGACCAGTTTACCTGTTCTTAAGATAATGATTGTAAACCTTACAGGATCCGCAACATCGTATTTACACATGACAGTTACTATGTATCGGTGAAAATATTCAATTATTTTACTAGGCATTAACCACACAATAAGTTGAAAAGAAACAGGTTTAACAGTCTGGGAAATGTCTGCTATAAACCCGTCTAGGGTCGGAGTTAGCAATTCTAAAAAGCAGCAGGAGAAGCACTTACAAAACTTACCACGTGTTTCAAACGTTCTATGGCGAATGGACTGCCAGTTTGTTGCAGATATATTACATACGCCGCGGGTATGGCTGTAGTATAAGCAAAATATGGCGCAAGAGAGATGGATAATCAGTTCAAATACTGAGTGCTCCCTGTATAGCGAGGTTGCTGATCCCAATTCCCTGTTCATACAAAGTAACACCAGGATTCTCCACAGCTGGCTGTATTGGGGCAGCGGTGGCGCAGTTGTTAAGACTACTCACCTCCCTTTAGGCGAACAGGGTTCGATAACCGGTGGAGTCACTCCCGGATCTTCGCATGTGGGAATCGTGCCGGTAGATAGGTTTTCTCGGAGGTCTCCCAGTGTCTCCCGCCCTTGCATTCCGCCGCTGCTCCACACTCACCTCACAAGAGCAGTTATATTAATTATAAAATAATTATTAGGGGTAGGAAAATTTCGCGAGTTAATTTCAGGACAAGATAGACGTCCAACACGTGTACACTGAAGTCATATTGGCAATTGGATTGCAATTCATTAGACACGCCCTGGAAGACTCTGAGCCAATAATAGACTTGCAAGGAAACAAGTAGCGAATCCCATACTGCCAGGTGTGTAGTAACACCGGCTACTCTCTGGAGCAGCAGCCAATGAACAAACATCTGAAGCTCGAGTGTACACAGGACTGTGGAGTCTAGCCTACAGGTCACTGAACTCGCGAAATTTTCCTATCCTTAATAATTATGCATTGTTCCAACATAAAAATAAGTAAAAACACATAACCGCTTGTTAAGTCCAAATTAATATTTATTATGAATTGAAAGCAACTTCTGCGTGACCAAGTATATGGATGTTACCAGAAGTACCAACCAACTTTCGATACAACCAGACCTGATCACCGATCTCCAACTGCATCTCCTTCCGAGAATACAGACGAGTATTACCAAAAGTATTAATTACAGCAGTATTATTCACAACACCTTCATGAACAGGAAAAGTCTCCCAACAAATAATATCACGATCATCAATGTCATTTAAATCCTTGATTTCCTTAGGATCCTTGGCGTTATGCGGTTTCCTGAAGAAACAACACTCCAAAAGACCGCTACCAGCCTTCGCAATTACCCATACCTTGTAGACCAAAAACGAAACAAGAATGTAAGTGAAATATAACTCTCTTCAGAGGCTAGAACTTTGAAACACCAAATATTATCGTCTTTATCAACATCGCAACTCACGGGAATTTTTTTTTACAATATATCTTCCTAGGATAATACCTAGAAACACGATTCTGCCGTCGAAACATGTCACAATCTGACAAATACACAGCTAAGAACAAAATGGCAGTTACGGCAATATTTCACAATGATAAGCAACGGATAATAATCCTGAAAAGATAACAAGAAAAAAGAGACAGAAAGCGCTATGATGTCATAACACTTTGCCGGAGTTTGCTCTTAGTTCGTTTTGGAAGGTATAGGCTATTCACGGTAAAATGAGCACTTTTGAAAGCCGTGCTTAAGATATACTTGTATGCACGATGTGTATTCTTCCGTATTGTGTAAGATTACAATTGCAAAGGGCCTCATGACTTTATTCATGCGTCGGACAAGTGAAAATGTGAAATTATTAGAAAAGTCAATATTTTACAAATCTGTTAATATTTACACTTCAATTAATAAAGAACCAGGAAGCGAAAGATATAATTTAAATGACGAGAAATGGTTACCTAACACTTTTCATTCAACTTTAAGATACGGAACTACTTCCCATTCATCTTTACCAACTTTAATGGGCGCATGTCACTCAGTGCGCCCGTTGAAATATATGCAGGAAGGGTCAGTGACTTTTTGAAAGGTTGATTTCAAAAGTGCTCACTTAATCGTGAACAGCCTTTACCTGATGATGTTACGGAATATGCGAAGGACTGGACGCGTGCTGCTTTGCTTAGAGTTGTAGTGTATGTGGAGTTTGTTGAATATGACAGGTATCATGTGCAAGCTACAACCTCGACGAACATAGTGAAAGTAATAAAGAGGATATCTTTTTTATGAAACCATGTAAAGTTATACGTGCTCTTAATGGCGATTCTTTGACTATGGGGGATTTGCCTACTGGGGCGTATGATGATAAGATTTTGAGGAATGACTATAACACTTTTGATAGGGCGAAAATTATATTTGTAAAGGCTACTAAGCATTTTTCTTATAACTTGGAAATGGAGGATGCTCGGGCTACGAGACATACGCCTTCTTATTATAAGTAATAAAAGTTTGTGTTTTGTCCTAGATATGAATATGGTGCGGATGTAGCTACAAGTATGTGCACTGGTGATTCTAAATACACTGATTTGGATAAAAATGGTAGAAATTTGACTGTTTAGGTGAGCTGCTGAAAGTGAGTAGTATAAAAATGCCGATTCGAGCGCGACCCCCCAGTTATCAGAAAACCAACGGTAAATTAAATGCTCAAGCCATCAGAAAACCATCAGAAAAAATTACCGTTGTTTTTCTGATCCAAAACATCAAATGACGATTCGAGCGCAACCGCAAATAAAGTGGCACTAAAAGTTGGGTTTGAGCGCAACCACAAAAATACGCGTAAAAAGTTGCGTTTGGGCGTAGTTGCAAAAAAAAAAAAAGAGTGTCTCAGAAAATTTAAATACATAAAAATAAAATGTTGTATATAATAAATGGGCACGAATAAAAATCAACTGATGTTTAATATGATAACAACCATGGCAATTAAAAAGGCTAACACAACTGGTAATGTTTGGAAAGAATATAAATTTAAGAAAGGCGTTTTTGTGGAAAGAAAGAAGAAGAAATCTCAAGCGAAGTATGTCAAGTGTGAAATTTGTAATCACTTTTACAAACCATCTCTCATAAGAAGTCATCTTAAAAGTAGATTGCACAAACGTCTTACAACAATACATAATAAATCACATGTACCAACAAATGCATGGGGAATTTTTAAAGTATCACAACATTTAATATCAAAACAGAAGTTCCCACGAGTGAAACAAGTGAAATGTGAAACGTGTAGTCACTATTACAAACCATCTCGCATAAGAAGTCACCTGAGAAGTAAAATTCACAAGTACACACCCAGATTCAGTGTAGAAGAAATCGAAACAGCATTTCAAAGTAGGATCAAGACTTATGCAGTAAAGAATGTGAATGCATACAAAGACCCAAATAATTTCTTAAACAATATAAAAGAAACTGTCACGGGACTAATTAGTAAACATTTAAAATCACTCAAAGTGAACATGAAATTCTTCACTAAGTACAAAAGGGGAATTGGTGGGAATATTGAACATGTAGAAAGCTCCTTTAAAACAAAAACGAAATTATACTGAAATCGACTAATCTGGAAGAATATTATGCCAACAACATATCGAAAATCATAGCTGAGATGGGGGCTTTCGGAGCAAGGGGACCACAGTGGGTACTCAACAAAACATTTAAACTAGAAGTGCGAATAAATAAATATGTACCATTCAAGGGCAGTTATTATGTTGATCTCCCAGAAAAAAAATCAAAACTAAGCAGGCTGTAATTAAGGTTAAGAACAATGATCAAAAATGTTTTTTTGTGGTCTGTTCTATCTGCATTGCATCAAGTACAATAAGACCCTCAAAGCAGGACTAAATACATAGCTTATTAACATGAGTTTGATGATGCACTTAAGGGTTTGGAATATCCAATGAAATTGGATAGCATACCAACCTTTGAGAAAAGAAGTGGAATTTCTATTAATGTATACGCATACGAAGAAGATGGTGGATATAAATGTATAATCTGTCCATTAAAAACAACAATAATAAGACTGATAAGCATATAAACCTACTCTATATCAAAGACGAAAAGAACGACCACTACTGCTGGATAAAAAGTCTTTCCAGACATATCGCATCACAGGTAACAAATAATGGTCACAAAATATTTACATGCAATAGATGTTTGCATCATTTCTACTCTGTAAATAAGCTAAAAGATCACGCACAAGACTGTCGAGATCACGATGGTGTTAGAGTTGAACTACCATCTAAAGGAAAAAATGACATATTAAGGTTTAGAAACCAAAATCATTGTTCGATAGTTCCGTTTGTGATATATGCTGATTTTGAATGTTTGTTGACTAAAATAGAAACTTGCCAACCAAACCCGATGAATGTTACACGGAACCATACCAAAAACACAAGCCTATTAGCTTCTGTTACTATGCAAAATACGAACATGGATACTATAAACCACCAGTAACTTATGAAGGATCTGATGCATCTAGTGTATTCGTTAAAATGCTAATGGAAGAAGCAAAGTCTATTGGTGATATATACACAAATAAAAAACCAATGCTTCCACTAACTCAGAAAGAACAAATTGTTTTTATGATACAGCTACCCATTATCATATATGTGAAAAGCCTTTGAATGGTGATTCTGTGAGAGATCATGATCATCTTACGGGGAAATTTAGGGGAGCTGCACACAGAGATTGTATTGTATCGTATAGAAATCCATACGTTGTCCCAGTGTTTATACACAATCTATCTGGTTGACACACATTTATTCATAAAAGATCTTGGCATCGATGAAAATAAAATTGATCTAATTCCCAGCAATGAAGGAAAATATATTTCTTTTACAAAACATGTATGTGAAAGTGTAAATCTTAGATTTATTGACTCATTTAAATTTATGGCTAGTAGTATCGATAAACTCTCTAGCACCCTTTCCAGAAGCCAATTCCTAGAAACATGTCAGCATTTTTTCAATGAACTTCTTGACTTTGTTACAAGAAAAGGTGATTACATGGATCCCATATGATTACATTGATAGTGCTGAAAAATTTTGTGAGACATCACTTCCATCCAATGATGCATTTTACAACAAACTCAATAAATGTAGTATTACATACGAAGATTATGAATTTGCGAGAAAGGTGTGGGAAAAATTCAACATAAAATCTCTAAGAGAGTACAAAGAACTCTATAACAAATCTGATGTATTGATATTTTCCGATATAATGAAAATTTTTAGAGATGTGTGTCTCAAAACATATAAGCTAGATCCAGCATGGTATTTCACAGCCCCAGGGTTAGTGTGGGATGCTACGCTCAAACATACTAAAAAAGAACTAGAATTATTAACAGTTTACAACATGATTTTGATGATAGATAAAGGTGTGCGGGGGGAATTTCACAATGTCGTAAGCGATATGCTAAAGCATATAATAAATATATGAATGCTTATGATAGTACAAAGGAAATCTTTAATATTACATATCTGGACACCAATAACTTATATGTATGGGCTATGAGTCAGTATTTACCCTATGGTGGGTTTAAGTGGGGAAATACAAATATAGATGTAACAAAAATAGTAGATGATTCTAGCAAAGGTTCTATATTGGAAGTAGGTTTGGAATACCCACTTGAACTAAACGATCTCCACAAAGATCTGCCATTGGCATCAGAGAATAAAATACCAGAAGGTTCAAAAAATTCCCAAACTCTTGACTACTCTGTATGATAAAGATAAATAAGTAAAACACTATGTAAATATTAAGCAATATCTATCTCTCAGAATGAAGTTGAAAAATATCCATAGAGTTCTGGAGTTTGATCAATCAGATTATCTCAAGTCCTATTTTGATCTAAACACAAATATACAAACAAAGTCTACAAATGACTTTGAAAAAGATTTCTACAAATTAATGAACAAGTCCGTTTTTTGGAAAAACAATGGAAAGTATTAGAAACAGAGTGGATATACAGTTGTGCACAAGTTCTAAGCAAATGGATAAACTAGTGGCTAAACCAAACTTTAAAGATAGAACTATATTTACTAACTCTTTGGTTGCAGTTCATATGATTAAAACCAAACTGTGCTTTAACAAACCTATTTATGTTGGAATGAGTATACATGATCTATCGAAAGTTTTAATGTACGAGTTTCACTATAATAAATTGAAACCAAAGTATGGGAAACATATTGAACTGTGCTACCAAGATACTGATTCATACATCTATTATATAAAAACACCAGACTTCTACAGTGACATGAAAAAAATTGTCGATCATTTTGATACTTCTGACTATAAAAAAATAATCCATATGGTATACTGTTAGTTAACAAAAAGATTATTGGCAAAATGAAAGATGAATGTAATGGAAAAATAATGGAAGAATTTACTGGATTGAAATCGAAAAAGTATGCATTAAATGTGGAAGGTGGTGTAAAGAAAAGAGCAAAGGGTGTGAAAAACTCTGTAGTCAGAAATGAGATTAGTTTTAGTGACTACAAAAATAGTTTGTTTGGTAAAAAAGTGCTGTACAAATGTATGAATCTTATTAAAAGTAATAAACATGAACTCAATACGATTGAGTTGAGAAAAAATGTATTAAGTACCGGTGATGATAAAAGATTTATTCTTAAAGATGGCATTAATACACTACCATGGGGACACTACAATATTGGAAAAAGAGCAATACTATGAAATATGATATAACAGTAAATGATTACCTTTACGATTATCATCTTAATTTTGATAACCTCCAGCAGAGGCGAAAATAAAACACTTTCCACAATAAAATATTTAAATGATTTTGGGTACTTAAAAGTTCCTGACAAAGATATTACACATGCAAATTCATCAATAGTTTCAAATGCTCTCCGACTTTTCCAAGAGCATCACAACGTAACAATTAGTGGCGAAATAAGTAAAGAAACTCTGGCACTAATCAAAACTCCTAGATGTAGGGTAGCAGATGACATATTTGGCTTTTCTACATCTATTACCAAATGGACAACGAAAGTAATAAAATGGCATTATGTGTTAGCCAATTATGACATACTCCAACTAACTCAAGAAGTGTTTCATACATAGGTCAAACATACTGACATTATGTTTAAACATGATACTCAAAACCCACACATAATAATATCAAACAAACGTAGTATCCATACATTTCAAAAGTCTTGGCATTTATGTAATAGCAAATTTGATGGGAGAGGAGGAGTGCTGGCTCATTTTTTTTCCAGAAATCAGATAACTCACCAGTTGAAATTCACATTGATGCTGAAGAAGATTGGTATCTTAAACATGACAACAAGTCTCAAGGAAAAATTAATCTTTTCGTTGTGCTATTGCATGAAATAGGACATGCATTAGGAATACATCATTCGAATGTTTACGCATCTGTATGTACCCAATTTATGTCTTAGATCGACTAACATTACAAACTGATGATATTTTGGCAATACAGAGTCTATATGGTAAAAATAAAATATCTGTGCATTCGTTATCCCCTCCTAAACCAAACATATTATTCCCTACAAAAGAAGTAGATTTGTGTAACTTAAAAAAACATCAACACATTTTTAGTGGTCAACCAAATGATGTATATTTTTTATAAAAAATATGTTTGGACATATGACATAGTAGATAAAATAGTTAGTAAATCAGAGTTTATCACTAACTGGCTGTTTTTCTTACCCTCTAAATTTTGAAAGCTTTACATCGATTTATCAGAGACCATTGGGGGGGAAATAGTAATGTTTATCGAGTCAAATGTATATATATATATATATATATATATATATATATATATATATGAATATACTAGTCTGAAACTCATGTCTGGATATACAAAGGTTATTTATGATATGAGTATACCTCAGAATTCCAAAATAAAAGCTGTTTTACACACCTACTCTGGTCGCACTTTCGTATTTTACGATGAAATGTATTTTATGGAACTGGACGAGTGCTTACTCAGATCTAAATCTTACAGTTTAATTTCAAAGAAATTCCCGGACTTACCAGCTGGGTTTGATTCTGCTTTAACCAATGGATTATTATACTTCTTCAAGAACACAACATACTATGAATTCAGTGAGTTTACAAAGATGTTGACCAGAGCTGACAGATTGGATCCTTCAATGTTCAATGTAAAGTGTTCTACATTACCATCCTCATACTCAGATATTCTTAATCAGTTCAATAAACTAGTGATGCAAATTGAGACGATCTCCAAACATTAAATTTTACTTAAATATTATTATGTTTTTAATGGGATCTGAAAAAAGCATTGCGAGTGAATGTAACGAGGAAGTATAAGATGCCATTGTCACAATTAATAGGGGGTACTCGAGTGCCCCCCTCTTGATTATGCGCATCCCCCACACAGTTTTTATTTCAGAGCCCTGGTTGTACGAGTTGATATTCTCGTCTACCTATTGCTACAGATTTCAGTGGGTCTCATGAAAGAGCAGTTGCCCATCACTTGGATACGTAACTGCTTCAATACGACGATGAGTTGCGATGACCTGATCGCCGATATCGTACACATAAAATTTTTTGCGACAGACTGTTTGCAACAGCCAATCGACTTGGTGTAGTGTTCCGAGACGACATCTCGTCTCGAAAGGTTGCAAGCAAAGCACACCATGTAACAAAATTGTTCGCAAGGCGCAAGCTGTAGGGAATGAATGCTTATCGACATAATGAACAACAAGCTCGTCTACAATCGTGGAGGTGTATCGACGAAGAAGGCAATCCGTGATTTAAGGCTAAAGATGTAGCAAACATACTCGAGTATGCAAATCTGTGAGAAGCAATCAGAGAACATGTAAGAGAAAAGAATAGGCAATCATACGCGGATATAGGGTGGAGCGAATCGCTCCACCCTTTGAATATGCAGCCACACGCTGTATTTATCAATAATACAGGCTTGTACGCATTGATCATGAAATTAAAGATGGCAACGGCTGAAAAATTCCAGGATTGGGTGTATGATGAAGTGCTACCGTCCCTACGCAAATACGGCGAATACAAGTTAGAGCAAAAGTACGAACTGCTACTGGATGACTTGAATAAGAAGATTACAGTGACTAAAGATGTTATCGATAAATGTGCACTGTAGTTTACTAGTAATGTCGATAAGCATCACCAGTTCGTGCTCATCTACCTCGGCAGAATCGACTACTATTCCATCAGATGTCAAAAGCGACTGGTGAGTGTACGACTCGATGCGATTAGGCAAGAGTACCCCGAGATGCAAGTGCTACTGTCCCTCGATAACGTCAATCCCGTAATGCTGTACAACATCATGAAAGAGCATTTGCCCATTACATCGATAGGCAACTGTTTCAGCACGATGATGAGTCGCGATGACCTGATTGCCGATATCGTGCGCATAAAATCGTTCGCGAGCTTAAAGGAATGCATAACAAAATTCAATCGTGAACAACATACTTATCTACGGTGGTGAAAAGGTGTATCGACTAAGATAATAATCTGTGATTCAAAGCGAACGATGTTGTGGAAATAATCGAGTATCCGAATACAAAACAGGCAGTCATACTAAACATCGACGACGACGATAGAGACATCCTTCAAAACTTGTGTATACAAAGGAGGGCTGTGTGACAGACCCCTTTAATTACCATCCCCACACAGCTTTTTTCAGATCCTATTAAAAACACTCTTATAGCACTACTAAAGAAAAATGATATAACAGTAAACATTTTTAATGGATTATCATCCATTAAAAACTAATAACCATACATGTTTGCGCATTATTGAACTTTGGTGATTCTTTTACTTTTAACATAATAAATTAGGTTTCGTTGGCTTACTAGTACCACATTACAAATAGTTGAAGCCAATATTGTTTATTAAAATCAACTGTAAGTTTCAGATTAGTTCGATCTTTTACAATAGCGGTTTTTCTGTAAGAACAATCAATAACATACCATGGTCTTCTCCCAATAAATGGTGCAGAGTTGAAGCGCAGTTCATTATTACAATAAGGGGTATCTAGTTTAGTCCTTGAATTTCTAAAATCATTGTAAGCAATATATATCTCATCGAAAATTTTTTATTATCAATGTTTAAATTCCTATTCTCCTTGGGAAACACTTCATTCCATCCATTCTCAATAGAAATATTTTTGACAAAACAAGAGACAAACATTGAACAGTGTGTGAATTGTCCAGGATCTTCTTTTCTGTTTTGCTGAAAACCAACAATGTCAAAGTCTGGAATATCGAATTGGATTGAATTGAACTGATCTTTGAAGTATTTTCATCATCTGTATTTGTACCTCTATTAGTTAGCTTATACGGATGGCATACATAAGCTTCATTCGGATGTGAAAATGCAACACCAATAGGAATATCAAACTCAATGCGCTTGTTGTATTCAATAATATTATTTTTTGTTTGGTTGTTTGGCGGAAACAACTGAACTCATAACTTTCAATTTTTTTGTTAATCCATTTATTATATAGAAAAAAATTATTAAACAACTACACTTTTTGTATCAACCCAAGAATTATGACTACTATCAAAACCTAACCATTTGATAAGTTTTTTTTGCAAAACTTTTCCCTCTAAGTAGTCTTTATAATATTTGGTCTTAAGCAACTCTGGCTCATAAAAAATACCTTTAATAAGTTCATTTTTTAAATCTTTTATTTTATATGTCGTGGGGTTTGTGTGCAATACTTCACACACCTCAAATATTTCAGTGGACCAATTTGGTGTATACCCTTTTTCAAACAAATTTTTACTTTTACTTATACGAACTTTATCTCCTATTGTAAACTTTTGTTTAACCATTTTTCTTTCTCCTCCATACATGTTGATTAGAAAGAACTTCCATTCTTTGCATTTACACTGGTGGGTTTCATTCCGATTGTACTGTGAACAGTGTTATTGTATTCATTTATTAATTTAGGTAATATAGCCACTCATTTATAGTTTCCCTGCATAGTAAATATCTTCCACATTTTCTCCTTCAATGTTCTATTAAATCTTTCTACAACACTAGCTTTCTTTTCACTGTATGTTGAATGGTGTCTTATGTTGTTATTGGCCATTAATGACTTAAATGATTTATTATAAAATTCTTTCCCTTTGTCTGTTTGTAAATGCATGGGTTTGCGATCATACAAAATAAATTTAAATGCTAACGTATCATTTTCACCAGTTTTATCTTTGATTTGTAATGCCCATGCATATTTGAAGAAAAAAAATCTATAGCGGTTAACATATATTTAAACCCTTTGTTAATTCTATGTATATCTTTTAAAGATACAGAATTCATATCAACTAAATCAGCTTGCCAAAAATCATAGATACCAAAAGATAGAGGAGTTCTTCTGGGAAAGTTTTTTCATGTTGGTTTATGAATTTAATTTAAAATATCGTTTTTTATACTCCCACCAGTGAATATCGAGGAATTGGTAACACAGCATCTACAAACACATTTAATTCTTACTTTGTTTTTATTTCTAAGTTCATATGAACTTAGTGCATTTTGCATACATTTGAGACAGTATACATTTAAGTTATCATTGTTCATTTTATTTATATAATAAATGAGACAAAAAAATGTAAACAATATAGAGAGAAGAAGACAGCTAATTGAAAAGTATTTCGCCAAGATGAATATGATGAAAATAAAAAACATGATCAACCATTCATAGATGCGATAGAAGATTTGGGGCAAACAAAATGGACATATAAAAAATGAGAATAAGAACTTAATAAAAGAACTTGTTCCATTTTCTGTTAAGAATTTAGACAACCCACAAACACCAACAGAAGCATCTTTTGAAAGAGAACTGTTTGGTAAAACAGGCACTGATGAATGCTATGACGATGGCATTAAACGAATTGGCGATGACGATGAACGCTATGATGATGGCGTTAAACACATAGATGATGACGAACGCTATAACGAAGAATGCTATGGCGATGAAAGCTATGATGATGGCGTTAAACGCATTGACGAAGATGAACGCTTTGACAACGAATGCAATGACGAAGTGTTGGGGTGGTTGAAAACTGATATCTCACAGTTAACTAACTACAAAACAACATTTATTGATAAGAAAGTGGCCGATTTCTTAATTGACTGCAAAGACGATGTTTTTGGACTAAAGGCTGATAAAGGTAGATTTTATATTGGTGCTAGTGAAATAACATTCATCAATGACAAATTTACTGTAAAAGGTCGGACATACACTGGAATTGATGGTTTGATGAAATTACTAACTAGTAAGAAAGTAACAGAAAGTGACTACACTGCAACCGACTATGAACACTATAGTCGTATCCTAGAAGATACAAACACAGTTTTTCAAAACAATGATCCAAACTTGGGAACGCCAAAATCGAGTAAAGGGAATAAATGGAAAATTATTGTTAAACCTATTTACGATTCGATTAAAAAGAAACATCCCTCACCTAAAAAGGGGAAAGTTTCAAAGAAGTATACTGACTATCCCAAAGAATACATATGGATGGATGATGTTAGGATGCTTAGTGATCGACGTCTCATTATTTAAGGTGAAGAGAATGCTAGAAATGATAACTATTACAATGAAAAAGTTGGAATGATGAATATGCTCAACAGCAAGTTTAGTGACTTTGTTGTTAATAATCTAAAAGGTATACCATATCTGATACGAATGTTAAACACAATACCACATACTTTTTGGGAGTAGGAGCATCACGAAAAAGGGTTACTCAATGACATAATAAATTCACTACCTTTTGAGTTGCATGCACCCGGTAATCAGTACTTAGGCCCGGGTACTAGACTAAAAGAGAGAATTGAGCATGGTGATAAACCCATTAATCTACTAGATGCGGCTGTAATGGAACATGATATAGCTTATCATCCTCATAAAGATTTAGCTGAAAGACATGTAGCTGACAAAGAACTAGAAAAGAAAGTATTCAAAAGATTGTTAAGTTCAGATGCTGATCTCAATGAGAGATTGTAGGCTGGTGTTACTGGATCTGCGATGCATATTAAACGTAAGCTTGGTTGGGGAATTAAAATTAAATTATAAAATATTTGTTATAATAAATGAACGTAAAAAACATTGTATTTCAAGTTCCTAATGAGGAGTTGAAGGGTTTGAATATTGATTCCTTCCTAACAAAAGACCAACTGGATTGCAAAAACAAGAAATTATAGGATGACAAAGGGATGACTATCACAATTTCAGTTCCACAGCTTAAGAAAATGTCCAAAGAAATGAAAACTGGAAATGGTTTGACAGTTCGCAAGGGTGGATTTTTACCCTTAATTTTCGCAGCATTGGGAGCTCTAGGAGCGTTAGCTGGTGGTGCATTGTCTATCGCTACATCAGTAATTAATGCTAAGAAGAAAAACCAAGAATTGGAAGAACAAGGCAGACATAATTTAGCTATGGAGGAATACGGCAAGGGATTGAAGAATTTTAAGTGGGGTAAGAATGTTAAAAAAAGTAACTCTACTCAGTAACTTTGATATTGATAAATGGTTAAAAAATTAAACATTAAATATTTTCGGGGAGTATTTATGATCGATGAGCTACTTAACACGCCACTCGATAATGAATGTGGGATTGTTAATCTAAATATTTCAACAAACTCTGGTACACACTAGGTATGTTATTGGAAAAAAGCAAACAACAAATTTTATTTTGATTCATTTGGCAGAAATCCACCGTGACAATTAATAGCATATTTCGGAAGTAATATTTTTTATAACGATGATAGAATTCAAAATTTTAATCAAGTAACTTGTGGTCATTTGTGTGTAATTGTGCTAAATCACTTTTCACATAATTTTAAATTTCCAAAAATTATTTCACTATTAATAAACAATGGATATATGTGGAAATGCATTAATGAGATATTGTATTGAAGATCAAATTAAAGAACACACAGACAATGATACAACTACTGAGAAGATCAACCCTAATGATTTTGTTTCCAACACACAGTTCAACGACTTTATAGTCACACTGACAAGAAATAAAAGATCATTGGATAAAGCCTACCCTACTTACTTGGAAGTAGATAATAATATAGATTTTGAACAAACAAGACTAAGACATGTGGGAGATCCCATTGCACCGATGGATGCAATTAAATTAGAGTACTTCATTTGGTTGAAAAATACAGTTCAAAAGAAAAAGTATTCTACTTTGATAATCAAAGAGAATATTTTTTTATGAGATGGAACTAAAGTTGAAATAATAATAAAACCAGAAAAATATAAAAGTGTTATCAACTTATACCATGAACGGAAAAAAATTGACATGTATAAAACTTTTGAAGTAGACTCTGATGATATTATATATTTTAAAATACCAAAAGCCTACAATGTACCCGAAGGTACAATTGTGTTTATTGAAATAGTTATGGTATACCAATACATTTAAAAAGATCAGATTGTGTTGGTTTTTAATGGAAACACTCCCATTAAAAACTTACTTGTAATCTAAGAATTTAAAAAGTCGTTAATTTTATTACGATACTTACCATTATTTAACTTACGAGTCATATCTATTGTAACAAAACCATATTCATTATTCCAACATTTTAAACAAGTCTCCCTAAATTTCTCAAACGACATATCACCACCAACAAAATTACTGTGAATATGTTTAAGATTTGTATCGTCTTGTCTGAATATGGAAACAAAATTGGTATTGTCTCTTATAAGCTGTTTAGGTACTTTTGAGTATGTCTGGGCTAAATAGAAACAATCAATATCTTTGTGTCTACCACGAGTAAAGAAATCACTTGCCATATTTTGATTTTCAAGTATGATATCATCGAAAACAACTACAGACTCTTTATGACATTCATTTACACCAACCATTTCTTCATTTGATGGAAAGAAGTGTGCTACTGGTTCATTAAATAATTTTGATGCTACATCTACATCTTTCTTTAAATTGATATATTTTGGTTGGTCCAGACTTTTTGAAATACATAGAGAGTACCAAAGTTCAACCATCACTGAGCATATATAAAATTATCTATCATAAGTGTAGTTTTTCCACAGTTAATAGGACCCACTATCAAACTTCTAATATTATTAGGTAATAATTCACCATGACTTTTGTCGATACAGTCTTGTCCGATATTCTTATTTTAATATCCCAGTCTACATGTTTCATGTTTTTCTTGCTCATTTATTAATAGATTTTTTAACAATATAATAAATGAGTAAAGTATTCAAACTAACAGATAACACATCAGTGTTGAAGAAAAGACTACATTACCCTTTAGAGACAGAGGGGCACTCATTGGCTTTAGTTCAGTTCTATACTACTTATCTAATGCATAACATTATCTCTGGGAGAAATAAGCTATATTTTATGGGTCATAATGATACGGAATCAGCAACTTATATTCCAGTTGGTCAATATAGCTTAAAAGATCTTGAAAAAACTATAAAAGCAATTTTTCCAGTTAGTTTAGATTCAATGAGTGGGAAGGAAAATGATATATCTTTCGAGCTGGATAAAATAACAAACAGAGTGAAAGTAAAATGTACGCATAAATTACAGTTTGTAAAACGGGGTTCAATAGGAAAACTTTTGGGTTTCGTAGAAAATAAAACTCTGAAAGCAAATGTGGATCATTATGGTGATACAATTCCAAAATTTTCTCAATTTGAAACAATAAATATACACTGTAATATAGTAAATGGTATGATATTAAAACATGATGAATATAATCATAGAGAAACTAACATAATCACCACTTTTAAACGAAGAACAACATTTGGATTTGGCGACATGATCTATTACGAACCAGCTTATCCATTATTTTTTCCAGTGCAAACAAATCAATTAGTGAAATAATGGTTGAAATCAAGGATGAAAAAGGTAAGTTAATTAATTTTGATTTGTCCGAAAGAACAGTGGTATTAGAGATGAGACCGTACATATTTTTTGGGTTGGAAGTAGTCATATTCTATATACAATAACGTTAATAATTTTTAAACTATTAACGTTTCATGTGATAAAGATGAATAATATTTTTATAGAAAGTGTAATGAAAGATTTAGAAAAAGAGTTCAATGTTTCGGCTACTTTTAATATGTCGAATTTGGAGATGTGTATCTAAACTTTTTAATTAGACTATGTTGTAGCACACTGCCGAAGTCAGAGCGATAATTAAGTTTTAATGATTGGATAACCATTAAAACTTTATAGAGATATGAGCACAGATAAAAACCAACTGATGTCTAATTATACGACGACGATCATTTACTCTTTAAAAAACCTAATAGAAGGCATTTGTTTAGAACAACAATCCACCATTCCATCATATGCAAAACTTATACCTCCACAATTAACATCATTTAAAACTTTTTCACTGGAAATCTGAACACATCTGCCTGGTAAGGTTACTTTAAAATTTCCAGAAGTAATTGCCACTTTGTATCCATACCGTGTATCATTTATTTCAGCATGGTCTATGGGATAGGACTGTCCAATTGTAAGTTCGGAAAGTTTCATAAATTGTTTGGTTCCGTTTAACACATTTAGCAACTGATCCATCTTTATGGATATTTATATTTTATTTTTACGTATTCAAATTTTTCGAGCCATCTTTTTTGCGGTTGCTCCCAAACGCATGTTTTTTATGCGTATTTTTGCAGATGCACTCAAACGCAAAGTTTAACACAACTTTTTTTTTCTACAGACTGCGATCTAACCAAACGCAAACTTTTGAGCCACTTTTTTTTTTGTGGTTTCGCTCGAATCGTCATTTAATGTTTTGGATCAGAAAAACAACGGTAATTTTTTTTTTGATGGTATTCTGAAGGCTTGAGCATTTAATTTACCGTTGGTTAACTGATATCTGGGGGCCGCGCTCGAATCGGCATTTGTAAACTACTAAAGTGTTTCATTAAACAAGTATTACATTAATTTCATGTTTCTGTGTACCTTAGTTTTGTGACAAGGAAAACTGCTTTTCGTAAGTTATAACAATGGAATGCAAAAAAAAAAAACTCAAAGTAAAAACAAATGGCCAAACACGGTTTCTTTTGGCGGCTGTGTAAAGGAAACAAAGACCATGGGAAATATCTGACTCTACGTTCTGGTGGGAAAGGGATGTTGGTAATTGGGGGAGGTATATTTTGGAAAGACAGGCGACAGCTCAATAACTATTGTGGCAGATACCCGACATACCCCTTCCCCACCTCCCTTAACCTTCTCCACAAGGTGTGCCACGATGGGAAAAGTAACGCACGTCTATTCTCAAGCATTTTGCGAACTTCCGGCCTTTGAAAAACCACCCCCTCATGGATGACGTGTCTGACTTGTTTCCTTCTGCTAGGTCGGCAAGCTAACTTTACCTGCACTCTTCGATCGGAGTTGCGCGAGGCCACCAGGTGCTAGGAGGCGAACAGCGTTCTTACATTTCGCTGACGAGTGTCGTCATTTGTAGCTGTTGCTTCAATTCGTGGTACGAATGATTGTTTCACTTCTACATCCTTAACACATTCTGGACTCAACTCGAGCTAAGTTCGAGTAACGCCAGTTTAAACATTTCTTCTTCGTTGAAAATAAAACTCGAAGGGTTGAATAGCCAATTTCCCGCTAGTTTTCAACAGGATCTTACAAGAACAATACAACCCAGCAGCCATAGATTTCCTGTAGAAAATGAATTTTTTGCTATGCCCTGATAAAAGGACACGATTGACTGTAAACCTCTTACACAGTAAGTGAAATTTGACTGGAGCATATCAGCTCTGCAACCCCAGTGGCTAATGACCAGCCAATGATGAACGTCGTAGAGCACAGTAAGCACGCCCAGTGTGGAGTGGACCAATAGAAGAGTGGTAAATGGGAACACAGAAACCAATAGAATAGACGTTCCTGCTGTGGTGTATAGGTGATTCGCTTCTAGCTTGTCTTAAATTATTGTAGATATGTGTGATAACACTGTTTAGGACTATACTCGAGCGTACACACTAAGAAATTATTCGGAAATCTACCATACCAGTGTACACGCTTAGTGAGAAAGCAGGATTGGTAACGTTTACCCCATATACATTCATTGTAGCGTTCCTACATTTGCTCAGGAAACAGTCAAATGCATAGGGAAGTTCCTAACTTTCTATAGTAGCGATGCTACTTGCAGCTTGATGTGTGGTATTATTAGCATTCAGTGTATAGGTTAAAAATCTCTATTACAGTTTAGGAAGTTAACCATATAATTTATACAGTGTAATTCGGGCAAAACTTGTTTAATTATTTCATTCCACATAAAAAACAACACTGGTCCGGGTATACGTACATCAATTACCTATTCCATAAGGATTTTAATTAGGAACTAATAAAACATCAATTCAACAACGAACTTCATAAATTAACGACAAATATTTGTATAGTTACGGAAATCAACACGATGGGATTTACATACATCCTGTTACATACGAAAGAACATATGGTAGGAAAACTGTAAACTCGGCACTCCATTGGTTGGCAGCCGGCTAATACGGAAAGACTAGAATAGTTTTTACCAGTATAATGGCGTTAAGTGACAAAAGCAGACGGCAGCCAATGGCAGGAGACAAGTTGATATTGTGTGCTCATAGTATTGTTGAAGTCTACCGTGTACTCATATTTTTCCGTGAAAAATCACTAGCTCTCTCTCTCTCTTTCTCTCTCTGTGTGTGTGTATATATATATATATATATATATATATATATATATATATATATATATATATATATATATATATATATATATATATATACATACATACATACACACACATACACACACACCTTAAGTACCTACAAAATATTAAAAAAGTTATATGATTAAGAAGAACACGTTTATTTCATTTTAAGAGTTCTGTTGACGAAGTGAGAGATTTGTACGGCTCTTAACAACGATATCTTGAGAGCGCCGATTTAATAGTTCTTTGTAGCTAGGAAATATTAATAGTGAGAAATACAGTCACGTTTTATTGAAATTACAATTTTTTCATCAATTAATGAATGAATGAATGAATTCAAACTTGCATGGCATTTCTCTTTGCACGTAACTACACTTCACATCGCCCATAGTTTTTACACAAACAGCTATATACGGTTTTACGTTATCGAGTATCCGCCATTTTGCTGAAGCTCGTGGATACGGCTCAGTATAGTACAAATATATCCTGAGGTCCATCACAAACACGGCTCTTGCAATTCTACAAACGTGTAGTTTTACAAGAGAAATCTTTCTACTGTTACAAGCATTTGTGAAATTGCAAACAATTTCTCAGTAAAATTTACAATTATTTTTACAGTGTGTAATACGTACCTTGGCACAAACATACACGTACTGACGGACAACTTGCGTGCTCTAAGATATTCGGTGTTATAATCCGACCTTATGTATCACAGAAGTACAAAGTAGCAAAAAAAAAAAAAAAAAAAAAGGCACATAAAATGTAATCAAAAGCAATACTCCTGATAGCTACAGTAATTTTCTTAAATATTTGAATAACTACTTAAACAGTATCGAACCTGTTATGTGCACGCCCTCTCAATGATAGTCGTTGCAATTCCTGTCATAGGCTATTCACGGTAAAGTGAGCACTTTTTAAGGACCTCCCAACAGGCATTAACACCTTATAGATATATCTTATTGCAGCCTCAGACGTCAACATTTTAGAGTGGCGAAATGTATACAATGTGTTTACTGGTCACATTGCATTGTTTATGTTAAAAAAAACAGTAGGTAGATAGAAATTGGGTGAAAGGAGAAATATGGAAGGGCCTTCAAAAGTACTCACTTTACGGTGAACAGCCTATAGTTGCTTGGCAATTGAAAATACTCCTGCTTACAAGGGCAATTAGCTCAAGCGAACCGTGTCTGGAGACTTGTTTGGAGACTTGTTTGTGCGGACAGTTACACTCACACATTTTTATTTTTATTTTCAAAAGCCAGAAGAGTATATATGATATATCGTGCCAGGGAAATACTGAGCAACGAAATTTGGGAACCCGAGTTATTTTCAAACGCTGTTCACAATAAAGTGAGCACTTTTGCCTGCGTTCATTTCAAGGGGAACTCTGAGATACATGCGCCCAGTGCAGTAGTAATGATATATGGGAATTAGTTCCATAACTTAACGTCGAATAAATAGTGTCAGGTAACCATTTGTGGTAACTTAAATTGTTTATTTTGGTTTCTGTTTTTATTTTTATTTTAATGCATCGAAGTGTAAACATTACCATATTTGTAACATATTTTCTTTTCATATAATTCCACAGTTTCACCTGACCGACGTATCAATAAAGTAATGAGGCCCATGGCAATGTTAATTTTACATAAGGCGGAGGAATACACAACGTACGTACAAGTAGATCTTAACACTTTGAGGTCGGTGGCACACTTTTACCAGTTTTTAAATACAAGCTAGACGTTAGTCACCTACATATAACCATGCCGCTGCAGGAACACCGTGTTCTATTGGTCCCTATTGTCACTTAACGCCATTCTACTGGCCAAAACTACACCTGTATTTCCGTATTGGCCGGCTGCCAACCAATGGAGTGCCGAGTTTACCGTTTTACAACCAAATGTTCTTTCGTATGTAAAGAAATGTACATCCCACCGTGTTGATTTCCGTAACTATACAAATATTTGTCGTTCATTTAAGAAGATCGTTGTTGATGTTGTATTAGTTCCTATTTAAAATCCTTACGAAATAGGGTATTGATGTAAGCATACCCGGACCAGTTTTATTTTTTATGTATAACGAAATATTCGAACAAGTTTTGCCCCAACTACACTCGAGTATAGTCCTCAAAGTATTAAATAAGGCTTTCAAAAGTGCTTATTTCACCGTGAACAGCCTATGTAGAGACCTGCAAAATTCGCGTTATTATTTGAGGACATGTTAAAACTCAAAACACTTTTCCGTTGCAATACGTTTCTCATTGGACCAGTTCTTATTTGACACGCCCCCTTGGTAACTGCGCCAATGAGTGAACGCTCCACAACCGTGTGCCCCAGTCACGTGCAGTTCACTCAGAAAGGAAGTGACATAACGTCAAGGCAGCAGCCAATGGAGAAACGACGCCGGCTCGAGTATATATAGCACTGTAAATTTTAGCTTGAAGCGAAAAAATAACGCGAATTTTGCCGGTCTCTACCTATAAGTTTGTACAAATGTTATATATTACACGTGCATGGCATCCACAATAGCAAAGACCCGAACGTGAATGCGCGCGTTATAAATATTTATTATTATTAAAATTATCTGGTCGCGGCGAAGTTCGTGACTTGGTAAAAAGTCTTCTTTTTCTTTCGAACAAAATAAATTAAATCCACGTACGATTACTCTATGGTTTTCACTAGCTATGCTACACAACCGGGCTACGCCAGCCAGCCCTAGTGCAATAAAAACAACCACAACACTATTTATCGTGGTAATTAATACTACTCTTTCAAACTCTTTCAATTTAATATTTCCTGCGTCCCAAACAAGAAATATTTTGACACGTACTGTGCTTTGAAAATCAGCACAGCACTTGCTTCGTTGTCATAGCCTACGACGTATTCGGATATATAGGCTGTTCACGGTAAAATGAGCACTTTAGAAAGCCCTGGAAAAAAATCTACTCGTAAGCACGTTGTGCCTTCCTCTGCCTTAAGTAAAACTAACACTTACATGGGCCTCATCCCTTTATTCATTCCTTGGTCAAATGAAACTGTGAAATTATTGAAGAAATAAAAATTCTATCTATCTGCTCATTCTTACACTTCGATGCATAAAAAATAGAAAATGAATTGAATAATTTAAGTTATCAGAAATGGTTGCCTAACACTGTTTATTTGACGTTAAAATACGGAACTACCTCCCATCCATCGTTACCAACTTTACTGGCTGCATGACTCAAGACGCAAGTTAAAATATATGCAGGTAAGGACACTGACATTTTTTAAGGGTTGATTTCAAAAGTGCTCACTTTATCGTGAACAGCATTTAATAGTATATTCCGTGGGAAAAAAAATTTCGTGAACGCACGGGAAATTTGTGTAGGGTGTTCACGGTTATATTAGCATTTTTGGAAACCCTTATTAAGATCTAACTGTATGCACGCTGTGTATTCTTCCGCCTTATGTAAAATTAACATTGCCATGGGTCCCATCAATTTACTCATGCGTCGGTCAAATGAAACTGAGGAATTATTACAAATGTAATTACTTTACAAATCTGTTTACTTTTTAAACTTCGATGCATTAAAAGAAAAGAACGCAAAATAAATAATTTTAAGTTATCATTTATGGTTACCTAACACTTTTTATTCGACGTTAAAATATGGAATTACTTTCTATCCATCGTTACGAACTTCACTGGACGAATGTCGCTCAGTGCACCCATCAAATTATATGAATGCACGGACGGTGACTTTTTTTTCTAAGGCTAATTTCCAAAGTGCTCCACTTTATCGTGAACAGACTTTAACAGCGTACGTCTCCAGCGCGCGATTCGCGCGATAAATTTCGCTTCTGCACCGACAGGTGCTCCGCGTCTGCGAGGTGGGAGCAGCGGATGGACCTCACAAGGAGAAGGCCGGTCGATCGACCGCGGGCCCAAAATCAGTGGGACGAGTTGCAGTAAGGGTGGGGGAGGGCAGGGGGTTGGGGGGGAAGGGGGGAGGATAAAAAAAAATTTCACGAAGGATTTATGCGGGTCTGCTTTTTGACTGGCGCTTCCAGGCAGCCGGGGGAAAGTGCGGTTACCGCGTTATTAAGTTCCGGTCGGGCAGCTTTTTGTCTTCGATTCCCGGCAATCTTGCTTGCAGCCCCGCCGCACTTACAAGATACCGGTGGAAGGGGATGCTGACAAATGTTTCCAGGCAAGCGAAATGACAGGTGCTGCTCCCCCCTCTCCCCCACCCCAAATTCAACCCACTCGCCGACTCCTCCGTCCGCGAAATTCCGCCTCTTTTTCCACCCCGAGTTTGGTGCACTACGAGGTTAGCCAATCCCGCCAAAGAGTAGAAGAGAAGAGATCTTGGCCGCCTGCGGATGAGAATACACGTTAATGGAATTCCTTTTTCTTCATGCGTTCCTGTTAAAGATATATTCCACCCGGGAAATTTTTTTAGAGCAGAAAAATATGTGCTTTTATTTGCTATCGAATCCTTTTGTATAACATTAAGAGTAGGATTAACCACCCTCCCCCCCCCCCCATTTTTTTTTCTGAAATAGTTGTTTCCGCGTATACGCGCATTTAGGTAAATACATGTTCTTCAAATACGACTTTTTGTCGGGAAAGACAAAAAATACTATTATCTACGCCCATATTTTTTTTGTTATATTAAATGTATATTCTTGGAGAAAAAACATCCGCCAATATGGTAAAATATGGCATATTTAAAGTTTGCCTGTGCAGTTTCCTTAAATGGCAAGAGAAAAGTACAATGATACGGATGTAGTTTAAAACGCTAAATTTTCCAGTCCCTAGCAATTAGTCTGTGTTGATAAGAATATTCCAGTACAAGATACAAATATGACAGATAAAGACGGGGCAGGAATTTATATATATATATATAAAAGAATGTTTACTAGCACATTATATCAAAATTAAATTAAATAGCGCGAAAAGTTTTTTGGATTTAAGTCATGATAAAGACCTGCAAAATTCACGTTATTATTTGGCATCAGACTAAACTTCACAGTGATGTATATACTTGAGCCAGTGTCGTATCTCCATTGGCTTCTGCATATATATATATATATATATATATATATATATATATATATATATATATATATATATATATGAAGTCACCCTCTTTCTGACTGGACTGCTGATAATTGGAGTGTGCACAATTGTAAAGTGTTCATTTATTGGCGTAGAGTTACTGAGGACGTGTCAACTAAAGTACGGTCCAATGGCAATCTTATTGAAAAGGTACATGAGTTTGAAGTTTAACGTGTCCCCAGAAAATAACGCGAATTTTGCAGGTCTGTAGTCATGTAGTACTTGAGTTTCGGCGCAGTTTTGATTTACAAATTCTACTTCAAAGTGGTTAGACTACTCGCCTTCCACCTAGACGAACCGGGTTCGATTCCCGGCGGAGTCGCTCCACGATTTAAGCATGTGGGAATCGTGCCAGACGATGCCGCTGGTCGGCGGGTTTTCCCGGGATATCCCGTTTCCCCTGCCCCTCTATCCCAATCACCGTCTTCCGCTAATACAACAAGCAACCAATGAACAGTGATATGTGCATGATTTTACATAAAACAATGGAGTATAGCCTACAGGTGATTGAACTCGCAAGTTTTTCAGGTCTCTACAATATATACACCTCGGCTGCTGGTGTCGTTTCCGAATTTGACAGAGCCGCTCAGGATTCTGTAACTCCGACACTGAACCTTCTTGATTGGCGCGCTAGCAGTTAACACGAACCAGAACATGTTTGAGCCAATCAGAAGAGGTGGGCGACTCCACAGTGCTTTTAACTGCATCTTGTCTCGAAATCTTTTCGCGAACTATCACTGCCTCTGCTCATAAAAACTGACAAGGACATTTCACACCAGTTTTATACCAGTCTACAATAAATAACAAATCTGAAGATAAGATAAAACAGGAAAAAACGGTTGGTTGCCCTCTGACTATACAAAACATGTCCCGTCTAGAAGAAGCAGTCCCCCCCCCCCCCCCCTTTTTTTTTCTCTGCACGATACATATCCAGTTTTGCTATTGGCACTTATGTTCTTTACAAGTTATTTCCAGCATTATATATTTTTATATTTATTGTCTCTGAAAATTCTAACCTTCTTAGTTTCTAAGTCACGCTGTTATTTTTATACTTTTTTTTTTACATAAAAATGATTTACCTTGACCAAACAGATGATGATGAGTTAACATGAATGCTATTAATAATAACAAAAACAAAACTAAACTAAAATTTAAAAAGAAGATACATTAAAACACTTCAGCAAATTTGTTTCTGGCAAAAAGACATCTCAACTATTTATAAAGCACCTTTCATTACAATTTGTAAACAAATTACAGATATTCAGGCTGTCTTTAGCTCCCACAGTAAAAATTACATTGAAGTAGGCATTGTTAAATTTCTCAAGTTATTAATTGATAGAAAATTTACATAGCGTGTTAAGCATATTCGAATTTTATAAAGAAAATTATTATCGATATGCTTTTTGCTGAAAGCATTAATGGCATATACTACAAAATAAATAGTACTGTTTACTGAAAAAAAAATGGAATATTTGTATAACTACAGTGTATTTTAAAAGAAACAACTTCGTAATGATTTTGAATTATTTAACTACTGTTCATATTTTGATAACTATTTTAAATGCCTTTACTGCGTTTGTGTATCAAGAGGGCATGGGACATAAATGAATGCTATTGAGGTTTATCGTATTTTACCAATTTTATGGGAGCCGATAGATAAAACAAAGAAAGGGCAACCATACAGAATAGTTTTTACTAACTACGAGAGCAAATATTTTACCTGAGTGACGTTATTCTGCAGAGATATTTCTGACGCCGCAATTTTTGTGTGTTTTCGCGGCGCAAGACATTATGCTAAATTGATACAGTAATACTGCAAAATACTTGCTCGTTAAGTTGGCAAAACCTTTTATCTAGGATTGCCATTTTTTACTTTTTCCTACGTTGGCTTTCAAAAACCAGTAAACATAAATTTACGTATTTGGTGCTAATTTATGTCCCACGCCCCCTTAATGTATTAACAGATTCTGTGACCCCGAGTGTTCTCAAAAATGGGATGATCGCAGTGTAAAATAAATTAATGAATTTTTCCAGAAATTTTTAACAGCTGAACACATATCAAAATGGCGAATAAACATTCGTAAATGCTAGCAGCTACGCCCTTATTCCCACGACACATGTGAATTCTTTAGTTTCTTTTTCTTTCCATTCCACGTTAACGATAATTGTTTATGGAGTAACTGGAATAACAGGGCAAATTTTTAACTAAAAAAAAAATGAAATAAGAAAGAACGACTATTGGGAATGAAACGGCAAAATCAAGAACTCAACCAGCCGGCTTTAAAAAAAGCTATTACTGGTTAATTCAGGCATTACGTTTTTTTTTAATTATAAAGGAGAGTTGTAATTTACTTGAAGAGGTAATCTGCTCGTGGCCTTTATACAACCTACATGAAAGAGATTCTGGGACAGCTCGAGACTTAAACAAATAGTACACTGTAAAAAAACTATTGTGTTTAATTTTCCTAAACTGTAATGCAAATAATACCACATTTCTAAGGGACCTGAAAAATTCGCGTTATTATTTGGCCTCAGGTTGAACTTCACAATACTCTATATGCTCAAGCGGGCGTAATTTTTCCAATGGTTGTCACCTAGACGTGAAGTAACTCTGCCTTTCTGACTAAACTGCATGTGATTGGGGAACACAGTTGCGAAGTGTTCGTTTATTGGCGCAGAGTTACCTAGGGCGTTTCAAATAAGGCGTGGTCCAACGAAAAATATATACTAAAGGAATGTGAGTTTTAAGTTTAATGTGAGCCGAAATAACAACGTGACTTTTGCACGTCTCTCCACATCTCACACTGTAAATACAGGAATGTTTAGCGTCGTTACTATGAAAGGTTGGAGATTTCCCTACGCCTGTGGTTGTTTCATGAGCAAATGTAGGTACGCTACCATGGATGCATGGGAAAAAGTTTTACCATTCACACTTTATCACTATTCGTGTACATTTATATGGTAATTTTAGGAATAATTACTTACAGTGTAGTTGTAAGCGGAAACTGGCAAGTTCATACGTTGCCGTGTTGGTGCAGAGAAAGTACATTACTCGGACTCACTTTGACGCCAGGTTATATTTTAAAAACCTTCCCAATCGGAACATAGTTAATAAACAAGTTCTAACACTGCTCTAGGCCGACAGACCTGGCAAAAAAGAAATTTTGCAGAATAAATACAAAAATCGCGTGCAGTCCAGTACCGAATAAAACATGTTTTTCACTGTTTTATCAGCAGCCAATGAGAAATTACCTGAGATAAAGCTAGACGTCCAACATGTGTACACTGAAGTCAGCTTTTCAATTGGATTACAGTTCATTAGACACGCCCTGGACTACTCTGAACCAATAGCAGACTTGCAAGGAAACAAGTAGCGAGTACCATACTGGCAGGTGTTAAGTAACACTGGCTACTCTCTGGGGCAGCAGACAATGAGCAAACATATGAGACTCGGGTGTACACAGGACTGTGGAGTCTAGCCTACAGGTCACTGAACTCGCGAAATTTTCCTATCGCTAGGTATAGTTAGTGCCGCCTGTTTTTCGTGGGAAATAGTTCAGGACAAGTTGTGTTCCAACGCACTTCAGTTCAGAACCGCACTTTCGTGATTGGATCATTTGAGATGTTACGCGTTTAGGGACACCCGAATTTCGCAAAAAAAAAAAAAAAAAAAAAAAAAAAATCACGACCAGTTGTATTCCATAACACTTTAGCTCAGATACACTTCAGCGATTGGATGATCCAGGTGTTACGTGTCCTGCCCGTGAATCACGTAGCGGAGTAACCTAGCACTGATTGGCCAGTCAAGTAAGAGAACGTCTTCTCACAAACACACGCCGCCAATAAGCAATAGGATACAGCTGGTATGCCTGTAGGGTGTTGAAATTTAGCATGCGCGGAAATCTTTTCGCGAAATTAGGGTGTCCCTGCGGTATTATCTACCTGACCGTGAATCAAGGAGGTCGGTATTCGAGAAGCTTAGTTCTGATTGGTTCACTCTTGTCACATACTGTCGTCACACAAAGAAATGCGGCCAATAGCAAAAAGGAAGACTGCAAGTGTGTACATAGGATATTGAAGTCTAGCCTCCGCTTTAAATCTTTTCTCGAAAAAACAGGTGGACCTAACTACAATAAAAAATTACAATTGAATGTTATTTCTCGTCTAGATGGTTTGTCTACAGCTATAATCCATTCACTGTAACTTACAACTTTTCTGAAGACCTGCTGAAGTTCTACTTCTAAGTTATTCCTCCGCCTCATGCAAACAGGGTTTTCAACAAAGTCAAGAAAAATACACCAAAGGGACAACGCGCCTTATTCGTGAGCAACTCAGTTTAATAATAATTTGCACTAGAATAATTTCTTACTAGGCGTTAACAACACGCTTATTTTCTCACTACATTTATTCGTACCGATTATGAATGAACCATTGTAATTTACACACAGAATAGAAGTAAAGGTTTAATTTAAAAAAAATAAGATGATTTTATATTAATAGAAGTATCAAAGGCTTGTGATATATAGAATATTTAGGAAACAACCAAATGCCTCATGCATGAAGTGGTTTTTTTAAATGTTCAACAAAAAAAAGTATGAAGAAAACATGAATAGACTATAGCAAAAATTTTTTCCTCCGCAATGCATAGAGACCTGCAAAATTCGCCTTTTATCATATGGAGACAAGTACAACTTCAAAAATGCGTATTTTTGCAATACGTTTGCAGTGGACAATACTTTTTTTTTTGACACGCTCTGGGGTAACTCAGGACCAGTAAATGAACACCTCAAAGTTGCGTAGTCAAGTAAGAGTGAGCGAAGATATTTGAGCGGCTCTTAACAGCGAGTCAACGGCACCGCCCGGCACGATTCCCATACGCGAAGATCCGGTGACCCGGCCGGGGATTGAGCCCGGTTCGCCATGGTGGGAGGCGAGTGGGCTGACCGCTCAGCCACCGCGGCCCCAGTCAAATAACAAGTCACTTCGCGTCTATGCAGCAGGCAATTGAGAACCGACGCCAGCTCGAGTATATACAGCACTGTGAAGTTTAGCCTGATGACAAATAATAACGCGAATTTCGCAGGTCTCTAGTAACACATTGATGTTTCGAGCATATATGCTGTTCACGGTAAAATGAGCACTTTTGAAAGCCCTGCTTAAGATTTACTTGTATACACGTTGTGTGTTCTTAGGTCTTATGTAAAATTAACATTGCCACAGGCCTCATCACTATATTTGTGCGTTGGTCAAGTGAAACTGTGAAATTGTTAGAAAAGTATATATTGTACGTATCTGCTCATTCTCATACTTCAATGCATTAAAAAAAATACATAAAGCGAGAGAAATAATTAAAGATAACACACATGGCCACCGAACACCATTTGTTCGGTGGCCATTCACTGCGCCCGTTAAAACATATGCATGTAGAGGCAGTGACTTTTTTTTCAAAGGTTGATTTAAAAAAGTGCCCACTACATCGTGAACGGCCTTTACCTGACGGCAACGTGGCGTGCACCTCTCACTCTAAAGCCGCCTCTGGCGAACACTACTCTAACGCGACCCGCGTGATAGCAGACAGCGCTCACCACCCGCGACATCCAAATAAACTTGGCGCGAGTTAAGTACGCTAAACGTACGTATTCGAGTGCGCGGAAGGCGACTTGACGAGCCGACCTCTCCGGCAGAGGTCACCTTAGCGTCTGCTTCGCGTGCTAAAAAAAAAAAACAACACTTTTTTTAAAGTAATGTATTGCCAACCAAACTGTGAAGACAAACACACGAGTAGGGAACTGCAAAATTCGCGTTATCCCTTTGAGGAGTACGCACGTGTATACTCGGGGCCACGTTTATATGGAAATTCATTTGCTCTTGAACACAAAGCTCACACTTTTATAGTTTTCAGATTTCACTATACTTTATCGGAATCTAAGTAAAAAATGACAACTAGTCAACATTTCAGTTTGTAAAACTAAAACTGTTCTTTTGAATAATTTTAAACGAACACAACGGATTGTAAAAGTCGTTATTTCTACCGCGATACATTGATTGGTACATAGCAAACGCGTGATTCCATTGGTCGACGGCCAGCCAATAATAAATGTTGCAGAGTGCAGTAGGCGTGTCCAATAGGACAATGGTAAGTGGAAATACAGAGACCAATCAAAATTAGTTTTGCTGTAGTGTAGAATATAGGCAGCTCACTTATAATTTGTCCTCAATGCTATTAAATTCGTGCCGTCCTCAAAGGGTTATTATTTGTCACCAGGCGAAACTCCACAGTGCTGTATATATATATATATATATATATATATATATATATATATATATATATATATATAAACTCTGCGGAGTAAATGAACACTTCGCAGTTGTGTAGTCCAATCACTCGCAGTACAGTAAAAAAAAAGGAGTGACTTCCATCCATGCAGCAGCCAATGGGGAACCGACGTCGGTATATATATATATATATATATATATATATATATATATATATATATATATATATATATATACCGACGTCGGTTCCCCATTGGCTGCTGCATGGATGGAAGTCACTCCTTTTTTTTTTACTGTACTGCGAGTGATTGGACTACACAACTGCGAAGTGTTCATTTACTCCGCAGAGTTTCCCGGGGCATGTCAAATAAAGTACGTATGTTTGAAATTTTGACGTCTTCTCAAATAATAACGCGAATTTTGAGGGTCTCTACACATGAATAAACATGATACCCACTACAACATAAACACGTAATCAAATACATCACTCCGAATCTTGGAACAATAAGCCAGAATTTATACAAGCAATAGATTCAAAGAAATAAAGATTGCGTTACAATTCAACTGTAAAAATAGAAATAAAACCACATGCTCGCGGTTGGATGAGAATTGTTGAATGCCATGATTAGGCTCTATTACTTTCAAATTTGTGTCATGCCATACGTAAGACACCTGAAAAATTCGCGGATTCATTTTGGGACAAGCTATAAATAAAAAAACACGTGTGTTTATATAACTTTATCCACTGGTCAGCACGGTGTTTAACCCCTCCTATAGAATGATGGCCCAATCGTCAGTAGTAGCAGCATTTCACTTCTGGCTCACTTCGCACAAGAGTAACCGAAGTAGAACTTGGTGCAAGAATGTACTAAGTGCCAAATTATGACTATAAATTAAAATTAAATAATTATTTTATTAATAGAATAGTTAATTCGATTAATCAACTGAATAATTAAATTAATCAATTAAACTACTCGATTAATTAAATAATGTTTTGATATCAAAGCTTGTTATATTAAAGCATTCTTTGCTATCAAAGAATGTTATTTATTTATTGGTGTCATAAGAGTGATATTGGCAGAGCAATATCGGTGTGTACTCTGTGAGGTACTGGGGCCGACTGACCAGAGGAGTGGGTTGTAATGGTTTATAAAGCAATTAACGTTTGTGTAAGAGTGTTACAAACGTCATTCTTTAATTTTATTGTTTGTGACTGATATGTGGAGCAGGCTACACAGCCAGGTCAAATTTCTGAGGTCATACTGAGTATATATCCAGCTTACATAGGGGAGAAATATTTTCTTCCGTCAAGGAAAGCGAAGTGAATATTTTTTAATGAAAAGAGATGTTGAAATAGGTTACCGAACGAATTACTTTAATCACTCCACGAATAGCATAATAGCAAAGAACCATTCCGGCGAAGCAAATTAACCAAAATACTTGAAACAAATTCGTTAAACCGATTTTAATCATGCGATGAAACAGTTTTCGTTAGCAAAGTAACTGATCTCCACTTCAATCACGTAATCGACAGAAGCAAAAACGTATTCATTAAACCGACTTTAATAATGTGATTACCGAATAAGACACACGATTAACATCCACAAAACATAACTGGTGATTAATTAAATTAAACAAATTCCCAGCTAAAATAAAATTACTCCACAACCCCTTCCCCCTCCCAACCCGAATATAAATACATACTCCACCTTCATCGGCTCTGAAAACACGAAACGAATAATCTTCCACCTAAAGCCGTACAAAAGTGAATGAATACACTAACTTACCCCAAGATTGTGGTGCTAATTGTGATATAGTCTGTTTAGCTGATTGCGGAGCAAGGTGTGGAGCTATGGAGCGATGCAGCTATGTGAGGTGATATTGAGGAGCAGTGAGGAGCAGCGAGTAGGTGTGTGACGTGCTGTGTGAGATGCTATGTGTGGTGCCATGTGGTGCTAGTGTGGTGCCAGTGGTGCTAATTGCAGAGCAGTGAGGAGCTATTGCAGAGCATATTAAGGTGCTAATTGTGGTGCTACTTATGGTGTCAAGTCTTAAGTCATAAATGTGGATGTGGAGGAGAATGAGGAGGGTGCTGTGGAGGTAAATGTGAAGGTGGAAGTGAATGTAGAGGTCATGTGGAGGTAAATGTGGAGGTGGAAGTGAATGTAGAGGTTATGTGGAGGCAAATGTGGAGGTGGAAGTGAATGTAGAGGTCATGTGGAGGTAAATGTGGTGGTTGAGGGGGATGTGGAGGTTGAGGTGAATGTGGTGACGATTGAGGGGTGGGAGGGAGGAACAAGGTGTGGAGCATGTGGAGAAAAGAAGAGTGACTGAGGGGTGGGAGAAGCAGCGAGGAGCGTGTGTGAAGGGGGAGGAGAACGTGGAGGAGGATCAGTGCTGCAAATTGTATAATGTTTCTTTAAAGTGTTGTTGAAAAAAAATTAATTTCAATATTTAAAATAATAAGTGTGTGTATACCATGCATCTCAGCACATATCTGAATAATAATATATCTTCTCAGCAGACATCAACATGCTGTTTCAAAGTCGTAGTAAAATTATAAGTTTTTTATAGAGTAAATATAACAACCTGTCACAACTTGTCCATTCATGTTGCAAACAGTTGTAAGACAAAGTCGATGTCAGCTAGTGAGGTTCGCCATTCCTTATCATTGCTCTGCGGGGCAGAGTCCGTTTACCTGAAGTAGTCCCAACCATTAGCAATAGTGTAGTTTGTCAGCATTGTGTGTTCCAAGCCTAAGCCTTATGTATACACTGCTCATTCGAAACAATGTATGCGTAAAGCTTGGGATGTAAACCTACAAAGTGTGTGATGATGCGGACAACACATTCATCCTTCATCACTCCAGTATGGTCTTTGTTCTCGGGCGAGAATCCTTGCGGGTTATCGAGTGCGTAGTTAGATGAATCAAAACGCATCTTTAAAACTGCGGTAATTATTTTGTAAACATCTCTAGAGGCAATTTCATATATGAGGCTGTCGGTATCGCAATATAAAAGGTGCAAGGCTGGCAGAAGAAGTTTATCACACATGCACTTATAATGAAATTCGTAACGTGTTATTATGGAAAGACCAAGAATGGCAACACCGGTGTACAAAAGTTTGTAAACGTAACAGCACTATTTGACATTTCGATAAGGATCAGCTCATCGATAATCTGTCATGTCTGGAATGTAGGACGCCCAATCAGTTCTGCAGCTCCATATATAGTACCATACCTGGTAACGGCTCTTATGTCCCTTTCCCATGGACATTCTGCAATGTTTTCTATAAACTGCATTATTCATAAGTTAAAAAAAAAAACGATCTCTCAAAGTAGTTCGCAGCCTGGGCACGTTTGTCAATATTAAACTCGATGTATGGAGCCATCAAAGCCTTCTGCTCAAAGTGCAAAACGCGATGAACAGAATCAAGTGTAACTCCAAACATCAAGTTTGCGTCAGTGTTTCCCCGTGAATAAAATAATTCTTCTGCAGTGCGAGTGTCAAAAGGAGTTTTTCATTCGAGCCATTAGGGGGTATGCCATTTACTGGAGCCAAAGGCAGATCTGATAGCACATCATAGCAATTTTCTGGAAACGACAAATCCACTTCCCCAAAAAAAAACATGTCCCCCCATCATTCCCCATGTTTGAAAAATCCCACGGTGAAAACACATCAGCCTCGACCTACTCGAAATTGCCAATAGGAAGCTTGCTTTTCATAGTATGGCTGTACAGACCATAAACATCGAAATAACGGATATAATTCAATGCCAAACTGGGATCGTACGATTCACCCATGTAAATGTTATTGGCTTCTGCACACCTTCTGGAAACCTGGGTAATGCCACCGCTAACCATGTGTTCAACAAAAAGGTACATATCAAAGTTGGTCAACAACTCTAGCAGCGCATCTGTAATCAACAATAAAGTATCCCATCCAAGAGACGGAGCATACATAGCACCTCACACAGCATGTCACACACCAACTCGCTGCTCCTCACTGCTTCTCAATATCACATCACATAGCCCCATAGCTCCATCGCTCCACAACTTGCTCCACAATCAGCTCAACAGACTATACCACAGTTTGCACCACAATCTTGGAGTTAGTTAGTGTATTCATTCCCTTTTGTAAGGCTTCAGGTGAAGATCATTCGTTACATGTTTTCAGAACCGATGAGTGTGATGTACATATTTATATTCGGTTTGGGAGGGGGGTGTGGAGTAATTTTATATTAGCTGGGCATTTGTTTAGTTTAATTAAATCTGTTTAATCATTAGTTACATTTTGTGGATATTAATTTTGTGTTTCATTCGGTAATCGCATTATTAAAGTGGGTTTAATGAATACGTTTTTGCTTCTGTCGATTATGTGATTGAAGTGGAGATCAGTTACATTGCAAAGGAAAACAGTTTCACTGCATGATTAAAATCAGTATAACGAATTTGTTTCAAGTATTTTGGTTAATGATTTGTACTTATTTAATTTGCTTCGCCTAAATAGTTCGTCCCTTTTATACTCTTCGGCGAGTGATTAAAGTAATTCGTTCGGTAACCTATTTCAACATCTCTTTTCATTAAAAAAAATATTTAGTTCGCTTTCCTTGACAGAAGGAAACTTTTCTCCCATATCTAAACTAGTTAAATACTCAGTATGCTCCCAGACATTCAACTTGGTCGCATTGCCTGTTCCGCATATTAGTCACAAACGAGAAAAAAAAGACGCTTATACTACTCTTCCGCCAACATTAACTCCTATATAAACAATTACACCCCACACCTCTTGTCAGTTGGCCCCAGGACCTCACACAGTACACACCGATTTTGCTCCGCTAATATCACCCTTATAACACCAATGAAATAATAACATTCTTTGATATAAAATATTTCTCTAATATAAAAAAAATTGATACAAAAACATTCTTTAAAATATTGATCATTTAATTAATCGGTTAATTTATCTAATCATTTATTCAATTAATCAAATAATTATATAATTTCATTTGCATATCATCATTTGACACTTAGTTCACTCTTGCACCAAATGCTACTTAGGTCACTCTTGCACTAAGTGAGATAAAAGTGACATGCTCCTACTACTATCGTCGCTTTCCCCAGTGACAGCAAACAACCAACGTACAGTTGATATCGGCACATTAGTACACGAGACTATAGAGTCTCGATCACAGGTCATTGAAATCGCGAATTTTTCACGTCTCTAGCCATACGTTACATCAGGCCATGCCCGATATCGCCTGAATGACGTGCATATACGTACATTTCCTCATCATTGTTGTCGGAATCGCAAGTGAGGTAAGTACATAAGCGAACGAACATCTGTACCTCCCTCGTCCTTGTAGCATAAATGTGCTGCCCTTTTGATCAGTTTGTCTGTATATAGTTGATTTCTCGATATTTTCAACGTTATAAATTTATTTAACACTCTGTTGAATACGCTCGAGTGCAGCTCGAGCAAAGCTTATTCGAAAATTCCTTTGCTGTTCAGAATAAAACTGGCACGTATGTGCAGTCCTTGTTCAGCTAGTTTTTAGCACGATCTCACAAGAACACCACGGCGCAGTAACAACGTCATTGCTAACGACAGAATGTCTTCTTTTTATAGCCCCTCAGAGGGAAGTGATTTATTGTAAATCCTTTTATAGGACGAAGGACATTTGATTCGGCCAATGTCGGCTCGGCTCGCCATTGGTTGATGATGACGATGAACGGCCAATAATGAACTCTGTAAAGTATATGGCAGTGTCTGGTGTGGTATGGACCAATAGGACGATGGTGAGTTCTAACACAGACACCAACAGAACTGGTGTTCTTGCAGTAGTGGATATACATGACTCACATCTAATTTGTCTCAAGCGCCAGTAAACGTGTGCAGTACTCAATGTGTTAAACATTAATAGGACAATGTCACTACTTTTCGGGCAAAAATTTTGATTAAAGCCAATAAACATTGAAACCTGCACCTTAAAGTTATTAAACATAAATGCGCTTTAGATGTTCATAACTTATAAAAGCCAAGGTAAAGTATCGAATTCAATCACTATATAAATCGATATTCAAACATCCATAAAATCATCTTTACAATAATAGTTATATTAATAAGCCTATACTAGGTGATGAAAGCACTTCCGATAGTATTTTTGCAGGGTACACATAAAAAAAAAATAGATTATAGCAAAAATGATTGTTAAATTTAAAAGCGAAATTCGAGGTTTAATTAGTATTTTCTCTACGTTATTGAAGTTTAGATAAATATTTACTGTAATGCTTCTTAATTTCCACGGCAAATACATTTTTGTGGTTAGTTTTTTTACTTGAGCACCAAAGGCGTAGGGACCAACCCTCAAATTTAGGGACATGTAGCAGTGGTTTATATTGCTATTGACTTTATAAAGTGAAAAAGCACTTCCCGCGCGACATACGGGCACGCGCCGTGTTGAAATTATTACATTGTGTATGTGATGCACTACAGGCACGATTATAACACGATCCACACACACATGTGGACGAGTTTCATTTTCGGTGGTTGGTATTGTCTGTAACACAGTTAGTTCATTCTGCCCGTTGTCGCCAGCTGCGGAGGTGAAAACGCTCTGAAAAATATCCTCTTCTTTGTCCAGCCCCTGCCGATGGAAGCGATATCCTCATTAGCCAAACATACAGTCCTGCAGTCGTTGCATATAAACTGGAAACTTAACTCGCTTTCCCCGAAGAACAATTTTGTTTTTTTTTAACCCCTGCACAATCTGTCGATGTGATATATGTGACCCCAGATCTAGAGTTTTAAACCGCAATTGGAAGCCCGGTGCAGTTTTCCCGTAAACAAGTTTTTATTGGACCGGCTTCAATACTTAAAATGATGGTGCTCGTAAAAAAAATTACACAGGATATGCAAAAAAAAAAAAAAAACTTTTAATTTCACGTGTGCAGGAAAATCAGAGCAACAAAACATAACTGCACTGTCGTGTGCTCAGCAAAGAAAAAAAATCTACACGTATTCTTGCAGAATTAGGGCGAAGTGAAGTGAATATGGAGCAACGCCGGAACGCAAGGGGTGGGGGAGACGGGAGATCCCCGAGAAAACCCGCCGAACTGCGACCTCGTCCGGCACGATTCCCACGTGCAAAAATCCAGGGTGAGACCTCCGGGAATCAAGCCCGGTTCACACTGATGGGAGGCGAGCGCTCTATCCACTAAACCACCGCGGCCCTAAGTGTAGAATAATGCTGGTAGTTGTTACTAAAACGAAAAATAAACGAGCCGATGTTGTAGGATGCAGCCAACATAATTTCTTAGTCAAAATAAAAAAAAACACAACAAATTACTTTCATTTTGGGGGAATTTATAAACTACTACAGCCACGATTAATTTTGAAAGACGAAAAAAATAAAATAAAAGTCGTCAGCACTTGTTATGAAATACTTAAAGCTAATATTGCATTTTAAGAAGCAAAATACTGAAGACTTAATGTTTATTATAAACATGGAGATACTTAATTAATTTTGTATAACATTATTTTGTCAACATGCAAAAATTTGTAAAGTTTGACAACTAGTTAACAAAAATTTGTTTGATAACCCTCTTTTTTTTATTTTGGATATCTCAGTTAGAACAAGAAAATTTACGAATAACGTTTTACTTCATGCAGTTTCACAAAAAAATTTTAGGTGACTGATTGAAAAATTGTCGCAACTGCAAAAATATTTTGTTGTTTAATAAGCAATTCTTTCGAAATAGTTGCCAACATGATTTTTGAAACAAAGAAATTAAATTAGAGTAAATTTTTGAAAAATTTTATTGTGCAATAAGTAGGGACCTGCAATATTCACGTTATTTCTGGCGTGCCTATACATACATATGTGTGTCTGTACCATTTGTCTACTGGCTTCTGCAGCAGTGAGGGGACATCTCGCCTTTCACTTGATAGGACGTGACTGGATCATTTTTTTCGTTAGTTGCTCGCTATTGGTCCAAAGCCATACAGGGCGTGTCCGGACAACGTAGTACAATGACAAATGCAATACAAAAACACAAGTCTTTGAAGACAAATACGCTATACGTCTTTAAAAAAAAACCCGAATTTTGCACGTCTGTAGCCATTGATAATTAGAATAGATCTGGAAGTTTTCGCGAAATCGTTTTAAGACAAGCCATGTGTACGTACATTTGAGTTTCTGCTTTTATTGGAATATATAGTTGTTAGACACGATCCGGGCGCCCTCTAGACCAATAACGAACCTTCAAGAAAAACAGTGACAGAAACCCGGTGGGGTATGGACCAATAGGACGATGGTGAGTTCTAACAGAGGCACCAACAGAAACGGTGTTCTTGCAGTAGTGGATATACAGTGACTCACGTCTGATTTGTGTGCCAGTAAATGTGCGCAGATCTCGGTGTGTTAATTTGTATTTCAGGTGTTGCAGAAAATGAAAATTTTGTACATAAGCCGACACAGCATTGGTTTCTTCCAACCAATCAACTAGTTCTCTGATTGTTTGTGCGAGGCTCTTGTCTGATTGGCTATCGCCTGGAGAGAAAACAAAAATCGCTATTGGGTTGGCGGGTTAGTTACCGGGCGCTGATTGGCGAACGGCGTTTCTACGTGTTGCTAACCAGCGACGCCAATTTCGCTCATATATGCCGCGGGATTTGGCAGTATAAGGGGGCTGTTTGACCTCTGTATACTAACCTATTCTGTGATTAAACTACCGCACGTTCCACTCGCTCCTCCGTACTTGGGGGTCGGAACGAGAAAGGAGTAATTACTAGTGCTGGATCGACGCTCCCGTCTAGCGTGAAAAAGAACATTTGAGAATTACTATCCAACTAATTTATAGCTGTGGCCAGCGATGTACTGAAGATGCCGGTCGTTTAGATGATATCTGGCGGCTTACGGAGGCGTAAAAGTAGCTTACGAATACGACTCAGGAGCAGTGATGAGGATTTAGATAGCTACAAGCGGTTCGTGATCATCTAAGGACTTTTAAAATCAACCTGCGAAAGAAAAAAAAATTCTCTCCGCGGCTACATGCGTTTAATACTACCGAGAACTTTGCGGTAGTACTGATGAAGGCTGCTCACGATGAAGTGAGCACTTTTGAAATCAACATCATAAAAAGTCACGGTCGCAATAAGTGACATGTGTCCAGTAAGGTTGGTTACGATGGAGGGGAAAGTAGTTCCATATATTATCGTCGAACAAGAAGTGTCGAGTAACCATTTGTAATAACTTAAATTATTTCTCCAGCTTTCCGTATTATTTAATGCATCGAAGTGTAAAAATTAGCAGATTTGTACACTATTTACTTCTCTAATAATTTCACAGTTTCACTTGACCAACGCATGAATAACGTGATGAGGCCCATGGCAATTTTAATTTTACATAAGGCGGAAGAACATACAACGTGTATACAAATAAATCTTAAGCAGGGCTTTCAAAAGTGCTCATTTTACCGTGAACAACCTATAGTGACGTTTAGCAGGTAATTGCATGTCGTAATGACTTATTTACATAATTACCCGTCATAATTCAGTATCGTGCCAGGTGTGAAGTAACACTGGCCACTATCTGGGGCAGCAGCCAATGAACATATATCTGAGGCTCGAGTGTACACAGTACTGTGGAGTCTAGCAGGTCATTGAACTCCCGAAATTTTCCTATCCCTATATATACATTTACCAATTTGAATTTAATCTAATTGCAAAAAATTGGTTATCCGTTGCGGAGTATGCACGTATATAAACGAGGATACAATCTTAAAGACAAAACTAACACTTTTATATATTTACTGCTTCTCTGGACTTATTGGAATCTAAGTACAAAGTTACAGCCTGTTAATATTTAAGTTAGAAAAAATAGATTATTTTTTCGATAATTTCTCAAATGAACACAATGGACTGTAAAACTTGTTCCCTCTGTCGCAATTCATTAATTGGTTCGCAATCAACGCACGACTACATTGGCTGACGGCCAGCCAATAATAAACGTCGCGGAGTATAGTAAGAGCAGTCAGGACCAACAGGACTTTGGTAAGTGTAGATACAAAGACCAAAAAGACAAATATTGCTGTGGTGGAGAAGTGTTAAGAGGAAGTAGGGCAGCATCTCAAAACAATTGCTTGAATAAACAGTGTTCTAAACTCAAATAATATCCACGTCGTTCATTATAGTCGTAGGGGGCCACGGTGGCTGAGCGGTTAGACCGCTCGCCTCCCATCAAGGCGATCCGCGTTCAATCCCCGGCCGGGTCACTCCGAATTTTCGCACGTGGGAACCGTGCCGGACGATGTCCCGCTGGTCGGCGGGTTTTATCAGGGATCTCCCGTTTCCCCCGCCCTCTCATTCCGGCGCTGCTCCATACTCACCGCGATCACCCTCATCGGCACTCAAGACCTGGGTGTTAAGAGCCGCCCAAATCTCTTCACTCACTCATGACAGTCTTATTGGCAGAAAACCTGTCTAGTGTTGGGACAAAGGGTGGCTTACTACTCTACCCCATTTTACATTTACGCAAAGAAGAGTCCACCCTCTACTTATGGCGCAGCCACCAGCAGAGACACGGAAATTTCGCAAATTCATTTTCCAACAAGCTAGACTCCACAATCCTTTGTGTACTCGAGACTCACTCAGTTGTTCATTGGATGATGCCCCAGTTCAACACCAGAGCAGGTAACACAGGAAACGGTGGTGTTTTTCTTGCCGATTATTTATTGGCTCGAATCCGTAGAGGGCGTGGCTATCAAACGGAGGTCCATTTGAAAGGAAAGTAGAATGTACATGCTGTGTTTGAAGTCTAACTTGTCCTAAAATGAATTCTCGAAATTTCCGGTTTGCCAGGATTCAACGTACTGCAAACATGTCCGGCACTTTTCTTCCCTTGCTAGCTGTCATGCATGTATGAAGCTACTGTCCCATTTCACTGGGCTAATGATTATCCTGATACTATAAGTAGGAACAGGAAAATTTCGCGAGTTCAATGACCTGTAGGATAGACTCCACAATCGAGTGTATACTTGAGCCTCAGCTGTGTGTCCATTGGTAGAGACATGCAAAATTCGCTTTATTATTTGCCATCAGGCTGAACTTCACAGTAATGTATGTACCGGAGCCGGCGTCGTTTTCCCGTTGGCTGCTGCGTAGATGTCAAGCCACGCCCTTTCTAACTGAACAGCACGTGATTGGGGCACACAACTGTGAAGTGTTCAATGATTGGCGCAGCATTACCCAGGGCGTGTCAGATACAGTATGGTCCAATGACACACGTATTGCGAAGGTACGCGTGTTTAAAGTTTAACGTGTCTCCAAATAATAAAGCGACTTTTGCAGGTCTCTATCCATTGGTTGCTTCCCCGGAGAGTGGCCGGTGTTACTCCACGCCTGGCAGTATGGCACTCGCTACTTGTTTCTTTGCAAGTCTGCTATTGGCTCAGAGTTGTCCAGAGCGTGTCTAATAAACTGCGAACCAATTACGAAGAAAACTTCAGTGTACACATGTTTGACGTATATCTTGTCCTGAAATGAACTAGCGAAATGTTCCTATCCCTGACTGTTAGGCAGAACAGTTCGTGAATGGACAGCAAACAATTTTGCGGAGTCAATACCTTGTTCATCCAACCATGAAAGGATAAAATAGTAAGAGTATTATAGAAAATATGTTGGCTCAAAAATTTTTTCCGCGATTTCCCATCATCTCTAATAATCGGCTAAGAGTGAGGGACGGCACTGACCTGCCTCAACCGGAGGCGCGCTGCGTCCAACCAGGTTCCAGCGGCTTGGCCGACTGAGCGTCGTAAAAACATCCCACGTAGCTAATCGCTGGACCTGCTGCTTCTTCTTCCACCTCTCCCCCCTACCCCCCCCCCCCCACCTTTCCAACCCGCGAACATCTCCCGTGGTGCGAATCAACTGCTTCTCTCGCCCACGATACTTTTTTTTTTCTGGCCTACCTTAAGGACGTTGGCAACGGTACAATAAGTTAGTTTATATTTGCTCCACGTGGTGTTCAACTTTTTGACATCATCAATGATTACAAGGGACCAGCAAAATTCGCGTTATTATTTGGGGACACGTTAAACTTATGACACTTAGAGGATTATACTCGAGTGTAGTTCCGGAAAAAATTGTTTGAATATTTCATTCCACATGAAAAAACAGAACATGTACGGGAGTACTTATTTCAATTTCTTATTTCGTACGAATTTTAATTAGGAACTAATACGACATCAAAATGAACTTCTTAAGTTAACGACTCATTTTTGTATAGTTACGGAAATCAACATGATGGGATGTACACCCTCTTACATACGAAAGAACGTATGGTTGGAAAACGGTAAACTAGGCACTCCATTGGTTGGCAGCCGGCTAATACGGAAAGACTGGTATAGTTTTGACCAGTAGAATGGCGTTAAGTGACAATGGGTACCAATAGAACACGGTGTCCCTGCAGTGGTGTGGATATAGGTGACTAACGTCTAGATTGACTTTAAAGCTGGTTAAAGAGCGCCAACCTCAAAGTGTTAAACACGCGTACCTTTGTAATACGTATGTCACTGGACTATACTTCCTACGGGTAGTGATATTTCGCGAAAACGCACATAAACTACAGCTGCAGCGATACAATGCCGAGCACGTGAAGATTTGTGTGAATTTTAAACGAGAACGGCGGATCTTAGACAGTTGTAACGAGAGGGCCTTTTGTGTTAATTAGATTGTACTTCTCAGCAAACACTCATCAAATTTCCATAGTCCCTGACGGCAAGAAAGTTGTATGCAATACGAGGGTGGCCATCCCTGTCATTTTCTTTACGTAGGGAGGTATTAATAGTGGCATGCAAAATTCGCGTTATTATTTGCCATCAGGCTGAACATCACAGTACTGTACGTACCAGAGACGGCGTGGTTATTTTTCCATTGGCTGCTGCGTAGATGTCAAGCTACGCCCTTCCTAAATGAACCGCACGTGATTGGGGTACACAACTGTGAAGTGTTCAATGATTGGCGCAGCGTTACCCAGGGCGTGTCAGGTACAGTATGGTCCAATGGCAGACGTATTGCGAAAGTACACGTGTTTAAAGGTTTTTGTCCCCAAATAATAACGCGAATTTTGCAGTACTCTAGACATTAATGAGGGTTAGCTCTTCCGTTAACATAAAACAATGTTCGGAATGTTGTAATTTAACTTAACGTCGTTAACGATACTTTGCAAAAATACGGTTTAAAATCTCGATTTTTAAGGTCTTATACCTTCCTTAATATTCGGTTTAGGTACAAAGTGTCCCATTTTTTTTTTCCTTTTACATTTCCATACAGAATCGCTTCACTAAGCATGTGGATTTAATCGTGAATCACAGAAAGAAAGTGTATTCTTTGCAATGCCTAAAATAAAGATGTTTTCAAAAATTTATTGCAAGAAATGCAAGATCTATATTTTCGAAATAGTTCTTTAGGAGACAAAAAGTGACACTCGTATCTCAATTACCCCCCCCCCCCCCAAATCCTCCCTCCTCTAGACTGACTTCGACTCTGAACACGCCACTGATTATTAGTTTACCTGCGTGAGATTGTTCTCCGATGGAATAGTTCTAAATCAAAATATTATTACAGTGAGTGAGCGCGAATTCGGCGCGTTGTCCCTTTGGTGTAAGTTTCTAGACTTGGTTATACCTTGTTCGAATGAGGCGGAGGAATATATCATTGAAGTAGCCTACAACTTTAGGAGGGCTTCAGAAAACTTGGTGAATGAAAACGGTGGATGACTATAACGGCGTTCCAACTTTTTTTTTTTTTTTTGGCGTTTGCGGCTAGAGATATTCACGGTAAAATGAGAAAGTTCGAAAACCCTGTTTAAAATCTACTTGTATGGACGTTGTGTATTCTTCCGCCTTATGCAAGATTAAAATTGTTGTGGGCTTCATCGCTATATTCATACGTCGGTAAGTGAAACTCTGAAATCTGCTCAATTTTACACTTCGATGCATTAAAAAAATACACAGAAAGCGAAATAAATAATTTAAGTTTGCAGAAATGGATACCTAACACTTTTTATTCGATCTTAAGATACGGAACTACTTCCCATCCATCGTTACCAACTTTAACGGGCGCATGCCACTCCAGTGCGCCCGGTTAGGCGTACGCAAGTATGGGCAGTGACTTTTCCCTGAGATTGATTCCAAAAGTGCTCACTTTATCGTGAACAGCCTTTACACCTCTGTATTTTTAAGCACTCTGTGCTCATGTAATGTACGTTCGCCTATGGGGCTGGACCGACCATAGCCTTGCAACTCGGAAGCACGTTGCCATAAACTACTGTCGTTTTTAAACACACCAAATTCTGCATAAGTAGTATTCATTCGTATTATATATTCCGCCAAGCCGCCACATAAACAACGAGGTTCTTTTAGTAGTATTTTATTTTTTTTAAACTAGGCTATAAACTTAAAATGTGTTCACTTTTCATTGGTTTATATCTTTCGGGTCTCCCCCCCCCCCCCCAAGCTGTCCTATTCGTAATTATTTAATAACAGAATAAAAAAATGCACGCGGGGAAAGAGTTACGATAATTCGTTTGATAACAACTTGGGGTAGGACTCGAAGCTTTGAGAAGTCTTCGCGAGTTCTCGAGTTTCTGCTGCTGCCATCAACGGGAGGTACGCGGTTTTCGCGAGAGAGAAAAAAAAAAAACGTGCGTCTTAGGGTAGTTCACTTCCTGGAGCTGTTTATTACCGCGTTTGAGGCCGAGAGGCGCGGGAGCGATAAGGGCGACAATACCACGCACATCGAGTGCGCCATCGCCTCCACGGCGCAAGGCTCTGAACTGAGGTGCCGTGTTCTCGCTTTGCTATCCGTACCTAATTATTTTACTGGGTAGAGACATGCGAAATTCGCGTTTTTCAATTGGCATCAGGGTAAACTTCACAGTACTGTATGTACCAGAGACGGCGTCGTTTTTCCATTGGTTGCTGCGTATATGTCAAGCCACGCCCTTTCTAAATGAACAGCACGTGATTTTGGCACACAATCGTGAAGTCTTCAATGATTGGCGCAGCGTTACCCAGGGCGTGTCAGATACAGTATGGTCCAATGACGGACGTATTGCAATAGTACAAGTATTTAAAACTTAACGTGTCCCGAAAAAATTACGCGAATTTTGCTGGTCTCTATTTATTGGTGGTATATGTGTAGCAAGCCTCTGTACAGAGTCTCTCGAGTATTGTCTTACGTATCTGACAAAATTTTTTTGAAATACAGCACTTTGAAAAATCCGTTCGTGCGCACTTAGTTGTAATTATATTTTGCACGTGAACTATTTATTAGTAGGCACTGCCATCACATGTCTTCTCGCTGTTTTTCTTTATATTTGTCATAAATTAACACTTTCAGGACTATACTCGAATGTAGTTCGGAAAAAACTTGTTTGGATATTTCGTTCCACTTAAAACACAAAACTTATCCGGCTTAACTTACATCGATTCCCTATTTCATAAGGATTTTAAATAGGAACTAATACAACATCAACAACGAACTTCGTAAATGAACGACACATTTTCGTGTAGTTACGGAAATCAACACGATGGGATGTACATCTCGTTAGATACGAAAGAACATTTGGTTGGAAAACGGTAAACTCGGCACTCCACTGGTTGGCAGCCGGCCAATACGGAAAGACTAGTGTAGTTTTGACCATTATAATGGCGTTAAGTGACAATGGGTACCAATAGAACACGGTGTCCCGGCAGTGGTGTGGATATATGTGACTAATGTCTAGCTTATCTTTAAAGCCGGTGAAAGTGTGCCGACCTCAAAGTGTTAGTCCATACAATTTATAAATAAAATTCAGGTAAATCTTCAATTTAAGAGAAATAAGATAATTTCATGTTAACAGAGGTATAAAACGCTTGTGGTACATGGCTAGAGCTACTGATTTTTCGCGAAAAAAATATGACTACAAGATAGACTTAAATACTATAAGCACCTAACAGCAGCTTGTCTATTGCCAATGATGGCCGTCTGCTTGAGAAGGCGTTTCCTTTGTTTGACCGGGCCACTAATAATTCGGCACGGCTCCTGCGTGATTCGTGTGCAGGCAGTTAACACTTGTCAGAAAGTAGTTCGGCCCATCAAGATAGGAAAAAACGACGCTACAGTGTTTTGAAGCACAACTTGTCTTGAAATCTTTCCGCGAAATTTCACCACCCCATATATACACGGCATGCTTAAGAAATGACTAAACACGTCGTGCATGGGGTAATCTTCCAACGGTTCGATTCAAAGCGTGCGCGATAAACCGCGAACAGACTATACACGCAATTCGCACCGAGTGGTGAGCGAGATATGCAAGAAGTGCGACCGTGAATCCCACAGCGGACATCGCTGGTCGAGTTACTCTCGACAACTATTCCCAAGGAGACTTTTACTGCGCAGTAAAGATAGGACTCTTCGACAGTCATTAATAACCAGGAACTTGGCGGAGGTAATATTTTTTTTTTTTGCCCTCCATTCCCGCGCCAGATTTCCCGTTTCCCATCCTCCCCCTCCGAAACGGGCTTCGCGCCTATCTTCGCGACACGGGACGTAACCCTGGATTTAAGGCGCAGTAAAATAGGTTAGCTTAATTCGCATGGCGGGTAAAGCGCCCTTATCTGTTTCGCTGACTGCCGAGTTTATGAACCTTCCCCTTTGCACATGCAGGACGACCGACATGTGACGAATCTCGCGGCCGACAGCATCTTGTCTCTTCAGCGAATACGTGGTTCAAGCAGGCGGTTCCCGGCCGCTGCGGTTTTTAAACAAACCGAACTCAGCGATTTGGTTTTTGGCTCGCAAGCACGATTTACGACCACGTAGGTTCTTTCGCGAAATTTTACACACACACACACATAAATATAATTATAGGCTGTTCACGGTAAAATGAGCACTTTTGAAAACCCTACTTAAGATCTACTTGTATGCACGCTGTGTATTCCTCCGCCTTACGTAAGATTAACATTGCCATGGGCCTCATCACTTTATTCGTACGCAGAGACCTGCAAAATTCGCGTTATTATCTGAGGACAAGTTTAAACTTAAAGCTCTTTTTACCTTTGCAATACGTATGACAATCGTGTGCCCCAATCACGTACAGTTCACTCAGAAAGGGAGTGAGCTAACATCTGGGCAGCAGCCAATGGAGGAACGACACCGGCTAGAGTGTATATACAGTATTATAAGCTTTAGCTTGGTGCCAAAAAATTACGCGAATTTTGCAGGTCCCTTTTCATTCGTCAGTAGAGTAAAACTGCGAACTTTTAGAAAAGTAAATATTCTACAAATCTGCTCATTTTTACACTTCGATGGATTAAAATAATTTAAGTTATCACAAATGGTTACATAACACCTTTTATTTGACGTTAATATATGGAACTACTTTCTATCCATCGTTACCAACTTTACTGGGCGCATGTCACTCAGTGCGACCGTTAAAATATATGCGTGCAGGGGCAGTGAATTTTTTCTAAGGTTGATTTCAAAAGTGCTCACTTTATTGTGAACAGCCTTTATATCCCATTTTCCGCCAGCTTACAAGCGAAATCTGCGGAACACCAATACACGTTGCGGAGGAAATTTTTGTTATGGAAAGCTCGGTTTTTGTCGACCTGAGTAGCGGGAGCCGCGGTGGTATAGTGGTTAGACCACTCGTCCTCCCACCATGGCGGACCGGGTACAATTGCCGGTATGTGGGATTCGTGCCGGACGATGCCGCTGGTCGGCGGGTTTTCTCGGGGATCTCCCGTTCCCTTCCAACCCCTTGCATTCCGGCACTGCTCCATGCACACCTAGCCCACTCCTCACTCGCTCCAACAGCACACGGCAACAAAATGGCGTCGCTGACCGGCAAAATGACGGAACGACGTTCGCCAATCAGAGCGCAGTAACCTGTCGGCCCGCTGTTAGCATAGCCAATAGGTATGGATAGGAAAAATTCGCGAGTTCAATGACCTGTTGGCTAGACTCCACAGTCCTTTGTGTGCTCCGGCCTAAGATCTTTGTTCATTGGCTGCTGGCACAGAGAGTAGTCAATGTAGCTCCACACCTGCCAGTATGGCACTCGCTGCCTGTTTCCTTGCAAGTCTGCTGTTGGCTCAGAGTCATCCAGGCACCTGGTATAGCCAATCGGACGCAATACTAGTTCACAGAGCCTTGCGCAGAGGATCAGATAGCTGGCAGTCCCACATCGAAGATACCGCCAAGACATTTTAATTCTGTATAATTAGAGACATGCAAAATTTGCCGCGTTATTATTTGTCATCAGGCTGAACTTCACAGTACTGTACGTACCGGAGCCGGCGTCGTTTTTTTCATTGGCTGCTGCGTAGATGTAAAGCCACGCCCTTTCTAAATGAACAGCACGTGATTGGGGCACACAACTGTCAAGTGTTCAATGATTTGAGCAGCATTACCTAGGGCGTGTCGGACACAGTATGGTCCAATGACGGACGTATTGCAAAAGTACAAGTATTTAAATCTTAACGTGTCCCGAAATAATCACGCGAATTTTGCAGGTCTCTAGTTATAGCTCCCGCGCTTCTCAGCCAAAAAAAAAAAAAGGACCTTTTTAATATTGTATATTTACAAAACATTATTTTGGAAAACATGGTTTATGCAGCTTATCACAGTTTCATTTTGACGTATAATTAGGCACCTGCAAAAATCGCGTTATTATTTGGCATCAGGCTAAACTTCGCAGCACTATATATACTCGAGTTGTCGTCGTTTCTCCATTGGCTGCTTCACAGATGTGAAGTCACGCCCTTTCTGACTGAATTGCATGAGATTGGGGCACACGATTGCGAAGTGTTCAGTTATTGGCGCAGAGTTACCAAGGGCGTGTCAAATTAATTACTGTCCAATGGCAAACGTATTGCAAAGCTACGTGTGTTCGAAGTTTTACGTGTCCCCAAATAATAACGCGAATTTTCCAGGTCACTGCGTATAATTTATTATGTTCACTTTTATGCTGAGGTTAGTGTATGCATAGGTGCTTGGACATATTTTAGCACAATTATTTACATTACCCCTCCTAGGCTTATAATTATTTTATTTGAAAACACGTAATATTTTTATTTTGTAAACCATGAATCCAAATTTCATTAATATTTAAATTGTGATGTTTCTTGTTCTATGACTTTCTGTTATCGATTCTGAGATAATATCTCAGGAGCTACACATGTTAATTTTCATTTTTTTTTATTGTATAATCATTCTATTAATTTTGTTTGCATTTTAAAGAGAGAGATTAAATATTTTATTCGTTTTCAGTTAGGTCACCGGAAGTAGTTCAGTGCGATTAGGGTTTCTTTTTGCCGTAGTTTCCGGAAGTCGAGGCTTCTGGGGACGGACTTTGAAAGGCCCGGCTGCGCATTCGACAGTTAAATTTAAATTGAAGTAATCTGCTGATACATCGTAAGATTAGAGCAGGATTTTTACCCAGAAGTTAAGTGTCGTGAGAGCCAGCCATGTTTAACACTTTCTAGACTATGCTCGAGCTACATTCGAGAAAAGCCAATTTGGAAAAAAATTTTGTTGTTGAGAACAAAACTCGCATGGATGTGCAGTCTTTGTTCGGCTAGTGTTTAACACGACCTCACAAGAACACGACAGCGCAGTAACAATGATGTTGCTAACGATAGAATTTCTTTTGTTATATCCACTCACAGGGACATGACTGGTTGCATATCTTGTTATATGATAAAGGACATTTGATTGGGTCAATATCAGCTTGGCTCTCCATTGGTTGATGACCGGCCAATAATGAACGCTGAAAAGTACAGGGTAGTGTCCGGTGTGGTATGGACCAATAGGACGATGTGAGTTCTATACACAGACACCAACAGAACCGGTGTTCTTGCAGTAGTGGATATAGGTGACTCACTTATAATATGTCTTAAGTGCCAGTAAATGTGTGCAGACCTCAATGTGTTAAGAAGAGGACTGAGTCTCTCAAAATTATTTAGATATTTTGGAGTGGTTCCGGTTTAAGAAGACACCGCAGAGAATAATGCCCACGCCATGTATCCCAGGCGTTCAGAAGTTAAAGTGGCGCTATTCAATTCTAAAGGCTATCGACGTATTTTTCAGTATGTGATTGAGCATAACTATGAGAGACTAATTGACTTTCTATCGAATAATGGCCTGTTTTATAGTATTCCCTGGTGTGATTTCATGTTTGGCATACGTAGAAACCCAGAGATCAGAGCTCTGCTAATGAGCCTAGTCCGGAGCAATATTAATCAAGTATAAAGACTTGATTGAACTCTTAATCGTTTGGATTTGGACATAAACTTCATTTAATTTCTACGTTTAGTGTTAAGAAGAGATATTATTTTATTTTGTTGCAGAACTGAGACTTAACATGTGTTTTAACGTAACGTCAGATATGATTACGTCAGGAGCTATCACCCATGTTTCTAATTGAACTACTTCTGCGAATTTTCAATATTAACTCATTCTATTTCGCTAAGACATTTTTACTGGCGCGCATGTCATTATTTTAATTTTATTTATTTAATAACTTTTCCGTCTCTTCATAAATCTTAATTTGAGAGGATGGTGGTATAATTTTAATTCACTGAAAGTAATTTTACTAGCTTAAAAGCAATTGATTTTCAATTTGTTTTTATTCTGCAGATTCAATTTAACAATTTAATAATTAATCTCAAACACATCACTTACATTTCCTCAAGCCAATTAAATTTATTTTTCATCCCAGTTGTGAGTTATCCTTGTATTGAGTTGATCCTACACGTGTATGTTGTTGTACGAGGGTACATGTGTTAATATTTCAGCGTTCCTGACGACGATTCAGATGAGTAAGCACTATTGGTAAGGTTATTGTATCACTCGTCAGTGGTTTTGTATTGGTCGCAAGAACGTAAGTTTAATCTCTTCATGTACCTACACCAAACTGATAACGGTAGTGATCTGGCGCCCATACAATTAACATTTACAAAGTTCCGATCCAAACAGAAATTATGCATAGCACACACATATCAGTAGTCATTTCAAGCTAGGTATTTATAACTCATTTGAAGTATACAACACTTGTTTGTAAATATTCAGCATTTGTTTTACAAATCCCTTTATATGGTTTTGTGAAATTTACACTAGTTCATTTGCAGTGTTACCAAAATATATCTGGAAACTGGTTCAAGAATGATTTCTTGTACGCATACAAACATTTTTTACAGCGCGAACAAACGTGACTGATGGAAGCCGATCCGGTCGTCCGATAGAATAGTGCACGGAAGATCACACACGTCCAAAAGGCGGGGAGACCGACGAATTGGGGCCCTCTAAAGGAGAGGTTGCTTGGGTTAGTGAGGTCTTGAGAGCTGATGAGGGTGAAATGAGATGAGAGTGGAGCAGCACCGGAAAGCAAGGGCGGGGGAAACGGGAGACCCCCCGAGAAAACCCGCCGATCAGCGGCATCGTCCGGCACGATTCCCACGTGCGAAACCGGAACATACCTCTCTGAAGATTGTGAATTATATTTAACATGCTTGCTTAACATGTTGTTTACACGGCGTCTGTATTATATCTAGCCGTGTTTTAGTTACTGGTAATTTATTATTATTATTATTGAATATTTTATTTCTCTTAGAGTCATGTAATAGCTAATGCCTGCGATCGATTTGAAAAAAATAAAGAATGTATGTTTTCGCAAAGAAAAAAAAATTTGTTGTTCTTTTAATTGACAGAATCCAATACACAAAGGTCAAGTTCTTAATTGACAGAATCCAATACACAAAGGTCAAGTTCTTAATATTTCGTGAAGTGTACTTGCAGAAATACAATTTCAAATAAATTTTAAACATTAATCAACAGAGTTGTAATTAAATTATTAACGAATGTTTATTGCATAGGAAATCCGTAGAGAAAATTTAAATTACCATAAATAGTTCAATCAAGACGTCACATTTGTTACAACGCCGTAAAAAGACCAGGTCCAGCGATTGCACCCAGCCAGTTCAATGCCACGCGCGTAAAGGTGGCGGAGGCGTTTGATGAGCCTTTCCAGGGTCGCCCTTATCGAAATCGCTCCGGGTAGGCGCGGTCCCGATGTCACGCGCTACAGTTACAAGCCGAAGCGAGAGAAAAAAAAAGAAAAAGATTTAAAAAAAAAAAATGAAGAAGAAATAAAGCAGATCGCCACTCTCACTACCAGTTTGGCGAGCGAACCGCACTGCGCCTCTTGTCTGCGCACTTGATATTCTGGTCAGGACGGCACTGCATAACCTGACGTAAACCTGTCTTCCAGCCCAGTATCTCTCTCTCTCTCTCTCTCTCTCTCTCTCTCTCTCTCTCTCTCTCTCTCATGCCCACTACCACTCATCCCGCCATTACACAATGTTACCGCGACGAAAACGAACCCCAGGGGAAAAAAAAATTACCTGCCTCACTACTACAGGTTTAAAAATAATAAAAACCCCACTCTCGATTGGTGCTATATATATATATATATATATATATATATATATATATATATATATATATATGTGTGTGTGTGTGTGTGTGTGTGTGTGTGTGTGGAGGCTTCAGAACACAAATAGACCAAGTTCATTTTTTTTTTTATCACTGGTAAAATTCACGATGAGAAATTATTTCGACAGGTATTAAACAATTTAAATTGCATATTTTACATGTAACTGCGATCGTAAACGAAATTATACACTGAGTTGAAGTTTTCTCGGGGAAATAATTACGCATACATGTTTTAGTGGTGCAATAACGGGTCGATGTATTCTAAATTCGAATCACTGAATGTCTGCCAACTCAATATAAAAATATTTGTATTTTTTTTTTTTACAAATAATTTTTTCAAGATTGCAAGTAGGGATATGCTATTCACGGTAAAATGAGCACTTTTGAAAGCCCTGCTTAAGACGTACTGGTATGCACGTTGTGTATTCTTCCGCCTTATGTAACATTAACACTGTCGAGGGCCTCATCACTTTATTCATGCGTCGGTAAAAAGCGAAACTGTGAAATTTTTAGAAAAGTAAACATTTTTCAAAGGTTGATTTCTAAAGTGCTCACTTTACCGTGAACAGCCCATTCATCGTTTGTCACAATGATCATTATAGAAGGGTGTTATGTTTTCATAACCTGAGGTGTTTTAAGTTATTAAAGGAAATAGGTTTGGAGTGCGTAGCTCAAGGTAAAGACTCGGTTAATTCAAACGTCTTTATATAAAACCCAAATAAATAACAACTTATACAACTCTCTACAATCGTTGAGTTAAAAGCAGGGGAGTCAATTATAATATCTGCTAACCAATAATGCAGAAGCCACGTTATTATTAATTAGCTATGTGTCTCTGAACCCACTGGAACTTGTTCACCTTAATCTCGATGCCGAAGACTGCTCAGAATCACGTCTAAAGGCTGTTCACGATGATTTGAGCACTTTTGAAATGAATATTAGAAAAAAGTCACTGCCCCTACCTGCATATATTTTAACGGGAGCTCTGAGTGACATGTGCCCAATAAAGTTGGTAATGATGGAGGGGAAAGTAGTTCCATATATTAACGTCGAATAAAAAGTGTTAGAGCGACCATTTGTGATAACTTAAATTATTTCTTTAGCTTCCTGTTTTTTTTTTTAACGCATCGAAGTGTAAAAACTGACAGATTTGTAACACATTCAATTCTGTAATAATTCTACAGTTTCGCCTGACCGACGCATGAATAAAGCGACGAGGACCATGGCAACGTTAATATTACGTAAGGCGGAGGAATACATAACGTGCAATACAAGTATATCTTAAGCAGGGCTTTCGGAAGTGCTCATTTTACCGTGAATGGCCTATAGGCGGCGGTGGTCCACGGTACGCCCTTCTGCGGTCCTTCTTAACCCCGCGGCGGCTGGCTGGCGTCAGGCCTCGTTTCAAACCCCGCCGGCGCTAAATAATGTCCGCGGGATTACCAACTTACCTCTGTTTCCAAAACTTCGCTCAGCTTGTGGCCTCGCCCTCATTGCAGCGGCGTGTTTTGATCTCGTCCGTGGGGTGTCCGTTCTAGCCAGTGTTATGGACATGGCATGCCCACACCGCAACAGGGCCATTATTAGGGACCTGAAAAATTCGCCTCGTTTTTTTTTTTTTTTTCGTCAAGCTAAAATTCACAGTACTGTATATACTCGGGCCGGCGTCGTTCCTACGTTGGCTGCTGCCTTGACGTTAAGTCACTCCCTTCCTCTGAGTGAACTGCACGTGATTGGGGCACAAGGTTATGGAGCGTTCATCTATTGGCACAGAGTTACCAGAGACGTGTCAAATAAAGACTGGTCCAATGACAAACGTATTGCAAAGGAAAAGTGTTTTCAAGTTTAACATGTCCTCAAATAATAACGAGAATTTTGCAGGTTTCTAGCCAATATAAATGCTTATTTCGCATGAATTGTATAAAAAAATAGGACATTTGATCTCCTGACGTATTACATTGAAAAAAGGTTTTGTTGAATCAAACAAACCTTGTTTGGCCCAACCAAAATAATTGTTCGTATTAGGGCAATGAAATAGTTTGTTGTTGAACCTAAATTATTTTGTTGTTCTTAATTGTTTGCAGCGAACAAAGATTCAGTTAATGCAACTAAAGATTTGTTTGGCTCGAAGTACATTAAAGCATCACGGTTAACGTTAAAAATCGTAACCCTGGCCAAGATTCGAACCCAGAGCAGCTGCGCCCCTTCACTACGCCTTAGCAACAAAGTTTTTTAATACATACATTACAAATACTGGATAACGTGCGAAAATAAATGTTTCACGTTATACAGCTTTATTTTTTAATTTCCTATTTAAATAGTTTTTATTACGATTGCTATACCTTTATTACGCTTGCTATGCCTTTATTACGCTTGCTGTGACTTTATTACGCTTGCTGTACCTTTATTACGCTTGCTATGCCTTATTACGATTGCTGTACCTTTATTACGATTGCTGTACCTTTATTACGATTGCTGTACCTTTATTACGCTTGCTGTGCCTTTATTACGATTGATGTACCTTTATTACGATTGCTGTACCTTTATTACGATTGCTATACCTTTATTACGCTTGCTGTGCCTTTATTACGATTACTGTACCTTTATTACGATTGCTATACCTTTATTACGACTGCTATACCTTTATTACGATTGCTATACCTTTATTACGATTGCTGTACCGTTATTACGCTTGCTATGCCTTTATTTCGCTTGCTATACCTTTATTACGCTTGCTATGCCTTTATTACGATTGCTGTACCTTTATTACGCTTGCTATACCTTTATTACGATTGCTATACCTTTATTACGACTGATATACCTTTATTACGATTGCAATACCTTTATTACGCTTGCTGTGCCTTTATTACGATTGCTGTACCTTGATTACGATTGCTATACCTTTATTACGATTGCTATACCTTTATTACGATTGCTATACCTTTATTACGATTGCTGTACCTTTATTACGATTGCTATACCTTTATTACGCTTGCTATGACTTTATTACGATTGCTGTACCTTTATTACGATTGCTATACCTTTATTACGCTTGCTGTGCCTTTATTACGATTGCTATACCTTTATTACGATTGCTATACCTTTATTACGACTGTTATACCTTTATTACGATTGCTTTACCTTTATTACGCTTGCTGTGCCTTTATTACGATTGCTGTACCTTTATTACGCTTGCTATGCCTTTATTACGATTGCTGTACCTTTATTACGCTTGCTATACATTTATTAACCAGCAGTAACTGCACTTACAAACACTGCTACTATCCTAAATCTCACAAAAATTACAAACAAGCTCTCGAGCTGTATTTTCGAACAAATGCGATCAAATGATAGCTGAAACAAACGTGTACTGTTGATTCAAACCAAATATTCTGTTGACAGTATGTATAATTTCTTTTGGCCTAGCACAGAGATTTTGCTAACCCATTCAGATGCACTTGAATTTAAGGTTTCACGTATTGCAAAAAAAAAAAAAAATTGTGATACGTACTGTTCATAAGTAGACCCACCACATGTTTCGCTGTCACAGCCAATGAGCTATAGGCTATCGGTTCGGCTACAGTTAGATGAACTAATTGTGACTTAGATCAGTAAGACGGTTTGTGAATTATTTACCCTCAGGGGTAAGATAATTGATCATTGAGCTTCGCAATATGCAGTACAGGCCAAAAAATTACCCACACTTGCGTAATGTACACAACTGTGTAACACTGGGTCAGAAAGGGCGTATTCAAGCGTGTATTTTGTTAGACGAACAAAATTAATTTTGTTACATGCCAAGTTATTTTACTAAACAAAATATTTTCTTGGGCCAAATAAATAGTTTTGGCCCTAACAAACAAGTATAATGTTGGCTGTTCTCTCAGTGTACGAGATCAGCCTTGCAAGATAAATTATAGTACAGAATTTGGTGTAAGGTGAGCAATTTGTACGAGTTTTTGTTTGTACCTTGTATTGCGTAAAAGCCGTTTTAGGTAGACAGGTGGGGCTAACTTCGTGACGCTTTCAGCCATCACGCGCAGAAAGGTTTTGTGTCTCTATGTTGGCTCAATGCAGATGTTCAATTTGAAACAAAAGAGACACGTCCCAATATGACTGAAAAGGATACTCATTCACAATCTACGTGAATATAATTGAATGCTTCTCGTGCATAGGCCGCACACGATAAAGTGAGCACTTTTGAAATGAACCCTATAAGAAAGCCACTGTCCCTGACTGCGTATATTTCAACGGGCATACTGAGTGACACGCGTCCAGTAAAGTAGGCGACACGGGATGAAGAGTAGTCCCATATCTTAGCGTCGAATAGAAAGTGTTAGGTAACCATTTGTGATAACTTAAATTATTTATTTCTGTTTCTGTTGTTTTCTTAACGCATCGACCAGTAAAAATGAGCAAATTTGTAAAATATTTACTTGTCTAATAATTTCGCAGTTTCACTTGACCAACGCATGAATAAAGTGATGAGGCCCATGGCATTGCTAAGTTTACATGAGGCGGATAATTACAAAACGTGTATTCAAGTAGATCTCAAACAGGGTTTTCAAAAGTGTTCAATTTATAGCAAACAGCCTTTACTACATCATATGATCCCAAAAGGAAAATAAAAAATTCGTATAAAATTCCTTTAAAAACCAGTTGCATATCATATATGAATTCACCCCTTTAAATACTTTACAAGATCAAACTTCGGGTATACAATGATTACACACACACACATATATATGTGTGTATATATATATATCGTGTATCAAATTTGGGCAGTACCCCCCCCCCCTTCTAGGCTTTACCATTTATTAAAGCGTGGAACAAAGTTCCAGCTCGTAGAGTGTCTCTGGTCTGTCTCCCCGCACTACGGAAGAACTGACTCTATATACAACTCTTGAAAACATCCAGAACAATTTCAAGCATTCTTCGCCGCTCACAACGCTCCCCGCTGGCCGGCGTCTCGTTGCCATGGAGACGAGTAGTAGGGGGGGGGGGGTGCTGGGTGGCGTCTCGTTACAATGGTGACGAGCAGGGGGAGGGGTGATGGCGAGCGTTTCGTTGCCATGGCGATGAGCAGGGGGAGGGGTGGTGGCCGGCATCTCGTTGTCATGGATACGAGCAGGAGGAGGGGTGATGGCCGGAGTGTCCAGGCAATGGAGACGAGCAGCGGGATGGGTGGTGGCCGGCGTCTCATTGCAATGGTGACGAGCAGCGGGAAAGGTGGTGGCTGGTGTCTCATTGCCATGGAGACGAGTAGGAGTGGGGGGTGATGGGTGGCGTCTCGTTTCCATGGTGACGAGCAAGGGGAGGGGTGGTGGCCGGCGTCTCATAACAATGGTGACGAGCAACGGGAAAGGTGGTGGCTGGCGTCTCGTTGCCATGGAGACGAGCAGGGAGAGTGGTGGTGGCTGACGTCTCGTTGCCATGGTGACGAGCAAGGGGAGGGGTGATGGCCATCGTCTCGTTGCCATGGTGACGAGCAAGGGGAGGGGTGGAGGCCGGCGTCTCATTGCCATGGTGACGAGCAAGGGGAGGGGTGGTGGCCAGCGTCTCGTTGCCATGGTGACGAGCAAGGGGAGGGGTGGTGGCCGGCGTCTCTTTGCAATGGAGAAGAGCAGCGGGATGGGTGGTGGCCGGCGTTTCATTGCCATGGTGTCGAGCAGAGGGAGGGATGGTGGTCACATCTCGTTGTCATGGATTCGAGCAGGGGGAGGGGTAGTGGCCAGCATCTGGTTGCAATGGACGCAAGCAGCGGGAGGGGTGATGGCCGGCGTATCGTTGACATGGACACGAGCAGCAGGAGGGGTGGTGGCCGGCGTCTCTAGGCAATGGAGACGAGCAGGGATGGGTTGCGGCTGGCGTCTCATTGCCATGGTGTCGAGCAGGGAGAGTGGTGGTGGCTGGCGTCTCGTTGCCATGGTGACGAGCAAGGGAGGTGTGGTGGCCAACGAGGGCAGCGGCGATCATGAGAGCAGCAGAGGTGGCTGAACGGGTCAGTCGCAGCAAAGATATCGACAGTTCACGGTAAAATGAGCACTTTTGGAAGCCCTGCTGAATTAAGCTCTACTTGCATGCGCATTGTGTATCCTTACACCTTATGTAAAATTACCATTGCCATGGGCCTCGTCACTTTATTCATGCGTCGGTCAGGTCAAACTGTGAAATTATTAGAAAAAGTAAATATTTTACACATCTGTTCATTTTTACACTTCGATGTATTTAAAAACCAGAAAGCGGAAGTAATAATTTAAGTTATCACAAGTAGGTACCTAACATTTTTTAATCGACCTTGAGATTTGGAACTACTTCCCCTCTATCATTGCCAACTTTACTGGGCGCATGTCACTAAGTGCGCCCGTTAGAACACACGCAGGCAAGAGCAGTGACTTTTCTCTAAGGCAGATTTCAAAAGTGATCAATTTATCGTGAACAGCCTCTGAGCCCATGTTCATAAGGCACACGTTGTAGAACAGCTTGTCAGGCACGTCACAACTTCTCGTCGACAGTGATGTCATCACAGACGAGGAGGCAAGTCTCTCACAGAAGCTGGACTCGTGGAAGTATGGCCCACGGAATGTAGTTAAGCAAGGATCACACGATGCAAGATGAGTACCAATCTTGTGCGAGATGCCGACCTTGCACGAGAATTTCTTGCACAAGTTCTTGTGCAAGGCACATCTTGCACGAAATGATGAAATAGAGCAGGTCCTATTTCTCTCGTGATAGGCGATGCACGTTGCGATCCTATTGGTCCTTGTATGCTGGTCATGTGATCTGCTGTAAACTCAACCATAGAGTAAAATAAAATCATAATCTGAGGTGTGCGAAGATGAATACAGGGAAATAAAACGTTGATAGAAAATAACTTTAAAGCGCGGATTAAATTTTAGACAGTTCGCTGAGAATAAAATAATAACAATTACATATTGGAGGGATAGCTTTGAAACAAATACCTTGTTGAAGCAAGCAACTTCATATTTTGTATTATAATACCTTGGCTGTCTGGTACTCACCAGCGCTATCAACTAATTTTGATGCAAAACAGTAGTCATCTTATTTATCTGCGTGTGAACTCGTTTCGCATGCAATTTAGTTGGCGTTCTCGTACGAAATCTTGCGCGAAACATCTTGCATCGTGTGATCCCTGCATAAGGGGGCCTGGCATGCCCGGCGCACGAACTGCACTATAGGCCGTTCACGGTAAATTGAACACTTTTGAAAACCCTGCTTAGTATCTATTTGTATGCTAGTTGTGTAGTCTCCCGCCTTATATAAGATTAATATTGTCATGGACCTCATCACTTAATACATGCGTCGGTCAAGTGAAACCGTGAAATTATTAGGAAAGTAAATATTTTACAAATATACTCATTTTTACACTTCGATTTATTAAAGAAAACGTAAAGCGAAACAAATCATTTCAATTATCAGAAATAATTACCAAACATTTTTTATTCCACGTTAAGATACGGAACTACTTCCCATCTATCGTTACCAACTTTACTGGGCACATGTCACTCAGTGCGCCCATTAAAATATATGCTGGTAGGGGCGATAACTTTTTTTCTAAGGTTGGTTTCAAAACTGCTCACTTTATCGTGAACAGCCTTCACAGAGTGTTTGTAATCCATGTTTTTTTTTTACGAAACTATAAACCGTGCGTCCAATTTGCTGAACTACGGAAAGAACAAACACTTTAGACTATGCCTGTCGATTACTTCTAAGAAGTCACGCACTTTATAAGCACCATTTCAGGGCACTCAAACGCGTTAAAAAACGGCTTACTCAAAGTTTTTTATCTCGAAATATACGTGTTATATACACACAAAAGTACTTTAGGGACATGCATTTAACTTTCCTATAAGCTGTTCACGGTAAAATTAGCACTTTTGAAAGCCCTCCTTAAATTCTACCTGTATTAACGTTGTGTTTTCTTCCGCCTTATGAAATATTAACATTGTCGTGGGCCTCATCACTTTATTCATGCGTCGGCCAAGTGAAACAGTAAAATTATGAGAAAAGTAAATATTTAACAAATCTGCTCGTTTCTACATAAAAAAAAAAACAGAAGGCGAAAGAAAAAATTTTAGTTACCAGAAATGTTTACCTATAGGCTATTCACGATAAAGTGAGCACTTTTTAAGGCCCTGCCAACAGGCATTTACCAGTAATAAATGTATTTTATTGCAGTATCAGATGTTTTCCTTTGAGATTAGTGGAATGTATACACTTTGTTTAGTAGCCACATAACGATATTTATATTAAAAAGTCGTGGCAATATAGAAATTGACTGGAAGGAAAAATTTAGCAAGACCTTAAAAAGTGCTCACTTTACCGTGAGCAGCCTACAACAGTTTTTATTAGACTGTAAGATACGGAACTACTTCCCATCCATCGTTACCAACTTTACTGGACGCATGTCATTCATGGCGCCCGTCAAAATATATGCAGGTAGGAGAAGTGACTTTTATCTAAAGTTGATTTCAAAAGTGATTCAAAAGCCTTTAAAGACTCTTCATTACTAAGTTAACAAGGGGTCATCGCTGAAAGCCCCATGGATACTCGCAGTGGGACGAGAACACTGCACGTTAGTTGAGAGCCTTGCGCTTAGCGACGATGGGGCACTTTATACGCGTGGTAACATCGCCCTTATCGCTCCTGCCGCAGAAAATATCTGTAGGTGAGCGGGAGCCATAAGTATCCCGTGACCACGTGTTGGCGGACGATAAAGTCGAATGGGAAACGATCCGGTGCAGATAGAAGACGGCTGGCAGCACAGATCACAACGTTCGTCCCTCCGAGCTGCGGGTAAATGGAGCAAGCATGTACCGCACTTGGTAAGTGCATCAGAGACGGCCTCCAAGATAAAGGCCACTGAGGTGTCACCTCTAAGAGGCACTGCACTGGCAAAAAAAAAAAAAATGGTTGGAAAGTAAACTATGTTGCACTTAAAACTGCTGGATGCTGTCTTGTGCATACACAGTGTAAAAAAAAAAAAAAAACATACTTTCAAAGCTTTCTGTGCAGCAAAGAAAAGCATTTCTTTGAGGCTGTTTTGGCGTGGCCATGCCTTACAACTCAGCCCCTTATGTTCAGTAAGTGAGCGCGTCATAAAATGTTGAGCAGAACGTTAAATGTAAGTGTACTATAGTATAGGTCGGTCCTTTGGCTTCGTGCTTCACAGACAAACGTATCGGCATGACGTCATCAGGCCGCGGTGGGAGCCGCTCTGCAAACCTCTGATTTCGAACGGTTTAGTTTGCTTAGGATCGCTGTAGCGAAACGGCTCATCCGATCAGAGAAATTATGGTGTCAGCTTGTGGGGGGGGGGGGGGGGAAGAGTAGTAATTAAAAACATAATCAAGAATCATAAATATGAAAAACACATTTCTAAAAAATAATCATTTCCTTTCCAGATCACAAAGCAAAGTAATTAGAAATTAAGAGTTATGCGGAAAAAAAAGGCACAAATGATGTTAACAACATGGATACTGCTCTACGAGACAAATCCAATACTGAAAGGATGGCTGAGCTACCTCAATCCATTGCGGAGTTACATAAAGAAGTTGACAATTCTACGCAGCAGCGAAATGCGGTTGTGGCGATCGTGTCATCACATGCCACGTCACGTAACGAGACAAATAAATCGATTTAAACAAACCGACACAGTCTGTCAATTGTTATCCTCTCACCACCTATAGAAGTTACCACTTAAAAATACCTACGGCCGTGTAGATGACACAGCCCGCCCCATTTTTGTTTACACTATAAAAATCCTGCTTTAATTCAAATGCCAAATTAAAGAAACTGAACACATTTTTGTGCGATGGCAATATCAATTTTCTTTTAAGCACAGAAAACAATTTTCTTCAGCTTGTTTCGTTTACAGTAAATAAATATTGTCGAACAGCAAAGAAACGGTTACCCGATATTAAAACTTGTCACGTTCACTATAGTTTTTAGCACCTAACGAAACATTCTAAATGCTACATCATCAAATAAAAAACTCCTTTAATCATTGACATGATGGTTTAACATTTTAAATAGAGTAAATAAATTTATCATGTCGGATAATGTTGAATTACTGTAATAACATTAGAAGCTTTTCATTGTCACATAGATAGAGATAGGAAAATTTCGCGAGTTCAATGACCTGTAGGTTAGACTCCACAGTGCTGTGTACACTCGAGCCTCAGATATTTGTTCATTGGCTGCTGCCCCAGAGATTAGCCAGTGATAGTTTACACCTGACAGTATGGCACTCGCTACCTGTTTCCTTGCAAGTCTGGTATTGGCTCAGAGTCTTCCAGGGCGTGTCTAATAAAGTACGGTCCAATTGCAAAGTCAACTTCAGGGTACACGCGTTTGACGCCTGTCTTGTCCTGAAATGAACTCGCGAAATGTTCCTATCCCTACACATAGATCAAACAAACACTTTGTTTCTGGCAAGTCTACTTTGCGTTGGTTCTGTTTTCGCGGCAACAAAACATGTTTCGCAGGCCAATAAAGTTGTTTTAATGTTGTTGTAAAGTGGTGATGGGCAGTCATGAAACTACCCTTGGGGATTTGGAACAAAACACATCAAAATGGCTTTCTTTCACTGTGGCCACAGCTCTCGAAACTCTCCTGCGGGCATGTGTGGAAACCTCAAAGGTGAAATTCTTTTACCAATGGTGGAATCCTTGCTTGGAATTTCATGATGCTATCACCATTTCAACGGATTTCAGTTTTAATGTCAGCATTTTACTGTAGCGATATAATTGCTTAAGGCCGTTCACGATAAAGTGAACACTTTTGAACTCAACCTCAGAAAAAAGTCACTGCCCCTGCCTACACTGTTTTTATCTGGTGCACTGAGTGGAATGGGCCCAGCAAAGTTGGTAACGATGGATAAAAAATAGTTCCATGTATTAACGTCAGATTTGAAGTGTTAGGTTACCAACTTAAAATATTCCTTTCGCTTTGCACTTTTTTTTAGTGTATCGAAGTGTAGAAAAGAGCATATTTGTGAAATATTTACTTTTCTAATAATTTCAGAGTTTCACTTGACCGACGCACGAATAAAGTGATGAGGCCCATGACAGTACTAATTCTGCACAAGGCGGGATAATCCACAACGTGCATACAATTAGATCTGAAGCAGGGCTTTCAAAAGTGCTCTTTTTACCCTGAACAGCCTATATTAATGTCAATGTACGTACAAACGTTACATGTTTACAAAAAATACAGTTTTTTTTTATTCGCGCACATGCAACGAAGAAGAGAAACGCTCTTGTGCTTATGTCGTGTAATGAAGCGAATTCTGGACATTCTAACAGAACCCCCACAAATTTATGCAGCGGAATAGAAGAGTCCAAGCAGAACGGCTTATTTAATTTTCTCCCTTAACGGGATGAAAATGAAATCATTAGGTGGAAATGTCGAACAACGTGGCATCTGCACTCTAAATTCGAATCAGTGGGAAACCACTCACTGTTTCAGTGAAAAAATGTCACTGATTGAATTAGTGACGGGAAATTATTTCACTGATTGTATAAGTGACGGCCGACTACAGCGACGAATTAAATATTGCTTTTATCGAATGCAGCCAAATAATTACGTGAAATAAGCATATTTACGGTAGTTTATTATTTATAATGCGCAATATACCGTAATTTAAAAAAAAGTAAAAACTTATCTGCACCACCACGTCAAGTTGAAACAACGAGAAGAAAATATTTTTTTAAAATTCTTTTCAGCGAAATCGTGAGAATTTAAATTGTATGCTCATACTTTCAGTTTTTGGTTTAATTGGTACCATTAGAATTGTTAAAACGAATATTATGTACGAGTGCACTCTCTTCATCACATTATATGCAGCTAAAACCTTCAGGGCGCTACGGCGATTTTACGAAAACGAAATGAAAGACTTAAAAATGGAATTAAAGGCTATGGGTTCCTATTGCCTCATAAAATGACGTCCTGAAAGACTAAACACATTTTGAAAAGTATTTTGTATTGGTTTTATTAGTTTACTCGATGTCATTTCACTTAATACGCGTTGTTTGGCGGCCATTTTCCAACGTTATTTCACGACCATTCTTACACGCTGTTTAACTGCTCCATCAGGCGAAAATAAACCAATGAGTAGCCAGTGATGACTGATGAATCAGTGGGAAATGTCACTGAATCAATAAGTGAAGGAAATCTGGCTTTTTTTTTTTTCACTGAATCATCACTTGAATTCACTGAAGCGACTGTTGAACCAGTCAGATACGTTCGACTGATTCAAACAATGAAATTCTCGCTGATTCAAATTTAGAGTGTAGATGTTTAATTCGGGCGTCTCCTGTTCGGAATGTCAATTTCGGCAAAAACTCAGCAGATAAACTGGGTCCACAAAATTTTTCAAGTACAAACGATTAGATATGAAATCAGAATCATAGTGTATTATTAGCTGACAGATCTTCCATGACGGAAGAAATGAAACGAGAACGTAAATTTTCTAACGCACTAGAATTCACTTCATTTGAATATGCCTCGAAAGGAACACTGAATAAAAACATAAAATCAAATATTACATAATGCATAAATGCCAAGTGAAAACTCTCAAGTAGTTTGGAAAGATAATACCCACCCTGCATAGAATAGGAACAAGCCTCGCTAAAACTGCCGTTTAGGTTGCAATATTGGCTCACAAAAACATTAATAACATTTCTAACACGGAAGCAACATTCCAGGTGACACGCACGGCAAAAATTATTCTCCCGAGTGTACTTACCAATTCTATGATCGGATTGAGCGCTCAGAAGGTATCTCAAGAACAGGTTAAATCTATATCGTGATACATCTATTCTAGAATTTTATAATGCGAAATTAAGCTGGAAGTATTAAAAAAAAAAAAGTTTTGATGCTTTTCCATTCCCATACGAATATTCTACCTGATAAGTGTAACTCCCCAACAACTTCATTAGGTGTTTCTGTGATGACAAACAGAACCCACTTGTCCCGATTAATCATCCCTTTGATTACGATGTTAGGTGATTCGTGTGTAACGAAAACACTCTTGCGTTAATGACGTCTCGGAGCGCCATGTTTCTGCGCGACCCGATTAAAACTGCTCGCACAGACAACCGATAACTTAAGGGGACTTAATGCCGGAGCCATTAAAGGCTTTCTTTAATTAGCATAGTAAGTGGAAGATAATATAAACATGAACAGTTTACGACGCCTGCGAAGGTATCGTATACATTTACAATAAATTAGTTATTAGCAGGTGAACGATATACGTTTAATTCGTGTGTGTTTAAACAGGTATGTAACTGATCATTCGAGCTGGTTGAGTTCTGGCCACTCCGAGGGTACGATTCCCAAGCCTATATAATGTTGGTGTGCTAGTCTGGTGTGGTAGGCTGAAACTTATCGTCTTATTTAAAAGCATTACAGGCGATGTCGGAGAGAATAAATACGTACTGCCACAAAAAAAAAATGGTTTATTTTTATTTATCTGTTTTTGTTGCCGAAACCTTTGTGTTGAGTATACGAAATACGCTTTAAATGGAAATTTACTTCCGGGCATATACCATTGCGGAACTTTCTCGGAAAGGGAAACACAAATGATGAAATTAAAAAAAAAAAAATAAATAAAAAACATGCGCGAGAATAAACCAAGACTAGCTGGTGTCAACAGACGCTTGAGACATGAAAATGATTCCGCACCGTAATTCATTCAAGAGTTCTACCGAACTGAACCCGAAGACAACAAGGCGTGAAACATTCCGACGAGCTACAAAGACACGACGGTGTGTACTATCACGCGTACGAGACTGTACACGACCCAACTACGACACAGGCGAATACCGAGAAGAAGAGACGTACACTGTAAAAAAAAAATGTTCTAGAAATCTTCCAAAGCTGTATGGTAATAATACCACACATCAAGCTGCAGATATAGGAATGTTTAGAAGCGCTACTATACGAGATTGGGAATTTCCCTACGCAATTGACTGTTTCCTGAGAAAATGTAGGAACGCTACAATGAATGCGTTAGGAAAAAAAAAACTGTTATTCCCGCTTTCCCACTAAGTATGGTAAATTTCCAAATAATGTCTTAGAGTGTGTGTAAGCTCAAAGGGTTCGCGACACGGCGAAGTCAGCACAAAATAACACATTTAATCGCTTACCCCAACTTCAAATATCAATTCAAAGAATTAAAAAATGTTGACGCCACCTAAAATTGGTTACTGCATCACAGCAGATACGGTTTTTTTTTCTTCCTAATAATACAAAGTTTGATTGGCGCACCGAAATAAATTGTCTGTACAGGGACAGTGAAATATTTTGTTGTTGAAATAAAATCATCCCCAGAATGTGAAATTCGGTTCCGTTCAACTAAAGATTTGTTTGACTTTACGGAAAAAAAAAAAAAAAAAAAAAAAAAAAAAAAAAAAAAAAAAAAAAACCCGCAATTTGAACCCGGATAATTTTCACCCAAGATCCCTCAACGGAAGTGTGTAACAGTTAAACTTGCATGTACAAAGTAAACGTGAATAAATATTTCAATTTTTATACAGCTTTACTTCCTTAGTTTTCTGTTCAACTTGTTTTATTGGGATTCCACACCATTACTTAGCATCGATAACTGCACTAACAAAAACTGTTACTATAGACTGTTCACGGTAAAAATGAGAATATTTCAAAGCCCAACTTAAAAATCTACTTGCACGCACGTTGTGTATTATTCCGCCTTATGTAAAATTAACATTGCCATGGGCCTCGTCACTATATTCCCGCGTCGGCCAAGATTAACTGTGAAATTAATGAGAAAGTAAAACAAAGTAAGCCAAATAACTAATTTAAGTTATTACAAATGGTTGCCTTGCACATTTTATTCGACGTTAACATATGGAATTACTTCC